>JABVCE010000017.1:0-600000 GCA_014905635.1 Scenedesmus sp. PABB004
CGCGCGCGCGGGCTGAGGGCGGCGGGCGCGCCGGCCCGCCGCGCCGGGGAGCGAGCCGCGCGCCTGAACGCGCGCGGCGATGACCACCACAGCCCCCACACGCCCGGCGGCGGTGGCGGCGCGCGCGTGCGCGCGGGCCGCGCGGGCGGGCGCCCCGCATGAAGCGCGTGTGTACGCCATGCATTTAGCATTTAGCATGTACGCAGCATGTCCGTGTCAGCAGCATGCTGAAGCATGCCTAGCCTGTGTATACAGCGTGCTGTGTGCTTAGCATTTACAGCACGCCGTGTACGACCAGCATGGGCGCAGAGGCCTCCGGGCCCCATGGCGGGGCGCGCGCGCCGCCCCCCGCCGCACGCACTGCTGCCCCCTGCGCGAGAGGGCCGTCCGTCGCCGCCGCGCGTGCACGCGCGCGTGGCGGCAGGCCGCACTTCTTTGATGGCAGAGGGATCGCCCCACCCAAAGAAAAACCCACCACGTTACCGTTGTGAGAGCCGCTTGCACACACAGTTTGGGATTGTACGCGGGGCGCGCATCGCTTGGCCTGGCCGTTGACGGCGAGGCGGACCGACATGGCCGAGGGAGAGACAGAGCGGGGCGCCAGCCGGCTGCCCCCTTTCAACCCAACCCGCGTCCCCCTGATGAGCCTCGCCTGAGGCGCGTCCGCGCACTGCCGCCGGCGCGCGCCTGTGCCTGTGCCTGTGCCCTGGCCTGAACCCTCTTGTTGTTCGCACGCCCCCAAACCAACTACTACTGAGAGCGCCCCAACCCAACTACTACCGCGCACTGCAACCAGCGAGAGAGAGCCTTTGATTGTTGGCGGCCCCACATCAGGCGAGTACACGGGCGCCACTTGCATGCGGCGCGGGCGGGCGAGAGGCCGCGCGGCGCGGCGCGCGTGGCTCGGTGCGTGCGGCGCCTGCCGCGGTGCGCCGTGCGGGCCCTCAGTGGTTTGACTTGGCCGAAGTGTAATAACGCGTCACCGCGGGCTATGTAAGCACATGCACAGCAGATCAGAGGAGGCCGAGCGACGCGCGCGCCGACGCGAGCGTGCTGGGCGCGGCCGCTGCGCCGCCACGCGCGCGGTGCCGCCGCCGCCGCCGCCGCCGTGCGCGCGCGCGCTGTCGCCTTGCCTCCCTGCCGCGTGGCAGAGGTCCGCCCGGGCAGCGAGCGGCGCGGCGCGAAGGGGCGGACCCGGGGCGGGTGGTGCAGCGCAGGGCGGGTGGGGCGATCAGGGCGTGCGGCAGGCGCTCTGGTGGCGGGCGCCGGCGCTGGCCCGGCCATGCGCCATCGAGCGCCGAGCAGCGACCCCCCTGCGCGAGATTCGGCGGTGTGGCCCAGCGAGACAGCGTCCCACAACTGGCACACGCCGCCAGCCGCCAGCGAAACACGCTTTGAGCTCGCGCGGCGCGTGCACACCCGCCGCTGCTGCCGCGCATGGCGCCGCCGCCGTGGACCGCCGTGGACCAAGCAAAGGCGCCTGCAAGCCGCCAGGGGGGTCCCAAGACCTTGCACAGTCACACATTTATGGAATCACCAACATGGCGTGGCACGGCCGGCCCAGACCTGTGCCAGAGCAGTTCCAGACGTGGCTGTCGCCACAGTGCGACGGCGCGCGCGCGCGCGCCCGGCCACCGCCCGCGAGCCGCGGGCACGCCGCCGCGCTCGCGCTGACAGCGCCGTGGCCGCACGCTGCGCTGCAAGGTTACTTTGGTCATTGCCTCTCCGCCGCCGGTCGCGCGAACTCCCTGGCTCCCCATGCCTGCCTGCTCGGCAGGGCTGCAGCAGACTGCCGGCCCTCTCTGCCGACCGCGCCATGCTCTGTGTGCCCCGTGTTGCATGCCTCGCCCCTCCCGCTCCCTCCCTCCCTCCCTCCCTCCCTCCCTCCCTCCCTCCCTCCCTCCCTCCCTCCCTCCCTCCCTCCCTGCCTGCCTGCCTAACCTCGCCCCACCTCCCGCATGCCTGGCTCTCCGCGCGCCTCGCCGGCGCCTCGCCCGGCCGCATCGGGCCCCGCCGCCGCGGCCGGCTCATCAGACCTGGGGCTGCGCGGGCACGCCCGCAAACTCGGCGCTCACGTCCCACACCGCGGCGGCCATCTTCTCGTCGTACGCGTGGCTCCCCGGGCGGCAGAGCTTGGTGCGGCCCATGAGGCCGTTGCCCAGCAGCCTGGCGGCGCCGTTGCCCAGCAGCCTGGCAGCGCCGCGCACGCGCGCCGCGCGCCCGCGGCGTCGGGGCGCCCCCCGGGCGCCCCGGCAGCCCCCATCCCGCCAGCCGCCGGTGTTGAGACCACCGGCCGGCCGGCGCTCCCACGGCGGTAGCGAGGCCGGGGAGCACGCCCTCTGCAGACGGGAGCAGAAGGGGCGGACCCGGCGACTGACCTCCTCCAGCGCGTCCCCCGCGCGCCGTGCCGCACGCTGGGCGTTCAGAGCAACAACTTGGGAGCATGCCAGCGACGCGGCAGCCGGCAACACACCGAACTGCGCTGGTCTCAGTCTGCAGCAGCACGCTGCACCGCACACGCGGGCGCGTCCACTGACCTCCGTGTCCAGAAACTCGAGAGAGCCTTCCGACCGGTGGCGGCGGGCGCAGGTGCGCGGCGGGCGCCGGCGGGCGCGGGGCCGTCGCGCCGGCCACAGGGGCAGTGCCGGGTCCGGCCGGGCGGCGTGTTACACATCACGTGCGCGTTGTGCTTCACACGCGCCGCCACGCGGTCCGGGGCGCCGCCGTGGAGGCGGCCTGGAAGCCAGGCCAGGTCGAGAGCAGCGGGGTCGCGCCTGACGCCCCTCGCCGCCGCGCCGCCCTGCAGATGACCGGCGCCGCTGCCTGACCGTCACAGACGGCGACAGCCATGCGCGCGGCGCGCCGGCGCGCGCCGGCACCGGCGGGCCTGGCGGCGGCGCTGCTGCTGCTGCTGCTCGCGTCGGCGCCGGCGGCGGCGCAGGCGCCCGACGCGCCCGAGGCGCGCGGCGTGGCGGCGGTGCCGTCGCCGGCCGGCGGGGGCGCAGGCGCCGAGGCGCAGCCCGCCGGCGCCGCGCGCGCGGCGGCGACGGCCGCGGCGCAGCGCGCGGGCGGCCGCACCGTCATCGCCAAGCTCCGCCGCGGCATCTGCGACTGGCGCACCGGCGCGATCGACGACGCCGACCTGGCCCGCGTGCTGCGCCGCGCGGCGCGGGAGGGCCTCGCGTTCCGGGGCGCGCTGCCGACCAACTGCTGGCTCGAGTTTGCGCCCGACGCCTCGCCCGAGCGCACCGCGGCGGCGGTCGCGGCGCTCGCAGTCGGCACGGGTGCGAGGCGCGGCGGCGCCCGGCGCGCGCGGCGCGCGGCGCGCGGCGGCGGCGGCGCCAGCCAACCGGTGGCTACCGGCAGAGCCGGGCGGGGGGCGCCTGGCGGCGGGCCCGCTCACCGCCCGCCGCGCCCACCGCGCGCAGAGGCCTCCGACGCGGGCGACGCGTCGGCCGCAAGCCTCGAGGCATCCCCGTTTGCCATCGCTGACGTGTCGGTCCCTAAGACGGTGACGCTGCCCGCGCCCACGCGGCAGACGCCGGAGCAGGCGGCCGCGGCGGCCGAGGCGGCGTCCGCAGCAGAGGCGGCGGCGGCGGCCCGCGGCGGCGCGGCCGCGCCGCGCTCGCCCGCGACCGTCCCGCCGGAGTGCCCCAACGGCGTGTGCCCCAAGCTCTGGGGCATGCAGGTGCGCGCGCGCGGGCGGCCCGGCGCTGCGCCCGCCTCGGCCGCGCTGAGCTGCGCTGCCTGCGCCTGCGCACGCACACGCGCGCCCACGCCGCCGCACAACTCGGCTCCCTCGCCGCGCCGCCACCACCACCACCGCCGCCGCCGCGCCCAGGCCATCAACGTGTCGCCGGTGTGGGAGGACTTCCTGCCGGTGCCGACGTTCCTCAAGTTTGCGACCTTCATCGACACGGGTGCGCGGCGGGGGTGTTACTTTTGTTGTTGTTTGTTATTTGCACCAAAATAACAGACATGTTGACAAAAAGTCAGCGTTTCGTCGTTGGAGCGGAGCGATTGGGGCCAGCTCCAGCCGCTGCGCCCGACGCGCGCGCGGCGGCCCCGCGCGCGCCCACCGCCCACCGCGCCGCTGCCCCCCATTCCCCTCCCCCCCCCCCCGCAGGCGTTGACTTTTCACACAACGACCTGAAGGGCCAGTTCAATGAGCAGGACAGCGCGACGTTCAACCAGGCGGGCAACCAGCCCCCCAACGGCGCGAGCAACACCGCGCTCGCGCAGAGCTGCATGGGCTTCCACGGCACGCACGTCGCCGGCACCGCCGCGGGCGCGTGGGCGGCGGCGACACGCGCGGTGCGTGTGTTCCCCGCGCGCCGCCGCCGCCGCGGGGCCGGCGCCTCCGCCGCCGCGCGCCGCGCGGCACGCCCTCCCTCCTCGGCCCTCCCCTCTCCTCAGCCCTCTCCTCAGCCCTCTCCTCAACCCCCTAAACCCCTCGTTTTTGCTGTAAACCCTGCCGCAGGCATCGCGGGCGTGCTGGGCCCCTCGCAGGGCACGCTCATCAGCTGCACGCCGTTCTACCTACCCACGGGGGCGCAGTGCGCGCCCGCGGGCGAGAGCCAGGCGCGCGGACCGCGCGGCGCGCGGCGCGCGGCGGGCGGGGCGTTGTTGGGGTGGGTGGGGGGCGGCGTGGAGCGCGGCGCGTGTTTGTGTGTGTGCGCGCGCGCAGGGCTCGCCCCGCACACACCCAGCCAACGCACCCACGCCACACACACCCACGCCAACGCACACACGCCGCCGGTGCCATGCGCGCAGGTGCAATACACCGACGCCGACGTCGCCAAGTGCACCAAGCACGCCTCACAGGCGCGGCGCGGCGCCGCCGCCGCCGCCGGCGCGCCCCCACGCACCCGCGCGCCGCGGCCCCGCTCACCCACGCTTGCCGCCCGCACGCCTGCCCGCCGGCGCCGCCCCCCCCCCCCAACCCCGACACAACCAATCAATCAACCCAACGCAACCAACCAACGCGACAAAACCAACCAAACCCCGCGCCCAGACCAACGCCAACGCGGTGGTCAACCTGAGCCTCGGCGCCCTGTACAAGTTCACCGAGGCCGACTGGACCCTGCAGCGCGACAGCATCAAGCAGTTCATCTGCGACCAGGTGTGTAGGGGGTCAGGGTTTAGGGTTGAGAGTAAAGGGTTCTAGGCGGGGCTCAGGCGGGGGCACCGGCCGTCGCGCGAAACGCGCGGTCGCGGCGTGCGCGCGACCACTCCCCCCCGCGCGCTCGCTCCCGCGTCCCTCCCGCCCCGCAACCCCTGCTGAACCCCCGCCCTCAACCCCGGCACCCCCCCCTACCTAACCCCGCGCGCGCAGGACGGCATCGTCGTCGCGGCGGCGGGCAACTACGGCGTTGAGATGACCACCCCCGGCACCCTGGCAAGCGGCTTTGCGTACGATGGCTTCTACCCCGGCGGCTTCGCCGTGAACTTCCCAGACTGCGTCCTCGCCGTCGCGGGTGCGCGGCGCGGCGCGCGGCGGCGGTGCCCGCGGCGGCGGCGGCTCGCTTCTGTTCGTTTTGACGGCATTTGTGGCGTGCGGGGGCGCCGCGCCGCGCGCGCGGGCGTTTTCCCCCCGCCTGCCGCCCGCGCGCGGCGGCCGCCCGCGCTCGCCCACGCCCACACGCGCCACAAACCCACACGCCCACGCACCACACCCACACAACCGCCGCGCAGCCGTGGACGAGGCGGGGCGGCTCGCAGACTTCAGTGACTTTGGTCCCTCCGTCTCCCTCGCCGCGCCGGGGGTCAACATCCTCAGTGACAAGCAATCCGAGTTCAACGGCAACGCCGCGGCCGCCGACCCGTGGGCCGACGAGACGATGGCGGGGACGAGCATGGTGCGGCGGCGGCGCGGCGCGGCGGCGCGGCGGGGAGAGCGGCGGCTGCGCTGCGGCGGGGCGGCGGGGCCCGCGAGCCGCGCGGCGGCGGCGCTGCGGGCCCCCGGGGGCGCGCGCTGTGCGCTGCGCGGGCGCGGGGCCCGCTTGAGCGCGCGCCCGCCGCCGTCGCCGCCGCCGTGTGTGCCCGCAGGCCACGCCGCACGTGACCGGCGTGGCGATGGTGCTGCGCAACGCCTTTCCGGCCGCCACCGCCAAGCAGGCGCGCCTCACCGGGCGGCGGGCGGGCGCGGGCGCGCGGCGTCCAGGCGCGTGGAGGGACCGCCCCCTGCCCTCGCTCGCGCTCAAACGCGCGCCGCCTGCTGTGCCGCCCCGCAGGTGGTGGGGTGCCTCAAGTCCACGGCGACCAAGGCGGTGAAGCCGCCGGCAAGCTTCCCCAACCGGTGCGCCCCACTCTCCGCCCCCCTCCCGCTAGCGCCGCCCGGCGCCGTCCGCCCTCGCCCGCCGGCGCCCTCTCGCCAGCGCGCCGGCCCGCCGCCGCCGCCCCGGCCCACCGCCGCCGCCCTGGCCCGCCCGCCGCCGCCGCCGGCCCGCCCGCCGCCGCCGCCGCCCCCGTCAGGTCCATCGGCGGCGGCATGCTCGACGCGGGCGCGGCGTACGCGTGCCTCCAAGCCATCATTGACCCGCCCTCCTCGCCCTCGCCGCCGGGGCCGCGGCCGAGCCCGAGCCCGCGCCCGCCCAGCCCGCGCCCGCCGCGCTCGCCGAGCCCCGCGCCGCCGAGCCCGCGCCCGCCGAGCCCGCGCCCGCCCGCGGGCAAGCGCTGCCCCAAGACGGACCTGCCCGGCTGCGTCGACGCGGCCTCGGGTGCGCCGCGCGCCGCGCCGCGCGCCGCGCCGCGCGCCGCGCCGCGCGCGCGCCCGCGCCCGCGCGCGCATGCGCGCGCGCCCCGCGCCGCGCCGCCCTCTCCCACCCGCCCTCTCCCACCACCCGCCCGCCCGCCGCTCCCCGCCACTCGCCATTCCCTGCCGCCAGGCGAGGTCGTGCGGGAGGGGTCGGACTGCCGGACCTCATACTGCCTGCGTGTGGAGCCGCGCGGCGGGCTCAACGCGCTGCGCCCGCGCATCCCGCGCAGCGAGACGCACATCTGCCGCTACGCGCTGCTCCCCGCGGGCGCGCGGTGCCGCGGCTCCGTCAGCCCCTGCACGACGTGGGCGGTCTGCGCCGGCGGCGCGCCGGAGTGCCCGCCAAACGTGGTGCACGCCGACGGCACGGCGTGCGCCAACCCCAACGGACTCTACCCGCGCCCCGCGTCGCCCGCGCCGGCGCCCAGCAGCGGCGGCGGCGGCGGCACGCTCGCTCGGCGGCGGCGGCGGCGGCGGCGGCGGCGGCGGCGGCGCGGCGGCGGCGGCGGCGGCACGGGCGCGCTCGGGGACCTGAGCGTGCCGCGCAGCCGCGCGCGGCGGCGGCGGCGCGCCACCGCGCCCACGGCCGACGCGGGCGGCGGCGGCTCCGTCGCGGGCAGCGCCGTCGCGGGCGCGCTGGACGCGCTCGTGGCGGGGCGCGACGCGGCGAGCGCGCGGCTGCCGGTTGACCAATACGAGGGGTATGGCCGCGGCGGCGGCGACTCCAGCGGCGCCGACTCTAGCGGCGGCGACAGCAACGCCGGCGGCCAGCAGTCGCGACCCACCGCGGCCGTGTGCGGGCAGTGCCAGGCGGGCGTGTGCGTGGGCGTCGCGTGCTGAGCTGAGTGCGGCAGCAGGGGCAGGGATGGGAGAGGGGGCGGGACCTTCCTTGCTGCGGCGCAGGCGTGGACTGCGTGCTGTGCGTGCGCACACGGGCTGCGTGTCTGTTCAGCGATCAGAGCACTGGCTGGTTGGCATGGCTGTATTTGCCCCGCCTGCCGTGGGGATTGGTGGCGTGACGGTGCTGGCGCTGTGGGCACACGTGGCGTGTTAACGGCCACAGTCAACAGCTCACGCCCTGCCGCTCAGCTGCCCTGCCGCGCCCGCTTGCTCGCCGGCTGCAGCTGGGCCTGCTCCGACCGCGCCACCAGCACCTCGTCCACGCGGCCCGCCAGCCAGCGCTGCCGCTCCTCTGCGCCGCGCAGCTCTGCCCACTCAAACCAGGGCACCACCACCAGCGAGTAGCCCCGCGCCACCAGCGCCCAGTTTCTGCGCGCGCGGCGGCAGATGGGCGGGCGGGCAGCGTGTAAGCGCCGCTCACTGAGCGGGCCTGCCTGCTTGTGGGCGCGCATGAGGGCTGGCCAGCGGAGCGCCGCCGCGGCAGCGCCCGCACCTGAACAGCGTGTCTCCTGTGAGGCCGCGGCCGGGCGTCGTGAAGTGGAAAGGCCCGTCCGCCTCCACCGCCAGCCGCGCGCCGGCCGCCGTCGTGGCGGTGATGTCGACCCGGCAGGCGCCGTCCGGCGCCGCCGGCTGCTCCATCGCCGGCGGCGCCGCCCAATCCAGCGGCAGGCGCTGCAGCGCGGCAAACACCTCGCGCTGCAGCTGAGAGGTTGGCTGTTTCTGCGTCGCCTCCAGCGACGCGGCCCACGCTGCGCGGCAGGCCTCCAGCTGCTGCGGCGCCAGCGCGCCCGCCAGCCCCGGCCTCCCGCTGCCGCCAGGCAGCTGCAGGCCGCAGTCCGTCGCCCACAGCTGCACCTGGTGCAGCTGGCACAGATCCTCAGGTGCCATGGCACCCCACTGCTCGCTGGCGGCGCGCGCCAGTATCGCCAGCTCGCTTGCGCACTGCCGCAGGTCCAGCACCGCCACAGCCCAGCAGGTGTTCGCCAGATCCTGCTCCGGCCAGCTGGTGCCCGCCTGCACCTGCGCCGCCGCCCGCCGCAGCAGCGGGCCCAGCAGCCGCTCGTCCGCGTGGCCCAGCTTGGCGCACGCCAGGGCCATGTTGGCAAAGGCTTGAGCGCTGCTGTCCGCCAGCAGCCGCTCCAGCTGAGCCGGCTGCTGCGCCAGTGCCGCGAGCAGCTGGGACGGCAGGTGACGCAGCTGCCCGCACGCCCACAGCATGTTGGACACAGCCTGGGGTGTGGCCACGCCCAGCTGCCGCTCCAACGTCACCAGCAGCGGCTGCAGCTGCGTCTGCGGCACCTCGCGGCCCAGGGTGGCCACCGCCCACAGGGTGTTGGCCACATCCTGGGGCTTTGCCACGCCCAGCTGCCACTCCAGCGCCGCCAACAGCTGCTCCAGCTGCGGCTGCGGCACCTCGCGGCCCATGGTGGCCACCGCCCACAGGGTGTTGGCCACATCCTGGGGCTTTGCCACGCCCAGCTGCCACTCCAGCGCCGCCAACAGCTGCTCCAACTGCGGCTGCGGCACCTCGCGGCCCATGGTGGCCACCGCCCACAGGGTGTTGGCCACATCCTGGGGCTTTGCCACGCCCAGCTGCCACTCCAGCGCCGCCAACAGCTGCTCCAGCTGCGGCTGCGGCACCTCGCGGCCCATGGTGGCCACCGCCCACAGGGTGTTGGCCACATCCTGGGGCTTTGCCACGCCCAGCTGCCACTCCAGCGCCGCCAACAGCTGCTCCAGCTGCGGCTGCGGCACCTCGCGGCCCATGGTGGCCACCGCCCAGAGCGTGTTGGCCAGCTCTTGGGGCTTGGCCGCGCCCGCCTGCCGCTCCAGCGCCGCCAGCAGCTGCTCAAGCTGCCGTTGCGGCACCGCGCGGCCCATGCTCGCCACCGCCCACAGCACGTTGGACACAGCCTGGGGCGAGGCTGCACCCAGCTGCCGCTCCAGCGCCGCCAGCAGCTGCTCCAGCTGCGGCTGCGGCACTCCGCGGCCCATTTCGGCCACCGCCCACAGCGTGTTGGCCAGCTCTTGGGGGTTGGCAATGCCCAGCTGCCGCTCCAGCGCCGCCAGCAGCTGTTCCAGCTGCCGCTGCGGCACCGCGCGGCCCATGCTCGCCACCGCCCACAGCGAGTTGGCCACGTCCTGGGGCTTTGCCACGCCCAGCTGCCGCTCCAGCACCGCCAGCAGCTGCTCCAGCTGCGGCTGCGGCACCTCGCAGCCCATTTTAGCCGTGGCCTACAACGTGTTGGCCAGCTCTTGGGGGTTGGCTGCGCCGAGCTGGCGCTCCAGCGCCGCCAGCAGCTGCTCCAGCTGCCGCTGCGGCACCGCGCGCCCCATGGTCGCCACCGCCCACAGCGTGTTGGCCACGTTTTGAGGCGTGGCTGCGCCCGGCTGCCGCTCCAGCGCCGCCAGCAGCTGCTCCAACTGCGCCTGCGGCACCGTGCGACCCGTGGTCGCCACCGCCCACAGCGTGTTGGCCACGTTTTGGGGGTTGGCAATGCCCAGCTGCCGCTCCAGCACCGCCAGCAGCTGCTCCAGCTGCGCCTGCGGCACCTCACGGCGCATGGTGGCGACCGCCCACAGCGCATTGGCCACGTACTGAGGTGTGGCCGCGCCTTGCTGCCGCTCCAGCGCCGCCAGCAGCCGCTGCACGTCGCCCTGCTCCAGCGCCACGCCAGCCTTGGCCGCGCCGTACGCCGCGCTGGCCAGGGCCTGGGCATTGGCGCCGCGCAGCTGCTCAGGGGCCAGGAACCGCGCCAGGCAGGCCGTGAGCAGCGGCCCGTTGTAGCCGCACACGCCGGCCGCCCACACCACGTTGGACAGCTCCCGGCAGCGACACGCCTGCAGGAGCGCCGGCTGCAGCAGCTGCTCCTCCACGCGCCGCAGCAGCTGTTGCGCCGCGGCCTGGGCGGCGCTGGTGCGGATGACGCCGCGCCGCACCCACTGGCCCAGCTGCGTGGCCGTCGCCGCAAGGTGCTGGTGCTGCATTTCCGGGCTGCCCGCGTGCTGCTCCGCCAGCTGCCGCAGCTCCGCGAGGGTGGCCGCCTCCTTGATGGCCGTCATGAGCGCGTCACGGCCCTGTCGGCGGGTGAGGCGTGCACAGCGTCAGGGCCAGGGCTGGCGCAACGGCTCCACCGCACCGGCTGGCCCTGCGTGCGACCAAGCACACACACCTTGCCGCCGCCAGGCGCCGCCGCCCGCTGCCAGCCCCGGCCGCCGCCGCTGCCGCCGCCCCTGCCGCCGCCCCTGGAGCGCTGGGGCCGGCCGCCCTCCTGCTGCTGCTGCTGCTGCTGCTGCTGCTGCTGCTGCTGCTGCTGCTGCCCCCTGCCTCGCTCAGGGCTCAGGCCGCCGCGACCGCGCGCGCTGCGGCCGCCGCCCCGCGCACTGCTGCCACCGCCGCGGCCGCCCCGCGCCGGCTGGCGCCTCCCGCCGCGCCCCCGGCCTGCGTTGCTGCTGCTGCTGCTGCTGCTGCTCCCGCTGGGCTCACCGCCACCGCCAGCAGCGGCCGCGGCGCACACCCAGACCGGCGTGGCCTCGCGCGGAGACGCCAGCGGCGGCCGCGGCGCCCTGGCGGCGCCGCTGCTCGCGCGCTGGCCGGCGGGCGGCGCGCAGCACGGCCGGCGGCGCGGCGCGGCGACCGCCGCGCGGCCTCGGCAGCCCGCCGGCGCCGCTGCCCCTGGGCCGCCGGTCGGCCAGCCGCCGCCGCGCGGCCGCCCCGCCGGGGCGCCGAGGGCGCGCCCGCCGCCGCTGCTCCCCAGCGCCCGCATCGCCCCTGCCGCCATGGGCTGCCGGGCGGCGGTGCTGCGGGCGCTCCTAGATCAAGCACCGCACGTGGCCGCCCACGCCAGCCGCGCCAGGGCAGGGCGCGCCAGGGCAGGGCTCGCCGCCGGCAGGGCGCGGCGCGGCGCGCCCGCGCCGCTGCGCTGGGCCCGCCTCCCCGCTGCGCGCCCGGCCGCCCGGGCGGTGGCGGGCGGCAGCAGGCGCGGTGTCAGGGGTGGTCGCGGAGCGCCGGCGGCTGCGGCGGCCGCGGCGGCGCGGGACGCGCACGCGAGCGGCGGGGCGCTGCTGCTGCTGGCGAGCGGCGTGGGCTGGAGGATGTGGGGCTGGCGCACTGGCACTGGGTTGGGCTGGAGGTGGTCGCCGCACCGGGCAGAGCGCGCCGCCAGGGCCGTGTGAGCTGAACCGCCGCCGCCCCTCGTCGCGCGCTCCGGCGCGCCAGCGTTTACTCGCGCAGCGCCGCCCCCCGCTGCTGCCGTGCCCCGGACGCCTGTCGCGGCGCCTCGCCGTCCACCCCGTGCACCCCCGATTAATGTACAAGCAGCGCGCCCAGGCGGCCCTGCCCAGCGCGCCCGCCCCACGCACTCGCACACCCACACACACACACCAAGCCGCCGCGCCGCGCACGCGCGCGCCGCGGGCGCGCCCGCCACACAGGGTGCCCGGGCGCGCGCCGCGCCGCGCCGCGCTGTGCGAGCGGCACGGCGCGGCGGAGGGGGCCAGCAGCAATCAACGGGCGCGAGCTGGCGCGGCTGCCGCCGGCCCAGCCCGCGCGCTGCGCCGCAGCACCGCGCAGGCCCCCAGCCTCGCTCAGCGCTGCGCCTGCACCGGTGAGCAGCAGGCGCCGCTGCCCCGCCGCTGCCCCGCCGCTCCGCGCCGCCGAGGCGCGGCCCTGCAGCAGCAGGGCCTGCCCCCCGTCAGCGCCGCCGCTGCGCCGCGTCAGCAGCAGGAGCTGGTCTTGCGCGCCTGCCCGCCGCTCCGCCGCGCCGCCGCGTCAGCGTCAGCGTCAGCAGCAGGAGCTGGTCTTGCGCGCCTGCACCGTGGTGTTCATGTCGAGCGTGTCCGGCACGTAGCTGCGGGGACGCGCGGGGGAAAGAGGAGCGGCGGCGGCGTGCGGCGGAGTTGGGTCAGGCGGGCCGCGGCGCGCGGCGCGCGGCGCACGACGCGCGCGAAAAAAAAAACGCGGGCCCCTCCCGCCCGCCCGCCCGCCCGCCGACAAAAACAAAGCCTCCCGCGCAAAAAACGCCCGCGCGCAGGCGGCGCGGCGCGGCGCTCACAACTCCTCCTCCGGCTCGTTGCGCAGCGCGTGGCGCGCGATGCAGGCGAACGCGGGCTCCACGTTGACGTCCTCCTTGGCGCTCGTCTCGTAGTGCGGGATGCCGCCCTTGGCGCTGCGGCGCGGTTTAGGGAGGGCGGGGCCCGGGGAGGGTTTAGGCAGGGTTGAGGGAGGGCTCAGGGAGGAGGGTTCAGGTGGTGAACGGGGTTTGAAGGGTTTGAGGGGCGGTGAGGCGCGGGGGGCGGGCGCTGCGCGCGCTGCGTTGCTCCCCGCACGCGGCCTCACGAGCTCCCCTCCTCCCACACACGCACACGCACGCGCGCGCTGTTGGGCCCTGAACCCTGAACCCTAAGCCCCCCACACGCACGCACACACACGCGCGCCCCCACCTGCACCAGGCCTTGGCCTTCTTCTCCGCCACCTGGCGCCCCGCGCCGCCGTCCTCGTCAATCTTGTTGCCCAGCACCACAAACGGGAACGACTCGGGGTCGCGCGGCTGCGCCTGGGGGGGGGGCGTGGTGGGTTTGGGGGGGGGGGGCGTTGGCGGGGGAGGGGGCGGCAGGGGAGGGAGGTGCGGTGTGGGAGGAGCGCGGCGACGGGTCAGGGGGGGGGGGGGGCGCGCGCGCGCTCGCTCGCTCGATCTCGTTCTCCGACGGTTCCCGCTGAGGGCGAACGAGCGGGCGCGCGCGCGCGCCGCCGGCAACAAGCTCGCGCGAGCGACCACGCCCGCCCGCGCCCGCGCTCGCTCGCCGGAGTCTGCTGTCGCAAGGCGGCAGAGTCCAGCGAGCGAGCGCGCTCGCCCGCTCGCGCTCGCGCTCGGCGGCAAGGACCGGACGCCGAGCGCAAGCGAGCGAGCGCGCGCGCGCGCCGCGCCGCGCGGCCCGGCCCGCGCCCAGCCCAAGCTTGCGCGCCGCCTCCCCCCCCCCCCCCCCCCCCCCCCCCCCCCCCCCCGGCCCGAGTTCGAATCGCAGTCCCGTTGCTCACAGTCCCATCTAACAAACAGTCCTATTCAAACACACACAGTCCCATTCAACACACTCAAGCGTTCATGCGCCCGCACCTGTATGAGGAACTCGTCGCGCCAGGTGTCGAGAGCGTCAAAGGTCTTTGTCGCGTTGACGTCATACACGAGCACGCAGCAGTCGGCGCCGCGGTAAAAGGCCACGCCGAGCGACTGGAAGCGCTCCTGGCCCGCGGTGTCCCAGATCTGGGGGCGGGGGCGCGGGGCGCGGGCGGCGGGGGCGGGTGTGAGGGGGGGAGGGCGCGGGGGGCGGCCGCGCGGCCGCGCGGCGGGGGCCGCGCCCGGCCGGCCGGCAGCTGCCCCGGCCGCGGCCCGCCGGCCCGCCGTCGGGGGGCGCTTGCCGCCGGCTGCCGGCCACGCAGCGCCGCCGCCGCCGCCGCGTGCATGCGGCGCGCAGCGGCCGCATGCTGCTGCGTCCGCGGCCGCCGCTGCCGCTGCGTCCACGCCTGCTGCGCACCTGCATCGTGACGAGCTTGTCGTCGATCTGGATCTCCTTGGTCAGGAAGTCCGCGCCGATGGTGGCCTTGTACTCCTTGCTAAACTTCTTCTGCACGTACTGCGGCCGCGGCGGCGCGGCGCGGGGCGCGCCGCTGATCAGCGCGCCGCGCCGCCCGCCGCCGCCGGGCGCCGCGCCGCCCGCGAGCGGGCGGTCGAGGGGGGCACCTGGTTCATGAGCGACGTCTTGCCCACGCCCGAGTCGCCCAGGATGATGACCTTGAGCAGCTTGCGCTTGCGCGTCGCCATGTTTGCCCGCTTCTCTGCTCCGGCTGCGGCTGCTGGGCCTGCCCTGGCGTCGGGGCGGCGCGGCGCGATCGGCGGACACGGGAGTGTGCCCGCGGGCGGCGGGCGGGCCGCAGCAGGGCGCGGGGGGCGTGCCAAAGCCGCGGCAGCAGGTTCCGCACGTGTGACGCGCTCTCGCCCGCCCGCACAGGCTGGCGAAAGAGCGCGGTGTCACACAGCCATGTCCAGCCCGGGAGCCAGCCCACGCAAGCCGGAGACAGGTGCGCCCGCGGGCGCGCCGCTCGCTGGCCCGTGCGGCCCCGCACGACGCCGGTCGGCGGGAGCCGCGGCGTGCTGGCTCGTGCGCTTGCGGGCGACGCCGTCCGGGCGGCAGGGGCGGCAGGGGCGGGGTGATGGGCCCCGCCCCGCCTCCCCCCGCGCGGCTGCGCCGCCCTCACGCCCTGGCCCGTCGCCCTTGGGCGTGCCGCAGGCGGGATGGACGACCACGCGGAGCCCGCGGCGGACCCGGCGTTCAAGGTGTTCGTGGGCGGCATCAGCTGGCAGATGAACGACGACGACCTCGCCAAAGGTCCGGCGGCGCCGCGGGAGGGCCCGTCGACGCGGCCTGGTCCCGGCCCAGCGCAGGGCCGGGCAGCGGAGCGGCGGCGAGCAGCAGCGCGGCGGCGGCGGCGGCAGCAGGGGCAGCAGCAGCAGCGGCGGCGGCCGACGCTCCGCCGCCCGCCGCAGAGTTCGAGTCGCACGGCGCCGCCAAGGCGGAGGTGATGCTGGACAAGGCCACGGGCCGGTCGCGCGGCTTTGGGTTTGTCTGGTTCAACGATCGCGCAGGCATGGAGGACGCGATCCGCGACAAGCACAACACCGACGTCGATGGCCGCCGCATCTCCGTCAAGGAAGCCATCCCGCAGGAGCAGATCCCGCCGGGTGCGTGGTTGCCTGTCCGTCCTGCAAGCTCGCAGGACGGTGGCGGCGGCGGCTCACGGCTCGCAGGCGCGGAGGCGGCGGCGGCTCGCGGCTCACCGCCGCCGCGGCGCGCCGCCCGCGCCGCGCCGCCCCGCAGAGCAGCGCGGCCGCGACCGCCTCCGCGCGGCGGCGCCGCCGCCGCGGTACGACCGCGGCTACGACAGGTGCGCCGCGCCCCGCGGCGTCTGCCGCCGCGGCCGCCGCCCCCGCCCCCCGTCGACGCGCGCTCACACCGCCGTGCGCGCCGCCGCCGCTGCCCGCGCAGCCGCGGCTACGACCGGGGGTACGACCGGGGGTACGACCGCGTCTACGACCGCGGCGGCTACGGCGGCGGCTACGGCGGCGGCGGCTACGGCGGCGGCGGCTACGGGTGCGGCGCGCGGCGCACGGCGCGGCGCGGGGGGCGGCCGCGGCGCGCGGCGCCGCGCGTGTGCCGTCGCGCCGCCGTGCAGAGCGCCCCGACGCCCCAGCTCACGCCGCCCGGGCTCACGCCGCCGCCGCTGCCGCCCGCCCGCCCGCCCGCCGCGCAGCGACTACTACGCCCGTGACCCGTATGGCGGCTACGGCGGCGGCGGCTACGGCGCGCCGCCGCCGGCGTACGGCGACGCGCGCGGCGGGTACGACAGCCGCGGCCCGCCCGGCTATGGCGGCGGCGGCAGCTACGGCGGCGGCTACGGCGCGCCGCCGCCCGACCGCGGCGGCTACGGCAGCGGCGGCTACGGCCCCGAGCGCGGCGCGCCGCCGCGCGGCTACGGCGCGCCGCCGCCGCGCGCTGGGCCCTACGACCGGCGGTAGGGCGGCGGCGGGCATGTCATCGGGAGCCGGCGCGACGCGGCGGGTCGCCGGCGGCAGCGCACTCGGAGCGCCGGCGCGACGCGGCGGGTCGCCGGCGGCAGCGCACTCGTAGCGCCGGCGCGGCGCGCCAGGAACAGCCGCCGCCGGCGCGCCGCGGCGGCGGGCTGCGCGCGGTGAGCAGCGCGGCGCCCCAGCCCCGCGGACGGCGCCGGGGATCGCGGGGAGCGGCAGAGGGTGGGGCAGTGCGGCGCCGGCAGAGCGGCAGGCGCGCCCAGCGCGCGGGGCTGGCAGCGGGGCCGCGCGCCCGGCCGCCGCCCGCGCGCACGCGGGGCCAGCGCGTGCGTGGTCCACTGACGCGTCGCAGCAGTGTGGCTGCGCACGCGCTGGCCCCGCGCGCGCGCAGCGGTGTGGCGGCGTCGCGCACAGCGGGCAGGCGGCGGCAGGCAGGCAGGGCCCTTGCACAGCGCGGCCGGCGTGCGTTGCGTGTCTCCCGACTGTCTGCTGCTGCACCTGGGGGCGGCGGGGCGGGGTGCGCGCAGCTGCAGGCGCAGCCGCAGCGCAACTGGGCGCGGGGGGTCGCACAGCGCAGCGCGCAGCGCGCGGGCCGTGCGGCCAGGTTGTGTGCAGTGGCGGCGCGCACAGTGCAGTGGCGGGCGCGCACAGTGCAGTGGTTCTTTTGCAGCGTGCACGGCGCAGCACGCGTCAGCGGTGTGCGCCAGGCCGCAGCCGGCAGACGGGTCAGGGTAACAGCCTCACCTCTGCACCAGCCGCAGCGGCCTGTGCGCGCAGCCGGCAGCCGGGGCGCTGCCTGCCGTCTCCCTGCCCAGGTGAGTGGGGCGCGGCGCGCGCGGGCGGCGGCGGCGCCGGGGCGCGCGCGCGGCCGCCACAAGGCGAGGGCTGGGCGCGGCGGCGCCGGGGTGCGCGGCGCGGCGGCGTGCGGTGGCAACCGAGCGGCGTGTGGCCGATCGCGCGCCCGCGCTCGCCGAGGCGCTCAAACCGCTGAAGCCTGCGCCGCCGCGGCCGCGGAACGGGCGTGAGCCGCAGCTGCCGCTGGCCACATCGCGCCCCTCCGCGCCGCTCGGCACGCCATTTGCGGTCACGACACCGCGCACGCCCCGGTCCAGCGCATTGCGAGCCGCGGCGGCCTCGCGGGACGCGGCAGCGAGCTCCACCCGCGACGCGACAGGGCGGCGCGTGCAGCGATCAGCGCAACACACCCCCGGCGCGATACAGGCGAGGCCCGGGGGCGCCCGGCAGCGCCGCGGCGCGGCACTGGCCGTGCGGGCTGCCGCGCCCTCTCGCCACGCCCCCGCGCCCGGCCAGGCGGCGCCGGCGTGCCCAGCTGCCCGGGCCTCCGCGCTGCCGCCGGCCACGGCGGGCGGCCCACCGACGGCCGCGCCGCCGCTGCTGCCGCTGCCGCGCGGCGCTCGCTGCTGCCGCGCGCTGCTCGCAGGGGCGCGTCGAGCGGAGCCGGCCAGGCAGCAGGCCCAGCCCACCAGCCTCTTCTCCTCTTCCTGCTCCAGCGGCGGCGAGCCCGCGCGGCGCGCGCGGCGGCCCCGGCGCACAGAGGCACCGCCGCTCCGCGGCGCGGCAGCGCGGCAGCGCGGCAGCGCGGCAGCGCGGCAGGCGGGCAGCAGCATGGACGCCGCCGGCGTGGCGGTGCCGGGCGGCGGCGGCGGGCGCGGCGCGTTCATCACCGACGTGAGCGACGCGCTCATCGCGCTGAGCTATGGCGTCATACCATTCCAGGCGCGGCGGCGGGGGCGGCGCTGCGCGGCAGCAGCCCGGCGCGGCGGCGCGGCGCAAAGCGGCGGCGCGGCAGCAGCGCGCCGCGGCGCGGCAGCGCGGCAACGAGCGGGCGGCGCCGCGCACAGCAGCACAGCGGCGCAGCTCGGGCGGCACCGAGCTCGGCCCCCCTCCCCTCTGTCCCCGCCGCCCAGGTGCTGTACTTTTTCTGGCGCCTGCGCTCCCGCCGCGCGCACTGGGTCGTCGGGGGCCTCTTTGCCAGCTTCATCTTCCTCTGTGCCATGACCCACCTGCTCAACGTGCTCGGCATGGTGCGGCGGCGGTTTAGGGCTTGATTGCTCGGTCGAGTCTGGGGCACGCGGGCGCTGCGCGCGGGATCTGTCGGGCGTGTGGGCTGCGGCTGCAGCGTCTTCGCTGCTGAGCGCGAGCGGCGCGGGCGGCGCGCGCCGCCGCCGGGCCGCCGCCCGCTGAACCCCGCCCGCCCTCTGTTCGGCCCCGCCGCCCTCGCTCAACCCGCCCCGCCGCGCCGCGCCCCGCGGCCCAGGTGCCGCTCAACACGTGGTTCAAGGCCGCCGACGCCGCGGTGTCGGTCGCGACGGTTCTCACGCTTTTCCACCTGCTGCCCAAGGTGCGGCCGTCAGCGGCGGTCAAAGAAACACTGCCTGTTATTGTTGTTATCTGTCTGTTATTGTTGGAATGGAGTGTCTCGACTGACTGGCTGTCTATGGTTTGGTGGTCTGACGCGGGGTGGTGGGCGCGTGTCGTGAGATGCGACGCGCGCTGTGGGAAGGGGTGGAGTCGGAGCTGACGCGTCGCCCGCCGCGCCGCCGCCGCCGCCGCGCCGCGCCGCGCCGTCGCACTCGCGGCGCCCAGATCCTCGCGTGGCTGAAGACCGTGGAGGAGCACAACCGCTGCGAGGCAAACATGGTGAGTGAGGGCGGCGCGGCGCGGCGCGGCGCGGCGGGGGCCCGCGGGGGCGCGACCCACGGCTCGGGGCGAGCGCGGCGCGGCGCGCGCCCGCCCGGCCGCGTCTGCGCGCGCGGCGGCGCTGCACGGATGTCAGCTCCTGCAGGAGTTGCTCCCGAGGCAGCGCCGCCGCGCCCGCGGGCGCGGGGCCCGCGGCGCCGCGCGCTCGCGGGGCGCCGCGCCGCGCCGCGCCGCCCCGGCCGTACGCGGCGGGCCGCTCACGCGCCGCCCGGGCGCCGCGCGCCGCACCGCCCTGCACGCCCAGGTCACCTTTTTCACGAGCGTGCTGCTGCCGCGCACGGGCAGCCGGTCCGCGCAGCTCCTCGCCGTCGCGCGGAGCCTGCGCCACATCCTCGGCAGCGACGCCATCGCCGTTGTGCAGCGGTGCGGCGCGGCGCGGCGCGGCGCGGCGCGGCGCGGCGGCGCGGGGCGTGGGGCGCAGCAGTAGAGCCTCGGGGCTCGCCGGCCGCGGGCTCGAGGGCGCGCGGCGCGCCGCTCTTGGCTCGGCGCCCCTGCGCCGCCGCGACCCACCCCGCCGCCGACGCCGCCGCCGCCGCCGCGGCCGCCGCCGCGCCGCCGCCGGCGCAGCTCCGCGTCTGCGCACGACCCGCTGTCGATGCGCGCGGTGCCGCTTGACTGGGAGTACGTGGCCCTGCTGCCGGCGCCGATCGCCGACGCCAACCGGCTCTTCATGGAGCAGGTGCGGGGCTGTTAGTTGGCTTTGTTGTTTCACATTTTGAACGCATGTTACTCGTCATCTGACACATTTGAGTGTGAAGCGTCCCGCCCGCGCCGGCCGCGGGCCCGGGCCCCGGCCGCGCCGGCGCCCGACCGCCGCCCCGCCGCTGCTGCGCCCCGCCGCCCCGCCGCCGCCCCGCCGCCGCCCTCCCCTCGCCGGCAGGTGTCCAACTACGTCAAGTCGCTGCGCCCCTCGGCCGACGCGCCCGACGGCGCGCCCGCCGGCGCGCCCGGCGGCGCCGCGCCCGGCGGCGGCGCGGACACGGCGCTGCTGATCAACATATGACGCGCGAGGGGGGTGGTGCAAGGCGTGCGGGGGTGGAGATGGCCGCGGGGGCGAGCCGCGGCGGCCGCGGGGCCGGCAGCAGAGAGGCTGCCGCCTGGGGGCGCGCTGCGGCAGTCAAGGGGGGCGGCGGGAGGCCCGCGCGGCGCCGGGGCCGCCGGCCGCGCGGGGCAGCCGGCGCGGCGGCCGCGCATGCGCAGCGCCCGCCACGCTGCGCCGTGCGGCGGCGGCGCGGCGAATAACGGTCGCCGTCGCGGGGGCGCCGGCGGCTGGTGCCGCCGGCCAGCCCCGCGCCGCGGAGGGCACTCGGGGGAGGGGAGGGGCTCGGGGGGCGTTGGGGAGGGAGGCTCGCCTGCTGTTTTTGGGAGGAACTCTCATCTTTGCGTATGAGTCTGCTTTGCCGCCTGCAAATGCTGCTGTCAGGGGCGCGCGGCGCGGGCGGCGCGCCGCCCACGGGGCGCCGCCAGCGCGGGCGCCCGGCACTTGGTCTGCCGCGTCGCCGCGCCCCCCTGCGGGCGCGCGGGGCGCGTCGGCGCGCTGCCAACCACACACACACCACACAGCACCACAAACCACGCCTTGGAGAGCACCGTCACCGGGACACCGCCACCCCAACCACTGCGCACCACTCTGGCGAGGTTCGCCACGCCTCCACGCGACGCGCCTGCACGCACGCGGCGCGCGCCGCACGCGCGCGCCGTGCGGGGCCCCTCTCTCGCCCCGCGGCGGCGGCGCGGCTGCGCGGGCAGCCGCGCCGCCGCGCGCGGGCGCATCACTGCGACTGCTCGGGGCCGGCTGCCGCGCGGGCGCGGCGGCGGCGGCCGTCACTAGACACTTGGTGCACGGCTGCTGCGCAGCGCAGGCGGCCGCGTGCTGCGGGCGCGAGTTGGCGGCTGTCTCCCGCCCCACGTCGCCGCGCTTGGCCTCACCGCCGTCGTTGCACGTTGAGTTGGTGACGCGACCAGCCGGCTCAGCGCGGCGCCCGGCAGCGATCGATCGATCGGGGTTCGCCGCCGGCGGTCAGAGTCTTGCGCCCCAAGTGCGTCGCACCGAAGCGACGACCCCCGGCACGGAGCGCGGCAGCAGCAGCGGCAGCAGCAGCGGAGCGCCAGCTTCACGACCCGCCGCCGCCTCCTTCGCGCCCGCGCCTACGCGCCCGCGGAAGAGCTTTCGTGCCACATTGACCGCCTGAACGCGCCACAGCCGCGCGCACGCGCCACGCAGGCAGGCCGGGGGCGGCGCCAGTAGCGCGGGGTCGCCAGTGCCGCCGCCGCGCAGGCGCCTCCGCGAGGCCGCGGCGGCGTGCGCTGGTGACGTCTCTGGTGACGTTGCTGGCGACGTAGTTGGCGTCGCTGGCGAGCCCGGCGCCAGCGGCACCATGAGCGCCCTCGAGGTGCTGCTGGCGTGGCGGCCGGACCAGGCCCTGCGGGCCGACTGGTCGGCGTGCGGCACGCGCGGCGGCGGCGGCAGCCCTGCGCAACGTCAGGGCCAGGACTGCTGGCCCGAGCACGGCAGCGGCGTCGGCGGCCGCGGCTGGCAGCAAGCGGCGGCGCCTGGCGGCGGCAAGGTGTGTGTGCTTGGTCGCACGCAGGGCCAGCCGGTGCGGTGGAGCCGTTGCGCCAGCCCTGGCCCTGACGCTGTGCACACGCCTCACCCGCCGACAGGGCCGTGACGCGCTCATGACGGCCATCAAGGAGGCGTCCACCCTGGCGGAGCTGCGGCAGCTGGCGGAGCAGCACGCGGGCAGCCTCAACCACATCCACCTGGCGGCGACGGCCACGCAGCTCGGCCAGTGGGTGCGGCGCGGCGTCATCCGCACCAGCGGCGACCAGGCCGCGGCGCAGCAGCTGCTGCGGCGCGTGGAGGAGCAGCTGCTGCAGCCGGCGCTCCTGCTGGCGTGTCGCTGCCGGGAGCTGTCCAACGTGGTGTGGGCGGCCGGCGTGTGTGGCTACGACGGGCCGCTGCTCACGGCCTGCCTGGCGCGGTTCCTGGCCCCTGAGCAGCTGCGCGGCGCCAACGCCCAGGACCTGGCCAACGCGGCGCACGGCGCGGCCACGGCTGGCGTGGCGCTGGAGCAGGGCGACGTGCAGCGGCTGCTGGCGGCGCTGGAGCGGCAGCTGGGCACAGCCAACCCCCAGGACGTGGCCAACACGCTGTGGGCGCTGGCAACCATGGGCCGCGAGGTGCCGCAGCCGCAGCTGGAGCAGCTGCTGACGGCGCTGGAGCGGCAGCTGGGCGCGGCCAAGCCCCAAGAACTGGCCATCACGCTGTGGGTGTGCGGGCAGCTGCGTCACCTGCCGTCCCAGCTGCTCGCGGCACTGTCGCAGCAGCCGGATGATCTGGAGCGGCTGTTGGTGGCCAGCAACGCGCAAACTCTGGCCAACATGGCCCTGGCCTGCGCCAAGCTGGGCCACGCGGACGAGCGGCTGCTGGGCCCGCTGCTGCGGACGGCGGCGGCGCAGGTGCAGGCAGACGCCAGCTTGTCAGGGCAGGACCTCGCCAACACCTGCTGGGCCGTGGCGGTCCTGGACCTGCAGCAGTGCGCAGGCGAGCTGGCGGTGCTGGCGCGCGCCGC
Source organism: Scenedesmus sp. PABB004 (assembly GCA_014905635.1). Classification (NCBI taxonomy): domain Eukaryota; kingdom Viridiplantae; phylum Chlorophyta; class Chlorophyceae; order Sphaeropleales; family Scenedesmaceae; genus Scenedesmus; species Scenedesmus sp. PABB004. The sequence continues at coordinate 22,536 of JABVCE010000017.1, forward strand.
CAGCGAGCAGTGGAGCAGCACAGCACCTGAGGATCTGCGCCAGCTGCACCAGGTGCAGCTGTGGGCGACGGACTGCAGCCTGCAGCTGCCGGGCAGCGGCGGGGTGCCGGGGCTGGCGGGTGCGCTGGCACCGCAGCAACTGGAGGCCTGCCGCGCAGCGTGGGCCGCGTCGCTGGCGGTGACGCAGCAGCAGCAGCCCGGCCAGTTCCAGTGCGAGGTGTATGCCGCACTGCAGCGCCTGCCGCTGGACTGGGCGGCGCCGCCGGCGATGGAGCAGCTGGCGGCGCCGGACGGCGCCTGCCTGGTCGACATCACCGCCACGACGGCGGGCGGCGCGCGGCTGGCGGTGGAGGCGGACGGGCCCACGCACTTCAGGACGCCTGGCCGCGGCCTCATGGGGGAGACGCTGTTCAGGTGCGGGCGCTGCCGCGGCGGCGCTCCGCTGGCCAGCCCTCATGCGCGCCCACAAGCAGGCAGGCCCGCTCACGCGCTGCCGGCCCGCCTGCCGCCGCGCGCAGGAACCGGGCGCTGGTGGCGCGCGGCTACTCGCTGGTGGTGGTGCCGTGGTTTGAGTGGGCAGAGCTGCACAGCGCGGAGGAGCGGCAGCGCTGCCTGGCCGGCTGCGTCAAAGCAGTGCTGGCGTGGCGGTAGGCGTTCGGCCGTGGGCACGGCACGGCGACTGAGCGCTTGCAGGCGTGCGAAAGCGAGCGCGGCGCGCGCGACACTGCAACAGGCTGGTCGTGCCCGGTTGGTTGCTCAGGCCGACCGCGCGAGCCTCACCGCCCAGGGCCGCCGCCAGCAATGGTGTCGGCCTGCCCCCCGCGCGCGCGTCGCAGCCTGCAGGGGAGTGTCATGTGATGTGAGTCGCTCGCTTGATCAAATCAACAGTGATCCACAGTGCTCGGTGCAGTCGCCAGGAGGCGCGCCGGCGGCGGCAGCAGCCTCGTCGCCCCTCCCTCCCTCCCTGCGCCCGCCCGCCCGCCCAGCCTCCATCCAGCCTGGGACGACCGAGCTGCGGCCGCGCGCGCGGCCCGCGCCGCCCCGCCAGCCCATCATCTCTCTGATCACCTCGTCAGCTCACGCCGACGCCGGCGAACGGCAGCACACGGGCGACGCGATAACAGCGCAGTCGCCGCCCGTGGCCGCGGTCTTGGCCGCGCCGCACACGACCGCGGCGCGGGGGACGATGTCGGAAAGCATCAAGCTCACCCCGCCATAGTCGGCCGTGCCGGGCCCCAGGCACGACACGAAGCACCGCCCGCCCGCGAGCGCCGTGCCGGCGGGGCAGTTGGCCGCCTCGGTCGCCGACGCGGTGTAAACCTCGCGGCCGCCGTCGCCTGCGCCGCGGGGCGGGGCGGGGCGGGGTTTGCGGGCGGTGCAGGGTTTAGGTTTCCAGGGGCTCAGGGGTTCAGGAGGGGGGCGCAGGGTTGACGGAGGCGGCGCGGGCTGTGTGCCCTGCGCGCGCGCGCCCACGCGAGGCATTGCGTGCCCCGAGGGATCTTCAATCCTAAACGCCCACCTGCCGCGATGAGCGCCTGGGAGACATTGCCCAGCATCAGGCCGGTCGCGTAGTCGGCGCACGCGCCCGCGGGGCCGGGCGGGCCGCGCGGGCCGGCGGGGCCTGGCGGCGGCGCGGCGGCGGCCGCGGCGGCGTGTGCATGAGCGGGGGCGGCGCAGCTGCAGCGCGCGCGAGGCTGCGCGCGGCGGGCGCGGCGGGCGCGGCGCGCACCTGCCGGGCCGGCAGGGCCGGCGGGGCCGGCGGGGCCGGCCGCCGCGGCGTGCGCGCCCGCTGGGCCGGCCACACGCAGGCCCGCGGCGAGCGCGGGCTCGGCGGGCGCGGCGAGCGCGGCCACCACGGCGCGGCCGCCGTCGGGCGCGGGCTTGCCCCCCGCCGCCGCCGCGGCCCGCGCGCCGGGCAGCATGGCCGACAGCGCCGCCGCGGCCGCGCGGACGTCCTTCAGTGCGTCGGCTGCGGGGCGGCACGGCGCGGCGCGGCGCGGCGCGGCGCGGCGCGGCGCGGCGTGGCGCCGGGGTCAGGCCTCCCGGCTCGAGCGCGCTGCGCAGCTTCTCTCCACACCCCGCACAAAGACACGCGCAGACACATAGACGCGCAGACTGGCAGACCGCCCCTGCGCGCGCACCGTTGGCGTCCGTCTGCGCAGCCAGCTGCTGCGCCTGCTTCACCGTCGGCTTGAGCATCGCGCTCAGCGCCGCGGCGGCGGCCTTCACCTCCACCAAGCTCGGCTGCGCGCCGCCGCCGCCGCCGGGCTTGGCCGCTGCGCGGGCGGTGGTGGCGCGCGGGCGGGCGGGGCGGCGGCGGTGGGCGGGGTGCGCGGCGCGGCGAGGCGGCGGCGCGGGGCGCCCGCGCGCGGCCGCGCACCCTGCTGCTGCGCGGGCGCCGCGGCCTTGCCGCCGGCGGCGGCGCCGCCGCCGCCGGTGTGGACCACCAGGTCTGCCTTGCCCGCCGCCAGCGCGGCCGGGTCGGGCGGCGCGCTGCCGCCGGGCGCGCCGCCAGCATCGGTCGGGCCCAGCTGCAGGCCCGGCGCCACGGTGAGGAGCTGGTCGAACAGCGCGTCTGCGGCGGCGTGATTGGCGGTGCGCGCGCGAGAGTGAGCTTTGAGTGAGCCGCCGCCGCGCCCTGGACCGGGCCACAGGCGGGCGCCACGGCCGCCGCGGTGGCCGCACCCGTCGCGTCGCCCGGCGGCGTGGCGTCGGACGGCTCGCGAGGCTCCACCGGCGCGCTCGGCGCGACCAGCGGCTGCTTCTGCGGCGCAGGCGGCAGCACGCCCGCCGCGGGCCGCGCCGGCTCCACGCGGCGCGGGGCCGCGGGCGCCGGCTGCTTGGCGGCGGCGGGGTCGGGCTTGCGCGGCGCGGGCGCCGGCGCCACGTGCTTGGCCTGCGCCTGCTGCTTGGCCTGCGCCTGCTGCTTGGCCAGCGCCGCCTGCTTGGCAAGGGCCGCCTGCTTGGCCTGGGCCGCCTGCTTGGCCAGCGCAGCCTGCTTGTCGAGGGCGGCCTGCTTGGCCTTGAGCTGCTCCCGCAGCTGCGCCTCGCGCTGCTGCTGCTCCAGCTTGGCCTGCGCGTCCCGCTCCTCACGCAGCTTGGTGATGAGCAGCTGCATCACCGCCGCCGTCGACGGCCCCGCGGCGGCGGGCGCGGGCTTGGCCGCCGCCGCCGCCGGCTTGGCCGCGGGCTTGGCCGCCACGGCCGCGGGCTTGGCCGCCGCGGCCGCGCGGCTCGGCGCCGGCGCGGGCGGGCTCGCGCTGCGCCAGCAGACGCCGCCGCTCCACAGCAGGCCGGCCTTGGCGCAGGCGTCAGAGCCGGCGATGCCCTTGGCAGGCTCCAGCGCCGCGAGGAGCGCGCGGCGTGCGCCCGCCGCGCTGCCCGCCGCCGGCTCGGCGGTGGCGGCGGCTGCGGAGGTGCGCGGAGTGGGTGGAGGAGGGTTGAGAGCAGCGGGAGCAGCTGCGGGGCGGCGGGGGAGGGGCAGGGGCCCGCCGCGCCGCGCGGCCAGCGGCGCGGCCGCGCACCTGCGAGCGCCGCCGCCAGCAGGAGGCCGCGCAGGGCCCGCGTGCGTGCCATGCGGGCTGTCACAGCTGAGTAAGCCAGCTCGGCGCGCGCGGCTGGCGTGGGCTCAGCGCGCGCCGGGGCGCGGGGTGGGCGCGCTCGCGGGACGCGGCCGCTGCGGGCCGAGGGCGCGGCGCTGCTGGCCGCGGCGAGGGCCGCTCTGTGAGCTCAACGCGAGTCCACGGGCGAAGCTGGCGGCAGCGGAACGTTCGGGGCGAGCACTAACGCCGGGCCGCAGTAGAGCCCCGACCCCCGCGCAGCGGGGCCGGGGCGGCGCGCGATCGAGCGCGCGACGAGATGCATCGCACAGCGCGAGCTCCACGGCGCGGCCGCCGCGACAGCGGCTGCAGCGAGCCCGCCGCCGGCGCCGGCGCGCGCGCCGTCGCTCGATTCGCGCGCCACGCCCTGTTGCAGAGCTGGGGCCGACCTCCCCTCAGCGCCTCTCTCTCTCTCTCCCTGCCTCTCGCTCGCTCACCGCGCGCTGCAGCTCAGCGCAGCCGCCCCGGCCGCGCAGCGCTCAGCCGCCGCCCGTGGCGCCGACCTGGGCCGCGAGCTTTGCCTCAGTCGCCGCCCTTGGCGCCCACCTGGGCCGCGAGCTTGATAAAAACCTCCTCCAGCGTCGCGTGCGCGACCGCCCAGTCGAGCACGCGCAGCGGGCCGCCGCCGGCCTCGCTCCCGCCGCCGCCGCCGCCGGCCTCGCTGCCGCCGCCGCCGGCCTCGCCGTCGCTGCCGCCGGCCTCGCTGCCGCCGCGCTCGCTGCCGCCAGCCTCGCTCCCGCCGCCGCCGCCGCCGGCCTCGCTGCCGCCGCCGCCGGCCTCGCTGCCGCCGGCCTCGCCGTCGCTGCCGCCGGCCTCGCTGCCGCCGCCCGCGGCCTCCGCCTCGGCCATGACCGTGAACACCCGGCTCAGGCTCACCTGCGGCGTGCGCAGCGCGGCCCGGGCGTCGGCGCCGCCGCCGCCGCCGCCCTGCCGCTGCGGCCAGCCCCGCCGGCGCTGCGGCGCAAACCCTGTGCGCGCGCGCCCCCGTGCCCCACAGGCGCGTGCCCGTGCCCCGCGCCCGAGCCCCTTGACCCTAAACCCCACGCACCTCGCTCGTCGGCAGCTCGTACTTCAGCGTGCCGCCCACGCTGTAGGTCAGCCGCGCGCCGGGCGCGAGCCGGCCCGTCACGAGGCCCGCCGCGGACGCCTCCTGCCCGCGGGCACCGTGATGGTGAACACCTGGGCGTGCCGGCGGCGGCAGGCCGCAGACGGCGGCAGGCGGGCGGGCGGGCGGCGGCCGCTCGGCGGGCGGCGCGCCGCGCCGCCCCGGGCCGGCCGCGCGCGCGCGCTTGGCCGGCCCGGCGCCCGAGGCGCAGCCGCCGCCGGCGTGCGTGCGTGCGCCGGCGCGCCGCGCGCTCCCCGCACCAGGAAGCGCCCGCAGCGGCGCGTGATGTCGGCGGGCGTGCCCACCGCGACGAGGCGGCCACCCACAAAGATGCCGAGCCGGTCGCACAGCGCCTCCGCCTCCTCCATGCTGGTGTGTGTGTGTGCGGGGGGGGGGGGGGGGGGGCGGGGGGGGCGCGGGGTTTAGGGTTGAGCAGGGCATGGAGGGCGCGGCAGCGCGGGGGGGCCTTGTGTGAAGGCGGGGCCGCCGGGCGCCGGGTTTAGGCCCCTAACCGGGGAGGCGCGGCTGAGAGCGGCGCGGCAAGGATCCGGGGCCCGAGGCGCGCGCGAGAGAGGAGCGGCGCCCACGCCCTCCGCCGACCCCCCCCCCCCCCCCACCCCACACACACGTGCGCGCGCACCTGTGCGTGGTGAGCACGATTGCGCGGCCGGGCTTGTTGCGCCGCACGGCGTCCCACAGGCTGCGCCGCGACGCGGGGTCGAGGCCCTGCGCGGCGGCGGCGGCGACGCCGACGGCGGACGCGGCTCGGTGGCCGACGCATCCAGCCAGGCGCGGCGCGGGCTGCGCTGGCGCTCCCCCCCCCCCCCCCCAAAAAAAAACCTCGGCCCTGACGCACCCTGGTGGGGTTTAAACCCTTAAGCCCCACACGCACCGTGCTGGGTTCGTCGAGGAACACGACGGCCGGGTGTCCCACAAACGCGATCGCCACGCTCAGGCGGCGCTTCATGCCGCCACTGAAGTGGCGGACCTGGGGGCGGGCGGGGTTTAGGAGGTGTTTAGGGTTTAGGGTTTAGGGTTTGAGCGGGTCAGGGTTTGGGCAGGGCCGTCGCAGCGGCTCTGAGGGGGGATTGGGAGCGCAACGCGGAGCGCCAGCGCGAGGGGGGCGGGGCGGGGAGGGCGCAGCCGACGCCGGGCGCGGCGCGGCGCGGCGTGGCGCGGCGCGGCGCGGGCCGCGCCTGCTGCTGCGGCGCGGCGCGGCGGCGCGCGCGGCGCCGCCCTTGGCGCCGCCGCCGCCGGCGCCGGCGGTGCCGTGGCTCCACAGGTTGACCGCGCGCAGCGACGCCCCCACTGCGTCCTCGAGCGCGGCGCCTGCGGGGTTCAAAGCCGACGGCGGCGGCGGCGGCGCGCGTGGGCAGGCGCCGCCCCCGCACTGCGCCGCGCCTGGCCGCGCCGCCCCGAGCCTGCCAGCCACCTGGGGCCGCCCGCAAGACCCTGTACCCTGTACCCCGTGCCCCGGCCTAAACCCCGCACCCGTGAGGCCCTTGAGGCGGCCATAGAACCGCAGGTGCTCCTCCGCTGTGAGCGTCTCCCACAGCCGGTCGTCCTGGGGGCAGCTGCCCAGCAGCGTGTACGCCGCGCCTGGCGTGTGTGTGTGTGTGTGTGGGGGGGGGGGGGGGGGGCGGCGCGGTGCTGGCGCCGCGAGCGCCGCGGCGGCGGCAGCACCGGCGGCGGCGGCCTGGGCCGCGCGGCGTGCGCGCGCCCGCCCCCGCCCGCGCACCGAGCTCGCGCGTGACGTCGTGCCCGCCCAGCAGCGCGGTGCCGCCGCTCGGGGCAGCAGCCCAGTCATCATGTGCAGGCTCGTGGACTTGCCGGCGCCTGAGGGTATTGGGGTCGGCGGGGCGCAGGGTTTAGGTTGCCGGCGGCGACGGGCCCCAGCGGGGGGGCGCGGCGCGCAGCGGCGCGGAGCTGCAGCGGGGCGGCGCGGCGCGGCGCGGAGCGGAGCGGCTGGCCTGGCGGCGCACCGTTGGGTCCAAGCAGTCCGAAGCACTCGCCGCGCCGGATGGCCAGGTCCAGCGACGCGACCGCGAGCTGGGGGGCAGGGCGGGCGGCGGCGGTGCGCTCAGCAGGGTGGGGGCGGCGGCGGCGGCGGCGCGCTCAGCAGGGTGGGGGCGGCGGCGAGCTCAGCAGAGTGGGGCGGCGGCGCGCTCAGCAGGGTGGGGGCGGGGGCGCGCTCAGCAGGGTGGGGCGGGGGCGCGCTCAGCAGGGGCTGCGGGGAGTCAAAACCTTGCGCGCACCTTGGGCGGCTGGCCTTCGACGCTGGGAAAGGTCTTGCGCAGCCCCCGGACCACGATCGGGTGCGCCGCCAGCCCCGCCAGCCCGCCGCTGCCGCCGCTGCCGCTGCCGCCGCCGCCGCGCGCCAGCGCCTCAACGCGGCGCCGCTCCGCCGCGACGTCCGGGGGCTCGCCGCCGCCGGCGTCGCCGTTGGTCGCGCCGCCGGCGCCGCCATTGGCGTCATGCGGCGCCTGCTGCTGCTGCTGCTGCTCCCCAGACGCCGCCTTGCCCCCGGCGGCGGCGCCGCCGCCACCGGCAGCAGCGCGGCGCCGGCGGCGCCGCCGGCGGCGCGCCGCCGCGCCGGCCAGCAGCGGCGCGCGGCGGCCGCGCCGCGCGCGCCGCGGCGCCGCAGCGCCCGCGCCCGCGCCCGCCGCCGGCGCCGGTGTCGAGCGCGCGCTCCAGCCACCAGGCGAGGGCCATGAACACCACCCACTCCCCCGCCAGCACGCCCCACACCTGGGGTTGAGGGTTTTGGGCGACGGGCGGGCACCGGCGGCGCGGCGGGCGGTCGCGGGCGGCGGGGCGTCGGGGGGGGGGGGGGGGGGGGCGCCGCGCGGGAGCAACGCTCTCTCCAACCCCCACAAAAACAAACCGCGCCGGCCCCCAAAGCCCCTGCCAACCCCCAGAGCCCTGCTGGGCCCTGCTGGGCCCTGCTGAGCCCGCGGCGGCAGCAATGCGCGCCTGGGGCATGCCGTTGCCGGCGTCGCCCAGGTTGGCGAGGGCCATGCCGGCCGTGCCGCGGTACACGCCGACAAAGGCGTACTCGCCCATCTCGTACAGGCCGCTGCGGTTTGAACGGGGTTTGAACGCGGTTTGAACGGGGGCGGGGTTTGAACGTGGCGGGTGTTTGAATGGGGAGGGGGGGGGGGGGGTGAGAATTTGAAAGGGAAAGATGAGCGCCAGCGCGCGGGGGCCGGGGCTGAGCTGCTGCTGCGGCGCACCCCCCCCCCCCGGGCGGCGCGTGCGCGCGCGCACCGGAAGAGCGCGAACGAGGGCACGAGCTGCAGCAGGCTCGCGTACCACGCGCCCGCGCTCGCGAGCTGGCCGAGCAGCAGGCTGCCGACGAGGCCGCTGCCAAAGACGAGCACGTACGCCGCGACCGCGGCGGTGCGGGCGCTGCCAAAGACGCTGCTCAGCAGGAACGCCTGCGCCGCGGGAGGGCGTGGGTGGGCGCGGGTGTGGGTGGGTGGGTGGGTGGGTGGGTGGGTGGGTGGTGGGTGGGTAGGGGGGGGGGGGCTCAGAGGCCTCCGCGGCGCCGGGGCGCCCGGGGCGAGCGCAGCGCCCCGGCGCCGCGGGCTGCGTGAGTCCCCCACGGCCATGCCGTGCCGCGCCCTGGACCCTAAACCCTGCCGCCGCGCACCTGGGCGATGAGGTTGTTGCCAAAGAGCACGTAGAAGACGAGCTGCACCACTGCGGGGGGAGGGGTTTAGAGGGAGGCAGGGTTTAGGGCTTAGGGGCGGTTGGCTTGCTTTCTCATGTCACGTGTTGCTTGGGGTGCGGCCGCGGCGCCGCGCCACGCCCCGCGGCCGCCGCAAGGCAAAACACACGCCGCCGCGCCGCCGCCGCCGCGCCGCACCGTAGCTCGTCCGCGTCAGCAGGTTGAGCCGCACCGCGGAGCCAAAGGCCACAAACACGGCCATGTAGGCAATGTACAGGGCCCCGAACCAGGCGTACATGACGCTCCAGTAGGCGGCGTGGGAGAGGCCATGCATGCGCATCATCACGCGCAGCCCCGCCTCCTTCTCGTACACCAGCTGCACCAGGCTGGCGGTTTAGGGGGCGCACGCGCGGGGTTTAGGTGGCGGGGCAGGGCGGAGGGGTGTTAGTTTATTGTTAGTCAGGGTGTTGAGGCTGGGGTTGGAAGTGATGAGTTGAGAGGGGGGAGGGGGATTGGAAGGGTTGAGAGGCGCTGGGCGGCGCGCACCCCTGCGCGGCCCCGCGGCCCAGCTGCCGCTGCCGCGCCCCGCCGCCCTATCCCCCCCCCCCCCCCCCCCCGCCGCTCACAAGACGGGCAGCAGGAGCTGCGCGACCCAGGTGAAGAAGAGGGGGCCCAGCAGGGCGCTGAAGTCGACCGCCACGACGCTCGCCGGCTTGGGCACCTCCATCACGCCCAGCAGCTCCGCCGCGTAGCCCTCGCCTAACAGGGGTTTGATCAAAGGTTTTTGGGGTTAAAGCAGGGTTTTGGTTTTTGGGGTTAAAGCAGGGTTTTGGGTGCGCGTGGGTTAGTGGGCGTGGGCGGGGGCGTGCGGGCGTGTGGGCGCGGGGGCTGGCGGCGGGCCGGGGGCGCGAGGGCTGGCGGGCTGGGGGCGGGCGCGGCCGCCGATCCCCCACGGCGCTCGGCCCCGAGCCCCGACCGCCACCCGCGCGTCTGCCCCGCGCGCCCGCCCCCCGCGCGCGCGCACCCAGCACGGCGGCCAGCCAGCTGTTGATCGCCATGTTGAGGGCCTGGGGGATGCGCTGGTAGAAGGTGGGAATCTGGGGGGACGACCGGGGGCAGGGTTGAGGGTTGAGGGTTCAGGGTTTTGGGGTGCGAGGGGCGGGCGGCGCGCAGGGGACGACAGAACAACGACGTTGCTGTCCCAGCGACGTTGCTTGCTGTCCCAGCAACGTTCATTGCTGTCCCAGCGACGTGTGCAACACAGATCGTTTCTAAAGATCAAAGCCGCCACCCACCTGGCGGCGAGGGATGCCGTAGGTGTCGTTGAAATAGACGGCCGGCGCGAAGCGCCGCGGCCCGCTGTCGCGCCAGTCGTACGCGGCTGCGGCCGGGGTTTGAACGGGGTTTGAACGGCGGCGGCAGCAGCAGAGGCGGCGGCGGCGGTGTGTGTGGGGGGGGGGGGGGGGGGGAAGGTTGTCGAGGGGCAGCGCGCGGGTGGGGCTGGGGGGCCCCCGGCGGCGGCGGCGCGCGCGGGCGCGGCGCTGGGGGTGCGTGGCCTGCAGGCGGGGGCGCCCGGGCTCAGGCTCGCCAGACGGCAGGCCACGCACCCCCGGCCCGCGCCCGCGCCGCCCGCGCCGCGCGCGCTCTGCCCGCCCGCCCGCTGCGCCGCAATAACAAAAACCCGCGCCACCCGGAGCAAACAAAACCCTGCGCGCCGCCGCCGCCGCCAAAACCCTGCGTCCTCGCCTGCATACTGGTTGGTCGCCGTCGTGCCGTTGCAGCGCGCCTGGGCGTAGCCGCAGTACAGCGCGCGCTGCAGCGCCGCCGCGTCGGGCTCCGGCTCCAGCACCACGTCGGTGCAGTTGATCGCGATCAAACCCCCGGCAGGTGCAGAGCCGCCGCCGCTGCTGCTGCTGCTGCTGCTGCGGCCGGCCGCGTTGCCGCCGCCGCCCGGGGAGATCAGGTCGCCTGCGCCGCGGCGCGCGCGGGCAGCGCGGTCGGCCGGGAGGGGCCGCTGCTGCTGCCGCTGCCGCCGCGGCCGCGGGCGCGCCCCGCGGGCGCCCGCCGCCGCACCCGCCGCGGCGGTGAGCAGCACGTTGAGCGCGGCCGCCGTGTCGGGCGGGTTTGAAGCGTTGACCAGCGCGGCCAGCATGGTCGGCAGGCTCGTGTTGTGCTTGGCCGGCCCCGCCAGGCCGAGCGCGTCGCACGTGCCGTTCGGCCACAGCGCAAAGAGCGTCCCCTGATGGCAGGCGGGGTTAAGGGGTGCGGGCGCGTGGGCGGGTGATTGAGTGAGCGAGCGGACGCGCGGCGGTGGGCGCACGGGCGGGCGTGCGAGGCGCCGCCCCGGCAGCGCAAGCATCTGAACCCTGGAACCCTGAACGCCCCTCGGCGCCCTCAGCCCACAACCCTGCGCCCGGCGGCTCCCCGCGCCGCCGCACGTTTGGCGCGAGCGCGCTCTCCAGGAACAGGCCGGCCTGGATCCAGCTGCTCGTCCCCAGCCGGCGCAGGCCGAGCAGGCCGAGCAGCTCCCCCGGCACCGCCGCGGCGTCAGACGCGCCGACGCTCGCTGCAAAGGCCTCCTGGTAGCCCCGCGCGGCGCCGAGGACCTCCGGCGTGACCGCCGGCGGCGGCAGCAGGCGCGCCGAGAGCGCGCCCGCGGCGGTGAGGTTGGCGCCGGTGTATAGAACAGTCGCGGCGGGCGCCGCGGGCGACGCGCGCCGGTCCTCGCGCGGCGTCTGCGCGCCGGCGGGCGGGCGCGGCGGCGGCAGCGCGGCGCGGCCGGCGGCGGCGCGTGGGCGCCGCGCGCGGTGCGTGCTGTGCGCCCCCGCGCCCCGCGTCGCGCCGCGCCTGCAGGATGGGCGGCCACGAGCTGGGGTGGGGGATGGCGCAAAAGAAGCTCTGCCGCGGCGTGGAATAGGCCAGACCGCACGCGCTCGCGTTGCGCGCGAGGCAGCGCGCCGGCGGCTCGCACGTGCCGCGCGGCAGCGACGTGCAGTTGCCCGCGTCGCCGCGCCAGCAGCAGGCCGTGCACTGGCAGCCGCACTGCGCGGCGCGGGGGCGCGGGCGCGCGGCGGGCGCGCGGTGGGCGCGGCGGCGCCGGCGCGCCGCGACCGCGCGGCGGCCCCGGCACCCGAGCGCCGCCGGCGGTTTAGGGGCGGGCCAGCGGTCTGGGCCCTACACCCCACCTCAAAGTCGGGGCCTTTGAGCAGCAGATTGTTGACCGCGAGCTGTATGGCCAGCAGTATTAGGCAGAACACCACCGGCGCGCTCAGCAGGCACACGTTGCTCAGCGCGGCGCGGCGCTGATAGGCCGCGTTCTTGCGCACCAGCGCGCCCGCCTGCCGCGCGAGCCCCGGCGCGCGGGGCGCCGCGGCGGCCGCGGCCGCGGCGGCGGGCTGCGGCGGCGCGGCCGCCGCGGGCGCGGGCGCCGGCGCGGCGGCCACGCGCGCAGCGCCGTCCATCATCGCCGCTCGCTGCCCGCGCTCGCTGGGTCAGCAGACGCCGTGGAGCAGCCGCGCCGGCACCACCATGCCGGGCTCACGCCCTGCGGCGCGGCCGGGCGTGAGCCTCCAGCCGCGGCGGCTCGCGCGCGCCCCGCGAGCCGGGGCGCCGCCCACCACGCACGCTGCTGTCGCCGCCGCGCCGCCGCCCGCCGGCGGCGTTCGTCACGCGCTGCTCAGCCACACGCGCTACGCACTGGCGTATCCGCTTCACCCGACGCCCGCAGCCGCGAGGGGTGGGCGGGCGGCCGCCTGGCGGCGCGCGGCGCACAAGCGTCGCTGCTGCTCTGCGCCCGGCGCGGGGGGCGCGGCTGGGGCCGGGCGGAGCTGCGCCAGAGAGTGGGGACCCTGCCATGCGGCGGCCGCGGAGGGCGGGCGATCCGGAGCGCCGCGAGCTGGGCGGGGGGTTCTGAGCGAACGGCGGCGTCAGAGGCAAAAGCCTTGCTCCGCGCAATTGCCCGCCCGCCAGCTTTGCGCCCCCGGTCAGCTCCAGAGTCTCCACCACGAGGGCTATCCCTCCGACGAGCGCCTGCCTTGCGCCGCGGCCGTGCAGGGCGCCGCGCAGCAGCAGCAGCAAAGCCACACGCCGCCGCGCCGCACAGCGCGCGCCCCAGCCCGCAGCGCGCCCTGCTCTGGACAGAGCAGTGGGCTAGCAGTGCGCAGGGGCAGACAGGCCAGCATGCGGAGCGCGGCGGCGCGGCGTTGACAGCGGAGCAGCGTGCGGACCGCGATGCGGGCCGCCGCGCTCCGCGCGGCCGGCGCGGCGGACGCCCTGCTGGACCGGCTGTGCGAGCACCGCCTGGCGCAGCAGTTTGGCGCGCTGTTCTACAAGAACGGTGCGCGGCGGCGCTCGCAGGACGGCGCCCGCGCGCTGCGCGCAGTGCCGACGCCCACGTGCCAGTCGTTGGGTGTCGGCACACAAGCAGCAGCTGCAGCTGCAGGGTGTCGCGCCGCGAAACGCGGCTGCCGCGCTCACCGCCGAGGCAGGGGGCCGGCGGCCCACCCCGCGCCGCGCCGCCCCCCGGCGCGCGCCGCAGCGCTGCTCGCGTGGCGCGGCCGCCGCGCGACCGCGATCCGCCTCTCCGCGCCGCTGGTCTTCCTCGTCCTCGCCCTGATCGTCGACCGGGCGCTCAACATCAACGCCGGCTCGCGCGGCCGCTTCGCCGCGGCGCCGCGCGTGGAGCCGGCGCCCGTCCCGGGCGTGCCGGACTGTCGGTCGGACCTCTACATCGCCGGCCGGGCGTGCGTCGATTTTGTGTACACGCCAGACGACGACCCCGACGTCAACGTGCGCAGCGCAGCGCAGTGCACGTGCAGCGCATGTGCAGCGCAGCGGCGGCGCAGCGCACGGGCAGCGCAGCGCAGCGCAGCAGCAGGAGGGGGCGCGAGGGCTGTGGGACGGGCGGCAGGGTGGGGGGGGGGGGGGTGGCGTGGAGGCACGGGGAGGGAGCGCGGGGGAGCGCGGCGGAGCAGCGCGCGCCGCGCGCGGTGCGGCGCGGGCGGCAGCAGGCCCGCCCCGCGCCGCCGCGCCCCGAGCCTGCGCGCCGCCGCCGCCGCCGCCGCCGCGGCGCAGGCGATCGTGGCGGCCGTGCGGTCGAACAACGCGCCGCCCATCCCGGCCGGCCGCGTCGTTGCGCTGCCCGACCGCGCGGCGGCCGACGCCTACATGGCGGCGCGCCCCGACGGCGTGCTGGGCGCGGTGCACTTCACGCGGCTGACCAACACATCCATCGCCTACGTGGTCGCCTCAAACTCCACGGTGGGGCGGCGGGCGCAGGGGGTGTATGGGTTCAAGGGCCTGATGTCGAGAGGGCCGCGACGCCGGCGCCCGCTGCGGCGGCGCCGCGCCGCCGACGGCCCCCGCCCGCGCGCCCGCGCCTCGCCGCCGCGCAGCTGAAATACTTCAAAGGCACCTTCCAGGGTGCGCTGCGCTGCCCGCGCGCCGCTCGGGGCGGGGCGGCGGCGGGGGGGCCTGGGGCCGCGGCGGCGCGCGGGCGCCGCGCCGCCTCCGGAACCCTCGACCCTGGCCCCACAAAACGCCGACTGCCCCTCCCCCCCTCCCACACACGCACTCACCTAAACCCTTAACCCCTCAGACCCCACCACCTTTTTCTCTGTGCCGCTGATGAGCGCCGTCGCGCGGGAGCTGGCCCGCCACTTTGCGGCGTCCGCGCCGCCCGGCGCGGCCGCGGCCGCCGCGCTGCGCCTCGGCGGCGCCGGCGCGCTGCAGCCGCCCGGCGAGCTCGAGTGGGCGCCGGCGCTCGCGCCGTTCCCGCACCCCAGCCTGCAGACGAGCAGCAGCCTGGGCCAGGTGCTGGCGGTCTTCATTTTTGCCAGCCTCATGTTTGGCTGCGTCGCGCAGGTGCGAGGTTTAGGGCTCAGGGTTTAGGGTTTAGGGCCCCGCGTGGTTTGGAGTGGGTGTGGGCGTGTCGCCGCGCGCGGGGCGCGGCGCCGCGGCGGCACAGGGTCTGCGCGCGCAGCTCGGAGCGCGGCGCAGCTCGCCCCGCTCACCCCCCCCCCCACCCGCCCCCAGATCTCTGGCCTCGTCTCGGAGCGCGAGGCGGGGCTGAAGCTCGCGCTGCGCACGGCGGGCATGCGGGACGCGGCCTACTGGCTCTCCTGGATGGCCTGGGACGGCCTCTTTGCGCTCGCGACCGCGGTGATCCTCCTGGTCTCGGGTGGGCGCGCCGGCCGCTGCGCCCCTGCGTGACGGCCCCCCGCGCCCCGCCGCCCGCGCCCCGCCGGCCGCCCGCCCCACCCCACCCCACCGCCGCGGCTGACGCCCGCGCGCACGCGCGCCAACACGCTCGCGCGCACACGCTCACACCCACGCCAGGTCTCATCCTCCGCTTTGCCTTCTTCACCCGCAACTCCGCCGGCCTGCTGCTGGTGCTCTTCTGGCTCTTTGGCCTCGCGCTCGCGGGGTTTAGCTACATGGCCTCAACCATGGTGCGCGCCTGCGCGCGGGGTTTGGGGGGTCGAGGGGGCTCAAGGGGGTCGAGGGGGCTCAAGGGGGTCGAGGGGGCTCAAGGGGGTCGAGGGGGCTCAAGGGGGTCGAGGGGGCTCAAGGGGGTCGAGGGGGCTCAAGGGGGTCGAGGGGGCTCAAGGGGTCGAGGGGGCTCAAGGGGGTCGAGGGGGCTCAAGGGGGTCGAGCGGCGCGGCGAGCTGCGGGGGCGCCAGCCGCGAGCAGCGCGGGAGGGAGGGCTGCGCCGCGGCGCGCTGGCGGGCGCGGCGGCCGCTGGGCCAGCGGCGGGGCGCCGCCTCCTGCAAAGCCCTGCGTAACGCCGACGCCCCTGAACCGCCGCCGCGGCCCCTAAACCCCAGGTGTCGCGCGGCGCGTCGGCCGTGTACCTGGGGTTTGGCATTTTCATCGTCGGCTGGATGTTCCAGGCGCGCGTGCTTTTCTTCTTTTCCGGGGCCAGGCGGCCTGGGGCGGCGCCGCGCGTGCCGGGCGGCCGGAGCCCTGGGCGCGCCTGGCGGCGCGCGCCGCGCCCGCGTGACGCCGCGCCCCGCCGCCGCTGCCGCCGCGTCGTGGCCGCCGCCCTGTGACCGCCGCGCAGGCGGCGCAGCTCGTGGCTGAGCTGCCCTACACGCCAGAGTTTTACTACTCAACCACAAACCGCTGGGGCAAGGTGCGCGTGCGTGTGTGTTGTGTGTGGGCGCCGCTGACGCTGCGCCGCTGACGCCGCGCCGCGCGCCGCCCGCGCCCGTCGAGCGTCCCGCCCGCCCCCCGTCCCCGCCCCGCCCTCGCGCCCCCTAAACCCACCCTGGGCCCTGGACCCTCCCCGCCCGCCCCGCCCCTAAACCCCGCCGCCAGGTGCTGTTCTGGGTGTTCACGCTGCTGCCCTGGTGCCCGCTGACCAAGGGAATACTGGACCTGAACGCCGCGACGCTCACAGACACAGACCCCGGTGGGCTGCGGCTCCTAAACCCTGACGCCCCGGCAGCACGGCGGCGCGCGCGCGTGCTCGCGCTCGCGCTCTTGCTGGCGCCACAACGCCGCGCCCGCTGTGCTCCGCCGACGGCCGCCGCGCCCGCGCCGCACGGCCCCCTCCCCCCTCCCCCTCGCCCCAGCCGCCCATTGCAAACAAACGCTCCTCCAACCAACGCCGCCCCGCCCCGCCCTGCCCGCGCCCCGCCCGGCCCCGCCCGGCCCTGCGCCTGCGCGCAGGGCTGCGCTGGGGGGAGCAGTGGAGCTACTGCGCGCACGTGCCCGACCCGGCGGCGCAGGCGCCGGTCGACCCGGCGGCCCGCTACGTCGACTACGACTGCATCTTCCCGCTCTGGCAGGTCAGGGGACACGGCCGGGCTGTTACTTTTGTGTTATTTGTTGCGTCATTGTGTTATTGTTTCACCATAGTTGAGTTCAACACAACAGCACACATTTGATGCGACGACGCTAGCGGCGTCGACGGGCGCGGGCCCCGGCCGACGCCCACGCCGCCGCCCTAAACCACGCCGCCGCCCTGCGCCCTGCCAGGTTTACGTCACGCTGCTGGTGCAGTGGACGGCCTACTGGGCCTTGGCCGTGTGGCTGAGCAACGTGCTGCCCAACGAGGTGCGCACCGCCGGCGGCCCGCGCGGCGAGGGGCTCAGGGGAGGGGGCACGCTGCGGCCCTGGGGGCTGGCTGGCTTTGGGGGCTGCGCGACCGCGCCTCCGCTGAGCGGCCGCACCGCGCCGACGCGCCGCGCATCCCGCGCGCCCCGCACGCTCGCCCGCACCGCCCGCCCGCACCGCCCGCCCGCACCGCCCGCGCGCCGCGCGCGCACGCAGGTCGGCACGCGGCGGCCGCCCTGGTACGCGCTGACCCAGGCCTATTGGCGCCCGCGCGCCGCCGACGCGGGCGCCGCGCTCGCGCGCCGCGGCCGCCGCGCAGCGCCGCCGCGACGCGGCGGCGCCGCCGGGCCGCTGCGCCGACGGTGGCGCGGAGGGCGCCGCGCCGGTGGACAGCGACGTGGCGGCCGAGGAGGCGTCGATGCGGGCGCTGCTCGCCGCGCGCGTCGCCGCGGCCGGCGGCGCGAGCGCCGGCGCGGCGCCGGCGGCGGGCAAGGGGTCTGCGGCAGCAGCGCCGCCGCCGCCGCCGCCTGCGGCCGCGGAGCTCTTTGGCCTGGCCAAGACCTTCCCCGCGCGCACCGGCGCCGCGCGCCGCCTCGGCGCCGCGCTGCTGCCGCGCGCGTGGCGCCGCGGGCGCGGCGCGGCCGCGCCCGCGGACCGCGGCCGGTCCGCCGCGGGCGGCGGCGCCCGTGGCGCCTGCTGCGGCGGCGGCGGCGGCGGACGACTTTGTCGCCGTGCGCGGCAGCTGGCTGCGCATCGCGCCCAACCAGCTCTTCGCGCTGCTGGGGCCCAACGGCGCCGGCAAGACGACGACCATCAACTGCCTCACCGGTGAGCAGGGGGGCAGGGTTCAGGTTTGTAGATCCCCAGGCTTAGGATTTCTGACGAGCCGGGCGCAACGCCTGCGCAGCAGCAGCCCGCCGACCCCCGACCCCCGCCCGCGCGCCGCGCGGCGCCAGGCGTGCTCCCGCTGAGCGGCGGCGAGGCGCTCGTGTGTGGGCGCCCCGTCGGCGCGGAGGGCGGGCTGGACGCGCTGCGGCCCCTCATGGGGGTCTGTCCCCAGGTGCGGGGCTCAGGGCTCAGGGGGCTCAGGGTTCAGGGCCCGACAGCGGGGCTCGCGCGCCAGGGCTTTGCGCGTCGTCGTCGGTCCGCCCGCGGCCGCGGGCCCCGGCCGCAGGCGCACGCGCGCGCGCGCGGCCAAACCCCCTGCGCCGCCCCTCCCTCGCACGCGCGCCCCGCCCGCTCTGTCACGCCGCCGCGCCCCTCCCCCCTCCCCCCTCCTCCTCCCACGCAGTTTGACGTGCTCTGGGGCGAGCTGAGCGGCGCGGAGCACCTGGCCATACTCGGCCACATCAAGGGCCTCCCGCGCCCACGGGTGCGGCGGATGTGGGGGCGGCGCGCGGCCGGGCGGCGGCGTGGGGCTCGCGCGCGGGGGGCTCGTGCAGGGGGAGGGGGCTTGTGCAGTGGGCTCGTGCGCCAGGCCCCGCCAGCTGTGCGCAGCGCGCCGCCGCCGCGGGCGCCGGCCGTCCTGCCCCCGACCCCCCCTCCCCCTCCGACACACACACACACACACACACACACACACACACACACACACACACACACACACACACACACACACACACACACACACACACACACACACACACACACACACACACACACACAGGTGCGCGCCGAGGCGGCCGCGCTGCTGGCGCGCGTGGCGCTGACCGGCGCGGCGGGGCGGCGCAGCGCCGCGTACAGCGGCGGCATGCGGCGCCGCCTGAGCGTCGCGCTGAGCCTGCTGGGCGACCCGGCCATCGTCTTCATGGACGAGCCCACGCGCGGTGCGGGGTTTTGAGGCAGGGCGCCCAGGGTTTAGCTTTGGGGCCCCGCGGGCCGCGGGCTTGCGGCGCCAGACGGGGTTGTGCGGCGCCGGCCACGTCAACTTCCAAAACACTCACAATAACACGCTCACAATAACACATACCGCCCCCGCTGTGCGCGCCACGTAACGTAACGCGCGCAGGCATGGATCCCATCAGCCGCCGCGCGGTGTGGGGCATCATACAGGAGGCCAAGCAGGGCCGCGCGGTCGTGCTCACCACGCACAGGCGCGCGGCGCGGCGCGGCGCGGCGGCGGGCGCGGCGGCGCCGGGGGCGCGCGCCTCGCCCGTCACCGCCGCGCCACGCCGCGCTCCGGCTCTCATCCCCGCCCCAACCGCCTTGTCAAATCTCTTTCTGATCATCCTCGCGCCCTGCTTTTGTGTTGAATCACCATCGCAGCATGGAGGAGGCGGACGTGCTGGGGGACCGCATCGGCATCATGGCCCGCGGCCGCCTGCGCGCGCTCGGCACGGCGCACCGGCTCAAGCACAAGTTTGGGTCGGGGTACCAGGTGGGAGCGGGGGCGGCAGGGTTGAGCGCGGGACCAGGGTTCAGCGCTGCGGCGAGGGCCCGGGGCCGCGGCGCGGCGCAGCGCGCGCGCCAGCCGGCTGCGCCACGCCGCTCACGGGCCTCCCGCCCGCCGCGCCCGCCGCCGCCCGCCGCCGCAGCTCACGCTGCATTATCACGCCGGCGGCGGCGACGGCAGCGACGGCAGCGACGGCGGCGACGGCGGCGACGGCGGCGGTGCGGCGGCGGCGCCGCAGCCGGCGCAGCAGCCGGCAGAGCAGCAGGCGCAGCAGGCGCAGCAGCAGGTGCAGGAGCAGCAGGAGGCGGCGGCGGAGCGGCTAGAGCGCATCAAAGAGCTCTTCAGGCGCGGGGCCCGGCCGCTGACGCTGCCGGCAGCCGCCGCGCCGCCCAGCGCAGCGCCGACCAGCCTCGGCAAACGCTCGCCCGCCCACCCGGTCCCCCGCCCGCCCGCGCGCGTGCCTCGCCAATGCAACGCAGGGAGGGGCTGGGCCTGGAGCCGTCTGAGCACGACCCGCCGCCGCCCGCGCTCGGCGGCGGCGGCGGCGGCGAGGGGCGGCTGACGTACCTCGTCCCGCGCGGCCGCCAGGCGGCGCTGGGCGCGTTCCTGGAGCGCCTCGAGGCGGCGCGCGCCCGCCTCGGCGTGCGTGACGTGTGCTGCGGGCTCGCGAGCCTGGAGGAGGTGTTTTTGAACACCGTGCGCGCGGCGGAGCTCGAGGAGGCGGCGCGGACGGGCGCGGGCACGGTGGCGGTGGACCTGCCCGGCGGCGGCACGCTGCAGGCGCGCGCGCGCGGCGCCGGGGCGGGGCGGGGCGGGGCGGGGCGGGCGGCGCGGGGCGGGGCGGGGCGGGGCGGGCTCCCGCGCTGCCGCGCGCCCGCACGCCGTGCGGGCCAGCACGCGCGGCCCACCCGGCCGGCGCCGCGCGCGCAGGTGCCGCTGGGCGACGAGGGGCCGTTTGAGGTGCCCGGCGGCGGCGGCCGCACCGTGCGCGTGGCGTGGGGGCAGGATGACGAGGGCCGCCTGGTGGTGGTGGACTGCGCGGAGGCGAGCGAAGGGGGCGTGACCGAGGGGGCGTGATGTGAGGGGCGTGATCGCGCGGGGGGCGTGGTCGAGGGCTGCGGGCAGCAGGCAGGTGTGACCCGACGGCGCGGGCAGGCTGTGAGCGCGGCCGGCCGCCGAGCGTGCGCGGGCGGCGTGCGCAGCCGGCCGGTTGCCAGCACGCGCCGCCCGCCGTCCAAAACTGCCCCTCACCCTGCCAACTCTCCTCGCCGCACGGCGCGCACTCAAAAGCCTGCACCCGCGACGCCGCAGGCAGCGCAGCGCGCCCCGCACGCCCGCACAGCCAGCCGCTGGCCCCGCGCGGCAGGCGCCCCCAGCCTGGTGCAGCGCGGCGCGCGGCCGACCGCACTCAGACGGCGTGCTCCCCCTCCTCACTCTCCCCGCCCTCGCCCTCGTCCGAGTCCCCCTCGTCCGTTTCCCATTCAGAGTCAGAGCCGTCGTCGGACCGCTCAGGCTGCGCCCTGATCCACGCGACGATTGCCTCGTGGCCTTCCTCGGCTGCATGACGCTCACAGAGCGAGCGAAACCACGGGCAGCCGTTGGCGCGCAGCCAGCGCAGCGCCTCCAGCTGCCCAACACATGCCCCGAAGAGGCACCCACACTCGTCCCACGGCGCGGGCTCGGCCTGCGCGCGCGCCCAGCGCAGCATCTCCAGGTCGCCGCGAATCGCGGCAAAAGTGCACACGCGGTCGCCCCAGGGCAGCGGCGGCGTCTGGTCGCGCGCCCAGCGCAGCACCGCCATCTGCCCGTATCTGGCTGCTCCCCAACACACGCCCCGCAAGTCCAGCCCCTCGCCGCACGCCCACTCCACCACGCTAAGGTGGCCGTGCTCTGCTGCTGTCTGGCACACGCTGTCCATGCGGCAGCCGGCGCCGCGCAGCCAGGCCAGCCCCGCCACGTCGCCGCACGCCGCGCGTGCCCGCGACAGGCGGCGCTGCTGCTCCTCTGGCCCCTCCCCCACCGCCCGCCAGGCCGCCTGCACCGCCGCCAGCGGCAGCTCGGGGCAGCTCGTCCGGATGGCTGTGGCGCCGCGGAAGCGCTCGCGCGCCGCCTTGCAGACCAGCCTGGCGTGCCACGCCTGCAGGGACGGCGGCAGGAAGCCCAGGACGTGGAGCACGAGGGCCTCGGACAGCTCCGGCACCGGGCTGCTGGCACGGTGGCGAGAGCGGGCGGGACGTGGCGGCGAGCAGTGAGGCGGCGCTGGCTGAGGCCGCTGGACCGTGCGCAGCGCCCGCCTGGCCAGGCAGCACCACCCAGCGGGCGCCAGCAGTGGCAGCGGCGGCGCGCCCACCTCGCCTCCTCCGCGAGCGTCAGACCGGCGAGCGAGACATCTGCCGGCGAGGACATGGCACCGACTGGGCCTGCAGGGAGCAGGGAGCAGCAGGCGGCGCGCCGGCAGTGGGTGAGAGCGCGCCAGCGGCGTGAGCGCAGCAGCAGCGGGCCCACCCCCGCCCCGGCGGCGCGGCGCAGCGCCGGGCCTGCCAGCGGCGCCGGGGAGCGCAGTCACGGCGGAACAAGCGCCACGCCCGCCCGCCCTCCGCGCCGCAGCCGCCCGCCGCCTGAACCAGGCGCCGCGCGGTGCTGCCCTCGCCGCCTGCCCCGCGCACCGAGCTCGCCTGGCGCTGCGCTGGGTGACACGGCCGGACCGTCGTGCGCCCGCAGGTCGGCGCCCCGCCTGGCCAGGGGCGCGCCGCGGGCGGGAGGCGGCCGGCGCCGCGCGGCAGCGGGCGGGCGCTGGGCGGCGCGGCGTGCGGGAGGTGCGGGCTGCGGCCGGCGTGCGTGTGCGTGCTGGCAAGGGGGGCAGAGGGCGGCGGCTGTGGGCTGCCGGGCGGCGCGGGTGGCCTCCCCGGCGGGCGGCTGGCCGGGCGGGGCCTTGGGGGGCCCTGGGCGCTGCACCGCCCGCCGCACGCCGCACGCCGGGTACTGGGCGTGTGCGCCTGACGACGGGGGGCCCACCGCGGCGACCACGTGCCGCCACCAGGATTGACGCGGCGCGCGTTCCACGCGCGCTCTGGGCGGCCGCCGCTTGTCGCGTCGCAGCGACGTCGGCGGCGCCGGGAGGTGGGGTTCACGCTCGGGCCCGGCGCGCGGCGCCGGCCGGTCTCAAATCAATTCAACCCAGCACACCGGCCGGCGGTCAAAACACGCGGGTTCACCATGGCACACAGTCAGCACTCAACCGTCACGCCCACCCCCGCACAAAACCTGGAATGCCAGTCAGCCCGGCACGCGCCGCGCCCGCGGGGCTGGGCCTGGGGCTGGGGCGGCCGCGGCGCGGCGCGCGCGTGGCGCGCTCAGCCCGCGCTCGTGCCGCCCGCCGTGGCGGCGGTCTCGTCATAATCCAGCCCGCCAATGAAGTCACTGCTGGGCGGCGGCGGCGGGGCCCGGCCGCCGCCGCTGCCGCTGCCGCCGCGAGCGCGCCCGCGCCGCGCGTTGGGCGGCGGCGGCGGCGGCGGTGCGGCGCCGCAGGTGACCTGCAGCGGCACGCGCAGCTCGCGCGTGAGCCCGCGCGGCTGCACGCCCCCTGCGGCTGCAGGCGGGCGCTGCTGAAAAACTGCGGGCGCGCGGGGCGGAGCGCGTGGGCGGGCGGCGGCGGGTCGTTGGGTGCTCGCAGCGGCGGCGCTCGCAGCGGCCGCGCCCCGCGCCCCGCGCGCCTAGCCGTCGCACCTGGCTGTCGCCGCACTGGCTGCGTGAGAAGGGCCCAAACTTCAGCGTGTAGTTCAGCTGCCGGCTGCCGCAGAGCCGCGTTTGGTTGGCGAGCGCGGAGCCGTTGACCAGCGTCGGCGCGGGCGGCAGCGCGGCGGCGGGCAGGCCTGGGCGCGCGCGTGCGGGCGGGGCGAGGCGGGGCGGGTGGTGGGCGATGCGCACGGTCGCGGCGGCAGGGGCGGTCGCGGCGAGGAGAGCCGAGGCGACGCGCGGCGGTGCGCGCGCACCCGCGAGCTGCTGCGACCGCGGCAGCGGCAGCCCCGCGCCGTCGCGCTCGCGCGCCGGCGGCAGCAGCAGGCCCGCCGGCGCGGACGGCTCGACGCCAAACGCGTCGCTCAGCAGCGCGCACTCGCCGAGCACCACGCGCGCCGCGCCGCCGCTGGGGCCCAGGTGAAGGGCGCGGCGGCGCCAAGGAACGACTTGCCGGCGAGGCTCGCCGGCGCGAGCCCGGGCGTGCCCGCGGGCGGCATAACGACCACCGGCGCGAGCAGCCCGGGCGTGGGGTTGGTGGCGTTGAACGTGAAAGCGCAGAGGATCGTGCCCGGCGCCGCGGGCAGCGTCCAGCCGCCGCCCTTGCGCGCCGCCGAGGGCGGGCAGGCCGCCTTGACGAGCACCGGCGCCTCGGCGCCGGCGAGCGAGACCGCGACGCGCACGTCGGCGACGGGCAGCGCCGCGCCGCCGGGCGCGCCCGCCGCGACGGTGCCGGCGAGGCCGTACAGCGCGTCGGCGACGCCGGGGCGGCGCGTGGCGGTGAGCGTGAACGCGACCGCCACGCCCGCGGCGCCGCCCGCGGGCAGCGACAGCGCCGCCGCGCCCTCCTCGACGGACGACGCCGGAGGCAGCGGCGCGCCGCCGCTCGCGACCGCGGCGGCCGCCGCGGACGCGCTGCCGGCGGCGCCGCGGCCGCGGGGTCGGGCGTCGACTCGGCGACGCGCGTGGCGCGCGGGGCGCCCTTGGCGTCGAGGGCCGCCTTTGAGAGCTCCCAGGTGTGGATGGTGAAGTTGAGGGGCCGGAGGTCTCGTATCGACGCGACCGCACCGTCGGCCCCGCGGGGCAGCCGGTGAAGGTCACGCTGCCCGCCGCGAGCGCCGCGTCGTCGGCCTGCGGCGACTCCTGCGGCTGCAGCGTCGCGAGCGAGAGCACCTGCGGGGGCGGGGCGGGGCGACGGGGGCGTGGGCCAGATGTGGGGCGGGAGAGGGGCGAGGCTGGGTGCGCACGCAGAGACTCAAACAAAGAAGAGTCGAGCCCGGGTCGAACCTGGTGCGTGCCGCACTGGTCGCTCTTGACCGGCCCCGCCGTGACGCGATAGGCCCACTTCTTGTCGGCGCACACGCGCGCGTCGCGCGGAGGGCCCGGCCCGCCGCCGACCGGCGGCGCCGGCTGCAGCACGTTGGCCGCGCCGCCGCCGGCCGCCGGCGGCGCGCCGCCCGCGCTCACGCGCGCGCACGCGCCGACCTCCTGCGCCGCGCTGTCCTCGAGGTCGAACGACGCGGACTTTGAGAGCGAGCCCTCCGCCTCGGCCGTCCCGCTGCGCCCCGGCGCGGCGACGAGCGACGCGCGCACCGTGCCGCGCGCGTCGCGCGGCGTGCCCTCGGGCAGCGTTATGACAAACTGGCAGCTGATGCCGGTCGGCGACTTGGCCTCACCCGCCGGCAGCAGCGTCTCGCCGCGGGCGTCGCGCGGGCAGGTCACGCGCCCCGGCACGCCGCCGCGCGCCGGCGGCGCGGCGCGCGCCGCGTCCGCGTCGCGCGCCGGCGCGTCCGCGGCCTCCTGCAGCGCCGGCGCGGCGCCGCCGCCGCCGCCCGCGCGCGCGCCCGGCGGCAGGGCGGTGAGGTCGGCGCCGCCCGCGCCCCAGCCCGGCGGCGGCGCGTCGCCGCCGCCGTCAATCCAGGGGAACAGCTCCAGCCCGCTCAGGCCGGCCGCCTGCGGCGCCGACGCCTCCAGCAGGCCCCGCGCCGCGGCGGGCCGCGCCGCCTTTGCCGGCGAAGCCGCCTTCCCCGGCGAAGCCGCCGGCGCGCTGCGGCGCTGCCGGCTGTCGGTCGCGGCAGCGCCGCCCGGCGACGACGGCGGCGGGGCGCCCGCGCCGCCGTAGTCGTCGCCGCCCTCGTCCGCGGGCGCGGGCGGGGCAATGATGGCCTCAACCGTCACCTCGCGCACCACAAAGGGCCCGCCGCTGGGGTTGAGCAGGATCACGTTGCCGGCGAGGCGGCGGCTCGTCGACTCGACGCGCCGGCTCGCCTGCGCGCGCGAGAGAGAGTGGGAGAGAGAGAGAGAGCGAGAGCCCCAGCGTGAGCGCGTGCGGCGTGTGCGGCGGCGGTGGCGGGGCGGGCGGGCGAGGCGCCTCGGCCATGTCGGGCACCGGCGCACCGCACCTGCACCTCCATCAGCAGCACGCCGCGCTCGCCCCACTTGGCGCTGCCCTTCTCGGCCTTGGCCGTCGCGGTCACGGCCCAGGCAAAGCGCGTGATCGCGGTCGCGCTGAGCTGGCCCATGCTCACGCGCAGCACCTGCGGCGCGGCGGCGGCGCCGCGGCGCGGGTGGCGCGCGCCGCGCGGGCGGCCGCGTGGCCGCGGCGCGGCAAGCTGGGCGACGCGCGGCAGTCACCACGCCGCACCTGCACCGCCGGGTTGTCCTGCTTGGGCGGCGCCGGCGCCGGCGCGGCGCCCCCGCCGCGGCGCCGCAGCTCGCCGGGTTGATGGGCAGCACCGCGGCCGTGCGCGCGGTCGCGGCCGCCGCGACCGCGGCGTCGGGCGCGCCCTGCGGCCGCACCGAGGCGGTGAGGATCGCCTGCGGGCGGGGCGACGGGAGGGGCGGGCGGCGTCAGCCGCCGTCGCACGGCCGCGGCCGCCGGCGAGCCCCAGCACGCCGCGGCGCGCGCGCCTGGTGGTCGCCGCAGGTGCTCCACGACGCGGGGGCAAAGTCGGCGGCAAAGGTGAAGCTCGCGTCCTCACACATGATCTTGCCAGCACTCGGGACGAGCGTCCCGGTCAGCGCGCCGACGGGGCCGACCACGCGCGCCGCCGCGTCGGCGGGCGACACCGCCGCAAAGCCGCGCGCGCACGCGCCGCCGAGGGCCACGCCCGCGCCGCGGCCCGCCGACGCGGCGGCGCCGCCGGCGAACGCGAACGGCGTCGCCGCGCTGCCGCCGCCGCGCGCGCCGGCCGTGCCGGCGGCGGTGACGCGGCCGGGGATGCGAGCGGTGACGGTGCCGTCCGCCGCGCTGATCAGCGGCACCCAGAAGCTGCGGGGGACACACGTGGCACACGGCGGGCGGGCGGGCGGCGGCGGGGCGCTGAGACCGCGCGCGCGCGTCAGGCGTGCGACGCGCCCGGCGCGGCGTGGCGCAGCGCGGCGCGGCGCGGCGCGGCGCGGGCTGCGGACGCGCCTGCAGGTGATGCTGCCGCCGCCGGGGACGCGCAGCGGCACCGCGGCGCGCGCCGTGCGGCCGGCGCAGTCGAGCGCGACGGACTTGGCCCCGTCGCCGACGCCGCCGACGACCGACAGCTCCAGCCCCGGCAGCGTGACGACCTGGCGGTTGGGGTTGGTCACCACGACCGTGCCGGCGACGTACGGCCCCGCCGCCGCGGGCGCCTTGGAGAAGGCGACGGTGAACGCGACGCGCCCGGGCGACCGGCCGTCGCCCGGCAGCGCGAGCGCGGCGGCGGGGTCGCTTGACGCCGCGACCGACCAGAGGAAGCTGCTGCTGCTGTCGCCGCCCACACGGTACCCGGCGGCCGAGGCGACCTCGACGCTCACCGCCGACAGCGCCGCGGCCGGCGGCGGCGGCGGCGGCGCGGCGCCGGCGGCGGCGCCGGCGGCGGCGCCGTCCCCGCCGGCGGGGCGGCGCCGCCGCGTCTCGGCCGCCGGCGGCCGGGCGGCGCCGGCGCGGCCGGGCACGGGCGCGGACGCGGGGGGCTGGCCGCCGCCGGTCGCCGGCGCGGGCGCCGACGGCACGGGCGTCGTCGGGGCCGGCGCGCCGCCGCCGCTCGAGGTCGGCGGCGGAGGCGGCGGCGGCGCGCCCGTGGGCGCGGGCGTGCCGCCCGGCGCCGGCGCTGCGGCCGCGGCGGCGCGGCGGTTGGGGCGGCGCGCGGCGGTCGGGCGCTGCCGCGCGCGTGCGTGCGCGCACGCGCGCGGCCCCGCCTGGACGCACCTGGCTGCGGCACCGGCGCGGGCACTGGCGTGATTGCTGGGGTGCCCGAGGGACCCTGAGCGCGCGGGGACGGGGGCAGGGAGGAGTTGAGGTAGAGCCGCAGGTGAGCGCGCGCGCGGGGCGGGGCCTTGGACGGTCGCGCGAGCCCGCTCCGCGCGAGCGCCGCGCGCGCGAGCTCCGCGCGCACGCGCGGCCGCCCGCGCTCACCGGGACGGGCACTGGGACGGGCACCGGGACTGGCGCCGGGACCGGCACAATGACTGGCGTCCCGCCGGGCACCGGAACCGGCACCGGAACGGGCGTCGGCGTTGGGTTCGGCGTTGGCGTCGGCGTTGGATTCGGCGTCGGAGTGGGCGTGGGCGTCGGCGTTGGCGCCACGCCCGGGGGCGGCGGCGGCGGTGGAGGCGGCGGGCTCGGCGGCGGCGGGCTCGGCGGCGGCGGCGGCGGCGGCGCGACCCAGCCCGGCGGGTTGGGCGGCGGCGGCGGCGGGCTCGGCGGCGGCGGCGGCGCCGGGGGCTCGGCGGCGGCGGGGGCGGGCTCGGGGGCGGGCTCGGGGGCGCCTGGTTGGCGCAGCTGGTGATGGCGACCTTGACCTCGTTGATGGGCAGCGTGGTGGCCGGCTGCGCCGACGCAATCGGCGTCAGCGAGGGCTGCGTCTGGATCTGCGCGCCCGGGCGCGCGGCGGCGGCGGCAGGCACGCGGGCGGGCGGGGGCGGCGGTCGGTCGTAGGGGGAGGCCCATTTTTGGCGCGCGTGACGCTCCGCGGCCCCGCCCCTCGTCAATCCATGCAGATCCGCGCACCAGGAAGCTGCTGCAGGAGGTCTGCGTCGTCGAGGGCAGCGTCATGACCCAGCTAAAGTTGGCGGGGCCGCAGATGCGCGTCCCCGGCGACCCGCTCTCGGGGCGGCGCCCCGTGTCGGGCGGCCACGCCTCCCAGGTCGGCTGCGTCGGCGTCGTCGCCTGCAGCACCGCGTCGCGCACAAACGCGCAGTCGCCGGCGAGCTGCGGCCGCGCGCGCGCGTGGGCGTGCGTGTGGGAGCGGCGACAGGTGGCGCCGTCGCTCGGCGAGCGGCGGCGGCGGCGGTTTCGCGCGCCTCCCCCGTCCCCGCGCGCGTCGCCGCACCCCGGCCGCCGTGTTGCCGCCGACCGGCTGCGCCAGGTCAAATTGGAAGTTCAGCGTGTTTGAAAGGTCGTTGCCGCCGCCGGCGGCGCCGTACGAGACGTTGGCCTGGCGCCGCGGCGGCGCGCGCGGCGGCGGGCGCGGGCGGGGTCGGCGACGGTGCTGCTGGGCGCAGCGCGCTCGCGTGCCCCCACGCACACACACACGCCGCCCCCCGCGCGGCGGCGGCGCGCCTGCAGCTCAAAAACGCGGTTGGACGACCCCTCGCCGAGCAGGGAGCCGTTGATGCCCGCCGACTGGCTGCCAAAGGGGTTGGGGAACGTGAACGTGCAGTTGACGGTCGCGTTGGCCCACGCGTTGGGCGGCGACCCCGCCGCGTCGCTGACCTGCAGCAGCTGCGCGTAGGGGCAGTTTGCGGCCGCGGCGAGGAAGGTCGTGGTGCCCTGCCGTATGCCCACGGTGACGGCGTTCCACACGACCGGCGTCGTGCTGCCGGGCAGGCGGCGGAGCAGCACGTTGCCGCGCAGCGCGCCGGTGAAGGAGCTGACGATGCGCGTCGCGTTGAGCGTGTACAGCACCTGCACGCGCGTGGGTGGTGCGCGTGGGTGGTGTGCGCGTTGCGCGTGCGGCCCCACGGCACGGAGGGTCAGGGCGAGGGCGGTCGGCGGGGCGCCGGCCGGCGGCCGCCGCTCGCGCGCCGCGCCGCGCCGCCCGCGCGCGTCGCGCAGCAGCAGCCCCGGCGCCCGCCCCGCAGCCCCTCCCGACCCCGGCCGCGGCGCCGCGGCGCCAGCGCCACGCCGCTGCCCGCGCGCCTTGCGGCTCTCAAAGTAGGGGTAGCTGATCGTGCCGGTCGTGCCGTTGCTGGTCTGCTGGAGGCCCCACTGGAAGCGCACGTCGGCGACCTTCTCCGTCAGCGGCTCGATCAGCTGCACGTCCACCAGCGCCGCCCGCGCCGGCGCCGCGCCGAGCGACGCGGCGATGACGAGCGCCGCGAGCAGCAGCAGCTGCCGCGGCGGCAGCCGGCGGCGGCGGCGCGCTGGAGCCGGCGCCGCTCCTCGCTGACCGCGCGGGCGGCACGGCACCGCGCGGCAGGGGGCCGGCGTGCTGCCCTGTGACGCCATGTGCGCGTTCTCAGTGCGCCTGCGGCGGCGCCGGCGGCGGCGGCGTGAGGCGGCACCGGCGGCACCGGCAGCGGGCTGCCGCTGCTGCCGCGCGCGCCCGCGCGCCGCCGCCGCCGCCGCGGCTGCCGCTGGGCCGCCGGGCGGCAGCTTCACAGCCATGCCGACCGCGGGGAGGGCCCAGGCCGCTGCTGCAGCGCCCCTGGGCCGGCCGGGGCTGCTGCGCGAGCCGCGGCCAGCTGCTCACCCCCCGCGCAACAACGCGCGCGCGGCGTGCCCGCTGGCGCTGTCAGTCGACCCGGCGTCGTCCGTCGTCACCACAACGCGGCCGCCGCTGCCTGGCGCGCCGCAGGCTCACCATGGCGCTCGCGGGAGCTGTTCCTCACCGCCCGCGCGGCAGCGCGCGTCGCATGGAGCGCGAGTGCCGACGGGACGGTCGATCGGCGTCGTAGGACCACACCGAACAAGTGCGACGGCGCGAGGGGCCGGCGCTGGCTCGGGAGGGGCGCTCGCGCCTCGGCAGGCTCGGGTGCGCGCAGGCGCGGCGTGGCGGGCCGTGCGCGTGCCACGGAGTCGTGCGTGCCGCGGCCAGCGCGCTGGAGGGCGGCCTGGGGTCCGCGCGACGGCGCGGGGCGCGGACCACCTGCTGGCCTGCCGCCGAGCACGCAGCTCAGCCCGTCGCAGCCCGCAGAGTTGTTGCCGGCAGCACCGCCGCCCATCACTCACTCCCGCCGCCGGCGAGCCGCACGCGCCGCGTCCGGCCGCTCGCCCCCGCCGCGGGCGAGGCAGGCGGCGGCGCCGCCCGTGCCCCCGCCGCAGCTGCCTGCTGCTCGGTACCGCCGTCGCTCAGCTGCCGCCGCGCCCGCTTGCGCGCCTGCGGCGCCGCCTGATGCGCGCCGGGCGGCCGGCCGCGCAGCGCCGCGTCCACGCGCCCCGCCAGCCAGCGCTGCCGCTCCTCCGCGCTGCGCAGCGCGTCCCACTCAAACCACGGCACCACCACCAGCGCGTAGCCCCGCGCCGCCAGCGCCCGGTTCCTGCGCGCGCGGCGGCAGCAAAGGCAGGCGGGCGGGCAGCGTGTGAGCGGGGCCTGCCCGCGGGCGCGCGTGTGGGCTGGCCAGCGGTGCCCAGCCGCGGCAGCGCCCGCACCTGAACCGCGTCTCCCCCGTGAGGCCGCGGCCGGGCGTCCTGAAGTGCGTGGGCCCGTCCGCCTCCACCGCCAGCCGCGCGCCGCCCGCCGTCGTGGCGGCAATGTCGACCAGGCACGCGCCGTCCGGCGCCGCCAGCTGCTCCATCGCCGGCGGCGCCGCCCACTCCAGCGGCAGGCGCTGCAGCGCGGCAAACACCTCGCACTGAAACTGGCCGGGCTGCTGCTGCTGCGTCGCCGCCAGCGCCGCCGCCCACGCCGCGCGGCAGGCCTCCAGCTGCTGCGGCGTCAGCGCGTGCCCCAGCCCCGGCCTCCCGGCACCGCCCGGCAGATGCGGGCCGCAGTCCGTCGCCCACAGCTGCACCTGGTGCAGCTGGCGCAGTTCCTCAGGTGCCATGGCACCCCACTGCGCGCTCGCAGCGCGCGCCAGCACCGCCAGCTCGCCTGCGCACTGCCGCAGGTCCAACACCGCCACAGCCCAGCACGTGTTGGCCAGCTCCTGCCCTGGCCAGCTGGCGCCCGCCTGCACCTGCGCCGCCGCCCGCCGCAGCAGCGGGCCCAGCAGCCACTCGTCCGCGTGGCCCAGCTGGGCGCAGGCCAAGGCAATGTTGGCAAGGGCTTGAGCATTGCTGCCCGCCAGCAGCCGCTCCAGCTGAGCCGGCTGGCGCACCAACGCTTCGAGCAGCTGGGACGGCAGGTGACGCAGCTGCCCGCACGCCCAGAGCGTGTTGGCCACGTTTTGAAGCGTGGCCGTGCCCAGCTGCCGCTCCAGCGCCGCCAGCAGGTGCTCCAGCTGCGGCTGCGGCACTCCGCGGCCCACTTTGGCCACCGCCCACAGCGCGTTGGCCACAGCCTGGGGCGTGGCCGCACCAAGTTGCCGATCGAGCGCCGCCAGCAGCTGCTCAAGCTGCCGCTGCGGCACCGCGCGACCCATGGTCGCCACCGCCCACAGCGTGTTGGCCACGTCCTGGGGCTTGGCCGCGCCCAGCTGCCGCTCCAGCGCCGCCAAGAGCCGCTGCACGTCGCCTTGCTCCAGCGCCACGCCAGCCTTGGCCGCGCCGTGCGCCGCATTGGCCAGGTTCTGGGCGTCGGCGTCGCGCTGCTCAGGGGCCAGGAGCTGCGCCAGGCAGGCCGTGAGCAGCGGCCCGCCGTAGCCGCACACGCCGGCCGCCCACACCACGTTGGACAGCTGACGGCAGCGGCACGCCTGCAGGAGCGCCGGCTGCAGCAGCTGCTCCTCCACGCGCCGCAGCAGCTGCTGCGCCACGGCCTGGTCGGCGCTGGTGCGGATGACGCCGCGCCGCACCCACTGGCCCAGCTGCGCGGCCGTCGCCGCCAGGTGGACGTGGTTGAGGCTGCCCGCGTGCTGCTCCAGCAGCTGCTGCAGCCGCTCCACGCTGTCTGCGGCCTTGATCCGACTGGTGAGCTGCGCAGGGTGAAGGCCCTGTGATAAGCAGACGAGCGAGGCGCGCGGCGTCAGGGCCGGGGCCAGGGCGCGCAGCGGCTCCGCTGCACCGGCGGCCCCTGCGCGCGATCCACGCAGACGCACCTTGCCGCCGGGCGCCACCGTGCGCTGCCAGCCCGGGCCGCCACCGCTGCCACAGCCGCTGCCGCCGCCCCTGCCGCGCTGGGGCCGGCCGCCCTCCTGCTGCTGGTGCTGCTGCTGCTGTCCCCTGCCTCGCTCAGGGGTCAGGCTGCCACCGACGCGGCCGCCCCGCGCCGGCTGTCGTCCCCGCCGCGCCCCCGGCCTGTGCTGCTGCTGCGGCTGCTGGGCTCACCGCCACCGCCAGCAGCGGCCGCGGCGCACACCCAGACCGGCGTGGCCTCGCGAGGAGACGCCAGCGGCGGCCGCGGCGCCCTGGCGCGGCCGCTGCTCACGAGCTGGCCGGCGGGCGGCGCGCAGCACGGCCGGCGGCGCGGCGCGGCGACCGCCGCGCGGCCTCGGCAGCCCTCCGGCGCCGCTGCCCCTGGGCTGCCGGCCGGCCAGCCGCCGCCGCGCGGCCGCCCCGCCGGGGCGCCGAGGCCACCGCTGCTCCCCAGCGCCCGCATCGCCCTGCCGACACCGCGGGCTGCCGGGCCGCGGTGCTGCGAGCGCTCCTAGATCAAGTACCGCACGCGACCGCCCACGCCAGCCGCGCCAGGGCCAGGCGCGCCGCCGGCCGCTGCTGCGCTGGGCCCGCCTCCCCACTGCGCGCCCGGCCGCCCGGGCGACGGCGGACGGCAGCAGGCGCGCTGGCAGGGGTGGGCGCCGAGCGCAGGCGGCTGCGGCGGCCGCGGCGGCGCGGGGCGCGAGCGGCGGGCCGCTGCTGCTGCTGGCGAGCGGCGCGGGGGGCGGAGGAGGTGGGGGGCTGGCGCACTGGCACTGGGCTTGGGTTTGGGCAGGTCGCCGCACCGGGCAGAGCG
This sequence comes from Scenedesmus sp. PABB004, assembly GCA_014905635.1. Classification (NCBI taxonomy): domain Eukaryota; kingdom Viridiplantae; phylum Chlorophyta; class Chlorophyceae; order Sphaeropleales; family Scenedesmaceae; genus Scenedesmus; species Scenedesmus sp. PABB004. The sequence continues at coordinate 55,060 of JABVCE010000017.1, forward strand.
CGCCGCGCGGGCTGAACCCCCTGCCGCCGCCCGACGCACGCGGCGCTCGCTCGCGCGCCGGCGCCGTTTACCCGCTGGCGCCACCGCCGCCGCGGCGCGCACGCACGCCGCACGCCGCGGCCGGCTCAGCGCGTGACCTTGTACGACCGCACCTGCTTGAGCAGCGCCGCGGCGTCCTTGTTGTTCGCAAAGTGGCTCCGCACCGGCTCGAGTATCGCGTTGAGCGACCGCGCCAGGCTGGGCTTGAGGTCGCCTGGGGTTGATAGGGCACGCGGACGGGCACACGGGCGTCGGCGGGGGCGGCGCGGCGGTCGGCGGTCGGCGGTCAGCGGTCGGCGGTCGGCGCGCACGCCGCGCGGCCGCGCAGCGCCCAGCGACCGCCGCCACGCCGCGCCCCGCGCGCCCCCCACCTGGGTGCAGCGCGCCGCTCGCGTAGTCGGCGGCCAGGTCCTCCACGCTCTCGTAGGTGCGGTCGCCGCCGTTGGCCGCCGCGCGGGTGAGCTCAAACTTGCCAAACCAGGGGAACACGATGTGCGCGATGTATTCGAGGCAGGGGTTGCCCTCGACCACCTGCGGTTTAGGGGGTGCAGGGTTTAGGCGGCGTCAGGGGCGGCGGCGGGGGCGTCACGCGTGGCGGCGGGCGCGGCGGCGGGCAGCGGGGCGGCACGCGCGCGGCGCGCGGGCGGGCGTCGGGCGCGGCGGGCCCTGCACGCGCGACCAATGTCCCGGCGCGGGCGGCGGGCGGCGCGAGGGAGAGCGGGAGAGGGACGGAGCCAGCGCCGCCGGCCGCGGCCCCGGCGGCGGCCGCGGCGGCGGCCGCAGCGGCGGCCGCGGCGACGGGCGACAGTCGTTCACGCCGCCGCCGCCGCCGGCGCGCGCGGCGGTGTGCGCGCGCGCGCGCGCGGTGCGCGCGCGCCTGGGGCGGGCAGAAGGCCTTTTTGATCTTTGCGTTGACGTCCGCCTCGCTGTCCTCCATGAAGATGGCGCTGTTGGGGTCGCTCTTGCTCATCTTCTCCTGGCCCTGCGGCGCGCCAGTGAGGGTGGCGTGAGGGTGAGGGCGCGTGGGCGTGTGGGCGCGATGCGGCGGTGGCAACGAGCGGCGACGTCTGGTTGGAGCGCGGAGCACCATTGCATGGTGCGCGGAGCAATGGTGCTGGGCAGGCGCGCGAGAGCGCGCGCGCCGCGCAACGACGGACGACACGCCCCCGCCGCGCGCCGCCCCCGCGCCGTGCCGCCCCCGAGCCCTTGCCTCGAGCAGGCCGGGCATCATGCGGTGTGAGAGGATGATGGGCTTGACCTTGCGCTTCGTCGCGTCGCAGTACTCGCGCGCGAGCATGTTGACCTTGCGCTGGTCAAGCCCGAGCTGGCAGATGTCGGCCTGGGGTGGTCCCGGGGTGTTCAGCGGGGGGTGTTCAGCGGGGCGGGCGCGGGCGGGTGAGGTACGGGGTCGAGCGCGGCGCGCGGCACGGGGGGAGCGGAGGCTCGCGGGCCGCGGCGCGCGCGCGCGCGCCGGCGGCGGTCAAACGCAGCAAGAAAACGTTGATCAATCAAACTGACGGTCAAATTAACGGTCTGAAAGCAACACGTAACGGTCAAGTAACGGTCACCTTGAGGAAGAAGATGTCGGCGCACTGCATGACGGGGTACATTATCTGCGCCGCGCTCAGGTCGTCGCTCTCGCCGCGGCCCATGATCTGGCTGCGCTCGCGTGAACGCGCGTGCGTGTGTGCGTGTGCGTGTGCGTGTGAGCGCGCGGGGGCGTGTGGGTGGTGGGTGGGCAGGCGCGCGGCGCGCGCGGCGCACGGCGCGCTTGCACAAGCACGACACAAACACACACGCGTGCGCGCACACACGCACAAGCACACAAAGCACCGCAGCGACGCGCCTGCAGCGAACGATGCGCTTGAGGTTGTTGCGCCGCGCGATGTCCATCACGAGCGTCCAGTACTCGTCGGGGCGGGCGTTGATCTCCTCGCTGCTGTTGATGAACTGCACGCGCCCCAGGTCCATGCCGACGGCCTTCCACACCTGCGGACCGCGGCGTGTGTGGGCCGCGTGTGAGCCGCGGTGGACCGCGGTGGGCCGCGGATGCGGCGGACGCGGGAGGAGGAGGGGGAGGAGGGGCACGGGAGGCGGTGCGGGGGGCGTGTGGAGAGGGGCGGGAGGAGCGAGGGGGGGGGGGGGGGCGCGCCGGCGGCGGCGGCGCCGCGCGGTCAGGGAGGCATGGCCCGCGCGCCGGGCGCGGCGCCCGCGCGGGGCGCGGCGAGCCCCAGCGGCTCACCGGGGCGCATGGCGCCCATGTGGGCCTGCAGGCAACAACAAGGGCGCCACGCGCCCGGGCGAGCCGCGGGGGCCAGCCAGCCCCCGCGCGCGCGCGCGCTCCCCGCCCCGCCCCGCCGCCGCGGCCGCCGCGCCCGGCCCTGCCGGCGCCCTGGGGCGCCGGCACGCCCCCCTCGAGCCCTTGCCCAGCCCTGGCGTGCGGCCCGCGTCGCCGCCCCCGCCTGCCGACCCCCGCCTGCCGAACCCCGCCGGCGCCTCGACCCGCGCTCTGTCGACCCTCAACCCCACGCCGTGCCTATTCCCTAAACCCCGCGCTCCGTCAACCCTAAACCCCGCGCTCCTTACACGCTAAACCCCGTGCCGCACCTCGACCATGTAGCGCCCCACGGTCTGGATCTTCTTGAGGTCGCCGCCCATCTTGTTGTTGAGCTGAGGCAGGCGGGCAGACAGGCAGGCGGGCGGGCGGGCAGACGGGCAGGCGGGCAGGCGGGCGGGCGGGCGAGTGAGGGAGAGACGGGGGTTGAGGGCGGCGCCGCGGGGCGCGCAGCAGGCTCCAGCGCGCCCCGGTTGCGTGGCCCCGCGCGCGTGAGCCTGCCCGGCGCTCCCCTGCCACCCACCCACAGGCACACAGACACACACGCGCGCCCGCCACGCCGCCCGCACCTGCGCGAACCAGTCGGCGACCCAAAACTTGAACGTCACCCCGCACCGCGTGAGCTTGTTCACATTGATGGCCTTCAGCACGCCCTGCGCGCGTGTGTGTGGGTGAGCGAGGGTGAGCGCGGGTGAGCGCGGTGAGCCGGTGGGCATGGGGCCGTGTGGCCGTGTGCGGGTGCGCGGCGGCGCGGCCGCCCCACGGCTGCGCCGCCGCCGCGCCGCGCCCCTCCCCCGCGCGCCGCGCCGCGCCGCGCCTGCGCGATGTGCATGCGGCCGGAGGGCTCGAAGCCGTCGTACGCGACAGGGTTGGGCTTGCGGCGCAGCAGCTCGCGCAGCTCCGGCTCGGTGATGCACTCCTCGCCGATCGACCTGCGCGCGGCGGGGTTTTGTGTTGTTGTTGTTGTGTGCACGGCAGGGTTTTGTGCGCGCGGGTGCATGTGCGTACGCACGTGCGCGCGCCGCGCCGGGCGGACGCAAGCAGGCGCGCCGCCGGCGCCCGCCCGCCGCGCGGAGCAGCCGCGCCGCGTGCGGCCCGTGCGTGGGCAACACCCCACGCTCCCGCGCCCGCGCCCGCGCCCCTCCTGACCTGCACAGCTGGTAGCGCTCGTCCAGCGTCATCCCGTTGACCAGCGGCGCCTCCTCCTCGCCGCCCGCCGCCGCGCCCGCCGGCGCCGGCGGCGGCTGCTGCGCGTCTGACACGCCCGCCCTGCGCCGGCGGCGCAGCGGCGGCTCAAGTTCACCGCTGCAGCACCAGGAGGATACAGGCAGGGCCGGGGGCCCAGCGGGCGCCGCAGCGGCGGCGGTTGCGCGCCCGCCGCCGCTGCCGCTGCCGGCCGCGGCGGCTGCCGCCGCGCAAGGCCGCCGCCCGCTCACTTGGCCGCCAGCTCCTCCGCCAGCGCGTCCTCCTGCGCGCCCGCGGCGTCCAGCGCCGCGCCGGGCGCGGGGGAGGCCATCACTGCACCCGCCTGCTGCTGCTGCTGCTCCCTGCCGGTCGCGGGCGGGCCCGCCTGCACGCCTGTCGACGGGAGGCGGTCTGAGGGGCGCGATGAGATGGAGCGGGCGCGCGAAGCGCCAGCCGACTGTGCGCACCCGTCACAAAGCTGAGCCGCGACGCGCGCGTCTTCATCTCCCGGCCGCGCCCCCGCGCCCGCCAGACGCGTTCACGTCGCCGCTGTCGATCGCGACGTCCCGCGTCATGGCGCCTCCGGCCCAGCCGCGGCCGCGCGGGCGCGGCGCCGTCCGGCGCCTGACCTGGCTGGCGCGGCCCGTGCGCGGCGCCTGGCGCACGCTGCGGTGGCGACGTCGCTCGGGAGAGGGCGGCGGCGCGCGGAACGGCCCGCCCCTGGCCTCGCTGTCGGCGCTCCTGGCCGAGCCGCGGCCGCTGAGCAGCGAGGAGGACTGGTGCGTGTCCCCCAAAGTCCATGCAGCGCGCGACGGGCGCGGCACGCCGGCGCGGGCCCTGGCCGCGCGGCGGGGGGCGGGCGCATTCTCCAGCTCTGCTGCTGCGGCATCGGCATCGATGCCGCGCAGCAACGGGCGCGGGGGCGCGGTGGCGTCACCCCGCCAGCCCAGGCCGCGCTGTGGCCAGGCCCAGCGGGGCATCGATGCCGCGCGGGAGCCGCCGCCGGGCTGCACGCTGCGCGCCGCTGCTGACGCGCGCCCCCGCTGCACCGCTGATCGCGCAGGTCCTCGGGAGGCGGCCAGGAGCCGGGCGGCTTCGGCCTCCCGCAGTGGGCCGCGCTCGCGCCGCCCTGGCTCGCGGGCCTGCTGCCGGGCGCGGCGCCCGGCGCGCCCGCGCACGCGCACGCGCGGGCCGCCTTCAGCCCAGCGGCGCTGGCGGCGCGGCCGCGGCCTGCGGAGGCGGCGGCGCTGGCGCCGGCGGCGGCGCTGGCGCCGGCTGCGCTGGCGCCGCCGGCGCCGGCGGGCGGCGTGCAGGCGCTCGGCGCGATGCTCAACACAGCGCCGACCTTCCCCATGGCCCTCGCGTCCGTCGTGGGTGCCGCCCCGGATCCGACCGCGCAGCACGCGCAGCAGCAGGCGGCGCAGCAGGCGGCGCAGCAGCAGCGGCCGGCGGCGGCGCAGCAGCAGGCGCTGCTGACGGTCGGCAACCGGTTCTGGGGCAACTGGTGGGACGGCCGGGGGCTGCTGCGCGTGAAGATCTATGACTTCGCACTCTATGTCAACGCAGACCAGGTGGGCGGGGCAGGCAAGGGCTCAAAACCCTAGGGTTTTAGGGGTTGAGGGCCCCGGCGGCGGCGGCGGCCTGGTCGGGGCGGCGGCGCGACGCGCCGGCTGGCGGGAGAGCGAGGCTCGCGGCAGGCCGCTCACGGCGGGGCGCCGCCGCGCGCCCGCCCGACCTCGCAGGCGCGCGCCGCGCTGCCCGGCGGTGCGGCCCCGGCGCAGCAGCAGCCGGCGGCGGCGGCGCTGCCGGAGCGGCTCAGGGCGGCGCAGAGCGGCGTTGGCATGTCACTCATTCTCAAGGCCGCCCGCGAGGTGCCGCTGGCGCTGCTGGCGGAGGAGTACGAGAAGGTGGGCAGACAGGAGGAGGAACGAGAGGGGGAGGGAAGCACGGGCGGGCGGGCGGGCGGGGGAGCCGGGCGCGCACGCGAAGGAGGCAGCCGGCGGCGGCAGCGCGCCGGCCGAGTCGCCGCGCCGCGCCGCGCCGCCGCGCGCCGCCGCAGGTGCTCACGCGGCGCCTCGCGCGCGCGGGCGGCGGGCCGTCCGACGCGGCCGCGCTGTCGGAGCTGCTGTCGGGGCTCGCGCACCCGGAGCGCCTGCCGGCCGCCGTGCGCAGCGGCGGCGGCGGCGGCGGCGGGGCGAGCGTGGTCAAAGGCGCCATGATCATCTTTGAGCGCGGCCCCGACGGCACCGTCGTCGCGCGGGTGGGCGGCCGTGTGGGCGGCGAGCGCGCCGGCGGGGGGCCTGCGGCCGCGCGCGCCAGCCGCGCAGCGCGCGCCGCGCCGGCCGGGCTCGGCTCCAACGCGCCGCCGCCGCCGCGCAGGTCGGGCCCCACCTGCTCAGCAGCGTGCGCAGCCCGCGGCTGGCTGAGGCGCTGTTCGACCTGGTGAGCCCGCCGCGCCGCGCCGCGCCGCGCCTGGCTCGGCGGGCGCGTGGGCCCGCCGCGCCCGCCGCCGCCGCCGGCCCTTCCGGCCCTTCCGGCCCTGACCGGCCCGCCCGCCCGCCGCCCCGCCCGCCGCGTCGCCCGCCGCGCCCGCCGCACCCGCCGCCCCGCCCGCCCGCCGCTGTTGCCCGCAGTACCTCGGCGACCAGCCGGTCAGCAAGTCGGCAAAGGACGGCGCCGCGGCGACGCTCGGCCGCATCGTCGCGCCCCGCGGCGGCGGGCAGCAGGCGCCGGCGGCGCAGCAGGCGGCGCCGCCGCCCTTCTACCTGCCCCGCGGCCGCGGCGAGGCGATCCGCTGCGCCGGCGGCGGCGGCGGCGGCGGCGGCGCGGCGGCGGGGCTCGGCCTGAGCGTGTCGGACCTCGCGGCGTGCACACTGCACCTCGACGGCTGAGGCGGCGCGGGCGCGGGCGCGACGGACGGCGGCGCGGACGATTTTGGCCGCCGCCGCCTCGGCACGCAGCAGCGGCAGCGGCAGCGGCAGCGGCAGCGGCAGCGGCAGCGGCAGCGGCAGCGGCAGCGGCAGCGGCAGCGGCAGCGGCAGCGGCAGCGGCAGCGGCAGCGGCAGCGGGGGAGGCTTGCAGCGGCAGCGGGGGGAGGCTTGCGGCGGCGGCGGAGGGAGGCTTGCGGCGGCGGCGGACCCCATCGATTTTGCGCAGCGCGCATGGGGTGCGGGGGAGCACTGCGGCGCGGGCGCGTCGCGCGCGTTTTGTACACCGTTTTGCAGGCGAGGGAGGGGCGAGGGAGGGGCGCACCAACAACGCTCAGCCCCCGGCGTCGGCCGCGGGCCGCGGCCTTGCTTGCTTGCTCAATAAACGCGGCGGCGGCAACGACAACGGCCGCGCGCGCAGGGCGGCGGCGGCATTCACCTCGCAATTGCAGAGGCTGCTGAGATGAGACCCCACCAGACTGTAATCTCTCTGACTCCGGTCAAATCCCGGTCCGCTCGAGCAGCGGCGCCGGCGGCGGGCTGCCAGGCGTCGGGCGGCGGCCAGCCCGCGAGCTGCGGGCCGGCCGCGCGCCCCCACACGCCCGCTGCGGCGCGCTGACTCAGGCCCCTCCGCAATCGCTCAGGCCCAGCCGAAGTCGGCTCCTGCCCCCCACGCCAGCCCCTGCCCCCCTAAACCAGCGCCGCCGAGGAAGGAAGGTGATGTAAAAAGAAGGGGGCGCGTCGCGGCGCCGGGCGCGTGTGCGCCGTGGTGGCGACGCGCCGCCGTGGTGGCGGCGCGGTGCGATCCTAGAGACCCACCAACTGAGTGCTTTCAATTGAAAGCACTTGGTTGCAACCGAGTGCTTTCAAGTTGGCGCTGCCAACTTGAAGCGTTGCTAGCTCGTGCTCCTGCTATGCCGCGTCGGGCAGGAGGCCGCCCAGCGTGAACATGAGGCCGAGCGCCTGCGGGGCGGCCGGGCCGGGCGGGCGGGGCGGGCGGGGCGGGTCGCGCACGGCGTGTGGCGGCGCCCGGGCCGTCGCCCCGCGCGCGCAGCGGTCGACACCACAGGCGCGCCCCGCGCCGCGCCGCGCCGCGCCCCGCAGCGCCCGCGCCCCGCAGCGCCCGCGCCCGCGCCCGCGCCCGCGCCCTGCGCGCCGCGCCGCGCCTGTGCGAGCAGGACTGAGAGCAGGGCGATTGGCGCGACGCGGCGCACCACCTTGCCCTCGCCCACGCCCTGCAGGTTGAGCAGCACCGTGGCCGACTGCGGGGCGGGAGGGAGAGAGGGGTGCGGGCGTCGCACGCGGCGGCGGCGGCGGCGGCGGCGGCGGCGCACGCGGCGGCGCGGGCGAGCCAGGCGCGGGCCAGGGGGGCGAGCCCGTCAGCGCCGGCGCACCAGGATGTTTGAGAGGCAGAGCATCTTGCCGGCGCAGGAGCCGGCCACCTGCGCGCGGCGCGCGCGCCGCGTGTCGGCACAGGCGCGAGCGCGGGCCCCGCGGGCAACGCAGCCCCGTCCGCCCTCCCCCTGCTCGGCCGCGCGCGGGCCCACCTGCACCGCGAGAATGCCGCTGACGGGCACGCCCACCGCGGCGGCGGCGACCTGCGGCGCGCGGCCGGCGGCGCGGGTTCAGTGCTTGCCGCGTGCTGTGTGTGCCCTCACACGTTGAACCCCATGCCCTGCCTTTAAACAAGCCGAGCCCCATGCGCGCGCGCGCACGCCGCGCACCTTCTGCACGCCGCCGGTCATCATGTTGCCCGCGAGGACGCTGCCGCTCACAAACGACCCGAGCGCGCCGACAAAGCCCGACGCAGCGAGGAAGCCGCGCCCGAGCCAAGCACTGAGGTAGTAGCCGACCTGCCGGCGGGCGCAGGGTTTAGGGTTGAGGCGGGCGGGCAGGGTTTAGGGCGGGCGGGCGGGCGGGCGAGGGGCGCGGCGGCGGCCGCCGGCCGCGCCGGGGGCGGCCGGGAGCCGGCCGGCGCCCGCGGGCGCCGCGGCGCGCCGGGGCTGTGGCGGCGGGCGGTCGCACCAGATAGGCTGGCGAGCCGGTGCCGCCGGCCGAGGTGAGCTCGGACAGCACCATCGCGCCGAGCACCGCCGACGCGGCGCCTGCGGGCGGCGCGGCGCGGCGGGCGGCCGGGCTGAATTCTTTGCAGCCGTGCCACGCACAGCGTGGCGGCGGGGGCTTGCGCAAAGCAGGCATGCCGCGCCGAGGAGGGGGGCGGCGGCGGCGGCGGCGCCAGTCGCGCGCGCGGCGCGGCGCGGCGCGGCGCACCGCGCGTCTTGCGCCACGCGTGCGCAAAGGGCGTCGCCCAGCCGAGCCCCCCGGCCGCGAGGTCGCGGCGGTGGAGGGCGATCGTCGCGAGCGCGGCGGGCACAAAGGGCAGGAGGGCGGGGACGTACAGGGTCTGGTACTGCCAGTTAACGCCCTCGAGGCCGAGCACGCCGCGCAGCTGCAGCACGAGCGCGGCGCTCACGCGCAGCGTGCCGAGGCTGCCCAGGCGCACGGCCAGCGCGGGCGACGCGCTGCGGTCCGCGGGCCGCGGGGCGCGGGCGGGGCGGGGGCGGGCGGGGGTGGGCGGGGCGGGGCGGGGCGGGACGCAGCGCGGCGCGCGCGTCGCCCCCTGCTGCGCGTCGCGCCAGCGCGGCCACACGCGCGCGCACCTCTGCAGGGCAGCCTGGATGCGCAGCGCCGGGATGCGCGTCACCAGCAGCAGCAGCAGCGTGAGCCAGAGCGGGAGCGTGCGGCACAGCGCCTCGCCGAGCGCCGCGCCGGGCGGGCCGCCGCGGCCGGCGCGCCAGGGCGGGCAGCGCCAGCAGGCGCAGCAGCCGCAGCCGCGCCCGCCCTCGCCGCGCTCCAGGTCGGGCTGCGCCAGCTCCCCCTCCGCCTTGCGCAGAGGCGGCGGCGGCGGCGCCGCCAGCCCGCGCGCTGCCACGCGCTGGAGACGCCGCTCAGCGCGGCGTGGTGGATCGTCGCGCCGCTCAGCGCGGCGGTGAGCGCGCCCGCGTCTTCCCAGTGCTCGCAGCCCAGCGCGTCGCCGGCGGCGGCGGCCGCCGCCGCCGCGCCGGCGTCGCCCGGCGCGGACGCCGCCGCGGCGCGCGCCCAGTAGGAGGCCGGCGCGCTCACGGTCGCGAGGCTGCTGAGCGCGTCGACGACGTCGGCTGGCTCCGGCGCCGGCGCCGCCGCGGCGGGGCAGGGCCGCACGAGCACGACGGCGGCGTCGCTGCCCTCGCTGCTGCCCTCGCTCGCGCCCTCGCTGCCGTGGCCGCTGCCGCCGTCGGCGGCGGGCGCCGCGGCGGCGCGGGGGTGCCGCGCGCGCGCCGCCGCGAGCGCCGCGGCCGCGGCGGCGAGCTCGGTGTCGCGCGCCGCGCCGGCAGCCGCAAAGCTCGCCAGCAGCGCCGCGCGGCTGCCGGGCCTGCCGACCGCGGCCGCCAGCTGCGCCACGAGGCCGTCCAGGGCGCGCGCGCGCGGCGAGGCGGCGTCCTGCTTGTCGCCGGCGCGCGCCGCGGCGGGCCAGGGCTGCGCGCCGTGCGCAGCAGGGGCGCGGCGCGGCGGCAGGCCGACGTTAAAATAGATCAGCAGCGTGGTGCCGACGACGCCGGTGACGCCGCCTGCGGCGGGCGCGAATGGGCGCGTGGGCACGTGAACGGGCGCAGGCGGGCGGGCATGCGGCTGCGCGCGCGCGCGGCGGGCACGCCCCGTCGCGCGCGCGTCTATCGCAGAGGACGTGGCTCGGCCCTGAGCTCACCGAGGAGCACCGGGAACTCAGCGTTGACCGCGGCGACCGCCGCGGTCGGCAGCACCGCGCTCGCGATGCTCAACACGACAAAGGCCCAGCCCGACGCGAGCGCGCGCCAGGGGACCAAGAAGGAGGCGGCCAGGGGCGCGATGACAAAGCTGGTCGCGCCGACGATGACCGCCGACTTGAGCCCGACCAACAGGATGGTCGCGTGGGAGAGGCCTGGGCGTCGGCCACGTGGGGGGGGGGGGGGGGGGCGAGAGGGCGGAGAGGGGCGGGGCGGGCGGGCGCGTGAGCGCGCGGCGCGCGGCGCGCGGGCGGGGGCGCGCGGGCGAGTGTGCGCGCGGGCGGGCGCGCGCGCGCACCGAGCGAGCCGAGGCCAAACCAGACCGCCATGCCGACGGAGCCGAGGTGGCTGGCCAGGGTGTTGAGCACTGCGCGCGCGCGCGGCGGCGGCGGCGGCGGCGGCGGCGGCGGCGGCGCGGCGGCGGCAGCGGCGAGGCGGTCAGGTCAGCACGGAAGGGCAGCCGGCGCGGGCAGGGCCACCGCGCGCGGGCCGCGCCGCGGGCCGCGCCGCGGGCCACGCACCCAGCACGGCGAGCAGCGACCGCAGCGGGTCGTGCCCCAGGCTCGCCAGCATCGGCGCGGCGAGGGCGATGGGTGTGTTGAATCCGCCCACGCCTGCGAGGGGCGGCGCGGCAGGGGAGGGAGGGCCCGGGCGGGGCGGCGTGAGCCTCGGGCGCGGCCGCAGCGCGGGCACGCGAGGTGGCCCGCCGTGCGAGCAGCCCCGAGCAGACCCCGTGGCCGTCTCCTTGAACATTTAAACACCAACTGAAGCAGTGAGTCACGGAGCCGCACCTGAGACCATGTACGCAAAGGCCCAGGCGATGAGGAAGACCTCTGCGAGCGGCTGCCCCGCCGACAGGGACTTGACCGCGGCCATCATCCACGGCAGGCACTGGCCGGCGGCGGGGGACACGGCAGGCGGCGGAGCGTCGGCGGCCGGGGCGCGGCCGCGGCCGCCGTGGGAGCCGCCCGCCGCCGCCCGCAGAGGGCGCGCGCGCGCGCGGGCCGACGCGCCGCGCGCCGCCGCCGCCGCACCGCAGTGTGGTGCATCGCTTCGAAAACCAAAATGGCGCAGTATATGACGCTCAGCGGCGTGGCGGCCTCGAGCAGGCCCTTGATCCCCGCGGCCGCGACGAGCAGCGGCGGCGACGCGAGCGCGACGAGCCGCACGGCCGCGAGCAGCGCGGCCGCGGCGGGCAGCGCCGTGCCGCTCGGCAGCGCCAGGCGACGCACGAGGCAGACCGCGAGCAGGAAGGCGACGGGGGCCAGGCAGAGCAGCACCGACGCGGCGGCGCCCCATGGCGTGGCGTCGGGGGGCGCCGCCGCCGGCATCAGCGCGCGCGTCGCCTGCGTGGCGCGCGGCGGGCGGCGGCAGAGGTCGCGGGGGCCGCGCGGCTGCTCGTGCGCCCTGGCCGGGCTGTGGAACGGCTCAGGGGCCGGCGCACGGGCGCGCGGGCGGGCCGGGCGCTGGGCGAGCGCCTGCTGCCGCGCGCTGCAGACGTGTCGCGCCGCGTTCCGCAACCGCCGCGCCCGCCTGCCGTCCAACGCATCCGAAACGCCATGCTGAGCACCGAGGGCCGCGCACCATGCCGGCTCGGGCCCCAGCGGCGCTGCACGCGGCCGGGCGTGCGCGCTCCTAGCAGACGAGACGCCTGGCTGCCACGCCGGCTCTGGCAGCATTCACGCGCGCTGTGGGGTCTAGTGGTAGCCTGGGAGCACGCCGCACGCGTTGCTGGCGACGCCGGGACCGACCGCTGCAATCGCGACCCTGGCGCGCCTCGGCGGCCGCCTGCCGCAGCGTGCGCTGGCCACGGGAGCTTCAGCTGAGCTGTGGGTACCTCGTGCGTTGGTGACGGCGGCTGCGGCGGCGCGAGCGGGCCGGGCGAAACACCCGCTGTTGCGGGTCTCGGGCGCGAGCAATCCCGGGGCGGGGCGGGCTGGGGGCGGTTCACGGCGTTGTTGGGTACGCGAAACTGGCTTCGGCGCCGGGCGGGCATCAATTTCGAAAGATTCCAGGTCACAGGCGGTCACAGAACCGCGCACGGTCAAACCCAGTCGCCGTTCGGCGCCCGCCGGCCAGCAGCCTCGGCAGCTGAGCCCGGCCAACCCCCGGGCACGCCCCAGCCCCTGTTGCAGCGTCACGCGCGCCGCTCCCGCTTCCGCGCGCCTGCAAGCGCCCTGGGCAGTCGCCGTGCCGCGCCCGCGTGCGCGCCTGCGGCGCCGCCTGATGCGCGCCGGGCGGCCGGCCGCGCAGCGCCTCATTCGCGCGCCCCGCCAGCGCTGCTGCTCCTCCCCGCTGCGCAGCGCGTCCCACTCAAACCACGGCACCACCACCAGCGCGTAGTCCCGCGCCGCCAGCGCCCGGTTCCTGCGCGCGCGGCGGCAGTGACGGCAGGCGGGCGGGCAGCGTGTGAGCGGGGCCTGCATGCCGGCGCGCGAGTGCGGGCTGGCCAGCGCAGCCCAGCCGCGGCAGCGCCCGCACCTGAACAGCGTCTCCCCCATGAGGCCGCGGCCGGGCGTCCTGAAGTGCGTGGGCCCGTCCGCCTCCACCGCCAGCCGCGCGCCGCCCGCCGTCGTGGCGGTGATGTCGACCAGGCAGGCGCCGTCCGGCGCCGCCAGCTGCTCCATCGCCGGCGGCGCCGCCCACTTCAGCGGCAGGCGCTGCAGCGCGGCAAACACCTCGCGCTGAAACCGGCTCGGCTGCTGCTTCTGCCTCGCCGCCAGCCCCGCCGCCCACGCCGCGCGGCAGGTCTGCAGCTGCTGCGGCGCCAGCGCGCGCCCCAGCCCCGGCCCCCCGCCGCCGCCCGGCAGCTGCAGGCCGCAGTCCGTCGCCCACAGCTGCACCTGGTGCAGCTGGCGCAGATTCTCAGGTGCCATGCGACCCCACTGCTCGCTGGCGGCGCGCGCCAGCACCGCCAGCTCGCCTGCGCACTGCTGCAGGTCCAGCACCGCCACAGCCCAGCAGGTGTTGGCCAGATCCTGCCCTGACCAGCTGGCGCCCGCCTGCACCTGGGTCACCGCCCGCCGCAGCAGCGGGCCCAGCAGCCGCTCGTCCGCGTGGCCCAGCTGGGCGCAGGCCAGGGCAATGTTGGCAAAGGCTTGAGCGCTGCTGTCCGCCAGCAGCCGCTCCAGCTGAGCCGGCTGCTGCGCCAGTGCCGCGAGCAGCTGGGACGGCAGGTGGCGCAGCTGCCCACACGCCCACAGCGTGTTGGCCACATCCTGGGGCTTGGTCGTGCCCAGCTGGCGCTCCAGCGCTGCCAGCAGGTGCTCCAGCTGCGGCTGCGGCACCTCGCAGCCCATGGTGGCCACCGCCCACAGCGTGCTGGCCAACTCTTGGGGCTTGGCCGCGCCCGGCTGCCGCTCCAGCGCCGCCAGCAACTGCTCAAGCTGCCGCTGCGGCACTGCGCGGCCCATGCTCGCCACCGCCCACAGCACGTTGGACACAGCCTGGGGCGAGGCTGCACCCAGTTGCCGCTCCAGCGCCGCCAGCAGCTGCTCCAGCTGTGGCCGCGGCACTCCGCGGCCCATTTTGGCCACCGCCCACAGCGTGTTGGCCAGCTCTTGAGGCTTGGCTGCGCCCAGCTGGCGCTCCAGCGCTGCCAGCAGGTGCTCCAGATGTGCCTGCGGCACCTCGTAGCCCATGGTGGCCACCGCCCACAGCGAGTTGGCCAGCTCTTGAGGCTTGGCCACGCGCAGCTGCTGCTCCAGCACCGCCAGCAGCTGCTCCAGCTGCCGCTGCGGCACCTCACGACCCATTCGAGCCACCGCCCACAGCGTGTTGGCCACGTCCTGGGGCTTGATCGCGCCCAGCTGCCGCTCCAGCGCCGTCAGGAGCCGCTGCACGTCGCCCTGCTCCAGCGCCACGCCAGCCGTGGCCGCGCCGTGCGCTGCGCTGGCCAGGTCCTGGGCGTTGGCGCCGCGCAGCTGCTCAGGGGCCAGGAGCCGCGCCAGGCAGGTCCGGAGCAGCGGCCCGTCGTAGCCGCACACGCCGGCCGCCCACACCACGTTGGACAGCCCCCGGCAGTGACACGCCTGCAGGAGCGCCGGCTGCAGCAGCTGCTCCTCCACGCGCCGCAGCAGCTGCTGCGCCACGGCCCGGTCGCCGCTGGTGCGGATGACGCCGCGCCGCACCCACTGTCCCAGCTGCATGGCGGTCGCCGCCAGGTGGATGTGGTCGAGGCTGCCCGCGTGCTCCACCAGCTGCTGCAGCTCCGCGAGGGTGGCGGCTTCCTTCATGGCCGCCATGAGCGCGCCGCGGACCTGCGCAGGCCCCCGAGCACAGCGTCAGGGTCGGCACGCGCCGGCTGCCCCTGCGCACGACCACGCACACGCACCTGGCCGCCGGCGCCGGGCGCTGCTGCTCTGCGCCGCCAGTCCGGGCCGTCGTCCGGCGGCGCTGCCCCGCGCCGCCAGTCCGGGCAGTCGGCCCAGCCGTCCCGCGGCCAACCGCCCTCGTGCCGCGGCCCGCCCGACGCGAGACCGCCGCCGCGCCCGGGGTCGCCCGCGCCGCCACCGCTGCCGCCGTCGGTGGGAGCCCAACGCTGGGCCGGGGCCGGGTCGCCCCCTGGCGGAGCCTGCTCGGCGCGCCGCCACATCGCACCGCCGCCCTGCGCCGCTGCTGGCTGCTGCTGCCGCCGCGCTCGCCGTGCCGCGCTGGCTCGGTGGCGCGCTGGAGCGGCGGGCGCGTGTGTGCGGTGTCGGAGGCGTTGGCGGAGGCGCCCCTGCAGGCGCAGCAGTCACAGAGCCGCGGTTCGACACGCGCGACGACCAGCGGTCTGCCGGCACGCGCGCGCCGCTCCTCGCCAGGTGACACCGCTGCTGCTCGACCGCGGAGCCAGCTCGCACCAAGTGCTGCCCGCCAGAGCACGCGCCCGCGTTAGCATCAGCGAGCAAACCGCCCCCTCCTGTCGCGCTCGCCCGCCCGCGCGCCTCGGATCTGCTCTGTCCCGCTAGATCTATCTCTCGGCCTCCCCCCGCGCCCGCGCGGCAGGCTCCCTGCACGCCGCGGCGCCGGCGGCAGGCGGCGTGATTGCCGCGCGCCCGCCCGCGGCGCGCATGGAGGCGCTCCCGGGCCCCGCGGGCGGCGTGGAGCTGGCGGAGCGGCCGGCTGAGGCGGGCGAGGCAGGCAGCCCCGCCGCGGCGGCTCGCAAGCGCCAGGCGCTCGCCGCCGCTGCCGCTGCTGCCGGCGCCGGCGACGGCGGCGCGCCAGCCGCGGCCAACGGCGGCGCCGCCGCCGCGCCCGACGGCGACGCCGACGGCGACGCCGACGGCGCGGCCGCGCAACCTGCCAAGCGGCGGCGGTCGGCAGCGGGCAGCGGTGGGCAGCAGCGTCGCCACGGCTCGGACCACTCGCACATTCGCCGCCACCACGCCGCGGACGACGACGGCGACGACGGCGCCGCCGGGGAGGAGGAGCAGCAGCAGCAGCAGCAGCAGCCGGGGCAGCCGGGTGGTGGCGGCGGCGGCGCGAACGGCCGCCCGGCGGCTGGGAGCAGCCCGGGCAAGCCGCGCGGCGGCCGCGGCGCGGCGGGCAAGCAGCAGCAGGAGCACCAGCAGCCAGACCAGCAGGAGCAGCAGCCAGACCAACAGCAGCAGCAGCAGCAGCAGCAGCAGCAGCAGCAGCAGCAGCAGCAGCACGGCAAGCGCGGCAAGCAGGTGCGCGGCGCGCGGCGGCCCCGCGCGCGGCGCCCGCCCCGCGCCGCCGCCGCCCCGCGCCCCCGCCGTCGCCGTCGCCGCCCCCCTCGCAAACGCCGCGCGCGTCGCCCGCGCGCCGCCGCGCGGGCGCCGCCGCCGCAGGCCAAGCAGCTGCTGAGCTTCACCGATGATGACATGCAGGCCGACGATGACGGCGGCGGCGGTGCCGCCGCGGCGGCGCCCGCGCCCGCCGACGTGCTCGCGGGCGAGCACGGCGGCGGCCTCGGCGCCGCCACGGCGGCGCGGTTCCGGCAGGACGCCAAGGCGGCCGCCGCGGCGCGCATCAGCTACCACAAGCCCCGCCCCGCCGGCGGCGGCGGCGGCGGCGGCGGCGGCGGCGTGCTGGTGGACGACGACGCCGAGCCCGGCGGCGGCCTCGGCGCCGCCGCCGACCTCGGACAGATCCACTTTGGCTTTGCCTCGGTGCGCCGCCGCCGCCGCCGCGCCAGAGCCGCGGCGCCGCGGGGCGGCTGCGTCGCGCGGCCGCCGCGCGGGCGCGCGGGGGCCCTCGGCCGCGCCGGCGCGGCGCGCGTCACGCGCCCGCGCCGCCGCCCGCCCGCCCGCTGTGTGCCCCGCAGGCGCGCGGGCATCGGCCCTACATGGAGGACCGGCACACCATCATCGCAGCGCTAAACCCCGCGGCCGCGGCCGGCGCGGCGGCGGGCCTCGACGCGGCCGCGCGTGCGCCCGGCGGCGCCGAGGCCGCCGCCGCCGCGGCCGCCGCGGCCGCGGGCGCGGCGGCGTCGGGCCTGCACGCCGACGGCGTGCCGCGCAGCTACGCTGCAATCTTCGACGGCCACAACGGCGCCGGCGCGGCGGAGACCGCGGGTCCGCGCGCGCGCCCCGCGCGGGGCGTTGCGGCGGCGGCGGGGTCCGAGCGCGCCCGCCGACGACGCCGCCCCGCCGCCGCCGCCGCCGACGCCGCCGCCGCGCCCGCCGCCGCGCCCTCTGCGCCCGCCGCGCCCGCCGCAGCGAGCAAGCTGCACCTGCTGCTCGCGGCGCACCCGGCGCTGCGGCAGTACCGGGGCGAGCACGGCCCGCCCGCGGCGGTGCGCGCGGAGGAGGCGGCGGTCGCGGGCGCGCTCAAGGCGGCGTTCCGGCAGGTGCGGCGGCGCGGTCTGTGTGGCGCGAGCTCTCTCTGCTTGTGCGGTTGGGCGGGGGCGTCGGGCGCGTCGGCCGCGGCGGCGGCGCCGTGGGGCTTGCGCTCGCCCCGCGCCCGCGCGCTCGCGGCTTGTGCCCGCGCCGCGCGTCGTCATGAGTCATCAACCAAACACCACGCCCCCCTCTCCCCTACCACCACGCACGCCCCCCGCCGCAGGTGGACGACGCCGTGCTGGCGACCGCGCGGCGCGACGGCACGCGCGACGGCGCGACCGCGCTCGTGCTGCTGCGCCTCGGAGCGACGCTCTACGCCGCGCACGCGGGTGAGGGGCTTGCCCCTGCACAGCGCTTCATCGCGGGCTGTGTGCTTTGTTCGGCCGCAGCACGGCGCGCGGGCGCCTCGACCTCACGCCCGCGCCTGCCCGCCTCCCCACACACCTCAGGCGACAGCCGCGCGGTGCTGTGCCGCGACGGCGCCGCGCTGCGCCTGACGGAGGACCACAAGCCGCAGCTGCCGCTCGAAAAGGCCCGCATCGAGCAGGCCGGCGGCCGGGTGCGCGCGCGGCGGCGGCGGGGCGCTGCGACTCAGGGAGCAGGGCGGAGGGGGCCTAGGAGCAGGAGTTGAGCCGGCGCCGCGCGCGCGGCCGCTGCCGTCGAGCCGCCGCTTGAACCGCGCCGCGCGCCGCGCAGGTCGACTTCCAGCGCTGCTGGCGCGTCGTGGTCGAGCCACGCGACGGCCGGCCGGGCAGCGGCCTCGCCGTCAGCAGGTGCGGCGGCGCGGCACTCGCGCGGCGCGGGGCGCTCGCGCGAGCGCGGGCCAGGCGCGCGAGCCGACCAACCATCACGTTGTGACGCCCCGTGTGACTGTTACTAACGCGTTTCTAACGCGCCAGGTCCCTCGGCGACCTCGACTTCAAGGAGCCGGCGCGCTTTGTGGAGTGCGAGCCAGACGTGAGTGCGCTGTATTTGAATTCGAATTCAGGGGAGAGGGGGAGCTGGGCTGGCAGCAGGCGGCGCGGCGGCGCGCTTGCAGCAGGGGGGCTGCTGGGCGTCGGCGCTGCGCGCGCCACGCACGCACGCAACGCGCGCGCGCGCCCCGCCCCGTCGCGGCGCGGCGCAGGTGCGGCGCGTGGAGCTGCAGCCGGCGCGGGACGCGTTTGTAGTGCTGGCGAGCGACGGGCTGTGGGACGTGATGAGCGACACCGACGCCGTGTCGGTCGCGGCGGCCGCGTTCCAGGTGCGTGCGTGGGGTTTAGGGGCGGAGTGAAGCAATTGAGGGGCGCCGGGGCCGCGCGGCCGCGGCCGCAGCCGCGGGGCCTGCGCGCCGGCGGGGGCAGCGCGCCGGCGTGACGCGCCGTCGCCGCCGCCGCCGGCGCCGTGCGCGCAGGCGTTTGCGGCAGAGCAGCGCGGCAAGCTCGGCGGCGGCGGCGCGGCGCCGCCGCCCGGCAGCCCCGGCGCGGCAGGCGCGCGCTCGCCGCGGGGCGGCGGCGGCGGCGGGGCGCCGCCGCCCGCGGCGCTGCCGCCGGGGCTGCTCTTTGGAGAGCGCGCGGCCGCGGCGGCGGCGGAGGGCCTGCTGGGGGAGGCGATGCGGCGCGGCACGCTGGACAACGTGACGGTCGTGGTCATGCTGCTGCAGTGGGGCTGATTGCGACAGCCAGGCGCGCGCACGTGCGCGCGTGAGAGAGCGAGAGAGCCGCACCGGCGCGGCGGCGGCCTGCAGGCGCCGCGCGCGAGCGGCGCGCGCCGGCGTGTAACTGGTGCGCGAGCGAGCGCGTGCGCAGTGCCAGGTGAGAGCGAGATCGAGCACCTGGGGGCCTGGCGAGGCGCGAGGCGTGCCGGCAGACCGCTGGTCGTCGCGCGCGTCGAACCGCGGCTCTGTGACTGCTGCGACTGCAGGGGCGCCTCCGCCAACGCCTCCGACACCGCACACACGCGCCCGCCGCTCCAGCTCGCCACCGCTCCAGCGCGGCACCTTGCAGCGCGGCACGGCGAGCGCGGCGGCACAGCAGCAGCAGCAGCGGCGGCGCGGTGCGATGTGGCGGCGCGCCGACCAGGCTCCACCAGGGGGCGACCCGGCCCCGGCCCATCGTTGGGCTCCCACCGACGGCGGCAGCGGTGGCGGCGCGGGCGACCCCGGGCGCGGCGGCGGTCTCGCGTCAGGCGGGCCGCGGCACGAGGGCGGTTGGCCGCGGGACGGCAGGGCCGACTGCCCGGACTGGCGGCGGGGGGCAGCGCCGCCGGACGACGGCTTGGACTGGCGGCGCAGAGCAGCAGCGCCTGGCGCCGGCGGCCAGGTGCGTGTGCGTGGTCGCGCGCAGGGGCAGCCGGCGCGTGCCGACCCTGACGCTGTGCTCGGCGGCCTGCGCAGGTCCGCGGCGCGCTCATGGCGGCCATGAAGGAAGCCGCCACCCTCGCGGAGCTGCAGCAGCTGGTGGAGCACGCGGGCAGCCTCGACCACATCCACCTGGCGGCGACCGCCACGCAGCTGGGCCAGTGGGTGCGGCGCGGCGTCATCCGCACCAGCGCCGACCAGGCCGCGGCGCAGCAGCTGCTGCGGCGCGTGGAGGAGCAGCTGCTGCAGCCGGCGCTCCTGCAGGCGTGCAACTGCCGGGGGCTGTCCAACGTGGTGTGGGCGGCCGGCGTGTGCGGCTACGACGGGCCGCTGCTCCGGACCTGCCTGGCGCGGCTCCTGGCCCCTGAGCAGCTGCGCGGCGCCAACGCCCAGGACCTGGCCAGCGCAGCGCACGGCGCGGCCACGGCTGGCGTGGCGCTGGAGCAGGGCGACGTGCAGCGGCTCCTGACGGCGCTGGAGCGGCAGCTGGGCGCGATCAAGCCCCAGGACGTGGCCAACACGCTGTGGGCGGTGGCTCGAATGGGTCGTGAGGTGCCGCAGCGGCAGCTGGAGCAGCTGCTGGCGGTGCTGGAGCAGCAGCTGCGCGTGGCCAAGCCTCAAGAGCTGGCCAACTCGCTGTGGGCGGTGGCCACCATGGGCTACGAGGTGCCGCAGGCACATCTGGAGCACCTGCTGGCAGCGCTGGAGCGCCAGCTGGGCGCAGCCAAGCCTCAAGAGCTGGCCAACACGCTGTGGGCGGTGGCCAAAATGGGCCGCGGAGTGCCGCGGCCACAGCTGGAGCAGCTGCTGGCGGCGCTGGAGCGGCAACTGGGTGCAGCCTCGCCCCAGGCTGTGTCCAACGTGCTGTGGGCGGTGGCGAGCATGGGCCGCGCAGTGCCGCAGCGGCAGCTTGAGCAGTTGCTGGCGGCGCTGGAGCGGCAGCCGGGCGCGGCCAAGCCCCAAGAGTTGGCCAGCACGCTGTGGGCGGTGGCCACCATGGGCTGCGAGGTGCCGCAGCCGCAGCTGGAGCACCTGCTGGCAGCGCTGGAGCGCCAGCTGGGCACGACCAAGCCCCAGGATGTGGCCAACACGCTGTGGGCGTGTGGGCAGCTGCGCCACCTGCCGTCCCAGCTGCTCGCGGCACTGGCGCAGCAGCCGGCTCAGCTGGAGCGGCTGCTGGCGGACAGCAGCGCTCAAGCCTTTGCCAACATTGCCCTGGCCTGCGCCCAGCTGGGCCACGCGGACGAGCGGCTGCTGGGCCCGCTGCTGCGGCGGGCGGTGACCCAGGTGCAGGCGGGCGCCAGCTGGTCAGGGCAGGATCTGGCCAACACCTGCTGGGCTGTGGCGGTGCTGGACCTGCAGCAGTGCGCAGGCGAGCTGGCGGTGCTGGCGCGCGCCGCCAGCGAGCAGTGGGGTCGCATGGCACCTGAGAATCTGCGCCAGCTGCACCAGGTGCAGCTGTGGGCGACGGACTGCGGCCTGCATCTGCCGGGCGGCGGCGGGAGGCCGGGGCTGGCGAGCGCGCTGGCGCCGCAACAGCTGCAGGCCTGCCGCGCGGCGTGGGCGGCGGGGCTGGCGGCGAGGCAGAAGCAGCAGCCGAGCCGGTTTCAGCGCGAGGTGTTTGCCGCGCTGCAGCGCCTGCCGCTGAAGTGGGCGGCGCCGCCGGCGATGGAGCAGCTGGCGGCGCCGGACGGCGCCTGCCTGGTCGACATCACCGCCACGACGGCGAGCGGCGCGCGGCTGGCAGTGGAGGCGGACGGGCCCACGCACTTCAGGACGCCCGGCCGCGGCCTCATGGGGGAGACGCTGTTCAGGTGCGGGCGCTGCCGCGGCTGGGCTGCTCTGGCCAGCCCGCACTCGCGCGATTGCAAGCAGGCCCGCTCACACGCTGCCCGCCCGCCTGCCGTTGCTGCCGCCGCGCGCACAGGAACCGGGCTCTGGTGGCGCGGGGCTACGCGCTGGTGGTGGTGCCGTGGTTTGAGTGGGCAGAGCTGCGCAGCGGGGAGGAGCGGCAGCGCTGGCTGGCGGGCCGCGTCGACGCGGCGCTGGCAGCGGTCGGCGTTCGGCCTCGAGGCGGCGTGCAAGCGGGAACGGCACGGCGACTGGGCGACAGCGACGCGGGCCGTTGGTGAATGGCCACGGTCAACGGTGCCCGCCGAGGGCGCCGCCCCCGGCACGCAGCATGCCGCGCCGTGCTGAGCCTGTCCAAAGCCCGATAACGGCTCGCCGCTGCACCGCCGCTGCACGCCGCCAGCGGCCAGCCCGTGGTGCAGAGTACCCGTGGAACCGCCACCCGCTGGCGCTACCTGCCGCGGCAGCGCAGCCTCCCGCCGCTCGCCGCGTCTGCTGCTGCTCCGCCGCCCGCCGGCGCCGCGGGTGCCCGCCGACGCCAACGCCGCCACCGCCGCGGCCATCGCCGGCCCGAGGAACAGGCCGCGCGCCGGGCGTGGCTCCGGCGCGGGGGCGGCCCGCGGCGCGCCGGGGCGGCCGCCGGCGCGCGCCGCTGCCTCATGTCGCTGGTCTACTCCCTGTACGTCGTCAACAAGAGCGGCGGCCTCATCTACAGCAAGGTGAGCGACGCGCGGCACCTCTCGCCCGCGCGATCGGTCTGCGGCCCCTCGCAGCAGGCTGGGCGCGCGGCGGCAGCGGCGCGCTGCCGCGGCGCCGGCGGCGATCGCAGGGCGTGCAGCTGCAGCACCTGAAGCTGCTGCAGCAGCTGAAGCAGCGGAATCAGCGTGCCGGGGACGGGGGTGCCGGCAGGCGCGGGCGTCGACCCGCCCGACCGCAGCCTGCGCCAACCGCTGGCGCTGCTGCTCCGTCCCGCCCGCCGCGGCCCGCAGGACTTTGAGCCCGCGGCGCGGCTGGACCTCAATGACACGCTGCGCCTGGCCAGCATTTGGTGCGCGCGCCACGCGCGCCGGCCCGCGCCTGGCTGGCGGGCGGCCGCGCGGACGGCGCAGCGCGCCGCCGCCGCCGCCGCCGCCGCCGCCGCCGCCGCCGCCTCCGCACCGACGCGCCGCGCCGCGCGGCGTGCCGCAGGCACTCGCTGCACGCCATCGCGTCGCAGCTCTCGCCCGCGCCGGGGTGCTCCGGCATCGAGCTGCTGCAGGCGGAGACGTTTGACCTGCACTGCCTGCAGGCGCGGCGGCGCCCGCCGCGCCGCGCGCGCCGCACAGCGCTGCTGCCCGCCCGCGGCGCACGCGCCGCGGCCCCGCCGGGCCGCCGACCCGCCGCCGTCGACGCGCCCCGCCTGGCCGCGCCGCGCCGCGCCTCGCAGAGCCCCACGGGGCTCAAGTTTCTGATGATGGTCGAGCCGCAGTGCCCCCAGGTCCCCGCGCTGCTCGGACGGTGCGGCGGGCGCGCGGGCGGCGGCGCCGGCGGCCGGGCCGCCGGCTGCCGGTCGCCGGCCAACAGCGCGGCGCTGCGTGACGCGCCCTCGCTCGCCCGCCCGCGCACGCACACGCACACACACACGCGCGCGCACACACGCACTCTCGTTCCCTTTCCCCCCCTCCCACATACCCGCCCACCCACCCACCCGCCCACCTACCTGCGCGCACAGCGTGTATGAGCTGTACAGTGACTACGTAATGAAAAACCCCTTCCACGAGGTGGAGCAGGTGCGCCACCCCTGAACCCTTGGGGCCACGCACGCACGCACCTACGACACGCGCGCCCGCCCGCCCGCCCGCGTTGAGGCGCCGCGCGCGCCGCCGCTGCGGACGCGACGCCGCGCTGCGCTGCGCCGCGCCGCGCCGCGCGCTCACCCGCCTCCTCCTCCCCCGCGCTGTGCCGCCCGCGCGCGCGGCGCCGCGCTGGGCGCGCGCTGCGGCGCTGCCGGGCGGGGTTTAGGTGATCAAGTGCGAGCGCTTTGACGCGGCGGTGGACCTTGCGGTGCGGCGCTACCCTCTCATGCTGCTCGCCACGCCGCAGCAGGGGCCCGCCGCGCTCGGCCCGCTCGGCGGCGGCGCCGCCTGACGCGGCGGCGGCGGACGCAGCAGCGGCGGCGGGCGCGCCCTGCGGCTGGCTGGCGGGCTGCGCGCCGGCGCGCGGCCCTCCGAGGCGGGTCGGGGCCTGGTGCAACGCTGCCGGCAGTCTTCGCCACACTGTGGTCACACGGCCAAGTCAGCCCCGCCGCCCGTGGCGCCGTGCCCACGGGCTGGCTGCGTGGCCGGCGGCACACCCAGTGCAAATCAGCCACAGTCCGCACCAAATCACCGACCACCAGCAAGTCCAGCACCGGCAGCAAACCAAATCAGTGACGTCGGAACTGACAGCGCAGCTCCTGCAGGGTCAGCCGCCGCTCGCGCACGGCTGCGCTGCCAGCGCCCTGTGCGGGCTGGCTGCCGCGCGCGCCCGCCGAGATCCCTGCCACCGGCCCGTGCACAGCACGGTTGCGCGGCGAGCGCAGCCCCAGCCGCAGCAACGCCGCAGGCTAGCGCCGAGCGGGGCGCTTGCCAGTGTTGATGTGCACCAGCATCTCCTTGCCGCGCTCACTCAGCTTGCAGCGCGGCCGCGGCAGGCGCAGCCCCGGGCGGTGCATGTGCTCCGGGTAGGCTTTCTTGTACTCCTCACAGCTGTGCACGCCATCATCTAAGCGACAGCGGCGGCGGCGGAGAGGCCGACGTGAGCCGCGCAGCGTTGCACGCGTCGCTGCGCTGCAGCTGCTTCTGCTGCACCAGCGCTCGGGGCCCGCGTGGCTGCCGCAGCCAGAGCTCACCGTTGAAGTCCAGCTGGTCCAGCACCGCGCCCGCAAACGTGAAGCCAACAAAACCGCCGCCGCCATCGGTGCGGTCTCCCTCAAAGCCGCCGTCACAGAAGACCTGGCTCAGGACCTTGGCCAGCTCGCCCACCGAAACGCCAAGCACTTCATCCATGTCACCGCAGCCCGGGCTGGGCCCCGGCGCGGGCGACGGCGAGGGAGCAGGAGGGTGGTGCGGGTCACGAGGGTGGTACGGGTGGTGGGCAGGGACGGCAGATGAGGGTGTGGCATCGGGCGCCACAGCGTCGGACGAGCGCCGAGCGGTGGCGCCACACGGCGCGCAGCCGCCGGCGGTGTACCTGCGGTGGGCGTGGGCGCCGCGGCACGCGGGCGGCGGCGGCGGCGGCAATGGCACGGCTGAGCGCTGCGCGCGTGAAGCAGTGAGGCTGCCGCGCGCTCTGCGAGCCCTGTGCGTTCTGCCAGCCGCACTCACGCGTTGGTGCAAGAGGTGTCACAGGCGCCCGCGGCCCTGTGTGCGTGCAGCGGGCAGGCGGTGTGAGGCAGCTGCGTGCGCCGCAGCGAAGGCCCAGGGCTGCCTCTCCCCTTGCCGGCGGCCCAGCGCCCAGCGCGCCGCTCGCAAGTTGCAGCCGGGGTCAACGTTGTTCACGCATGAGGGCTTCCCCTGCGGCAGGGCGGGACGCGGGCGTCTCGGGCGCGCGCGCTGCCGCCCGGCTTGGTGGCGGGCTCGCTGGCCGTCGCGGCCTGGACTGCGTCGTGGTGGCAGCTCACCCCTGGGCCTGTCACAATCTTGTTGAGGGCGGTGCTATAACCCGTGTAAGAGCGGCCGCAGCTGCCGCACCTGCACACGCAGCGCACGGCGGCGGCAGCGGCGGCGGCGGCAGCGGCGGCGGCGGCGGCGGCGGCGGCGGTGGCGGCGGCGGCGGCGGCGGCGGCGGCGGCGGCGGCGGCGGCGGCGGCGGCGGCTCGCGCCCAAACCCGGCACGTGCGCGCCAGGCTGTGGCCAACCGGCCGGCGCGGCTGCTGAGCGCAGCCCCACAGCAGCTCACGGGTTGCAGTTGGCGCCTTGGGTGAGGGCAGGGCGGCGAGGCCGGCAGTGAGAGGGCACGCGCAGGGCAGCGGCCATGCCGCGGGGCGGCTCAGTGCTGCGAACTCACCTAGAATGTTGCAGTCTGGCGGCAGACCACACGCGTCAGGCGGGCGGGCAGGCGGGCGGACGGCACGTGAGTGGCGGACCGGCGGCCGGCTGACGGCCCAGCAGGCCGCGGCTCGCCGCCCCGTCAGATGTCTGCGCGCCAGCGCTCACACGCGCTGATCATGTTGGAGTGCCGCCCTCGAATGTAGCAGTCAGCATTCGACGAGCCGTCGCCTGCGAGAGCGGTTGTGTGTGGTGCGGGCGTCACTGCGGCGCCGGGCTCGGGGCGCGGCCAGACGCGGCGCACCTGCAAAGTCGTACTCGGTTGGGTCGCAGTTGTCGTAGTAAACTGTCCAGAGATAATACGTATGAAGCCAGGCGTCTTTGACATAACAGTAACGATCAGACTGGTCAGGGCAGACTGCCTTCAGGTTGAGCGCGCCCGCGCCGCGCAGCGCGACGGCGACCAGCGCGAGCAGCAGCAGCCAGCGGGTGCCGCCGCGGCGGGCGGCCTGGCGCGACGCCTGGGCCATGGCAGTGATGGCAGTGATCTGCGGATGCCGGGAGCAGCGCGGCCGGTAGCTCGGGGTGCCGCTCCGCGCGGCCAGGGCGGCCCGCAGCGCGGGCCATCCCGCGAGCTCCCACGCGCGCCGCTGACCTCGCGCGCGGTGCGGCGTGCCCACCCGACGGTCTGACGGGGCCTGTACAACAGCCGTGCGGCGTGCTGCGTGCTGCGGCGAGTCGGGGGCGCGGAGAGCGGGCGGGCGGGCGATTGGGCGGCCTCCCGTGCGGGCTGGCGGAGCGCGGGGTGCTTTCGGAGGGCGGCGTGTGCTGTGTTTCAGAGCCTGGTGTGCACGTGGAGCGCGCCTGAACGCGGGACCGCGGCCGCACCGCACAGGGCCTCACGCGCCGTCAGAGTGAACGCGGCGTCGCGCGACGCCGCGATACGCGCGCGTATCGCGGGGCGGCGCGGCGGGCGGCGGCGGGCGCGGCGGTTGCCCCCGCAGCGACGAGGTGTGTCGGAAGTCCCTGGGCGGTGCGGCGGCGGGCGGTCGCGGCGCCGCCAGGGGCGGGGTCGGGCAATCGCTGGTGCGCTCCAGCGTTTGGTGGCCGCTGCGGTGGGTTCACGCCTCCAGCGTCCCCTCCCAGTCCAGGACCATGCGCTGACCGCCCGCCTGCAGCTGCAGGCCACCCCCCGGGCCCAGCAGCCCCGAGCCCTCGCCGGCGACGCCGCCGCTCGGCAGCCGATGGCTGCCCACAGCTCGCGTCAGTCGGTGTGGTCGTGGTCATGCTGCCGCTGCGCCGCGAGCACGCCCGCCGGCAGCACGCACAGCTTGGCGCCGATGGGCAGGTGGTCCGAGGGGTGCCGGGCGTTGGGCAGGCCGACGCGGCTGTGCGGCAGCCGCCGGTCGGAGGCGTCGCCCTCGTCCAGCGGCCAGAGCAGCGCCACCACGCTCATCGTGGTGCTTACGAATAGCCAGTCCAGGCACGACGACAGCGCGGGCACCTGGCCGCACGGGCAGCGAGGCGCGGCACGGACGGCGCGCGGTCAGCCGAGGCGCCCGGCAACGCGCCCCAGGTCGCGTGCTGCCCAGGCCCCCACCCGCTGGAGGCGCCTGCCCGCGCCCGGCCGCTGCACATGCGCGCGCCCGGCGCCACGCCCGGCCACGCACCTTGCGAGTGAAGGGCAGCGGGTGCTGCGCGTAGGCGTCCGCCAGGAGGTACGGCTGCGTCGCGTCCTCGACGCCCTCCGGCAGCACCGCTGTCTGCGCGGCGACGGCGCGGGGCCGCGACACGGCGCGACGCAGGGACGACGCGGCGCCGTCAGCGGCCTTCGCCACCGCTCGCCGCCCGGGCGCGTGTGGCGGCATAGACGCGCGCGGCGCGACGCGCGCACCGTCGGCAGGTGCCGCTCACAGTAGCCGGCCGGCAGCCAGCCCTGGCTCAGCAGCCGCCACACCGCCTCGCTGCGGCCAGAGTTGAGGTCGCCTGTGAACACGACGTGGCACTCGGATGGCGGCAGGCCCGCCGACTGCTGGTGCCGCGCGAGCGAGGCCAGGGCGCTGGCGGCGGCGAACGCGGGCGCGGGGCGGCGGGTCGGCCGCGCGGCGGCGCCGGCGGCGGCGCGAGCGCGCGGCGCCGCCCCGTCTGCGCCGCCGCCGCGCGGGCCCGCGCGCCCCGCCGCACCTGCGCGCCTGCGCGAGCCGCTCCGCCGGCTTGCGCGGGCTGCCCTCGAGGTGGCAGTTTGCCACGTAGATCACCTGGCTGGCGCCGCTGCTGTCGGTGAAGAGCAGCGCCGCGAGCAGCGTGCGGCTGCGCGCGTCACTCCACCAGAGCTGCAGCTTGGCGGCACGGTACAGGGTCAGGCAGACCGCCTGGCGCGGGGCGGGGCGGCAGGCGCTGTGGGCAGCCCGTCCGTCGCGGGCGGCGCGCGCGGCGGGAGGCGCGGCAGCGGCAGCGCCTCGCCTGCTTGCCCTTGGCGTCCTGCTGCACCGCGGCATAGCCCGCCGCCGCCGCAAACTCGAGCCACTCGGGCAGCCTGCCGCGGCGGCGCGATCGGGCGGCCGCCGCCGTCAGAGGCTGCTTTGGGGGGCTGCCAGCTGCCAGCTGCCGGCTGCCGCGGCAGCTCGCGCGGCAGCCTGGCCTGTCCCTGCGCCGCCGCCGCAGCGCCGGCGCCGCCGCCGCGGCGCCCGCGCCGCGCTCACGCCAGGACGTCCACCTCCTGCAAGCACACGACGTCAGCCTGCCAGCTCAGAAGCTGCTCCTGCGGGGGCCGGCGGGCGCGTTGGCGCGTCGCGCCGCGCAGCGAGCTGCGGCGGGCCGCTGCTGCGCCGGCGCCGGTGCTCGACAGACCTGCAGCAGCGGCCAGCGGTAGGCCCGCCAGTCGAGCTGCTCCTCCGGCACGTACTCCCCGTGCTTGGCCGCAAAGCAGTCGGCCAGAACGTTGTAGGAGACGACGCTGAGCTCGTCCGCGGCGCCCGTCGTGGCGAGGCTGCCCCGCGGCGCGAGGAGCGCAGGCTCGCCGCCGCCAGCGGCGTCGTCGCCGCCGTCTGAACGCGCGAGCTTGTGAATGAGGGCGCCCGCCGCGCCCAGCACCGCTGCGCCCAGGCCCAGGCCCAGCGGCAGCAGCTGCCGCGCCATCGCCGGCGCGCGGCGGCGGAGCGGTGCCGCCGCTGCCGCTGCTGCTGCTGTCGCTGCCCGCTCCTGGCGCCGCGCGCCGCTGCCGGCGAACAGCGCGAGCTGACGCGTGCGTGGGCGAGGCTGCTGCTGCTGCGAAAGGCCGCGGCGCAGCGGCGGCGCAGCGCAGCGGTTTCGCCCCGCGTGGTTCTGAGGAGGGCACGCCGCTCGCGGCCTCCCGACTACGTGCATCCGGCCTGCCGCTCGGCACCGCCTGGCGACACACGCGCGCGCAGCCGGGGCGTGTCGCTCGGCCGCGCGCTCGAGCAGCGGCGGCATGGCAGAGGCCAAGAAGAAGGCGCGCAGGGGGCTTGATGGGACGCGGGGGGATCCGTTCGGGGGCCGGTCGCATGCGGCAAGGGGCGCCAGGAGCCGCCGGGGGCCGCGGCAGCCCGCGCCGGCGCCAGGGCGCGGGCGCGCTGACCGGCGCGCGCCGGCGCAGGTGCGGCCCGGCGCCATCGAGCTGCACCCGGACGAGGTCGCCCTGGTGGTGCACTACGAGGTGCGCGCATGGCCGGCGGCTGCAGGCGCCGCGGCAGCGCTGGCGCGCAGCGCGACCGCACGGTCATGCCGCACGCCGCCGAGCAGGTGGTGCTGGCGCAGCCCGACGGCTCGCAGGCGCCAGTGAGCGGCAGCCACGGGACCAAGAAGTGAGCCGGCGCCGCCGCCGCGCGGCGGGCGAGCGGCGAGCGCGCACGCGCCGGCGCGTCGCGTGGGGCGAGCGCGGCGTGCCGACCCGCCGCTGCTCCGCGCACCGCGGTCCCGGTCGCGCGCAGAGTGACTGTGAAGAGCCTGAGCGAGCGCACCGACCTGGAGGCGCTGGCGGCAGAGGTGGTTGACCGCTGCAAGCTCATCCACCCATCAAAGGTGGGGCGACGGGCGGCGGGCGCTGGACACCGCGGCGCCGAGCACGGCGCCGAGGGCGGCAGCAGTCGGCGGCACCCGCTGAGCCCAGCCGCCTCCCCGCCGCCGCTGCCACGCTGGTCATGCAGGCGGGGCTGGTGCAGGGGCTGCTGCAGCAGCTGCTGCGCCGCCACCTGCAGCAGCAGCAGCAGCAGCAGGTGCCGACCGTCAGCGGGCAGCACCAGCTGGAGCAGCAACAGGCCCCAGGGCAGCAGGCGCAGCCGGGAGCAGCTGCACACGCGCCCGCCGCCGCTGCGTCACTGCGGCCCGGCTCGGCAGCCCCACGACCTGGCTCAGGCCGGCCGGCATCGGCGCAGAGGCCGAGCAGCCGGGGTCAGCAGCAGCAGCAGCAGCAGCAGCAGCAGCAGCTGCTGGCAGGGTCTCCAGGCAGCTACACGCGGCGGCGACTGCCGCTGCAGGCCGACGACGACGAGGTGGCGGCCGCCGCGGCCGCTGCGCAGCTGACGCAGCGCGTGGTGGTGCAGGCGTCTGACATCTTTGAGGTTTGGCGCGGCGCGCCGGCTCGGGCGGCGCCGGCGTCGCAGCCGCTGCCGCCGCCGCCTGGGGCCGCCGCCTGAGGCCGCCGCCGCGCCCGCCCGGCGCGCCGCCGGCCAGGCGCTGCCGTCGCCGCCGCCGGCGTTCATCGAGGACCTGGACGCCCTCCTGGAGGGGCTGTACGATGATGCCATCGCAGCGCGCGCGGCGGCGGCGGGCGGCATCGCCGCGCTGTTCCGCGACGCGCGCAACCACGAGGCGTGCGCGGCGCGCGGGCGTGGCGCGGCAAGCTGGCGCGGTCGCGGGCGCGGGCCGAGGCGCCCCCGCCGCCGTGCCAGGTGCTGCTGGCGCGCGACAGCCTGCTGCCGACGCTCGCGCGGCTGCTGCGGGACGACGGGCTGCGCAGCCTGGACCTCGCGACCGCGCTGGCGGGCTGCTTCTTCGCCGCGTCCACCCACCGCCGCCTGCACCGCCAGCTGCTGGACAGCCAGGCGCGGGGCGGGCGGGCGCAGCGCACGCGGCGCGGGGCGCGTGGCGCGCGCGCAGGCGAGCAGTGCCAACCGAGCGCGCACGCAGGTGGGCACGCTGCTGATGGACCTCGCGTCGCTGGAGCTGCTGCAGCGCGCGCCCGCGCGCGAGGCAGCCGAGGGCCCCGGCAGCACGCCTGGCGTGCTCGCGGCGCGCGCGGCCGCAGCGGCGGCAGCAGCGGCGCCGCCGCTGGGCGAGCGGTGCGCCGCCGCCGCCGCCGCCCCGCCGCCGCCGCCGCCTGGGGTGGCGAGTGACGGGCGCCGCCGACCGCGGCGCAGGGAGCGGCGGCTGGCGGGCCTGGTGTGCCGGCAGGACCGCTTCCTGCACCTCGCCGTGGCCACGCTGGCCAACCTGGCCGAGGACCCCGCGGTCGCCCGCAAGATGCACAAGCGGGTGCGTGCGCCGCGGCCTGCCCCGGCCTGCCCCGGCGGCGGCGGCAGCGGCCGTCCGCCCCGTTTGACGCGCCCGCCGGCCGGCGGCTCGCAGGACGTCGTCGCGCTGCTCGCCGCGCTGCTGGGCCGGCCGCACGTGGAGCTGCTGTGCCTTGGCGTCACCTTCATGCGGCGGCTCTGCATCTATTCGGTGTGTGTCCGCCCCGAACGCAGGCTCTGGGCCTGCGGCGGCTGCACGCGCGCACCACGCGCCGCGCCTCCCCGTGCGCCGCGGCCCGCCCAGCGCGGCGCGGCCCCCACGCGTGCAGGAGGCCAAGGACCGCCTGGCATCGCTGCCGGGCGTGGTGCCCGCCCTCCTCGGCCTGCTCTCGCCGGGCTGCGGCGCGGAGCTCGCCGGCGGCGCGGCGCGGCTGCTGCACAACCTGTCGTTTGACGAGGCGCTGCGCTGCCAGATGGTCGCGGGCGGGCTGGTGCCGCTGGTGCGGCCCGTCCGGCGAGCGGGCGGGCAGCACGCCCGCGCCGCTCGCCTCGCCCTGAGCCGTCCGCGCCGCCGCGGCGCGCGCAGGCCGTGCCGCTGCTGGACAGCCCACACACCGCCCCCCTCGCGGCTGCGCTGCTCTACCAGGCGCGCTGCCGCGCAGCGCGCGTGCCTCGCGTCGCGCTCGCCGCCCGTCAGCCGCGCCGCCGCCGCGGCGCCGGCTGTAGCGCTGGCCGCCACGCCGCGCCGCGCTGGCCTCCCCGCCCTCCCTGCCCGCGCAGGCGTCGATCGACGACGGCGCCAAGGCTGCGTTTGTGTTCTGCCCCTCCGCGCTGCCGCGGCTCTACGGCAGCCTGCTGCGCGCGATGGGCGGCAGCCAAGCAGGCGGTGCGGGCGCGCTGCGTCCGGGGGGCTTGGCGGCTGGGGCCCCAGTGCAGGGCAGCTTGTGGGTGATGGCCGCGGCGGTCAGCTGCCCCGCCCGGCGCGCGCGCAGGCCCAGGCTCCGGCGGCGGCGGCGGCGGCGACGCGGCGTTCGCGGGCTTTGCCGGCGCGCTCAGCGGCGGCGGCGGGGGCGGCTGCGACCTGCGCAGCGTGCCTGAGCTCATTGCCCTGGCGGTCAACCTGGGGCACAGCCAGCGCACGGCAGAGGCGCGCGGAAGTGGCGCGCGCGCAGCGCGGCGCGCGGGCGGCCGGCCGGGCGGCCCGCAGACGCGCGGCGCGCTGGCGCTGCCGCCGCCCCGCGCCGCAGTGGTTCTGTGCCGGTGAGCGCCTGGAGCGGCTGCTGCGCCGCTGCCTCGCGTCGGGCGACGAGCTGGGCTGGAAGCTGGTGCGCAACCTGGTGGCGGCGGGCGGCGAGGACGCCGCCGCGCGCGTGCTGGGGCAGGCGGGCGACATGATGGCGCTGCTGCAGGCGCGTGCGGCGCGGGGAGGGCAGGCAACGGCGGTGCGGCTGCCGCCGTGGCGGCGGTGGTGCTGCGTGAGCAACGGACCGCCGCTGCAGGACCCTGCCGTCGGGCCGGAGCTGTTCCTGGAGGTGCTGGGCGTGCTGGCAGCCGCCTGCGACGCGCTCAGCAACGCGCCGGCGCGTGGCGGCGACGGTGGCGAGGGCGGAGGCAGCGCGCTGGGACGGCTGCTGGACCCGGAGCCCGTGACAGCGCTGCTGCAGGGCTGCCTCCGGCCAGGTGGGACGCAGCGCGGCGCAGCGCAATGCAACGCAGCGCAGCGCGGCGCGGCGCGGCGCGGCTGGCCGTTGACCGGGCGGGTGCCGGGTCAGGCCTGAACCGTCAGCCTGACTCGACCCACACCCCCCTGGCCATGCAGGCGCGCTGGAGGACGACGCGCTGCTGGAGGCGGTGGTGCTGCTGGGGGCGCTCGCGGGAACGCCCGAGTTTGACGGAGCCCTCGCCGCGAGCGGCCTGGTGCGCGGCGCGGCGGGGCGCGGCCGGGCCGCCGGCTGCTGCCACGCGCGGCGCTCTGCTTTTCGCACGCCAACGCGCACCGCAACGCTCGTGCGCGCCGCCGCGGCTGCTGCCGCCGCTGCAGCTCGCGGCGCTGGTGGGGCTGGTCGCTGACAAGCGGGCGGACAATGAGTTTGTGCTGCAGGTGCGTGGCGATGCAGGGCCGGGGCAGGCAGAGCTCAGGGCAGGGCTGGGGGCTCCCCCCTCTGCGCACGGCCGCGTGGCCTCGTCGCCCGCGCGGCAGCTGCCTCGCGCGCTGCTGGCGGCGCTCACTGCCGGCGCCGCGCACTGCAGGCGTGCTGGGCGTTTGGGCGCTGCCTCATGCAGCCCGCAGCGGCGCAGGCGCTGCTGGCCCACCCGCAGGTCCGTGCGCGCGAGCCAAGGGAGGGGGGGGGGCTGTTTGCGTGCGGGACGCGCCGGCGGGCGGCGCGGGACCCCGGCGGCGCTTTTTTGGCGCTCGCGCGGCCGCGGCGCTCAGGGACCTGCCCCTGCGTGCCGGGTGTTCCGGCGCAGGTGGTGCCGTACCTTATTGACCTGCTGCAGG
Organism: Scenedesmus sp. PABB004; assembly: GCA_014905635.1. Classification (NCBI taxonomy): domain Eukaryota; kingdom Viridiplantae; phylum Chlorophyta; class Chlorophyceae; order Sphaeropleales; family Scenedesmaceae; genus Scenedesmus; species Scenedesmus sp. PABB004. The sequence goes on from JABVCE010000017.1 coordinate 88,304, forward strand.
ACAGCTGCCCGCCCGTGCGCCGCCTCGTGGGCGCGTGCCTCGACGCAGCGATGGACGCCAGCGAGGCGCTCGCGGGTGCGCGGCGGGCGGGGCAGGGCGCCGCCCGCCGCTGCGGCGCCGCAGCCGCCGCCGGGGCGCCGCGCGCGTGGCGGGGCGGGGGCGGGGACGCCCGGTCGCCCGCTGGGCGGCAGGCCAGCCAGGGCGGCGTGCTGTGCTGCGCCGCGCGCAGGCACCATTCGGAGCCTGAAGTTTGAGGCGCACAACCAGGACTGGCTGGCGCTGGCGGGGCCGCAGGCCTCGGCTCTCATGGCTGCAGCTGCAGCCGCAGCCGCGGCGGCCGGGCACGCGTGCGACGCGACGGCGCCGGCAGCGGGACTGGGCAGGTGCGCTTGCGCTCCGTGCGTGCCGCGCGCGGCAAGGCCCCAGAGCGGCTGCCCGACCAGTGCTGCGGCCTCTGCGCGCACGCGCAGGGCGCCTGGAGGCGAGGGGTTGCAGCGCGGAGCCGCGCCTGGCAGCCTGGCGGCCGGCGTGACAGGCGCGGCGCAGAGGATGTGGGGCGGCGCCGGCGACGGCACGGAGGACGCTGCTGGCATGCAGTGGCTTCCGAGCGGCGCGGGCGGCGGCGACGACGGCGGCAGCCTGGGCGGCGACGCCTGGGGGCGCGGCGTCGCCGGCGAGGGCTCAGGGCTGCTGGGCCCAGGGGGTGGCCTGCAGCTGCAGGCGGGCGGCCAGCGCGTGGTGTTGGGCTGGGAGGGGATGCTGGAGGCGTGAACCCACCGCAGCGGCCGGCCGCGCACCACCGCAGCGTTCGCCCGACCCCGCCCCTGGCGGTGCCACGACCGCCCGCCGCCGCAGCGCCCAGGGGCTTCCGACACGCCTCGTCGCTGCGGGGGCAACCGCCGCGCCCGCCGCCGCGCGCCGCGCCGCCCCGCGATACGCGCGCGTATCGCGGCGTCGCGCGACGCCGCGTTCACACTGACGGCGCGTGAGGCCCTGTGCGGTGCGGCCGCGGTCCCGCGTTCAGGCGCGCTCCACGTGCACACCAGGCTCTGAAACACAGCACGCCGCCCTCCGAAAGCACCCCGCGCTCCGCCAGCCCGCACGGGAGGCCGCCCAATCGCCCGCCCGCCCGCTCTCCGCGCCCCCGACTCGCCGCAGCACGCAGCACGCCGCACGGCTGTTGTACAGGCCCCGTCAGACCGTCGGGTGGGCACGCCGCACCGCGCGCGAGGTCAGCGGCGCGCGTGGGAGCTCGCGGGATGGCCCGCGCTGCGGGCCGCCCTGGCCGCGCGGAGCGGCACCCCGAGCTACCGGCCGCGCTGCTCCCGGCATCCGCAGATCACTGCCATCACTGCCATGGCCCAGGCGTCGCGCCAGGCCGCCCGCCGCGGCGGCACCCGCTGGCTGCTGCTGCTCGCGCTGGTCGCCGTCGCGCTGCGCGGCGCGGGCGCGCTCAACCTGAAGGCAGTCTGCCCTGACCAGTCTGATCGTTACTGTTATGGCAAAGACGCCTGGTTTCATACGTATTATCTCTGGACAGTTTACTACGACAACTGCGACCCAACCGAGTACGACTTTGCAGGTGCGCCGCGTCTGGCCGCGCCCCGAGCCCGGCGCCGCAGTGACGCCCGCACCACACACAACCGCTCTCGCAGGCGACGGCTCGTCGATTGCTGACTGCTACATTCGAGGGCGGCACTCCAACATGATCAGCGCGTGTGAGCGCTGGCGCGCAGACATCTGACGGGGCGGCGAGCCGCGGCCTGCTGGGCCGTCAGCCGGCCGCCGGTCCGCCACTCACGTGCCGTCCGCCCGCCTGCCCGCCCGCCTGACGCGTGTGGTCTGCCGCCAGACTGCAACATTCTAGGTGAGTTCGCAGCACTGAGCCGCCCCGCGGCATGGCCGCTGCCCTGCGCGTGCCCTCTCACTGCCGGCCTCGCCGCCCTGCCCTCACCCAAGGCGCCAACTGCAACCCGTGAGCTGCTGTGGGGCTGCGCTCAGCAGCCGCGCCGGCCGGTTGGCCACAGCCTGGCGCGCACGTGCCGGGTTTGGGCGCGAGCCGCCGCCGCCGCCGCCGCCGCCGCCGCCGCCGCCACCGCCGCCGCCGCCGCCGCCGCCGCCGCTGCCGCCGCCGTGCGCTGCGTGTGCAGGTGCGGCAGCTGCGGCCGCTCTTACACGGGTTATAGCACCGCCCTCAACAAGATTGTGACAGGCCCAGGGGTGAGCTGCCACCACGACGCAGTCCAGGCCGCGACGGCCAGCGAGCCCGCCACCAAGCCGGGCGGCAGCGCGCGCGCCCGAGACGCCCGCGTCCCGCCCTGCCGCAGGGGAAGCCCTCATGCGTGAACAACGTTGACCCCGGCTGCAACTTGCGAGCGGCGCGCTGGGCGCTGGGCCGCCGGCAAGGGGAGAGGCAGCCCTGGGCCTTCGCTGCGGCGCACGCAGCTGCCTCACACCGCCTGCCCGCTGCACGCACACAGGGCCGCGGGCGCCTGTGACACCTCTTGCACCAACGCGTGAGTGCGGCTGGCAGAACGCACAGGGCTCGCAGAGCGCGCGGCAGCCTCACTGCTTCACGCGCGCAGCGCTCAGCCGTGCCATTGCCGCCGCCGCCGCCGCCCGCGTGCCGCGGCGCCCACGCCCACCGCAGGTACACCGCCGGCGGCTGCGCGCCGTGTGGCGCCACCGCTCGGCGCTCGTCCGACGCGGTGGCGCCCGATGCCACACCCTCATCTGCCGTCCCTGCCCACCACCCGTACCACCCTCGTGACCCGCACCACCCTCCTGCTCCCTCGCCGTCGCCCGCGCCGGGGCCCAGCCCGGGCTGCGGTGACATGGATGAAGTGCTTGGCGTTTCGGTGGGCGAGCTGGCCAAGGTCCTGAGCCAGGTCTTCTGTGACGGCGGCTTTGAGGGAGACCGCACCGATGGCGGCGGCGGTTTTGTTGGCTTCACGTTTGCGGGCGCGGTGCTGGACCAGCTGGACTTCAACGGTGAGCTCTGGCTGCGGCAGCCACGCGGGCCCCAAGCGCTGGTGCAGCAGCAGCAGCTGCAGCGCAGCGACGCGTGCAACGCTGCGCGGCTCACGTCGGCCTCTCCGCCGCCGCCGCTGTCGCTTAGATGATGGCGTGCACAGCTGTGAGGAGTACAAGAAAGCCTACCCGGAGCACATGCACCGCCCGGGGCTGCGCCTGCCGCGGCCGCGCTGCAAGCTGAGTGAGCGCGGCAAGGAGATGCTGGTGCACATCAACACTGGCAAGCGCCCCGCTCGTCGGTAGCCTGCGGCGCTGCTGCGGCGGGGGGGGGGGGGTGCTCGCCACGCAGCCGTGCTGTGCACGGGCCGGTGGCATGGGTCTCGGCGGGCGCGCACGGCAGCTGACCCTGCAGGAGCTGCGTCAGTTCCCCCGACACTGATTTGGTTTGCTGCCGGTTTTGGACTTGCTGGTGGTCGGTGGTTTGGTGCGGACTGTGGCTGATTTGCACTGGGTGGCCACGCAGCCAGCCCGTGGGCACGGCGCCGCGGGCGGCGGGGGCTGCTGTCGGCCGCGAAGGCGCCGCGGGGCGGCAGGAGCACTGTGAACGCATGCCGGTGGCGAGGACGCCGCCGTGAACGGTGGGCTGGGTGGGGCTGTGACGTTTCACACACCACCAAGCGCTCCGCGAGCCAACACGCGACGGCGGCGCGTAGTTCCGTCGGCCGCCGCGCACGCACACTCGGCGTCCCTCGCCAGCAGCCCTGCGCCGCGCTCTCCCCGCGCCCGGCGTCGCAGCAGCCGGCGGCCAGCCTAGTCCTGCTTGGTGGTCGCGTGCGGCCGCGCCGCCGCCGCCGCCATCAGGTTTTCGAGCTTGCTCGTGGCCTGCGCGTTGAGCTCGGCGCGCAGCCGCGCGAGTGCCGCGCGCCGCGCCGCGAGGCCCGGCGCGGCGTCAGGCGCGGACAGGCGCGCCATCGCAGCGAGCTCCGCCCACGCGCCGGGCGGCCGCTGCGCGGCGGGCGCCGCCTCCTCGTCCTGCGGCGGCGCGCGCGCACGGGGGCAGCGCCGGCGCGTCGGGCGCGCGCGCTGCGTCCCGCCGGCGCCGGCACCACGAACAAACAAACCACGCGCCGCGCGCGCCGCGCCGTGCGCCGTGCGCCGTGCGCCGTGCGCGTGCGCCGTGCGCCGCACGCGCCGCGCACCAGCAGGACCACGTGCTCCTCGCCGAACGCGGCGTAGACCTGCAGGAAGCGGCGCGGCACGAGCAGCGGCGCACCCGCCGCCACGCTCGCGAGCACGCTGGAGCTGATCTTGGTGTCCAGGTAGCCGCCGCTCGCGTTGAACAGGGGCAGCAGCGCCACGCTCCTGCGCGGGGCCAAGGGGGCGGCCAGGCGGGCAGGTGCGCGGCGGCGGGCGGGCCGGGTCGACGGGCGCGCCCCGCCGGCGCACGCGCCCGCGGCCCCAACCACACCCACCCACCCACTCACGCCCTCCCTATTTCAAAAGCCCCGCCCGCACCTGCAGAGTGTGTCGTAGTACTCCCGATAGGGCAGGCCCCGGTACAGGGCCACCCAGGGGCGCAGCTCGGGCGGCAGGCCCAGCGCGGCGGGGCGGCCCGAGCCGAGCAGGTTGATGCGCGGCAGCTGCGCCCCGCCCGCGGCGACGCTGCTGCGGGCGCCGCCTCTGCGCCGGTGCGCAGCGCGCGCGGCGCGGCGCCGCCCCAGCCGGCGCGCGCGGCGTGCAGCCAGGCCAGGCTGCTGCTGCTCGCGCTGCCGGCGCTGGCGCTGCTGCTCGCGTTGGCGGCAAGAAGCCCAGCAGCAGCGCTGCTGCTGCCTGGCGGCACGGCGCGCCGCAGCGCGCGCCGGTGCTGCGCGCGCGCGCGCCGCCGCGCCGCGCCGCCGAGGCCCAGCCGCAGGCCGCCGCCGTCCGCCTCCCAGCCGGCCGCGCCCCTCGCCGCCGCCGCTGCCTGCTGCTGCCGCCGCTGCTGCGGCTCACGCCACGGCCCGCCGCCGCGCTCCCGCAGGCGCCGCGCCGGTGGCTGCTGCTGCTGCTGCTGCTGCTGCTGCTGCTGCAGCGCGCCGCGCATCGCTGCCCACAGCGAGTCGTAGTTGCGCCGCGACGCCTCAAACCTGCGTGCGGCGGCGGCGGCGGCGGGCGCACATCACGCCTCGGCCGCGCGCGCGCGCGCCGACGCCGCGCCGCGCGCCGCGCGCCCTGCGGCGCACGCACTTGCCCTGCACCGCGAAGCCCTCCCAGCAGTCGTTGGCGCAGGGCGCCGGCGCGGTGGGCATGAGCCAGGCGACGCTGTGCATCGCCATGCGCGCGCGCACGCGCTCCGCAACGTGCGCGCTCAGCGCCGCGACGCCGACCAGGGGGTGCATGTTAATGATGTACTGCAGACGGCTGCGGCGCGGCGCGGCGGCGGCGGTGGGGCGACGGCGGGGACGCGGCGGTGGCGGGGTTCAGGGTTTGAGCGGCGGGGACGCGGCGGCGCTCAGCAGGTGGCGGCGCCCGTGCGCGCCGCGCCGGCGCCTCTCCCCTCCGTCCTCCTCCCTCCTCCGCCCACCCACACCCACACAAGCACACCCACACCCACACAAGCACACCCACACCCACACAAGCACACCCACACAGCCCAGACCCACCCACACCCACAGCCCACGCGCCTGAGCTCCATCTCTGGCTCGTGGATGAGCACGACCACCATGCGGGGCGTCGCGCGGCGGATGAAGTCGCGGTAGTAGTCGATGCTGAACTCGGGGCTCACAAACACTGGTGTTATGTTATTTTGTCATACGACAATGTGACAGTGTTTGAATGATGTCATGTGACACACGTGACGGGTGCGTTGGCGAGGGCGGCGGCGGGCGGCAGCGTGAGCGTGGCGGGGGGAGAGAGGGGGGGAGGGGGGGGGGGGGGGGGGGGCGGACGGGGCCGGGCCCCGCAGCGCGGCGCGGCGCGGCGCGGCGCGGCGCGCGGGCGAGGTGGAGGGCTCACGCGCGACGTCGGTCTGGGCGATGGCTGGCTTGTAGTACGCGTCGCGCAGCGCCGCGCCTGACGGGCGGGCGGGCGAGCTCGTGTGGGCGGCGGGGGCGCGCGCAAGGCAGGACGCGGGGCAGCTTGCGGCGGGCGGGCGGCGTGTGCGGCGCGCACCGGGGAGGGTGTCACGGATGTACTGCAGCAGCCCGAAGCCCGCGCCGCCGCCGCCCGGCTTGAACAGCGAGTCATGCAGATACACCTGCACGTGTGTGGCCGCGGCGGCGGGCGCAGGCGCATGGGCGGCACGCGGCGGACGCACGTGCGCGGCGCGCGGGGGGCGCGCGTGCGCGGGCGCGCGGCGGGCGCGCGCGTGCGCGGCACGCACCGTGAGCCGCTCGCTGTGCCGCTGCAGCGCCGCGAGGAGGCCCAGCGTCACCTGCGGCGGCGGTGGCGGCGGGCCGGTGTGCCGGGGCGCGCGGCGCGGTGTGCACGCGCCCGCCCAGGCGAGCCCGCCCGCCTGGGCCCCCCCTGGTGCCGAGCCCCCCTGCCCGCCCCCGGCCCCAGGTCGCACCTCGTGGTGAAACTCCACGTCATTCACGAGAGCGATGCGCAGCCCCGCGACGACCTCAGACGGCGGGGCCACGCCCGCCCGCGCGCCAGCCGCCGGCGGCGCGGCCGTCGCCGGCGCGGCGGCGGCGGCGGCCGCCGCGGGGCCACGTGCGGGCCGTCGTACGCGCCCGCGCCGCTGGCAGCGGCAGCGGCGGCGGCGCGGGCGCGGTCGGCACGGGCGCCGCGGGGCCGCCCCCGGCTGCGGGCGCCGGCCCCGCCGCCTCAGCCGCTGCACCTGCTGCGGGCGCCGGCCCCGCCGCCGCGCCCGCCGCGCCCGCGGCGCCGGCGGCGCCGGGCTCGGGCACGGGCGGCACGCGCGCCGCCTGCTCGCCGTCCGCCGCCGCCGCGGGGTCGTAATACGCCTCCCACCCCTCCTCGGCCGCCGCGGCCGCGCCCGCCGCGGGGACGGGCGCGGCGCCGCCGGCGCCCTCCTGCTTGCTGCCGGACGGCCGCGCCGCGGCGGCGTCGAGCGCGGCGTCGTCGTCCCCCGGCGGCGCGGCGTCGGCGTCGTAATACCCGGCGTCCCCCAGCGCAAAGCCGTCCACGTCCCTCGCGGAGCGGCGGCGCCCGCCTGCTGCTGCCGCAGGCGCCGCCGCGCGCGCCGGCCCGCCGCCGCCGCGTCGCGCGCGGCCTCCGCGTCGGCCTCCGCCCACGGCAGCGCGCGCTCGGGCGGGATGCAGCGCCCGGGCGCCGTCGCCGCCGCCGCAGCGGGCTGCGCCGCCGCCGCCGCCGCGGGCGCCGCCGCCGGGGCGTCGCCCTCGTGCTTTGCTGCCGTGACGGCGGCCTTGGCGGCGGCGTAGTTGCGGGGCAGCGGCTCAAAGCGCTGCCAGTCAATGGCGTCAAAGTCGACCACCTCCACCTCCCAGCTGTGCTTTGCCGCGGCGCCGCTGGCGCCGGGCCGGCTGCGGCGGCGTCGCGCAGCCACAACGCGACGCCGCCGGCGGCGCCGGCGCCGCCCCCGAGCAGGCTGGACCGGCGCAGCCACGCCAGCGGCGCCGAGAGCAGCAGCAGCACCAGCAGCAGCGCGCACACGCACGCCGCCTGGCGCCGCCCGAGCGGGCCGAGCCAGCTCGCGGGGTGGCCCTTGAGGCCACGGGCGCCGCCGCCCAGCAGGCCGCCGCACCAGCCCCCTGCGGCGCCGGCGGCGCCCTTCGGCCCCGCCCCCCCCGCGCACCGGGCTGGCGAGGCTGACCGCGACGCTCGCGCCCGCCGCGCTCACGGCGGCGCCGCCGCGCACGGGGCTCGCGCCGCCCGCGGTCGCCCGGCTCGCCGCCGCCTGCTGGCGGTGCGTGGCCGTCTTGGGCGCAGCCGCGCCGCCGTGGCTCACGGCCGCGTCGTCCCGCGCGCCGCTCATCGGCGGCCGGGACGGGGGTCACACACACAGCCGGGCCGGCCGGGTCAGCGCCGCCGCCGAGCCATGGCGTCGGCGCCGGCACGGCCCGTGCGCGCCGGCTGCTGCCGCCGCCGCTGCTGCCCTCCTGCGAGCGCGCGGGACGGGCGGCGCGGTCGGCGCGGCCGGCGCGGCGCGGCCCCAGGCCTGCCCGCGTCGCCGCAGCGCGCCGGGCGGGGCCGCCACGGCAGGGCGGGGCCGGGCCGGCGCGGCGGCGGTTGGGCCGCCGCCGCTGCTGCTGCGCGGCCGCGCCGCCAGCAGGGGGCACCTGGGGACCGAGGCCGCCTGACCCCGCGTCAGGCGCGGGGACGCTGGGGCTGCAGCGGGCGGCAGACGGGCGCGGGGGATCGCCTGGGCGCGGGCAGCAGCTGCCTGGCCTTGATGCCGGGCCTGTGCGGCGCGGTGCTGCTCGGTCGATGCCCAGGGCGCGGTCAGGGCGTGCTGAGTCGCGTGCGGAGCGTGTTTTGCGGGCCGGGAGCATCGCGGGCCGCGCCTGCGCGTGACAGCAGCAGCAAAACCGCTTCTGACAGGCGCCTGCTCGCTGCCCCGCGAGCCACGCCCCCCAGGCGCCGCAATCCGCCGTCCAGCCGGTCACGCGGCACGCTCTGGGCAGCGCCCGGGGCCCCCGCGGCAAGCGGCGAGTAGTAAACGGCGCCAGCAGCGCCGCGGGGCTGAGCCGCGGCGGGGGCGGCGGCGGACTGCTGCTGTCTGCTTGCCCGTGCTGGTTGCTGAGGGGTGAGGCCAGCGGCTGGAGAGAGCAGCCGCGCCGCAGTCGAAGCCGCGACGACCCGCGCACGCGCCCGCGAAAGCTGGTCACAAGCAGGCAGGTACAAGCAGCGCCGCAGTGCAGGCCTGGTGTCAGAGGTGCCCCCCCCCCCTCCCCCTCCCGCCGTCCCACGCGGCCGGCCCGGCGCAGCGCCGCCACCGGGCTGCGGCGCCTGCGAACTGGGCCCCTACGCCTGGCCGCCTCGCTGCCGCCGCCGTCGCCGCCGGCCTCGCGGGCCTCGCGGGCCTCGAGTGCCTCGCGGAGCATCTTGTTGTTCTTGCGCCGCCTAGCGCGCTTCTGGGTGCGCTTTGGGTCGGCGCGGCGGCGCTTCTGCGACTTGCTGAGGCTGGGCGGCGGCGCGGCGGGCCCGCGCTCCGGCGCGGCGGGCGCGGGCTTGACCTGGGGCTCGGCCGTGGGCTCGTCACTGCCGTGCTCCGGCGGCGCGCCTGCGCGCGGCGCGCGTGCGGGTGTGCAGGGGTGCGGCGGTGAGAGCGCGGAGACCGCCGCGCCGCCCGCACCGGGCGCGCCGCCGCCCGCCCTTCCGCCGCGCCGCCGGCCGCTGTCGTCGCGCGTCGCACCCGCGGCCGCGAGCCGCGCCTCCATGCGCCCGCTTCGGCGAGCAGGGCGGCGGCGTGCGCACGGAGCGCGTGCGCGGCGAGCAGGGCGGTGGCGCGCGTGGCCTCCAGCCGCGCCACCTCAGCGCCCCAGCCCAGCGGAGCGGTCGAGCGCGCCGCCGGCTGGGGCGCCGCGTGGTGGCGCGTGGCGAGGCCGCCGCCCTGCCGGGCGCCGCCGGTGGCCTGCGGCGGTGGGTCGGGCGCGCCCGGGCGGCCGTCCAGCAAGCCGCGACGCGCGCGCGCAGCGGGCGGCGCCGTGGCGCGCGCCGCGGCGCCGACCGCGACGGCGGCCCGCCCGGGGCTGTCCTGCTGCGGGCGCGCACGCCAGATCGCGCCACGGCCGCGCACCTGGGCGCCCAGGCCCCGGCCCAGCGGAGCGCTCGCGCGCGGCGCGGCCATCTCCTCGCCGCTGTGGCCGCTCGCTCGCTCCACCGCCCGCGCGACGCGCTGGTCAGGTGCCGGGCGGGTGTAGGAGGTGACGGCGACTCGAGGAGCGAGGCGCGCTGGCCCCTGCGTGAGCGGGGCGGCGGCGGCGTGCCGGGGGCTGCTGCTGCGCGCGCCGCTTTGTGCAGCGCCCGGCCGGCGGGCTGCTTGCTGCGTCGTGACAAAGTCGGGCACGTTTCAGAGCGCTGGCGCCATCGGGCTGGAGGCCGGCACGGCGCGCGGGCGGCGGCAGCATATTAAACCGCCGCCGCGCAAGGGTACTCGGCGCGGCCCCCAGCGCTGCTGCTGCTTGCGCGCGCAGTACGTGTTGAGCACCGACCCCCGACGATGGTCGACGAGCTACTGCGCGCTCAAGCAGCAGCACCCCCCAGGTCATCGCTGCTTGCCGTCGCAGCGGGCGCCAGCTCCTCAGCACGCTCCGCGCGCTGCAGCAGGCGCGCACGCGCGCCGCTCAGCTGGCCGCGCACGCCGCGTGGCACCAGCGCCGCCATGTCCTCTGCCCTCTGCCTCGAGGATCCTCGAGCAGCACGACGAGCCAGGAGGACAGGGAGTGGGCACGGCGCCGCCGGGCGCCGGCGTGGGGGCGGCGAGCCCAGCCGCGCCGCGCCCGCAGCGCGGCCCGCGCGCCGAGGCTCGACCGTGGGCGGATCGGCGGGCAGGGCCTCGACGGTTCGAGGCACGGATCACGCCGATCTGCCCGCGGCCGAGGGTCGACCAGCGCCGACCGCGCCGGCCCCTGTGCTGCCGCGGGCGGCGCGGGCGGGGCGGCGCGCCGGTGAGGCGTCCGCGGCGGGCGCACGTCGCGCGGCGCGCGCCCAGGCGGCGGCGGGGGCGGGCACGCGCGCGCGCACGCACCCGGTGACGGCGGGCCGTGGCCGTGGTCGTGCGGCGCGTGTGTGGGTGGTGGGCACGACGAGCTCGCCGCCCGCGGTCAGCACAGCCGTGAGGCAAGAGCCTGACAACCAGCTGACCGCGAGCGGCGAGTCCCTCGGCTTGGGCACCCACGCGGCAGCAGGAGCCGGTGCAGCCGAGGCAGGCCCGCCGACACCCCCGCGCAGGCCAGCTGCTCGAGCGAAGCTCCCGCACATGGCGTCGCCATCGCTGCAGCAGCTGGCCTGCGCGCGGGGGGCCGGCGCCGACCAGGCGGCCCTCCGCCGCCGCGGCGCTGTCCAGCGCGTCAACGCGGGAGGTGCATGTCGACGTGCCTGAACAGCGTCGCGGCGGCGGCGGGGCCGGCGGTGACCAGGCAGCCCGGCAGGCACGCGGCTCTCCCCGCCTGCGTCCGCGCGGCGCGGCGCGGCGTGCACGAGGCCCTGCCCTGCGGCGGCGCGCGGGGCTGCGCCGGCCGCGCGCCTCACCCGCGGCAGCGCGCAGCCTGTCCGCGCGCGCCGCCGGCCGGCCGCGCTCCGCCGCCGGCCGCGTGCGCGTGCAGCGCCGTGCGTCGTGCCCGCGCCCGCGCCTAATCGTGCGGCAGCTCGCTCAGCTGGTTGCGCGCGACCAGAGCCGAATCGCCCACTTCCAGCTGAGCGAGCTGCTGCGCGCCCTGTTCTGCTCCCCAGCCACCGCCGAGCATGGCGCCGCCGGATGGGATGACCAGCCCCCACTCAGTCGCGCTGGCTGTTCATCTTGTCCGGCGGCACCATGGATGGGGCGGCGCCGGCCGGCCGTCCCAGTCTGCCGGCGCACGCTGACCAGCGGCGCCGCGCTGCTCGATCCAGGGCCGCCGCGCCGCCACCGGCACAGCCTCGTCCCAGCTGCCCGGCGCCTGAAAGGCGGCGGTCAGCTCAAGGGACAACCGGCGACGTTCCAGGCGCCGGGCAGCCATGGGACGAGGCTGGGGCGAGGGCGCCTGATCAGAGTGAGACCCGCCCCTGAGCGCAGCCCGCCCGCCCGCCCGCCCCGTGCGCGCCGCCCGCGCCGCGCAGCGCCGCGCGCCGCGCCGCGCCCCCCGCCCCGTGCCTCACCGTTCACCGCGGCGCGTCGTCCCCGCTGCCTGGAAGTCCGGTCCGAACAAGTCGAGCGCCCTCTCAACCGTCACCATCAGGACGGCGCTGAACTCCCTCGGACCGCGACTTCCAGGGCAGCAGGGGACGACGCGCAGGCGGCGGCGGCGGCGCACGCGGCGCTGTGCGCCGGCGCCGGCACGAGTCACTGGCCGTGCATGGTCGTTTGTGGGCGAGCCCGCCGGGCAGAGACCTGCGCCGGCGACGGCGCACAGCGCACAGCGCCGCGCCCGCGCGCCGCCGCCGGCGCGCCGCCGCCCGTACGCGCCGCGCCGCGTCGCGCCACGCCGCGCCCGCACCCGCGCCGCACACCAGGACCGGTGGCGCCCCGGACGGGATCAGCGTGCGCCGGCGCACGCGCGACTCACCGTCGCTGCAGGAGTGCGTCGATGAGCGCGGGGGCCGGGGTCGCTCCTGAACGCACTCACGCAGGGACGGCGAGTCGCGCAGGCGCCGCAGCGCCGCGCCCGTGCGCCGCCAGCGCGCGCTCGCGCACCGCCCGTGGGGCCCGTGAGCAGGAGCTGCCGGTACGATCAGCGGTGCCGGCTGATCCTGCTGACGGGCCCCGCGCGGCGCATGCGTGCGGCTGCCGCAGCTGCAGCTGGCGGACCGCGCGGCGCGCGCGCGAGAGTTCAGCGTGTTCCTGACGGTGGCGCCCTGGTCGTCGCAGCCAAGAACACGCTGAATGCTCTCGGACCGCGACTTCCAGGGCAGCGGGACGGCGAAGACGCGGCGGCGGCGCTTGGGCGCGGGCGCTGTGCGCCGGCGCCGGCGCGAGTCGCTGGCCGTGCATGCTCGGCCCCTTGGGAGACGCCGGCCAGTGACCTGCGCCGGCGCCGGCGCGCGCCCAGCCAAATGCAGCGGCGCGCGCAGCAGCGGCGGCCGCGCGCCGCGCGGCGCGCGGCCGCCGCGGTGGCCCGTGCGGACGCAGCGCATCCGCGGAGCGCGCGCTGCCGCCCCCGCTGCGGCGGCCCGAGCGCCACGCGCGCGCCGCCGCCGCGCGCCGCGCTGTCGGCGAGGTCATCGCCTTGGCCTGCGCGAGGCTGCGAGGGCGCCAGACCAGAGTTACGCCAGTGGACGCTGGGGCTGCAGCGGGCCGCAGACGGGCGCGGGGGATCGCCTGGGCGAGGGCAGCAGCTGCCTGGCCTTGATGCCGGGCCTGTGCGGCGCGGTGCTGCTCGGTCGATGCCCAGGGCGCGGTCAGGGCGTGCTGAGTCGCGTGCGGAGCGTGTTTTGCGGGCCGGGAGCATCGCGGGCCGCGCCTGCGCGACAGCAGCAGCAAAACCGCTTCTGACAGGCGCCTGCTCGCTGCCCCGCGAGCCACGCCCCCCAGGCGCCGCAATCCGCCGTCCAGCCGGTCACGTGGCACGCTCTGGGCAGCGCCCGGGGCCCCCGCGGCAAGCGGCGAGCAGCAAACGGCAGCACTCGCGGCACCAGCAGCGCCATGCGGCCCGGCTGAGCGAGACCGGAGCCGCAGGACGGTCTGACATGCAGCGCCGGGCGCGCGGGCGGACAGGTGCGCCGCGCCGGCGGGGGCCGGCGCCGCCGCGCCGCCGCCGCCGCCGCCGCTCCGCGGCACCGGCCGCCGCTCCGCCCCCGACGCAGCGCGCGCCTCCGCTCCCCTCCCCGCGCCCAGACGCGGTTGGCGGCGGCTGCGCCGCGCCGCAGCGCCGGCGGCGGCGGCACGCGGCCTCGGCGGCGGCGCCCCGCGCGGCGTGGCTGGCCTGCCTGCTGCTCGCGCAGCAGGGCCTGGCGGCCGCGGTGGCCGGCGGCGCGCCGGGCGCCGGCGCCGGCTGGCAGCAGCTGCGCGCGCTCGCTGAGCCGGCGGAGCCGATGGCCGGCGGGGCGCTGGCGGCGGCGGCGCCGCCGCCCCCGCAGCCGGCTGCGGTCGGCGGCGGCGCCCCGGAGCAGCCGGCGCAGCAGCTGCAGCAGCAGGACCAGCACCTGGCGGGCTGGCAAGTGCTGCGGGACGCGACGCGGGAGCGGCGGCGCCAGTTCCAGGCCGAGCGGGCGCTCGCGTGGGCTGCGCAGCAGCAGCACGCGGCGGCGCTGCAGCAGCAGCACGAGCAGCTGCAGCAGCAGCAGGCGGCGCAGCAGCAGGCGTCGGCGCAGCAGCAGCAGCAGCAGCAGCAGCAGCAGCAGTGGCCGGCGCCGGCGGGCGGCGCAGCCGGCGGCGACCTCGCCACCGCCGTGGCAGCCGCAGCACAGTTTGCTGCCGCCCCGGCGGAGGAGCAGCGGGCCGGCGGCGCGGCGGCCGCCGCGGCACGGGTCCCAGCGGCCGCCAACGAGGCGCTGGCTGTGGGGGCGCCGGCAGCGGACGGAGCAGCAGCAGCAGGAGCAGCAGGAGCAGGAGTCGCAGTCGCAGGCGAAGCAGGGGCAGACCCATCATCAGGGGCGGCAGCTGGGGTAGCAGCAGCAGCGGCGGGGCCAGCAGCAGCGGCAGCAAGAGCAGGAGCAGAACAGGCAGAGGCAGCAGAGGCAGCGGATGCATCGTATGATGCCTACGCAGACAACCCCCGCCGCGAGGTGGCGCAGCTGCCGCAGCAGCCCGACGGCGCCGCGGCGGCTGCGGGGGAGCCGCAGCAGCACCAGCAGCAGCACCAGCAGCAGCTGGAGCAGCAGCTGCCGGCCCTGACCGCCGAGCTCGCCGCGGACGTGGCGGCTGCCGGCACCGCGGCGGCAGAGCCCGCCGCCGCCGACGCTGCGGCAGGGGCGACCGGCAGCGCCGCAGCAGCCGCGGCCGGCGGCGGCGGCGCGGCGGCGGCGGAGGGCGTTGCGCCGGGCGGCAGCGCGCCCGCGGCCGGCAGCGTGGCGGCCGGCGGCGGCGTGGCGGCCGTGGGGCCACCTGCCGCGTGGCAGCCGCGCGTGCTGGACGCGCCCGTTCCCAAGTGGCCGCGCCGTGAGCGGCCGCGCCGCGGCGAGCGCGTCGCGCTCGCGCGCGCACGGCCCGCCGTTTCACCCCCCCCCCCCCCACACACACACACACACCATGCACGCGGACACACACGCCCCCCGCGCCCCCGCCGCCGCCGCTGCCACCACCCCCGTGTCCGCCGCAGTTTACTCCACGATGGCGCCGCCCGCGCCAACGCTGCCGCGCGAGGACCGCGCCGCGGCGGCGTCCGCGCTCATCGCGGCGGCCGCGGCCGCACGCAGCCCGCAGGGCATCAGCAGCGCCGGCATCCCGGGCTTGAGCCTCGAGGACAAGCTGCTGCTCGCGCGCCTGCTCGGCCACGTGAGCGACGCGCAGGGTTGAAGGGCTGTCGGTTGAGGGCCTAAACCCCGCACCGCCGCCGCGGCGTCTCCGCCTCCCCCCCCCCCCAAACACACACACACGCCCGCGCCCGGCGTCGGCGCCTTACCCCGCCGCCGCACTGCCCTGCCCTGCCCCGCCCCGCCCGTCTCTCTGGCTCTCTCCCTCCTCTCCGCCCCGCAGGAGATTCGCGGCGCCTTTGACGAGGCGGGGCGGCTCGACCCCGCCAGCCAGGCCTACTGGGACAGGCTGGAGGCCCAGCTCGAGCAGCACACGCCCGTCAAGCACGTGAGGCCTGAGAACGCCCGCACGCGCCGCACCGCTGCTGCCGCCGCCGTCGGCGCCGCCGCACCGCCGCCGCGCGCTGCGCCGCGCTGCTGGCGCCGAGCGCGCGGCGGCGCGCCCGGCGCTGCCCCCGCGCGCTGCCCTCAACCTCGCTGCCCCGCCCCCGACTGCCCTAAACCCAACCCACCCTCAACCCAACCGACCCTAAACCCTACCCCCGCCCAGATGTTTGAGTCGATCTGGTACAAGTGCAGCAAGCTCAACGCCGACCTGCTCTCCCGCGCCGCGTCGCCGTACGACATGGAGGTTGAGGCGCTGCACCACATCCTCGCCTGGCTCGGTGAGCCCGGGGGGGGGGGGGGAGCGCGGCGGCGCGGCGGTGGCGGCGGGGCGGCGGCGGCGCGGGGCGACGGCGGTCGTGCTTGGGGGCTGCAGTGTTTGAGGTGTTGAGGCTGCCTTCGGGGCGAGGAGGGCTGCGGCCAGGCGGGCGCGCCGCGCCGCGGCCCGGCGGCGGCGGCGGCGGCGCCGACCGCGCGGCGCGCGCGCGCAGGCCTGCGGGAGAGCCAGCTGCCGCGCCCCGGCGAGGCGGCGAGCTTTGACGAGCTGCTGTCGCTCCTGGCCGGCATCAACGCGACGGCGCGCCTCGTGAGCGACCCGGTGCCCTTCCTCGCGACCACCACCGCACCGCTCGACCGGTGCGCGGCGCGCGCACGCGGCTCGGCTCGGCTGGCCGCGCGGGGCGGCGCGGGGCTGGGCTGGCTGTGGGCGGCGCGGCGCACGGCTGGGCTGGCCCCGCGGCTGGGCTGGGCTGGGCTGGCCGCACCGCAACGCGCGCGCGCGCCGCGCCTGGGCTGGGCTGGCCTGGGCTGGCCCGCGCCGCGCGCCGCGCGCCGCGCGCCCCGCAGCGAGCCCGCGCGCCCGCCGCCGCCCATGCGCACACGCGCACACGCCCCCCCCCCTCCCCACCCCACCCACCCCACCCACCCACCCACCCACACCCACACACACACACACGCAGCAACGGGCTGCCCCTGCTGATCCACATGACCTTCAAGGACAAGGGCGCCTTTGCGCGGCACCACCTGCTGAGCCTCGCCTCCTGGGCGCGGGAGAACCCCGACCACGCGATATTGATGTACGACGACGCAGACCTGGAGGCGTACCTGCGGTGAGGGACGGGGGCTTTGGGGGGGCAGGGTTTAGGGGTTATGATGTTGAGGGTTGAGGGGGCTGTTGAGGGTGGAGGGGCTGAGGGATCGGGGGTTGCGGGTGGCTCAGGGGTGTGAAGGTGGTCAGGCACGGCGCAGCGGGGCGGGCGGGGCCGCGGCCGCGAGGGAGGGCCGGCGGCGCGTGGTGGGGGCTGCTGCCGCGCGCGCTGCGCGCGGCCCTCCCTCTCCTTCGCCCCGCGCTGCCGCTGGCCCCCTCCCCCCCTCCCTCCCCCACCCACCCACACATCGCCCCGCCGCCGCGCAGCGCGCACGACCCGGGCGTGCTGCCGACGTACGCGCGGCTCAAGACGGCGGTGGAGCGCAGCGACCTCTGGCGCTACGTGGTCATGTGCCGCACCGGCGGCGTCTACACAGACGCTGACACGCTCTGCGTGCGGCCCATACAGGCGCGCGGCGCGCGGCGCGCGGGGGGGGGGGGGGTGTGGCGACGCGGTCGCCGGCGCGCCGCGGCGCAGCCGCGGACGCCCTCCCACCAGCGCCCTCCCGCTCGTGCCGCGGGCTGCGCAAGACGCACCCTCGACCCCCCCCCCCCTTCCCCCTCCCTGTTGAACCCCGCTCCTAGACCAACTGAACCCCGCCCCCCTTTCAAACCCCCGCCCCCCCCCCCTCCCTAAACCCCGCCCCCAGGAGTGGAACGCCGAGAACCACAACGACGCGTCGGCGCTGTTTGGCGTGGAGGACGTCTTCCGCCGCGACCCCCGCCAGGCGGGCAGCAGCGGCTGGGGCGTGTCGGGCGGGCGCTTCGGCGTGCAGTTTGAGCAGTGGACGCTCGCGGGCGCGCCGGCGCACCCCGTGTACTGCGCGGGCCAGAGTTCATTAGGTGGGCGTGTGTGGGGGGGGGGGGGGGCGTGGTGGCGCGTGCGGGGAGCGCACGGCAGGGGCGCGCAGCAGGGGGCGCCGGGGCCGCAGGGGCCGCGGCCGCGCCGCGCCGGCCCGCACCCGCACGCCGCCCGCGCCGCACGCCGCCCGCGCCGCGCCCACCGCGCCGCCCACCGCGCGCCCACCGCGCCGGCCGCCGGCGCCCGCCGCGCCGCCGCGCAGCCGGCGCATGCGCGAGGAGGCGGGCGGCGCGCGCCGGGCGGGGGGCGTGAGGGGGAGAACTGGGGCATCCTCCACCGCACGGGGCCGCACGTGTGGACGGACAGCGTGCTCGCGTGGATGCACGGCCAGGGCATCGGCTTCCACGAGGCGCTCGTGCCAGGTGGCCGCGCGCGCGCCGGGGGGGGAGGCGCGGGGCGGGGGCAGGGGGGGGGGGGATCGCTCTCAGGGGGTAGGAGAGAGAGAGAGCCTCTCAGGGGGAAGGGGGTCAGCGGCGGGCGGACGGGGGGTGGAGGGCGAGCGGGTCAGGCCAGGCAGCCGCGTCGGGGGCGGGGGGCGTGCGGGCGCGCCGCCGTGCCGCTGACGCGCCGCGCCGCCGCCGCGCCGCCGCCGCCGCCGCCAAAACCCCGCTGCGCCACCAGGCGGGCGCCTGGTCGCCAACAGCACGCGCATCCTGCCGGGCGAGACCTTTGGCTGCGCGCGCCACTTTTTCAGCCCCGCCGCGCGCCTGGAGGAGGTGTATGCGATGCACATGTTCAGGCGCGCGCGCGCCGCGGCGGCGGCGGCGCTCAGCGCGCGCGGGGCGCGGCGGCCGCCGCCGCCGTCGCTGCCAGGCCGGGCAGCGCAGCGCGGCGCAGCGCAGAGGGGTCGGCGGAGCTGCGCGCGCGCGCGTGTGTGCTCGCGCGCCGACCGCCGCCGCCGCCCCGCGCCGCGCCGCGCCGCGCGCGCGCGCGGCCCGCGCAGGGGCGTGTGGCGGAAGCGCCTCGACTCGGGCGGGCAGCCGCCCGAGGAGGCGGAGGAGGCCCGCCACATGCTCTCGGCAGCGCGCACGGGGTTTTGACCGGCGGCGGGGCGCGCGGCGCTGGCCGGGGCGCAGCGTTGGAAACGCGTGCGGCGCGTGGCCGGGCGAGACCGGCGCACACCGCCGCGCGCCGGGGCAGACCTCGGGATGGCGCCCCGCGCAGCCCGGTGCCCGCGCTCGGCCGCCGCGCGGGGCAGCCAGGCGGCGGCAGCGGCGGTTGCACGACTGCCGCCCCACGCGCCACGGCGCAGCCCCAGCCCGCGGCGCGCGTCATGACGCGGCCCGGTCGTCTGGGGGCAGAAGACCGCGCCGCGGGAGCGGCCAGGGGCCCGAGCCCGCGCGCGCCGCCGCCGGCGGCAGCGCCGCTCTGGCGCGGCCCCGCGCCCGCAGCGCACCAGCCGCCCCCAGCAGCGGCGCAGGCCGGCTCGGCGCAGTGGGGCCAAAACGGCGCGATTCGGGCAAAAAAGCAACTCGCACTGAGCAGGATTCGAACCTGCGCGGGCGAAGCCCACAAGATTTCGAGTCTTGCCCGTTAACCACTCCGGCATCAGTGCCCGAGCAAACGGCGACATTTGGTGGCCAGCACTACATATATGAACTAAGAAAATCAAATATGGCGAATAATATATTTAATAAAGATAATATATATTAAATATGATAAATATCATTCAACATGCGATCCCGCTTGCGGGCTGCTCGGCTGGTCGCACTTGCGTGTGGCGCGTGGTGTGCCTGGCCGCGCTCGCGGCCATGGACACCGGCCGGCGCGCCGCCAACCTCGCGGCCCTCCAGGCCAAGAGGGAGGCGGACGCCCGGACGGCCGCGCATGCCCGGCGTGCTGAGCGCGCCGCGGCTGCGGGCCAGCGCCTCATCTCCAGCTTGCTGCCCGCTGCGCCTCCCCCCGAGGCGCAGCAGCAGCCACAAGCGGCGGTGGCCGAGCGCGAGCGCGCGCAGCGGCTGCAGCAGGCCCAGCAAGCGGCGTGGCGTCGTTCTGAGCCTGGCTGGCAGACTTTGTTGCGTGCCGCGCGGCCCCGCGACAGTGGTCTGCGCAGGTCCCTGCGCAGCACCCCTTCCTCTGCACCGTGCCGGACGACGCCGACCCACGGGCGGCGCCGCGCATCTGCTTGCAGGCCGGTGCATGAGGCTCTTTGTGTGTGTGCGGGCGTGTGTGTTTGGTGCTGCCCCGCTGACAATTATGTAGGCCGGTGTGTGTGGAGTCCCGGGGCACCGCCGGGATGGGCGTGCGTGCGACCGGGGTGGGGGGAGAAGGCGGCGTCGGTCGCGGGGGGCAGCGGCGGGGCGGGGGGCGCGCTGGGGTTGTTCCAAGTGCTGTTGTTGGTTACACGGCGGGGCCAAGTGCGTTGTTGTTGTTGGTTACACGGCGGGGCCCGGTACGCTCCGGGCGGTTGAGCATCCCACTTTGGAACGCCTGGCGGGCCTGACCAACTCCCTCCCCGCCACCGCACGTGTCAGTGTCCTCCAAGTGCGTGTTGGTGGTTACACGGCGGGGCCCGGTACGCTCCGGGCGGTTGAGCGTCCCACTTCGGAACGCCTGGCGGGCCTGACCAACTCTCTCCCCGCCACCGCACGTGTCAGTGTCCTCCTAGTGCGACCAACAGAGCAGCCCGCAAACGGGATCGCATGCTGGCAAGCCGGCGCAGAGCGTGTAGCGAGCATGGCGCGGCCTAGGTGCGCGCAACTCACCAGCAAACCCACCTGCACGCCGCCCGCTGGTCTCGATCGCGCGCCGCCGCGCGCGCCAGCCGGGGGCCGTCCTCTCCACGCGGGCGACGGCGCGGGCGCGTGCCGGGCGCGTGCGCCGGAGCTGCGGCGCCGGCCGCGGGCCCCGCGCGCGCGCGGCGCGGCGGCCCGGCACGGCGGCGCGCGCCGCCGGCGGTGCCCGGCGGGCCTGCGCGTGGCAGCGCGCTGAGCGGCAGCGGGGGCCGTCCTCTCCACGCGGGCGACGGCGCGGGCGCGTGCCGGGCGCGTGCGCCGGAGCTGCGGCGCCGGCCGCGGGCCCGCGCGGCGCGCGGCGCGGCGGCCCGGCACGGCGGCGCGCGCCGCCGGCGCTGCCCGGCGGGCCTGCGCGTGGCAGCGCGCCGAGCGGCAGCGGGGGCCGTCCTCTCCACGCGGGCGACGGCGCGGGCGCGTGCCGGGCGCGTGCGCCGGAGCTGCGGCGCGGCCGCGGGCCCGGCGCGCGCGGCGCGGCGGCCGGCACGGCGGCGCGCGCCGCCGGCGCTGCCCGGCGGGCCTGCGCGTGGCAGCGCGCCGAGCGGCAGCGGGGCCGTCCTCTCCACGCGGGCGACGGCGCGGGCGCGTGCCGGGCGCGTGCGCCGGAGCTGCGGCGCCGGCCGCGGGCCCGCGCGCGCGCGGCGCGGCGGCCCGGCACGGCGGCGCGCGCCGCCGGCGGTGCCCGGCGGGCCTGCGCGTGGCAGCGCGCCGAGCGGCAGCGGGGGCCGTCCTGTCCACGCGGGCGACGGCGCGGGCGCGTGCCGGGCGCGTGCGCCGGAGCTGCGGCGCCGGCCGCGGGCCGCGCGCGCGCGCGGCGGCGGCCCGGCACGGCGGCGCGCGCCGCCGGCGGTGCCCGGCGGGCCTGCGCGTGGCAGCGCGCCGAGCGGCAGCGGGGGCCGTCCTCTCCACGCGGGCGACGGCGCGGGCGCGTGCCGGGCGCGTGCGCCGGAGCTGCGGCGCCGGCCGCGGGCCCC
Organism: Scenedesmus sp. PABB004; assembly: GCA_014905635.1. Taxonomy (NCBI): domain Eukaryota; kingdom Viridiplantae; phylum Chlorophyta; class Chlorophyceae; order Sphaeropleales; family Scenedesmaceae; genus Scenedesmus; species Scenedesmus sp. PABB004. Next base: position 109,391 of record JABVCE010000017.1, read on the forward strand.
GCGCGCGCGGCGCGGCGGCCCGGCACGGCGGCGCGCGCCGCCGGCGGTGCCCGGCGGGCCTGCGCGTGGCAGCGCGCCGAGCGGCAGCGGGGGCCGTCCTCTCCACGCGGGCGACGGCGCGGGCGCGTGCCGGGCGCGTGCGCCGGAGCTGCGGCGCCGGCCGCGGGCCCGCGCGGCGCGCGGCGCGGCGGCCCGGCACGGCGGCGCGCGCCGCCGGCGGTGCCGGCGGGCCTGCGCGTGGCAGCGCGCCGAGCGGCAGCGGGGGCCGTCCTCTCACGCGGGCGACGGCGCGGCGCGGTGCCGGGCGCGTGCGCCGGAGCTGCGGGCGCCGGCCGGGCCCGCGCGCGCGCGGCGCGGCGGCCCGGCACGGCGGCGCGCGCCGCCGGCGGTGCCCGGCGGGCCTGCGCGTGGCAGCGCGCCGAGCGGCAGCGGGGGCCGTCCTCTCCACGCGGGCGACGGCGCGGGCGCGTGCCGGGCGCGTGCGCCGGAGCTGCGGCGCCGGCCGCGGGCCCGCGCGCGCGCGGCGCGGCGGCCCGCACGGCGGCCGCGCGCCGCCGGCGGTGCCCGGCGGGCCTGCGCGTGGCAGCGCGCTGAGCGGCAGCGGGGGCCGTCCTCTCCACGCGGGCGACGGCGCGGGCGCGTGCCGGGCGCGTGCGCCGGAGCTGCGGCGCCGCCGCGGGCCCGCGCGCGCGCGCGGCGCGGCGGCCCGGCACGGCGGCGCGCGCCGCCGGCGGTGCCCGGCGGGCTGCGCGTGGCAGCGCGCCGAGCGGCAGCGGGGGCCGTCCTGTCCACGCGGGCGACGGCGCGGGCGCGTGCCGGGCGCGTGCGCCGGAGCTGCGGCGCCGGCCGCGGGCCCGGCGCGCGCGGCGCGGCGGCCGGCACGGCGGCGCGCGCCGCCGGCGGTGCCCGGCGGGCCTGCGCGTGGCAGCGCGCTGAGCGGCAGCGGGGCCGTCCTCTCCACGCGGGCGACGGCGCGGGCGCGTGCCGGGCGCGTGCGCCGGAGCTGCGGCGCCGGCCGCGGGCCCGCGCGCCGCGCGGCGCGGCGGCCCGGCACGGCGGCGCGCGCGCGCCGGCGGTGCCCGGCGGGCCTGCGCGTGGCAGCGCGCCGAGCGGCAGCGGGGCCGTCCTGTCCACGCGGGCGACGGCGCGGGCGCGTGCCGGGCGCGTGCGCCGGAGCTGCGGCGCCGGCCGCGGGCCCGCGCGCGCGGCGGCGCGGCGGCCCAGGCACGGCGGCGCGCGCCGCCGGCGGTGCCCGGCGGGCCTGCGCGTGGCAGCCGCTGAGCGGCAGCGGGGGCCGTCCTCTCCACGCGGGCGCGACGGCGCGGGCGCGTGCCGGGCGCGCGTGCGCCGGCTGCGGCGCGCGGCCGGGGCCCGCGCGCGCGCGGCGCGGCGGCCCCGGCACGGCGGCGCGCCCGCCGGCGGTGCCCGGCGGGCCTGCGCGTGGCAGCGCGCTGAGCGGCAGCGGGGGCCGTCCTCTCCACGCGGCGACGGCGCGGGCGCGTGCCGGGCGCGTGCGCCGGAGCTGCGGCGCGGCCGCGGGCCCGCGCGCGCGCGGCGCGGCGGCCCAGCACGGCGGCGCGCGCCGCCGGCGGTGCCCGGCGGGCCTGCGCGTGGCAGCGCGCTGAGCGGCAGCGGGGGCCGTCCTCTCCACGCGGGCGACGGCGCGGGCGCGTGCCGGGCGCGTGCGCCGGAGCTGCGGCGCCGGCCGCGGGCCCGCGCGCGCGCGGGCGCGCGGCCCGGCACGGCGGCGCGCGCCGCCGGCGCGGTGCCCGGCGGGCCTGCGCGTGGCAGCGCGCTGAGCGGCAGCGGGGCCGTCCTCTCCACGCGGGCGACGGCGCGGGCGCGTGCCGGGCGCGTGCGCCGGAGCTGCGGCGCCGGCCGCGGGGCCCGCGCGCGCGCGGCGCGGCGGCCCAGCACGGCGGCGCGCGCCGCCGGCGGTGCCCGGCGGGCCTCGCGTGGCAGCGCGCCGAGCGGCAGCGGGGGCCGTCCTCTCCACGCGGGGCGACGGCGCGGCGCCGTGCCGGGCGCGTGCGCCGGAGCTGCGGCGCCGGCCGCGGGCCGCGCGCGCGCGGCGCGGCGGCGGCCCAGCACGGCGGCGCGCGCCGCCGGCGGTGCCCGGCGGGCTGCGCGTGGCAGCGCGCTGAGCGGCAGCGGGGGCCGTCCTCTCCACGCGGCGACGGCGCGGGCGCGTGCGGGCGCGTGCGCCGGAGCTGCGGCGCCGGCCGCGGGCCCGCGCGCGCGCGCGCGGCGGCGGCCCAGCACGGCGGCGCGCGCCGCCGGCGGTGCCCGGCGGGCCTGCGCGTGGCAGCGCGCTGAGCGGCAGCGGGGGCCGTCCTCTCCACGCGGGCGACGGCGCGGGCGCGTGCCGGGCGGTGCGCCGGAGCTGCGGCGCCGGCCGCGGGCCCGCGCGCGCGCGGCGCGGCGGCCCGGCACGGCGGCGCGCGCCGCCGGCGGTGCCCGGCGGGCCTGCGCGTGGCAGCGCGCTGAGCGGCAGCGGGGGCCGTCCTCTCCACGCGGGCGACGGCGCGGGCGCGTGCCGGGCGCGTGCGCCGGAGCTGCGGCGCCGGCCGCGGGCCCCGCGCGCGCGGCGCGGCGGCCCAGCACGGCGGCGCGCGCCGCCGGCGGTGCCCGGCGGGCCTGCGCGTGGCAGCGCGCTGAGCGGCAGCGGGGGCCGTCCTCTCCACGCGGGCGACGGCGCGGGCGCGTGCCGGGCGCGTGCGCCGGAGCTGCGGCGCCGGCCGCGGGCCCGCGCGCGCGCGCGCGGCGGCCCAGCACGGCGGCGCGCGCCGCCGGGTGCCGGCGGGCCTGCGCGTGGCAGCGCGCTGAGCGGCAGCGGGGGCCGTCCTCTCCACGCGGGCGACGGCGCGGGCGCGTGCCGGGCGCGTGCGCCGGAGCTGCGGCGCCGGCCGCGGGCCCGCGCGCGCGCGGCGCGGCGGCCCAGCACGGCGGCGCGCGCCGCCGGCGGTGCCCGGCGGGCCTGCGCGTGGCAGCGCGCTGAGCGGCAGCGGGGGCCGTCCTCTCCACGCGGGCGACGGCGCGGGGCGCGTGCCGGGCGCGTGCGCCGGAGCTGCGGCGCCGGCCGCGGCCCGCGCGCGCGCGGCGCGGCGGCCCGGCACGGCGGCGCGCGCCGCCGGCGGTGCCCGGCGGGCCTGCGCGTGGCAGCGCGCTGAGCGGCAGCGGGGGCCGTCCTCTCCACGCGGGCGACGGCGCGGGCGCGTGCCGGGGCGCGTGCGCCGGAGCTGCGGCGCCGGCCGCGGGCCCGCGGCGCGCGGCGCGGCGGCCCAGCACGGCGGCGCGCGCCGCCGGCGGTGCCCGGCGGGCCTGCGCGTGGCAGCGCGCTGAGCGGCAGCGGGGGCCGTCCTCTCCACGCGGGCGACGGCGCGGGCGCGTGCCGGGCGCGTGCGCCGGAGCTGCGGCGCCGGCCGCGGCCCGCGCGCGCGCGGCGCGGCGGCCCGGCACGGCGGCGCGCGCCGCCGGCGGTGCCCGGCGGGCCTGCGCGTGGCAGCGCGCTGAGCGGCAGCGGGGGCCGTCCTCTCCACGCGGGCGACGGCGCGGGCGCGTGCCGGGCGCGTGCGCCGGAGCTGCGGCGCCGGCCGCGGGCCCGCGCGCGCGCGGCGCGGCGGCCCAGCACGCGGCGGCGCGCGCCGGCGGTGCCCGGCGGGCCTGCGCGTGGCAGCGCGCTGAGCGGCAGCGGGGGCCGTCCTCTCCACGCGGGCGACGGCGCGGGCGCGTGCCGGGCGCGTGCGCCGGAGCTGCGGCGCCGGCCGCGGGCCCGCGCGCGCGCGCGGCGGCGGCGGCCCGGCACGGCGGCGCGCGCCGCCGGCGGTGCCCGGCGGGCCTGCGCGTGGCAGCGCGCTGAGCGGCAGCGGGGGCCGTCCTCTCCACGCGGGCGACGGCGCGGGCGCGTGCCGGGCGCGTGCGCCGGAGCTGCGGCGCCGGCCGCGGGCCGCGCGCGCGCGGCGGCGCGGCGGCCCGGCACGGCGGCGCGCGCCGCCGGCGGTGCCGGCGGGCCTGCGCGTGGCAGCGCGCTGAGCGGCAGCGGGGGCCGTCCTCTCCACGCGGGCGACGGCGCGGGCGCGTGCCGGGCGCGTGCGCCGGAGCTGCGGCGCGGCCGCGGGCCCGCGCGCGCGCGGCGCGGCGGCCCAGCACGGCGGCGCGCGCCGCCGGCGGTGCCCGGCGGGCCTGCGCGTGGCAGCGCGCTGAGCGGCAGCGGGGGCCGTCCTCTCCACGCGGGCGACGGCGCGGGCGCGTGCCGGCGCGTGCGCCGGAGCTGCGGCGCCGGCCGCGGGCCGCGCGCGCGCGGCGCGGCGGCCCAGCACGGCGGCGCGCGCCGCCGGCGGTGCCCGGCGGGCCTGCGCGTGGCAGCGCGCTGAGCGGCAGCGGGGGCCGTCCTCTCCACGCGGCGACGGCGCGGGCGCGTGCCGGGCGCGTGCGCCGGAGCTGCGGCGCCGGCCGCGGGCCCGCGCGCGCGCGGCGCGGCGGCCCGGCACGGCGGCGCGCGCCGCGGCGGTGCCCGGCGGGCCTGCGCGTGGCAGCGCGCTGAGCGGCAGCGGGGGCCGTCCTCTCCACGCGGGCGACGGCGCGGGCGCGTGCCGGGCGCGTGCGCCGGAGCTGCGGCGCCGGCCGCGGGCCCGCGCGCGCGCGCGGCGGCGGCCCGCGGCACGGCGGCGCGCGCCGCCGGCGGTGCCCGGCGGGCCTGCGCGTGGCAGCGCGCTGAGCGGCAGCGGGGGCCGTCCTCTCCACGCGGGCGACGGCGCGGGCGCGTGCCGGGCGCGTGCGCCGGAGCTGCGGCGCCGGCCGGGGCCCGCGCGCGGCGGCGCGGCGGCCCGGCACGGCGGCGCGCGCCGCCGGCGGTGCCCGGCGGGCCTGCGCGTGGCAGCGCGCTGAGCGGCAGCGGGGGCCGTCCTCTCCACGCGGGCGACGGCGCGGGCGCGTGCCGGGCGCGTGCGCCGGAGCTGCGGCGCCGGCCGCGGGCCCCCGCGCGCGCGCGGCGCGGCGGCCCGGCACGGCGGCGCGCGCCGCCGGCGGTGCCCGGCGGGCCTGCGCGTGGCAGCGCGCTGAGCGGCAGCGGGGGCCGTCCTCTCCACGCGGGCGACGGCGCGGGCGCGTGCCGGGCGCGTGCGCCGGAGCTGCGGCGCGGCCGCGGGCCCGCGCGCGCGCGGCGCGGCGGCCCAGCACGGCGGCGCGCCCGCCGGCGGTGCCCGGCGGGCCTGCGCGTGGCAGCGCGCTGAGCGGCAGCGGGGGCCGTCCTCTCCACGCGGGCGACGGCGCGGGCGCGTGCCGGCGCGTGCGCCGGAGCTGCGGCGCCGGCCGCGGCCCGGCGCCGCGGCGGCGCGGCGGCCCAGCACGGCGGCGCGCGCGCCGCCGGCGGTGCCCGGCGGGCCTGCGCGTGGCAGCAGCGCGCTGAGCGGCAGCGGGGGCCGTCCTCTCCACGCGGGCGACGGCGCGGGCGCGTGCCGGGCGCGTGCGCCGGAGCTGCGGCGCCGGCCGCGGGCCCGCGCGCGCGCGGCGCGGCGGCCCAGCACGGCGGCGCGCGCCGCCGCGGTGCCCGGCGGGCCTGCGCGTGGCAGCGCGCTGAGCGGCAGCGGGGGCCGTCCTCTCCACGCGGGCGACGGCGCGGGCGCGTGCCGGCGCGTGCGCCGGAGCTGCGGCGCGGCCGCGGGCCCGCGCGCGCGCGGCGCGGCGGCCCGGCACGGCGGCGCGCGCCGCCGGCGGTGCCCGGCGGGCCTGCGCGTGGCAGCGCGCTGAGCGGCAGCGGGGGCCGTCCTCTCCACGCGGGCGACGGCGCGGGCGCGTGCCGGGCGCGTGCGCCGGAGCTGCGGCGCCGGCCGCGGGCCGCGCGCGCGCGGCGCGCGGCGGCCCAGCACGGCGGCGCGCGCCGCCGGCGGTGCCCGGCGGGCCTGCGCGTGGCAGCGCGCTGAGCGGCAGCGGGGGCCGTCCTCTCCACGCGGGCGACGGCGCGGGGCGCGCCGGGCGCGTGCGCCGGAGCTGCGGCGCCGGCCGCGGGCCCGCGCGCGCGCGCGGCGCGGCGGCCCAGCACGGCGGCGCGCGCCGCCGGCGGTGCCCGGCGGGCCTGCGCGTGGCAGCGCGCTGAGCGGCAGCGGGGGCCGTCCTCTCCACGCGGGCGACGGCGCGGGCGCGTGCCGGGCGCGTGCGCCGGAGCTGCGGCGCCGGCCGCGGGCCGCGGCGCGCGCGGCGCGGCGGCCCAGCACGGCGGCGCGCGCCGCGCGCCGCCGGCGGTGCCCGGCGGGCCTGCGCGTGCAGCGCGCTGAGCGCAGCGGGGGCCGTCCTCTCCACGCGGGCGACGGCGCGGGCGCGTGCGGGCGCGTGCGCCGGAGCTGCGGCGCCGGCCGCGGCCCGCGCGCGCGGGCGCGGCGGCCCGGCACGGCGCGCGCGCCGCCGGCGGTGCCCGGCGGGCCTGCGCGTGGCAGCGCGCTGAGCGGCAGCGGGGGCCGTCCTCTCCACGCGGGCGACGGCGCGGGCGCGTGCCGGGCGCGTGCGCCGGAGCTGCGGCGCCGGCCGCGGGCCCGCGCGCGCGCGGCGCGGCGGCCCAGCACGGCGGCGCGCGCCGCCGGCGGTGCCCGGCGGGCCTGCGCGTGGCAGCGCGCTGAGCGGCAGCGGGGGCCGTCCTCTCCACGCGGGCGACGGCGCGGGCGCGTGCCGGGCGCGTGCGCCGGAGCTGCGGCGCCGGCCGCGGGCCCGCGCGCGCGGGCGGCGGCCCAGGCACGGCGGCGCGCGCCGCCGGCGGTGCCCGGCGGGCCTGCGCGTGGCAGCGCGCTGAGCGGCAGCGGGGCCGTCCTCTCCACGCGGGCGACGGCGCGGGCGCGTGCCGGGCGCGTGCGCCGGAGCTGCGGCGCCGGCCGCGGGCCCGCGCGCGCGCGGCGCGGCGGCCCAGCACGGCGGCGCGCGCCGCCGGCGGTGCCCGGCGGGCCTGCGCGTGGCAGCGCGCTGAGCGGCAGCGGGGGCCGTCCTCTCCACGCGGGCGACGGCGCGGGCGCGTGCCGGGCGCGTGCGCCGGAGCTGCGGCGCCGGCGGCCCGCGCGCGCGCGGCGCGGCGGCCAGCACGGCGGCGCGCGCCGCCGGCGGTGCCCGGCGGGCCTGCGCGTGGCAGCGCGCTGACGGCAGCGGGGCCGTCCTCTCCACGCGGGCGACGGCGCGGGCGCGTGCCGGCGCGTGCGCGGAGCTGCGGCGCCGGCCGCGGGCCCGCGCGCGCGCGGCGCGGCGGCCCAGCACGGCGGCGCGCGCCGCCGGCGGTGCCCGGCGGGCCTGCGCGTGGCAGCGCGCTGAGCGGCAGCGGGGGCCGTCCTCTCCACGCGGGCGACGGCGCCGGGCGCGTGCCGGGCGCGTGCGCCGGAGCTGCGGCGCCGGCCGCGGGCCCGCGCGCCGCGCGGCGCGGCGGCCCGCACGGCGGCGCGCGCCGCCGGCGGTGCCCGGCGGGCCTGCGCGTGGCAGCGCGCTGAGCGGCAGCGGGGGCCGTCCTCTCCACGCGGGCGACGGCGCGGGGCGCGTGCCGGGCGCGTGCGCCGGAGCTGCGGCGCCGGCCGCGGGCCCGCGCGCGCCGGCGCGGCGGCCGCACGGCGGCGCGCGCCGCCGGCGGTGCCCGGCGGGCCTGCGCGTGGCAGCGCGCTGAGCGGCAGCGGGGGCCGTCCTCTCCACGCGGGCGACGGCGCGGGCGCGTGCCGGGCGCGTGCGCCGGAGCTGCGGCGCCGCCGCGGGCCCGCGCGCGCGCGGCGCGGCGGCCAGCACGGCGGCGCGCGCGCCGCCGGCGGTGCCCGGCGGGCCTGCGCGTGGCAGCGCGCTGAGCGGCAGCGGGGGCCGTCCTCTCCACGCGGGCGACGGCGCGGGCGCGTGCCGGGCGCGTGCGCCGGAGCTGCGGCGCCGGCCGCGGGCCCGGCGCGCGCGGCGCGGCGGCCCACACGGCGGCGCGCGCCGCGGCGTGCCCGGCGGGCCTGGCGCGTGCAGCGGCGCTGAGCGGCAGCGGGGGCCGTCCTCTCCACGCGGGCGACGGCGCGGGCGCGTGCCGGGCGCGTGCGCCGGAGCTGCGGCGCCGGCCGCGGGCCCGCGCGCGCGCGGCGCGGCGGCCCAGCACGGCGGCGCGCGCCGCCGGCGGTGCCCGGCGGGCCTGCGCGTGGCAGCGCGCTGAGCGGCAGCGGGGGCCGTCCTCTCCACGCGGGCGACGGCGCGGGCGCGTGCCGGGCGCGTGCGCCGGAGCTGCGGCGCCGGCCGCGGGCCCGCCGCGCGCGCGGCGCGGCGGCCCGGCACGGCGGCGCGCGCCGCCGGCGGTGCCCGGCGGGCCTGCGCGTGGCAGCGCCTGAGCGGCAGCGGGGGCCGTCCTCTCCACGCGGGCGACGGCGCGGGCGCGTGCCGGGCGCGTGCGCCGGAGCTGCGGCGCCGGCCGCGGGCCCCGCGCGCGCGCGGCGCGGCGGCCCAGCACGGCGGCGCGCGCCGCCGGCGGTGCCCGGCGGGCCTGCGCGTGGCAGCGCGCCGAGCGGCAGCGGGGGCCGTCCTCTCCACGCGGGCGACGGCGCGGGCGCGTGCCGGGCGCGTGCGCCGGAGCTGCGGCGCCGGCCGCGGGCCCGCGCGCCGCGCGGCGCGGCGGCCCGGCACGGCGGCGCGCGCCGCCGGCGGTGCCCGGCGGGCCTGCGCGTGGCAGCGCGCTGAGCGGGCAGCGGGGGCCGTCCTCTCCACGCGGGCGACGGCGCGGGCGCGTGCCGGGCGCGTGCGCCGGAGCTGCGGCGCCGGCCGCGGGCCCGCGCGCGCGCGGCGCGGCGGCCCGGCACGGCGGCGCGCGCCGCCGGCGGTGCCCGGCGGGCCTGCGCGTGGCAGCGCGCTTTCAATGGGCTGCCCCTGGGCCTCGGTCCTTGTCTGGTCACCCGTTGTAACAAAAAAAAAAAAAAAAAAAAAGCGCGCTGAGCGGCAGCGGGGGCCGTCCTCTCCACGCGGGCGACGGCGCGGGCGCGTGCCGGGCGCGTGCGCCGGAGCTTCGGCGCTTTTTTCAGTGGGCTGCCCCTGGGCCTCGGTCCTTGTTTGGTCACCCATTGTAACAAAAAAAAAAAAAAAAAAAAGCTGCGGCGCCGGCCGCGGGCCCGCGCGCGCGCGGCGCGGCGGCCCAGCACGGCGGCGCGCGCCGCCGGCGGTGCCCGGCGGGCCTGCGCGTGGCAGCGCGCTGAGCGGCAGCGGGGCCGTCCTCTCCACGCGGGGCGACGGCGCGGGCGCGTGCCGGGCGCGTGCGCCGGAGCTGCGGCGGCCGCGGGCCGCGCGCGCGCGGCGCGGCGCCCGGCACGGCGGCGCGCGCCGCCGGCGGTGCCGGCGGGCCTGCGCGTGGCAGCGCGCTGAGCGGCAGCGGGGGCCGTCCTCTCCACGCGGGCGACGGCGCGGGCGCGTGCCGGGCGCGTGCGCCGGAGCTGCGGCGCCGGCCGCGGGCCCGCGCGCGCGCGGCGCGGCGGCCCGGCACGGCGGCGCGCGCCGCCGCGGTGCCCGGCGGGCCTGCGCGTGGCAGCGCGCTGAGCGGCAGCGGGGGCCGTCCTCTCCACGCGGGCGACGGCGCGCGGGCGCGTGCCGGGCGCGTGCGCCGGAGCTGCGGCGCCGGCCGCGGCCCGCGCCGCGCGCGGCGCGGCGGCCCAGCACGGCGGCGCGCCGCCGCCGGCGGTGCCCGGCGGGCCTGCGCGTGGCAGCGCGCTGAGCGGCAGCGGGGGCCGTCCAGCAGGCGGACGCTCTGGAGGCGGTATGGGAAGAGTGCGGCGAGGGGCCCAGCCGCTGGTTCCACCGCCTGGGCCGCGCGCCGGGCGGCGCGCAGCAATTTCACGCGCTCGCCCGCCCGGGCCAGCCCGCCGTGCCGCTTACCTCCAGGGCAGGCGTCCAGGAGGGCGGCCGCATCATCGCCGACTTCTTCGACGCGGACGTGCCGGGCGGCATGTTCGGCGTCCGGCACCGACCGACCGCCAGCAGCAGGACTGCATGCTGGACGCGCTGGACCGGCAGCTCTCGGCAGCCGAGCAGCGGGCCTGCCGCGGGCAGGACCCCGTGGGGCTGCTCACGTTCGCCGAGGCGGCGGCGGCGCTGGACAGCCTGCCGCGCGGCGCGGCGCCGGGCAGCGACGGCCTCACCTGCGAGGCCTACGCGGCCCTGTGGGAGGTGCTGGGCGAGCCGCTCGTCCAAGCCTTCAACTATCACTACCTCAACCAGGCCGCCGGCGCGCCGCAGCTCGCGGCGACGCAGCGGCTCGGGCTCATCACGCTGATCCACAAGGGCGGCCAGCCGCGCGAGGCGGTCAGCAGCTACCGCCCCATCACGCTGCTCAACGCAGACACCAAGATCGCAGCCAAGGCCATCGTGCAGCGGCTCGCGCCCGCGCTCGGCTCCATCGTCGACGGCACGCAGACGGCGTTTGTGCCGGGCCGGGACATCGCCGACAACGTGCTCATGCACCTGGAGGCGATCGACCACGCGCGCGAGACGCGCGCGCCGGGCTGCCTGCTGTTCCTCGACTTCGCCAAGGCCTACGACCGCCTCGACCGCGGCTGGCTGTTCAGGTGCCTCGCGCGCATGGGCCTGCCCGACGCAACCACGCGCTGGGTCCGCCTGCTGCTCGCAGGCACGCGGCGCGCGCGTCGCCTTCAACGGCGGCCATGTCAGCCGCGAGTTCAGCGTGGCGTCGGGCTGCGCGCAGGGCAGCCCGCTCAGCCCGCTGCTGTATGTGCTGGCGGCGCAGCCGCTGGCGGCCATGTGCCGGCGCGTGCAGCGGCAGCCCGGTTTTGCCAGCCTGCGCTGCCCGGCGGCGCAGGGCCGGCGCCCTGCTGCCACCAGCACGCAGACGACACCACCCTGCACGCAGCGTCAGTGGAGAGCGCCAAGCGGCTGCTGGACGGCGCCGTCGCGCCGTTCTGCCTGGCCAGCGGCGCGCAGCTCAACCTGGCCAAGTGCAAGGGCATGCTGCTGGGCAACCACCCGGCGCTGCAGCTGCAGCCGGATGGCAGCGGGCAGCTGGTCGAGTGCAGCACGGGCGTGTGCTTCCCGGACACAGAGCAGGCGCCGATCAGGCACCTGGGCGTGCTGCTCTCTGCCACCGGCGTCGAGCGGCACGCGGCGCAGCTTTACCGCGAGCGGCTGCGCACCATCACCTGCCGCATCGCGCACTGGTCGCGGTACGCGCTCACGCGCGCCGGGCCGCCGGCACGTTGCGCGCCAGGTGCTCGCGGCCTGCGTGGGCTGGCACGCGCAGTTTGTGCCGGTGCCGGCCGACCTCCTGCGCCTCATCCAGCGGCGCGTCACCGCCTACATCGTCGGCAACTGGTGCATCCGCGAGAGCGACAACCGCATTATCAGGCAGGTTCCGCGGGCGGCCATCGCGTGCCTGCCCGCGAGCATGGGCGGCGAGGCGCAGGTCGACGTCGCGGCCTTCACCACGGCAATGCTGGCCAAGACGGCCGCCAGGCTGCTGCACCCGGTGGGGGCGGCCTGGAAGCCACCCGCGGCGGCGCGCTTCGCGCGCGCGTTGCCTGGCCGGGGCACCGCCGCCCTCGTGCAGGGCACCGCGCTGGAGCTGCGGGCGCAGCTGCCGTGGCGGTGGGGCGCGATCGCCTGCGCGTTTGCGGCTCTCGGCGTGCACCGGGTGATCCCCCACGGCAGCATGACCGTGGAGCAGATCAGGGTTGAGGCCCTGGTGGGCAACTGCAGCGTCGGCGCGGCCCTGGGCGGCGCGCGCATCGCGTCGCTCGAGGACCTGCCCGCGGAGCTGCGCAGCGACAGCCTCGGGCAGGCGGCGCCGCGCCTGCCGTGGCGGCCGCCGCCGACGGCGTCGTCATGCCGGGTGAGTGGCAGCAGGCACTCGCGCGCAGCGGGCCGAGCGCGCCGGGTTGGCAGGCGCTGCGGCCCAGCGCGGCGCCGCCGTCGCCGGGCGGCGGCGTGGTGCAGCAGCCCCAGCAGCCGCTGGCGGCGCTGCCGGTGGAGCAGCCGCCGCAGCCGCCGCCGCCGCCGCCGCCCGCCGTGCGGTGGGTACGGCGGTGGGCGCTGGGCGCGGCAGCGGCGAGCTTCTTTTTTTTTTTTTTTTTGTTACAATGGGTGACTAGACAAGGACCGAGCCCAGGGCGGCGAGCTTCTTCGAGGTGGGGCCTGACAGCAGGCTCCGCACGCCGAGCCCCGCCCGAGATAGTCGCGGCGGGGGGTGGGAGGACTGCTGCGTGGTGGACGCGGCGCAGGCGCCGCGGCCAGCGGCGGGCGCGCAGCGCGCGGCGGCCGGAGCGCCCGGGCAGCGGCGCCGGCGGAGCAGCCGGAGATGCACAGCAGGGCGCGGCGATGGTGCCTCGTGGGCTTCTGGCCTGACGTCCGCGTCGACCCCTCCGTGTGGGGGCTTGGGCACGCGGCCACGGTCATGCAGTTTACGGTGCGCGGCGCGACCCTGCGGCTGCTGCAGCTGCGCTGCGCGCGCGAGGTCACGCCGGCAGGGGGCTGGACGCCCGGCGTTGGCTGCGTGCCGGGCCTCTGGCGCGCCGGCTACGGCCAGGCCTGCCCGGCCAGCGCCATCGCGCGGCGGGAGGCGGGCCAGAAGCGCAGCTGGGCGGAGCGGCAGCGAGCCGAGACGCCAGACCCGGAGCCTGGGCTGCCGGCGTGGCAGAAAGTCTCGCCCCCGCGGCGCCACGTCATGGAGCGCGTCGGGCCGGCGGCGGCCGCTGCCGCCGCGGCGCGGCGCGAGGAGCATGAGCAGCGGCGGGAGCAGCAGCTGGAGTAGCGCAGGACCCTGGTTCAGGAGCCGGCGGCCAACGACCTCGTCGACCCGCTCACTGGTGCGACTGCGCCGCGCGCGCCGGCGAGCGCGCGGAGCCGCCCGCCTGGGTCGCCTGCTACGCGCGCGCGCAGCAGGCGCGCATGCCGCGCGCCCTGCGACACTTTGGCTGGAGCCTGCTGCACGGCGGGGTGCGCGTCAGCGGCGACAGGGTCTTCTCTTACCAGCGCGCGGCGCCGGAGCTGGCGGAGCTGGCGTGCCCGCACCCGCTCTGCCGCGCGCAGCAGCAGCCGCCGCTGGAGACGCTCGGCCACGTCCTCGGCGGATGCCCCGTGGCGGCGGCGGTGCTGCAGTGGTTTGCTCACCTCTGGGCGCGGCTGCAGCCGGGCTTCCCGCGCGCCGCGCCCCGCCCAGGGTGATGCTGGCGGACGACTTTGCCAGGTCGGGCGTCGCGCCGGAGCTGCAGCAGCTCTGGACGCACCTCCGCCTGCTGCTGCTGCGCGCCCTGCCTGCGCCGCGCGCGCGCGGCACGGCGGCGGCCAGCCCGGGCACGCGCCTGTGGCGGCGATTCGCATCTTCGTGTACTCGGTGCGCGACGCAGTCGTGCTGGATTGGCGTAAGGCAGCGATGGACGTGCGCGCGCTGGCGGGCGTGCCGCGCTCCTGGCTGTCGGGCTCCGGCAAGGAGCTCACTCGGGCAGATTTCGAACGCCGGTGGTGCCACCGAGGGGTCATCGCGCGCACGGGCCAGCACGGGGGCCGCTTCACAATGGAGTTCCGGCTCACCGCAGCGGGCGTGCGGGCTGCCGGCGCTGCCGGCGCCGGCGCGGCGCTGGCCCCGCCGGCGGCGCAGGACCCCGCGGCGGCGGCGGCGGCGGCGGCGGCGGCGGCGCAGCGCGGCGGCTAGCTGCAGGGGCCGGGGGGTCCGCGGCCGGGCTTGCTGCGACCCCGGCTGGCTGCGTGTCGCGCCTCTTCTGCAGCGTGCAAGGTTGGGCGGTGTCCGCCCGTGCCGCGGGGCTGGTGTCTGCGTGTTGGCGTCGCGCGGCGAGGGGGCTGCTGCCGATGGGGCCGGCCCCTGGCACCGCCGGCGTGTTTGGCGGCTGCACGCGCTCCGTGCGCGGCGGCTTGGCGTGCTGCCTGCCCGGTGGGGCGGCTTTCTCATCGGTGCGCGGCTTTCTCAGGGGTTTTTGCAGCAAAGCCAACTGTTGCCCCCTGGTGTGTGCGTGTGTCGTCGCGCGGCGCGGGGGCTGATGCCGCTGAGGCCGGCCCCTGCCGCCGCCAGCGTGGATGGCGTTTGCGCGTGATCTCTGCGCGGAGGCTTGGGGCCGGTGCACCTCGCTGCACCGATGCCCGGTGCGGCTCGCCGCACCGGAAGGGGGGTGTGCGGCCTGATTTGCTGCTGCCCCTTTGATTGCGGGGCATCACCTGGTCTCCTTGGGCGCCCGTTGGGCGTTGGCCTCTGGCTGTGCCGTTGGGTGATGTGTGTGCCCCCTCTCGGGGGGCGCCGGGGCGCGGTTTTTCACGAGGGGTTGCTGCGCTCTTCCCGTTGGAGCTTTTTTCAATGGGCTGCCCCTGGGCCTCGGTCCTTGTCTGGTCACCCATTGTAAAAAAAAAAAAAAAAAAAAAGCGCGCTGAGCGGCAGCGGGGGCCGTTTTTTTTTTTTTTTTGTTACAATGGGTGACCAGACAAGGACCGAGGCCCAGGGGCAGCCCACTGAAGCGGGGGCCGTCCTCTCCACGCGGGCGACGGCGCGGGCGCGTGCCGGGCGCGTGCGCCGGAGCTGCGGCGCCGGCCGCGGGCCCGCGCGCGCGCGCGCGCGGCGGCCCGGCACGGCGGCGCGCGCCGCCGGCGGTGCCCGGCGGGCCTGCGCGTGGCAGCGCGCTGAGCGGCAGCGGGGGCCGTCCTCTCCACGCGGGCGACGGCGCGGGCGCGTGCCGGGCGCGTGCGCCGGAGCTGCGGCGCGGCCGCGGGCCGCGCGCGCGCGCGGCGCGGCGGCCCGGCACGGCGCGCCGGCGGCGCGCGCCGCCGCGTGCGGCGGGCCTGCGCGTGGCAGCGCGCTGAGCGGCAGCGGGGGCCGTCCTCTCCACGCGGGCGACGGCGCGGGCGCGTGCCGGGCGCGTGCGCCGGAGCTGCGGCGCCGGCCGCGGGCCCGCGCGCGCGCGGCGCGCGGCGGCCCGGCACGGCGGCGCGCGCCGCCGGCGGTGCCCGGCGGGCCTGCGCGTGGCAGCGCGCTGAGCGGCAGCGGGGGCCGTCCTCTCCACGCGGGCGACGGCGCGGGCGCGTGCCGGGCGCGTGCGCCGGAGCTGCGGCGCCGGCCGCGGGCCCGCGCGCGCGCGGCGCGGCGGCCCGGCACGGCGGCGCGCGCCGCCGGCGGTGCCCGGCGGGCCTGCGCGTGGCAGCGCGCTGAGCGGCAGCGGGGGCCGTCCTCTCTTTTTTTTTTTTTTTTTTTGTTACAATGGGTGACCAGACAAGGACCGCGCTGGAGCTGCGGGCGCAGCTGCCGTGGCGGTGGGGCGCGATCGCCTGCGCGTTTGCGGCTCTCGGCGTGCACCGGGTGATCCCCCACGGCAGCATGACCGTGGAGCAGATCAGGGTGGAGGCCCTGGTTTTTTTTTGGTTTTTTTTTGTTACAACGGGTGACCAGACAAGGACCGAGGCCCAGGGGCAGCCCAAGGACCGAGGCCCTGGTGGGCAACTGCAGCGTCGGCGCGGCCCTGGGCGGCGCGCGCATCGCGTCGCTCGAGGACCTGCCCGCGGAGCTGCGCAGCGACAGCCTCGGGCAGGCGGCGCCGCGCCTGCCGTGGCGGCCGGCCGCCGACGGCGTCGTCATGCCGGGTGAGTGGCAGCAGGCACTCCGCGCGCAGCGGGCCGAGCGCGCCGGGTTGGCAGGCGCTGGGCCCAGCGCGGCGCCGCCGTCGCCGGGCGGCGGCGTGGTGCAGCAGCCCAGCAGCCGCTGGCGGCGCTGCCGGTGGAGCAGCCGCCGCAGCCCGCCGCCGCCGCCGCCCGCCGTGCGGTGGGTACGGCGGTGGGCGCTGGGCGCGGGCAGCGGCGAGCTTCTCAAGGTGGGCCTGACAGCAGGCTCCGCACCGCCGAGCCCCCGCCCGAGATAGTCGCGGCGGGGGGGTGGGAGGACTGCTGCGTGGTGGACGCGGCAGGCGCCGCGGCCAGCGGGCGGGCGCGCAGCGCGCGGCGGCCGGAGCGCCCGGGGCAGCGGCGCCGGCGGAGCAGCCGGAGATGCACAGCAGGGCGCGGCGATGGTGCCTCGTGGGCTTCTGGCCTGACGTCCGCGTCGACCCCTCCGTGTGGGGGTTTGGGCACGCGGCCACGGTCATTTTGTTTTTTTTTTTATGTTACAATGGGTGACCAGACAAAGACCGAGGCCCAGGGGCAGCCCACTGAAAAAAACTCCAACGGGAAGAGCGCAGCAACCCCTCGTGAAAAACCGCGCCCCGGCGCCCCCCGAGAGGGGGCCCACACATCACCCAACGGCACAGCCAGAGGCCAACGCCCAACGGGCGCCCAAGGAGACCAGGTGATGCCCCGCAATCAAAGGGGCAGCAGCAGATCAGGCCGCACACCCCCCTTCCGGTACGGCGAGCCGCACCGGGCATCGGTGCAGCGAGGTGCACCGGCTCCAAGCCTCCGCGCAGAGATCACGCGCAAACGCCATCCACGCTGGCGGCGGCAGGGGCCGGCCTCAGCGGCATCAGCCCCCGCGCCGCGCGACGACACACGCACACACCAGGGGGCAGCAGTTGGCTTTGCTGCAAAAACCCCTGAGAAAGCCGCGCACCGACGAGAAAGCCGCCCCACCGGGCAGGCAGCACGCCAAGCCCGCCGCGCACGGAGCGCGTGCAGCCGCCAACACGCCGGCCGGCGCCAGGGGCCGGCCCCATCGGCTGC
This sequence comes from Scenedesmus sp. PABB004, assembly GCA_014905635.1. NCBI lineage: Eukaryota > Viridiplantae > Chlorophyta > Chlorophyceae > Sphaeropleales > Scenedesmaceae > Scenedesmus > Scenedesmus sp. PABB004. The sequence goes on from JABVCE010000017.1 coordinate 126,014, forward strand.
AGCCCCCTCGCCGCGCGACGACAAACACGCAGACACCAGCCCCGCGGCACGGGCGGACACCGCCCAACCTTGCACGCTGCAGAAGAGGCGCGACACGCAGCCAGCCGGGGTCGCAGCACGCCCGGGCGGACCCCCCCGGCCCCCGGCCCCGCAGCTAGCCGCCGCGCTGTGCGCCGCCGCGCCGCCGGCGCCGCCGCCGCCCGCGCGCCGGCGGGGTCCTGCGCCGCCGGCGGGGCCAGCGCCGGCGCCGCCGGCAACGCCGGCACGCCCGTTGCGGTGAGCCGGAACTCCATTGTGAAGCGGCCCCCGTGCTGGCCCGTGCGCGCGATGATCCCTCGGTGGCACCACCGGCGTTCGAAATCTGCCCGAGTGAGCTCCTTGCCGGAGCCCTGTGGTGTAACTATCTTATCTTATCTTATCTTAGCCCGACAGCCAGGAGCGCGGCACGCCCGCCAGCGCGCGCACGTCCATCGCTGCCTTGCGCCAGTCCAGCACGACTGCGTCGCGCACCGAGTACACAAAGATGCGAATCGCCGCCACAGGCGCGTGCCCGGGCTGGCCGCCGCCGTACCGCGCGCGCGCGGCGAGCAGGGCGCGCAGCAGCAGCAGGCGGAGGTGCGTCTAGAGCTGCTGCAGCTCCGGCGCGACGCCCGACCTGGCAAAGTCGTCCGCCAGCATCACCCTGGGCGGGGGCGGCGCGCGCGGGAAGCCCGGCTGCAGCCGCGCCCAGAGGTGAGCAAACCACTGCAGCACCGCCGCCGCCACGGGGCAGCCGCCGAGGACGTGGCCGAGCGTCTCCAGCGGCGGCTGCTGCTGCGCGCGGCAGAGCGGGTGCGGGCACGCCAGCTCCGCCAGCTCCGGCGCCGCGCGCTGGTAAGAGAAGACCCTGTCGCCGCTGACGCGCACCCCGCCGTGCAGCAGGCTCCAGCCAAAGTGTCGCAGGGCGCGCGGCATGCGCGCCTGCTGCGCGCGCGCGCGTAGCAGGCGGCCCAGGCGGGCGGCTCCGCGCGCTCGCCGGCGCGCGGCGGCGCAGTCGCACCAGTGAGCGGTCGACGAGGTCGTTGGCCGCCGGCTCCTGAACCAGGGTTCTGCGCTGCTCCAGCTGCTGCTCCCGCCGCTGCTCCTGCTCCTCGCGCCGCGCCGCGGCGGCAGCGGCCGCCGCCGGCCCGACGCGCTCCATGACGTGGCGCCGCGGGGGGCGAGACTTTCTGCCACGCCGGCAGCCCAGGCTCCGGGTCTGGCGTCTCGGCTCGCTGCCGCTCCCGCCCAGCTGCGCTTCTGGCCCGCCTCCCGCCGCGCGATGGCGCTGGCCGGGCATGCCTGGCCGTAGCCGGCGCGCCAGAGGCCCGGCACGCAGCCAACGCCGGGCGTCCAGCCCCCTGCCGGCGTGACCTCGCGCGCGCAGCGCAGCTGCAGCAGCCGCAGGGTCGCGCCGCGCACCGTAAACTGCATGACCGTGGCCGCGTGCCCGAGCCCCCACACGGAGGGGTCGACGCGGACGTCAGGCCAAAAGCCCACGAGGAACCATCGCCGCGCCCTGCTGTGCATCTCCGGCTGCTCCGCCGGCGCCGCTGCCCCCGGGCGCTCCGGCCGCCGCGCGCTGCGCGCCCGCCGCTGGCCGCGGCGCCTGCGCCGCGTCCACCACGCAGCAGTCCTCCCACCCCCCCGCCGCGACTATCTCGGGCGGGGGCTCGGCGGTGCGGAGCCTGCTGTCAGGCCCACCTCGAAGAAGCTCGCCGCTGCCGCGCCCAGCGCCCACCGCCGTACCCACCGCACGGCGGGCGGCGGCGGCGGCGGCTGCGGCGGCTGCTCCACCGGCAGCGCCGCCAGCGGCTGCTGGGGCTGCTGCACCACGCCGCCGCCCGGCGACGGCGGCGCCGCGCTGGGCCGCAGCGCCTGCCAACCCGGCGCGCTCGGCCCGCTGCGCGCGAGTGCCTGCTGCCACTCACCCGGCATGACGACGCCGTCGGCGGCCGGCCGCCACGGCAGGCGCGGCGCCGCCTGCCCGAGGCTGTCGCTGCGCAGCTCCGCGGGCAGGTCCTCGAGCGACGCGATGCGCGCGCCGCCCAGGGCCGCGCCGACGCTGCAGTTGCCCACCAGGGCCTCAACCCTGATCTGCTCCACGGTCATGCTGCCGTGGGGGATCACCCGGTGCACGCCGAGAGCCGCAAACGCGCAGGCGATCGCGCCCCACCGCCACGGCAGCTGCGCCCGCAGCTCCAGCGCGGTGCCCTGCACGAGGGCGGCGGTGCCCCGGCCAGGCAACGCGCGCGCGAAGCGCGCCGCCGCGGGTGGCTTCCAGGCCGCCCCCACCGGGTGCAGCAGCCTGGCGGCCGTCTTGGCCAGCATTGCCGTGGTGAAGGCCGCGACGTCGACCTGCGCCTCGCCGCCCATGCTCGCGGGCAGGCACGCGATGGCCGCCCGCGGAACCTGCCTGATAATGCGGTTGCCGCTCTCGCGGATGCACCAGTTGCCGACGATGTAGGCGGTGACGCGCCGCTGGATGAGGCGCAGGAGGTCGGCCGGCACCGGCACAAACTGCGCGTGCCAGCCCACGCAGGCCGCGAGCACCTGGCGCGCAACGTGCCGGCGGCCCGGGCGCGTGAGCGCGTACCGCGACCAGTGCGCGATGCGGCAGGTGATGGTGCGCAGCCGCTCGCGGTAAAGCTGCGCCGCGTGCCGCTCGACGCCGGTGGCAGAGAGCAGCACGCCCAGGTGCCTGATCGGCGCCTGCTCTGTGTCCGGGAAGCACACGCCCGTGCTGCACTCGACCAGCTGCCCGCTGCCATCCGGCTGCAGCTGCAGCGCCGGGTGGTTGCCCAGCAGCATGCCCTTGCACTTGGCCAGGTTGAGCTGCGCGCCGCTGGCCAGGCAGAACGGCGCGACGGCGCCGTCCAGCAGCCGCTTGGCGCTCTCCACTGACGCTGCGTGCAGGGTGGTGTCGTCTGCGTGCTGGTGGCAGCAGGGCGCCGGCCCTGCGCCGCCGGGCAGCCGCAGGCTGGCAAAACCGGGCTGCCGCTGCACGCGCCGGCACATGGCCGCCAGCGGCTGCGCCGCCAGCACATACAGCAGCGGGCTGAGCGGGCTGCCCTGCGCGCAGCCCGACGCCACGCTGAACTCGCGGCTGACATGGCCGCCGTTGAAGGCGACGCGCGCCCGCGTGCCTGCGAGCAGCAGGCGGACCCAGCGCGTGGTTGCGTCGGGCAGGCCCATGCGCGCGAGGCACCTGAACAGCCAGCCGCGGTCGAGGCGGTCGTAGGCCTTGGCAAAGTCGAGGAACAGCAGGCAGCCCGGCGCGCGCGTCTCGCGCGCGTGGTCGATCGCCTCCAGGTGCATGAGCACGTTGTCGGCGATGTCCCGGCCCGGCACAAACGCCGTCTGCGTGCCGTCGACGATGGAGCCGAGCGCGGGCGCGAGCCGCTGCACGATGGCCTTGGCTGCGATCTTGGTGTCTGTGTTGAGCAGCGTGATGGGGCGGTAGCTGCTGACCGCCTCGCGCGGCTGGCCGCCCTTGTGGATCAGCGTGATGAGCCCGAGCCGCTGCGTCGCCGCGAGCTGCGGCGCGCCGGCTGCCTGGTTGAGGTAGTGATAGTTGAGGGCTTGGACGAGCGGCTCGCCCAGCACCTCCCACAGGGCCGCGTAGGCCTCGCAGGTGAGGCCGTCGCTGCCCGGCGCCGCGCCGCGCGGCAGGCTGGCCAGCGCCGCCGTCGCCTCGGCGAACGTGAGCAGCCCCTCGGGGTCCTGCCCGCGGCAGGCCCGCTGCTCGGCTGCCGAGAGCTGCCGGTCCAGCGCGTCCAGCATGCAGGCCGTCCTCTCCACGCGGGCGACGGCGCGGGCGCGTGCCGGGCGCGTGCGCCGGAGCTGCGGCGCCGGCCGCGGGCCCGCGCGCGCGCGGCGCGGCGGCCCGGCACGGCGGCGCGCGCCGCCGGCGGTGCCCGGCGGGCCTGCGCGTGGCAGCGCGCCGAGCGGCAGCGGGGGCCGTCCTCTCCACGCGGGCGACGGCGCGGGCGCGTGCCGGGCGCGTGCGCCGGAGCTGCGGCGCCGGCCGCGGGCCCGCGCGCGCGCGGCGCGGCGGCCCGGCACGGCGGCGCGCGCCGCCGGCGGTGCCCGGCGGGCCTGCGCGTGGCAGCGCGCCGAGCGGCAGCGGGGGCCGTCCTCTCCACGCGGGCGACGGCGCGGGCGCGTGCCGGGCGCGTGCGCCGGAGCTGCGGCGCCGGCCGCGGGCCGCGCGCGCGCGGCGCGGCGGCCCGGCACGGCGGCGCGCGCCGCCGGCGGTGCCCGGCGGGCCTGCGCGTGGCAGCGCGCCGAGCGGCAGCGGGGGCCGTCCTCTCCACGCGGGCGACGGCGCGGGCGCGTGCCGGGCGCGTGCGCCGGAGCTGCGGCGCCGGCCGCGGGCCCGCGCGCGCGCGGCGCGGCGGCCCGGCACGGCGGCGCGCGCCGCCGGCGGTGCCCGGCGGGCCTGCGCGTGGCAGCGCGCCGAGCGGCAGCGGGGGCCGTCCTCTCCACGCGGGCGACGGCGCGGGCGCGTGCCGGGCGCGTGCGCCGGAGCTGCGGCGCCGGCCGCGGGCCCGCGCGCGCGCGGCGCGGCGGCCCGGCACGGCGGCGCGCGCCGCCGGCGGTGCCCGGCGGGCCTGCGCGTGGCAGCGCGCCGAGCGGCAGCGGGGGCCGTCCTCTCCACGCGGGCGACGGCGCGGGCGCGTGCCGGGCGCGTGCGCCGGAGCTGCGGCGCCGGCCGCGGGCCCGCGCGCGCGCGGCGCGGCGGCCCGGCACGGCGGCGCGCGCCGCCGGCGGTGCCCGGCGGGCCTGCGCGTGGCAGCGCGCTGAGCGGCAGCGGGGGCCGTCCTCTCCACGCGGGCGACGGCGCGGGCGCGTGCCGGGCGCGTGCGCGTTGCCTCCTTCATTCTCTGCGGCGCCCGCGCCGTGCCGGGTCCTCGCCGTCCCACTCCGCAATGGGGCGGTCATGCAGCCACTTGGTCATCACAAATTTTTCGCCCCCCGGCCCTACCGGGCACGCGCCGTGTAGTGCGCGCGGGTTGACGCTGAGGTCGGGGTTGAGGCTGAAGAACAGCAGCGCGTCGCCCGCGCGCGGCCGGTACGCAAAATCGCCGCCGTCGCACGACGGCACGTCGGCGCCGCCGTTTGCGCCGCGCGCCGCGCCTGAGGCGCGTCGGGTGCAGCGCAGCGGCGTGGGCCGCGGCCCGCGGCGTGCCCGCTGTCCCTGCCCCCCCCCCCCCCCCCCCCAAACATGCGAGCGCGCTGCTGCGGCGCCACGCGCACCGTAGCGGCCCTCGCGCTTGAACACCGTCTCCCCGCCGTCCGGGACGTCATTGAGGTAGAGCACCACCGTCGCAGCGCGCTGCCCAAAGCCGTCGCGCGCGGGCGCGTCAAACGTGTCCATGTGCGGCGCGTAGTGCTGCCCCGGGGCGTAGCGGAGGACGTTGAAGTCCTGCGGCGCAGCGGCGGCGGTGCGCGCGCGCACGTGCACGTGCGGGCGTGGCAAGAGGGGTTGCGGGTTGAGAGGGGCAATAGGGAGCGCTCCCCCGTCCCCGCGACACCACCACGTCCAGCGCACCTCGCCGTGGCTGGGCGGGATGAAGGTCACCGCCGCGATGCGCTCCTCGATCGCCGCCAGCGCGCCACTCGGGTCGTCGCGCGACGCGAGGAACACGCCCGCGCTCGTGCGCACGCCCTCGCCGGCGCGGCCCGGCCGGCGGCGCCGCCGCCCGCGAGCGTGGAGGGCGCGAGGCGAGGCGCGGCGAGGGCGATGACGTGGCGCGCGGTCGCGGCGTCGATGAAGTTGGGGAAGAGCACGACGCGGGGGTACCAGCTCAGCACCTGTGCGTGTTGGCGCGCGTGTGTGTGTGTTGGGGGGGGGGGAGGCCCAGGGGTCACAGTTGAGCTCGGGGCGCCGCGTGAGCAAGACGACGACCCGGGCGGGGCCGCGCCGCGCCGCGCCGTGCGCCGCGCAACCACGCCACGCGCCTGGTGCGGCGCGACGGTGTAAAAGGCGTCGCCCGACGCGCCCGCCGGCACCGGCGGCCGCGCCGCGAGCAGCCCCGACTGCGTAAGGAAGGCGCGCGCAAAGTCGTCCGGGAGTGGCAGCTGCGGCGCCTCCGTGCCGCCGCCAGCCAGCCGCGGCGGCGCCGCGGGCGCCTCCCCGCGGGGCGCGCGTTCGCGCTGCGCCAGGCCCTCCGTCGGCGGCAGGAAGGCCTCCTGCGGCAGGGGGGGGAGTGCGGGGCGTTGAGCACGCTGCCATGCCCCCGCGGCGCCGCTGACTCTCCGCCGCCCCGGCCTGCGTAGCGCACCATCTCCAGCGGGTACGGCTCCGGCGCGCGGTGGCAGCCCAGCAGGAAGCCGAGCACCAGGCACGCGAGCGCGAATGCGGCCGTGCGCAGGCCGCCGGTGTCGCCGGTGCCGCCCGCGCGCCGGGCCCCGCCGCTGCCGGCAGCGCCCAGCATGAGCGCCGGGCGGCCTGATTGCTGGAGGAAGAGCATGGTGGTGGTGCTGCTGGAGCTGCTGCTCACCTGAGCGGGCCCGCCTGCGGGCGCGGCGGGCCGGCACGGGCGCGTCGTCGGCAGCGGCAGCGGCGCCGCGCCCGCCCGGCGGCGCGGCGGTGCCCATTGCCGCGGCGTGACTGAGCTGTGGCCAGAGCGCGCCCCTGCCAGCGCACCGGAGCGTGCCAGAGCTGCCGCGCCCGGGCGAACAGCAGCGTGAACATGGCGCGCCTCCTCGGCCCTGCTGATGCTGCTGGGAGTGCGCCCAAGCTCTTCAGCAAGCCTGGCGAGCGCCGCGGAGGCCTGTGCGGCTCGCGCGCGGGGCCTGAGCCGAGCCGAGCAGATGCCGGAGCGCGGGAGACCGACACGCGCGCGGGTGCTGCGGGGGCGTCGCCGAGCTGCGGTCTGCCGCTCCGTCGTAGGGAGGGCCGTCGCCGGACGCACTGGGCCGCCCGCGACGCGACGCACTGATGCCGGCCAGGGCGGCGGCCGAGCTGTTGCGCCGCCCCCCGGCGCCAGCGTGGCGCGGCTCGCCGGCGCCGTGCGGCCGCCACACAGACCGATGGTCCTGAGGCCGTTACCTGCTGCGTTGCCGCCGCCCGCCGCCCGCCCCAACTCGCGCCGCGCAAGGCGAGGCCGGCCGCCGCGGGCCGCGGGCCGCGCGCGGATGCAGGATGCAGATGCAATTGCTCGTTCTTGTTGGCTGGCTGGCCCGCTCCTCGTCCCACACGCCCACCGCGCGTGCGCTCCCGCCCCGCCCCGCCTGCTGTGCCTGCCACCCCAGCCCCGGCCCGTATGCCCCGCTCACCCCGCTCACGCGAGCGCGGGCTGCAGCGCGGGCGCCTCGGCGGGCGCCTCGGCGGGCGCGTCGACGCGGTGCGCCCCGCCGTCGTACGTCGCGCCGCTGACCGTGACGGGCGCGCCCTCCGCGCACTCCAGCGTGACGTCGCCCCGGATGACCACGCCCGCGCCAAAGCGCACCGGGCCCTGCGCGGCGCGGCGCGCGCGCGGCGGCCCGTCACGGCGGGGGCGCACGCGCGCGCGCCCGCGCTGCCCCCTGCGCCCGGCGCCCCCTGCACCCGCGCCGCCACCCACGGCCGCGCGCGCGCGTGAGAGAGAGGGAGAGCGTGTGTGTGCCGCACCTTGACCGTGAGGCTGCGCGCGCCGCGCAGGGAGGGCGGGACGGGGGTGAGGCGCTCCATCTGGTCCACCAGCTTGTAGTGCTTGTCATCCAGCTTGACCAGCGGCACCTGACAGGGGTGGTGGCGCGTGTGGTGGCGGTGGCGGTGGCGGTGGCGGTGTGGTGGCGGTGGTGGTGGCGGCGTGGGTGTGTGTTTGCGCGGCGGCGCGGGCGAGCCCGGGCGGCCGCGGCCGCGCCGCGCCGCGCCCGGCCGGCGCAGCAGACGCAGCGCGCGGCCCGCCCGCCGCACGCGCGCATGTGCCGCGCGGCGCCGCACCGCGGGCACAGTCGCCTCGACCGTCGCGGCGGGCGTGATGGCGTATGCGTCGCTGCGCAGCACAAAGAGGTCGGCCGTGGTCTTGACCGGCGCAAAGCGCGACCGCGGCACCACGACCGCGCCCGCGGAGGCAAAGCACTCGATCGCTGCGCGGGCGGAGGGGAAGGGGGGGGGTTGCGTGGGCGAGGCGCGGGGCGCGTGAGGGGGCGGCGTCGGGGGGCGAGCGAGCGCGGGCTGCGGTCGCGGGCGCGGCGCCCGCTGGCCAGGCCCCTCTGCCCTGCCACCTGCGCGCGGCGGCGGCGCGCCGCCCTGCCCTGCACCCCCGTCGCGCCGCCGCGCCCGGCGCCCCCGCCGCCGCGCCCACCACTCCCCTGCGCTCCCCCGCTGCGCCCCCGCGCGGCCCCCCGCGCGCGCGCGCACCGCTGCCCATGGCGGTCTCGAGCTGAAAGACCTTGGCACTGCCCGCGTCGCGGGGGTTGATGGTCTTGCTGTTCTTGATCAGCGGGAGCGGCAGCACGCCGCCCGCGGCGTCCAGCGTCGCCTGCGGCGGCGCGCGACACGCGGCGCGACGCGGCGCGTGGTCGCGCGGGCGCCGCGGCGGCGCTCGCAGCGCTCGCAGCGCTCGCAGCGCCGGCAGCAGTGCTCGCAGCAGCGCTCGCAGCAGCGCTCGCGCCGCCGCCGCGCCTTGAGCATTGGCAGGTTGACCCAGAGGTTGTTGGTGTTGAAGTACCTGGGGGGGGGGGGGAGGCGGACGGGATTGAAGGGGGCAGTGAAGGCGGGAGTGAACGGGGGAGCCTCGCAGGCGGGGCGCGCGCGGCCGACCGGGGGCGGCGGCCCGCGCCGCGCCGCGCCGCGCCGCGCCGCGCGGGGGCGCGCCTGTGCAGGCCCACGTCCTCGAACGCGCCCTTGTCGGCGTCGGGGCACATCGCGCTCTCGCGCAGCAGCAGCTTGCCGTCGGCCTTGCGCCGCGCGAGGTGCCCGCCCTTCTTGTCCGCCGCCGTGCGCTCGCACACCTGCGCGGCGCGACGCGACGCGACGCGCGCGCGTGGCCGCCGGCTGCGCCGCACGCTGTGCCGCGCGGGCGCTCCCCACCCCGCCGCGCCGCTGCCCTGCGCGCGCTCTGCCCGCGCCGCCGCCGCGCCCGCCCCGCCCGCACCTCCATCGCAAACGCGGTGCCGCTGCCCGCGAACCAGGCGAGCAGCTGCGGGTCGAGCGTGGCGCCGAGGTTGTCGCTGTTGCTGACAAACAGCGTGGTCACGCCGTCGGCCAGCAGGCGGTCGAGCATACCGCTGCCGAGGAGGGAGGGGTAGATGTCGCCGTGCCCCGGCGGGCACCTGGGGCGGGACGGGGGGCGGCGTGGTGCGTGTGCGCGCGTGTGTGGGTGAGTGGGACGCGCCCGCTGGGAGGAGGGCGGAGCTAGCTGGTGGGGCGAGGGGGGAGCGCGCGCGCGCGCGGCGCGTGGGGCCAGCCGGCGGCGCGGCGCGCCGGGCTGCCGCCGCCCCGCCCGCCCCTCAGACCACACCCCCACCCACGCACGCACACGCCCGCCCGCCGCGCCGCCCGCCCGCCCGCCGCCCGCCCGCCCGCCCGCGCGCCCGCCCGCCCGCCCGTCCGCGCACCACTCGAGGTGGGGGTCCTCGGGGTATGACGCGGGCGCGAGGCTGGCGGCGTCGACCTTTGGGCTCATGTTTTGCATCAGCTCCACGTACGGCTCCTGCCGGGGTTTAGGAGAGGGAGAGGGTTCAGGGTTCAGGGTTCAGGGTTTTAGGGTTGAGGGCGGGAGAGAGAGTGTGAGCTAGGAGAGGGCGCGGGCGCGTGCGTGGAGGGGTGCGTGCGCGCGCGCGCGCGCGCAGCGGGCGCAGCGGGCGCGGCGCGGCCGGGGCTTTGGCGCGGGCACGCGGCGCGGCGGCGCGGCCAAAGGCGCGGGGCGCACGTCGAGCAGGTCTGCGTGCGCCTTGGCCAGGAAGGCGCGCGTGTCGGCGCTGGTTGAGAATGAGTTCATGAGGACAAACTTGACCGCGCAGCCGTGGGCCGACCGCATCACCTTGACCTACGGACAGATGCGCGCGGGCGCGGAGACGCGGTGGGCGGCCGCGCGCGCGGCCGCGCGGCTGCTGCGCGCGCGTGTCGAGGCTCAGCACCCCGAGGGCTGGCCCGGCGTCCGTCCCCGCCCCGCGCCAGGCCTCTCCCTCTCCTTGACCCTAAACCCTAAACCACAGACCCTCTCCCCTCCTCCCTACACCCCCTCTCCCACCTGCTCCGCGATGAGGTCGAGGAAGGTCTTGCCGTCCTTCACCTCCAGCAGGCTCTTGGCCTTCTCCAGGCCCATGCTCGTGCCGAGGCCGCCATTGAGCTTCAGCACCGCCGTCGCCGACAGCAGCGCCTGGGGAGGCAGGCAGGGAGCGAGCGGGGCACGGCGGCGGGCGCGGGGAGGGCGTGGGCGCGCGTGGCGCAGCGCCGCTGCGGCGGCGGCGGCGGCGGCGGCGGCGCCTGCAGGTTGCCGTTGGCCGGCGGCAGGCTCTCCAGGCGCGGCAGGTCGGTCACGGGCTCGATGTCCGCCTCCGGCACCTGCGCGCCGCGGCAGGCGCCGCAGCGGCAGCGTTGCGTGCGCAGCGACGCAGCAGTGTGCTGGCGCACGCCGCCCGATCGCCGGCGGCTGCGTGCAGCTGCCAGCAGCGGCGGCGCCGCCGCCGTGCGCGCGCGCGCCGGCGCGCGTCGCGCTCGCAACCGCTGGACAGCAGTTTCGCTGTTGCCGCGCGCGCGGCGGCGCCGCGGGCCGGCGGCGCCCCCGGCGCGCCGCCTGGCGGGTCGAGGGCCATGCCCGGCCCCCCGGGCTCCCGATCCGCGCCGCACACGGCCGCCACGCCCGCCACGCGCGCGCGTGGGGCTCGGCCAACGCACCAGCCCGGTCGCGCCCGCCACGAGCTGGTCGTAGTTGGCCTTGAACGCGCCGATGGCGGCGTCCGAGCACTTGGCCTCGCGCATCTTGGCCTCGAACGCGGGCCAGCACGACGCCTGCGGCGAGGGCGGGCCGCGTTTGCCCATGCCGCGCGCCAGCCCGGCGCCCGGGCACGACGCGCGCCCTCACCGCCATGGCTGCTGGATCTGGGGCCTCGCTGCGCGCTGGCGGCCGGGCGACGGCGCGCGCGCTGCGGCGGCGGCGGCGCGGCGGAGTGGCGAGGGCAGCAGCGACCGCGCGCGCGCGCGGGTGCGAGGCGGGCCTACGTGCGCGGTGGCGGCTGTGTTGGGCAGAGCTCTGTCGCCGGTGCTCCTGGTGACGCGCGGCGCGGCGCGCGGCACGCGCAGGCCTGCGCGTGCCCTAGGGCTTGCCTGGCGCTGCGCCGCCGCGTCTCTGCCCGCTAGCGCGGCGCGATCGAGCGGGCGCCCATCGCTGGGCGCCGGCTAGTCCCGTGACCACACCCGACGCCCGCGCAGCAGCAGCAGCTGCGACGCGCGGCGCCGCACACCCGGCAGCAGCGGCGGCCGCGCACCGCGGATGCTCCGCGCCCGCCGCCAGCGGCCGGACGACGACACCGCCACCCTCCTGATCCGCTTTGGCGTGCTCGGCCTCGTCGCGGCCTTGCTGGGCGGGCTGCTGCTGCTGCGCGGCGGCGCGGAGCAAGACAGCGGTGCGCTGCTCGCCGCGCCCGGCGGCGCCGCCCTGCGAGGCTGACCGGGGGGCGCACCCTGCTCCGGCAGCGATGCTCCTCCGCGCGGCGGCGGTGGCGTGCCGCAGCAGGCCCGCCGCGGCGCTGGCAGCCGGGCACACGCCGCGCTGGGCGCCCGTGCTGGCCGCGGCGCGCGCGGCGCCGGCGCCGCACGGCCCCGGCCCCGCGTCGCGGCGGCGCCTCACGCTGGGCGTCGCGCTGGCCGCCGCCGCCGCAGGTGAGGCGGCGGCGCGGGGGCGCTGGCGTGTGCGCGGGCGCGCGCCTCGGGCGGCGCGGCGCGGCGAGGCGCGCGCACACGCCCTCGCCCCCTCGCCGGCCGCAGGCGCGCAGCAGCCCCACGCCGGCGCGCCGCGCCCCACGGCGGCGGCGGGCATGGCCACGAGCGCCGCGGCCGGCGGCGGCGGCGTGGTGGTGGTTTATGTGACGACGCCGAGCGCGGAGGTCGCCGACTCGCTCGCGACCGCACTCGTGGGCGTGCGCCTCGCGGCGTGCGTCAACCTGGTGCCCGGCGTGACGAGCGTTTACACCTGGAAGGTGCGCCATACGTGCGTGTGTGCGGGGGTGTGTTGGCGCAGCGGGCGAAAGCGGGAGCCACGGCGGCGCGGCGGCGCGGCGGCCCCGCAGCCAACCCTCGCCCACCCGCCCGCGCGCAGGGCAAGCTGGAGCGTGACAGCGAGGTGCTGATGATCATCAAGACCACCGCGGCGCTGCTGCCGGAGCTCACCGCAACGGCGCGCCGCCGCCGCGCAGCGTGCTGCGCGCGCGCGCCGCGCCGCGCCGCTCCGTGCGCCGCGCGCCGGGCGCCGCGCGCGCGCCGTGGCGGTGCTGACGTGCGCCCGCGCCGCGCCGCGCCCTCGCATGCGCCAGGTGGTGCAGCTGCACCCGTACGACGAGCCGGAGGTGCTAGCCCTGCCCGCGGTCGGCGGCAGCGCGACGTACCTGGCCTGGGTCGCGGCCTCGACGGGCCCCGCACCCGACGACGGCGCCGCCGCGCAGTGAGGGCCGCTGGAGGAGCGTGCCGGCGCGGCGGTCGGGAGACGCGTCGGAGCAGCGGCAGCGGCGCTTCAGCGGCCGTGCGCCGCGCCGCTGCTGCGCCGCCGCCGGCGCGCCTGCTGCCCGCTGCTCGGTGACCGCCTCGACCCACACACGCGCCCGCCCGTGCGTCGTCGTAGCGCGCCGCGCCGAAGCGCCCGTCGAAGCCTCTCCGCGGCGGCGCTCCGGGGCCCGGCGCCACGCGCATTGCGCCGCCTTTCGCGCGCCTCACCGTCAGCTCTCCGCCGGACGCGCGGCGTGCCACCGCGTCGCCCCGGCGCGGCAACAGCGGGCCGATCCCCCCGCGCGTTCACCACCACCACACGCCGTCCACGCCCGCGCCCTCCCCACCGGCCGACGGTCGCCATGGCAGCCGCGGGCGGCGCGCCCAAGATCAGCCCCGCCGCCGTGGGCGGCCTGGCACGGCTGCTGCTCGGCGGCGGCCTCGCCGCGTACGGCGCGGCAAACTCGCTGTTCAACGTGGAGGGCGGCCACCGCGCCATCGTGTTCAACCGCCTCCTCGGAATCAAGGACGAGGTGCGCGACGGCGCGCGGGCGGCAGGGCCGGCGGCGCGGCGCGCGCGGCAGCGGCGGCTGCAGCGGCCGCGCCGGCGCAGGCGCCGGTGCGCCACGCCGCCGCGGCGGCGTCCGTCCCACGCCGCGCCGCCGCCGCCGGCGTCGCCAGATCTACGCGGAGGGCACGCACCTCATGGTCCCCTGGTTTGAGCGCGCCATCATCTACGACGTGCGCGCGGCCGCCGAGCCTCATCCAGAGCCAGAGCGGCAGCCGCGACCTGCAGATGGTGCGCCGGCGCGCGGGGCGCGGCGCGGCGCGGCGCCTGGCGCGCGCGTGCGCGTGGCGGCGGCAGCGGCGCGCGCGCGGCATCAGGCAGCGGCCCACGCTGCCTGCCGCCCGCGCCCGCCGCGCAGGTCAACATCGGGCTGCGCGTGCTGACGCGGCCCAACCCGGAGAAGCTGCCGGAGCTCTACCGCACCCTCGGCCAGGCGCGCGCGCTGCGCCGCGCTGCTGCGCCGCGCTGCTGCGCCGCGCGCCAGCCGCGCGCCGCCCGCCGCGGCGCTGTGCGCCCTCTCCCCCCTCGGTGTCGGCGCCCCACCCACCTGCGCACGCGCCCGTCGCCCGCGACGCTCGCAGGACTACGCGGAGCGCGTGCTGCCGAGCATCATCCAGGAGACGCTGAAGAGCGTCGTCGCGCAGTACAACGCGAGCCAGCTGCTCACGATGCGCGAGGTGCGCCCGCGCCCGCGCCCGCTCGCCTCCCTCCCTCCTGCCCCCCCCCCCGCCCCCCCCCCCCCCCCAAAAAAACCTCCCCTTACAGACATGACACATGACAAGTAACGCGCCCCGTGCCGCCCCCCCCCCTCCGGCCAGGTCGTGTCGCGCGACATCCGCCGCATCCTCGCCGCGCGCGCCTCCTACTTTCACATCGTGCTCGACGACGTCTCCATCACCAACCTCACCTTCTCCCGCGAGTACACCGCCGCGGTCGAGGCGAAGCAGGTCGCGCAGCAGGACGCGGAGCGCGCCAAGTTCATCGTGAGATGCGGGCAGCGGGGCGCGGCGGGGCGGCGCGGCGCGGGGAGGGAGGCGCGGGAGGGCGGCGCGGGGAGGGAGCGAGCCAGCGGCCCGGGGCAGGGCGCGGCGAGCAGGGGGAGGGGGGACAGGGGGGAGCTGCGCACTGCGCGCTGCGTGCTGCGCGCTGCGTGCTGCGCGCTGCGTGCTGCGCGCTGCGGGGGAGGCGGCGCTCACCCGCTCCCGGCGCCGCCCGTGCCGCGCGCCGCGTCGCGCCCGCGCAGGTGGACCGCGCGGTGCAGGACAAGCAGAGCGCGATCGTGCGCGCGCAGGGTGAGGCGCAGAGCGCGCGGCTCATCGGGCAGGCGGTGCAGCAGAACCCCGCGTTCCTCACGCTGCGCAAGATCGAGGTGCGCTTGCAGGACGCTTGCAGGACAGGCTTGTTTGCAGGACGGCGCGCGCGCTTGTTTCGTTTGCAGGACGGGTCGGGTCGTGCGGCGGGTCGGGCGCGCGCGCGCGGGTTTCGCTCACGCCCGCCGCCGCGCGCCGCGCCGCGCCGCGCGCAGGCGGCGCGCGACGTCGCGGCGACGATCGCGGGGAGCAGCAACCGGGTGTTCCTCAACGCCGACAGCCTGCTGCTCAACCTGGGCGAGCTCAACACCGGCATGTCCAACAAGTGAGCGGGGGCGCCTCTCTCGCGCGGACGGCGCGGCGCGGACGGCACCGGCGGCGTGGGACGGCGGGGAGGGTGGGCAGGAGGGCGGAGCAGCGGTGCGGGATCGTCGGGAGTAAGCGAGCGAGTGGCGGCGGCGGCGTGGTGGTGGTTTATGTGACGACGCCGAGCGCGGAGGTCGCCGACTCGCTCGCGACCGCACTCGTGGGCGCGCGCCGTACGCCGACAGCGAGGGAGAGCAGGCCGCAGACGGGGCCAGCGGCAGGGCCGCCTTGGCGCCGCCAGCAGCGCGCGCCGCGGCGGTGAAGCGCGGCTCCTGCCCTTCAGCGACCACCCGCGCGTTCACCCGGTCAGCGCCGCCAGGTGCGGTCACTCCTCGTCGCCCTGGTCCCGTCGCCCAGCCCGCACGCCAGCCCCGCAGCCGGAGCGAGCAGGCCCGCTCTCGACTGCCCGCCCTCCAGCGCCCGCCAGGCCGCTCGAGCGGCGCTGTTCAGGCGCTCACCTGCTTGTTCGGGGTGATCTGCGCGTCCCGCCGGCGCAGCGCAGCCGGGCCCGACGCCTCGCGGCGGCGCGGAGCGACGAGGTGAGGCGGACGGCGCCGCCGCTGAGCGTGCATGCATGCAGCGCCAGGCTGGGGCGCCCGGCCGGCCGCGAGGCCGCCGCTGCCTCCCGCCACCGCTGGCTCCTACGGCGGCGCGCCGCGCGCCCGCGGCAACCGCCGCAACCGCTCCGCCGCAGCAGCTGTCGGCGCGCCGCGCGCTGGGCGCGAGGGGCGCGATGCAGCTGACTGTGGCGGCCTGGGACGACCGGGTGTTCCCGGTGGAGATTGACGGCGCGGAGACGCTGCACACGCTGCAGGTGGGGCGGGGGGCGCGGGGCGCGCGCTGCCGCCGCGCTGTCGCCGCCGCTGCTCGTGCCGCCGCGGCCGGCGTGCGCCGCGGGCGCGCCCGACCGCGCCTGGCACCGCGCGCGCGCAGGCCATCCTGGAGGCGGAGAGCGGCCTCACCGCGCCGCAGCAGCAGCTGCTGCACAACGGCCGCGCCGCCGGGCGCGGGCGGGCAGGCGCTGTCGGCGCTGGGGCTGGCGGACGGCGACATGCTGATGCTCATGCCGGCGCAGGCGGCGGGTGCGCGTGCCGCGCGGGCGCGCCGGCGCGGCGGCAGCGGCAGCGCTGGCGGCAGGGGCGGCGCGCTCACGCGCCCGCGCCCGCCGCTGCTGCGGACCAGGCGGCGCCGCGCCTAGGGCCGGTGGCGCGCGCGGCGGCGGCGGCGCCGCCGCTGGCGGCGCGGCGGACCCCATGCTGGAGCTGGCGCCAGACGGCAGCGCCAAGGTGCCAGCCGCGTTCATTCAGGTGCGCGCACAGCCAGCGGCGGCAGCGCGGGCGCCGCGCTGCGCCGTGCCGCACCAGACTGCCGCCGCGCAGCCACGCGCCGACGCCCTCGCCCCCCTCCCCCCCCCTCCGCTGCCCGGGGCGCCGCCGGGGCGCACAGACCATCAAGGGTCGGCCGGAGATGCTGGCGGCCATCGCCGCCAACAACCCCGTCCTCGCGTCGGCCATCCGGTGAGCTGCGCGCGTGCGTGGGGGCGTCGCACGTGTCGCACGCGGGCGGCAGCACGGCCGGCCCCCGCGCTGCACACCCGCGCTGCTCTCCTCCCGCTGAGAACCCGCCGCGCCCGCGCCCCGACGCCCCTGCGCCGCGCGCACAGCAACGACGACGTCCCTGCGCTGCAGGCGGAGCTCCGGCACATGCGCACCGTGCAGGCGGAGCAGCAGGCGCGGCGCTCAGCGCGCGGGGGGGCCGGCAGCGGGCGCGCGCGGGCCGGCGGCCTCGCGGCCCGGCAGCTCGGCGGTCACGCCGCGGCGGCGGCGCGCCTCGCCCGCCCGCGCGCCCCACGCCACACGCCCCGCGCCCACGCCCCGCGCCTCGCGCCGTGCCCCGCGCCGCGCCGTGCGCAGGCGGCGGCGGCGCACGAGGCCGAGCTGGCGGGCGCCGACCCGTTTGACCCCGACGTCCAGGCCAAAATCGAGGCCATGATCCAGGTGGGTCGTGGGGCGGCTTGGGGCACGTGTGTGCCGGGCCTGAAACGCAGCCTGAGCACCCCAACAAGACCCCGCCGCGCGGCGGGCCGGCCGGCGGCCCTGCTACGCCCGCCCACGCGCGCGCCCGCCCGCTCACCTGGACCTCACACACCCCAAACCGCAGAAGCAAAACATCGAGGAGAACCTCGCCGCCGCGCTGGAGCACAACCCCGAGGTCTTTGGCAGCGTGACGATGCTGTACGTCGACATGGAGGTGAGTCAGTCAGCGGCGCATGGAGGTGTCGTTGCTTGCGCGCCGCGCCGTTTGTGGGTGAGCGCGGCGCGGCGCGAGGTACAGGTCTTCCTCCAGTTCGCGAGTGGAGGTGCACCTCCACCTCGCGCCGCGCAGCGCTCACCCCACAACGGCGCAGCGCGCAAGCAACAGCTGTTGCGACGCGGCGTCGCTTGCACGCTGCAGGCGTTCTCATGCTGACAGCGCAGCGCGCAAGCGACGCCGCGCCGCAGCGCCGCGCTCACCTCCGTGCCGCCGCGCTGTTTGGCCGACCGACGCGGTCCCCCGTCCTGCGCGCTCGGCGCGGGCCCGCACTGCCCTCCACCGCCCGCTCCCTCCGCACACGCCCCCCCCCCCCCCCCCCACCCTCCCCCCCCCCCACACACCCACCCCCACACGCGCGCGCGCCCGCCAGGTCAACGGCGTGCCGGTCAAGGCGTTTGTTGACAGCGGGGCGCAGATGACCATCATGACACAGGTGGGGGTTTAGGAGGGCTCTGTGCGGGGGTTTAGGAGCGCTCTGTGCGGGGGTTTAGGGCTCTGTGCGGGGGCCCAGGCGCCGGTCGGTTTCCGCCCCGAGGCCGCCCGCGCGCCGCCGCCGTGCGCGCCTGCCCCGCCGCCCCGCCGCCCCACACACGCGCGCGCCGCCCCCGCCCGGCGCCGCAGGAGTTTGCGGGGCGCTGCCACCTGATGCGCCTGATGGACACGCGCTTTGCGGGCATGGCCGTGGGCGTGGGCTCGTCGCGCATCCTCGGCCGCGTGCACCAGGCGCCGCTCAAGGCGCGGCGGCGACTGCGTCGCGCGGCGCGGCGGCGCGCGGCGCTGCAGGGGTTGTGCCTCGTGCCCCCTCGCTCTCTCCCCCTCCCCCTCCCTCCCGTCCCCGCACGCCCACACGCGCGCCCACCTCCCGCCCGCCCACACACGCCCGCCTCCCCCTCCCTCCTCCACACCCCCCCCCCGCAACAGGTCGCGGGCCACTTCACGACCGCCTCCATCACCGTGCTGGAGCAGCGCGAGGGCCCGCAGTTCATCTTTGGGCTCGACATGCTCAAGCGACACATCTGCACGCTCGACCTCGGCGCGGGCGCGCTACGCTTCGGCTCGTGCGACGCGACGCTGCCCTTCCTCCCGGGTGCGGCGCGGCGCGCGCAGGGGCGCGCGGGGCCGGGCGGGCGCGGGCGCCGGGCCCGCCGCCGCGCCCGCGCGCGCCGCCGCACGCCGGCCGCTGGGCCGTCGCGGGGCCGCCGCGAGCGCGCGCGCGTGGCTCGCGGCACTGTGTTTCCACGTGGAGGGGCGGCCACAACACAGGCCACGTGCGCCGGCCCTCCACGTGGAAGCACAGCGCCGCGAGCCACGCGCGCGCCGCCGAACGCCCCGGCGCGCAGCCCGCGCCGCGCCGCCGCCGCGCTGCGCCCCCTCCCACGCGCCCCTCGTGCTCCCG
Organism: Scenedesmus sp. PABB004; assembly: GCA_014905635.1. NCBI lineage: Eukaryota > Viridiplantae > Chlorophyta > Chlorophyceae > Sphaeropleales > Scenedesmaceae > Scenedesmus > Scenedesmus sp. PABB004. The sequence continues at coordinate 144,622 of JABVCE010000017.1, forward strand.
TTTTTCACCCCCCTCACGCACGCCCCGCACACTCACACTCACAATCCCCTCGCACTCTCCCCTCTCGCCCCCAGAGCACCTCATCCCCTCTGACTTCAAGGCCCACATTGAGGACGTCTCCAAGGCGCAGGCAGAGAAAAACGTCAGCGACGCAGCCGCCGCGGACGCCGGCGGCGCGGGCCCGAGCGCGGGCGCGGGCGCGGGCGCCTCGGCGAGCGCCGGCGCCGCCGGCGGCGCGGCTCCGATGGACGTCGCCGCGTCGCCGGCGCCCGCCGCGCGGGCGGCGGGCGGCGCCCCGGCCGCCGCCGCTGCGCCCGCGCCGGCTGCGCCGGCCGCGCCGGCGGGCGGCGGCGCCGACGCGGGCAAGGTTGCGCAGCTCGCGGGGCTGGGGTTCTCGCCCGAGCAGGCGGCCGCCGCGCTCGCGGCGGCGGGCGGCGACGTCGACGCGGCGGCGGCGATGCTCTTCGGAATGTGAGCGCGGCGGGCGGTGTGCGGCGCGGCGGCCGCGTGCGCGCGCGACGCGCGTCGCGTCTGCCGCTGAGCCGGCGGGGGGGCGCTTCTTTCCTCTGTGTTGCGCGCTGCTGATCGCGGCGATCGTAACGGGCCGGCCGTGCGTGCGTTTGCTCGTCGTCCGCGTTCGCTCGTCGTCATCCGCGAGCGACGCCAGGAGCGGGCGCGTCTCAGCGCCCGCCCGCCAGACGGCCCGACAGCGCGGCGACGGGCGGCGGCGCCCCTGGGCCGCGCGCGGCGCGCTCGCAGCGCCGCGCGAGGCGGGACAGGGGCCCGCCGCCGCCGCCGCCGCACAAAACAGCGCTCGTCCTCTCTCCACCGCAGAGAGCGAGAGAGAGAGAGAGAGAGAGGAGGGGGCGCAGGGGCAGCTCCAGGCATGTACACGCGCCGCCGCCGCTCGGCACACAGGTGCCGCCCAGCCTGCGCGCCGGGCAGAGCGGCACTGCCCCACACAGCCGCCGTCCGCCGCAAATAACACCGCCGCCGCACGCCCCCTGCCAGTATGCTGCTGCCTGCTGCTGCGTCAGCCCTGCCGCAAGGCGCGGGCAGGCAATCCTCGGTGTGCTTGGGAGTGCTTGGAGGCCGCAAGCGTCCAAGCCAAGAGTGCATTTGTTCGTTTGGTTGACCACCACCACCGCCGCCGCTCCTTCGCCGGCCACGGGCCACGGGGCGCGGGCCCCCGGCCGCCGCGCCGCGCCGCGCCGCGCCGCGCCGGGGCGGCCGCGCTGCCGCTGCAGCGCGCCGCCCCAGCGCGCGCGCCGCGCCGGCGTCACCGCCCGCCGAAGAGCCAGAAATGCCGCCCCGCGCGACGGCCGCCCCCGCTGCTGCTCCCCTCTGCATCGAGCAGCCCCGCGCCGGCACCACCGGCGCCGTCGTGCGCGGCGGCGTGCAGGCGCATCGCGCTCGCGCGCGCGACGCGGCGCAGGTGCAGGTGCGCGGCGGCGAGCCGCGACGACGAACGCCGCCGCGCCGCGGCGAGGCTCGACCCCGCGAGCGCCTCGGGGCCGCCGCCCGCGACCCAGGCCTCCATCTGGCCGCCAAAGAGCTTGTTGTATTCGATGAGCTGCCGGCGGAGGTAGAGGAGGCGGGGGTACTGCGACAGGTGCCTGGGGTTGTGGGTGGGTTGCGGGGGCGGGCGGGCGGGTGGGTGGCGGGTCGGCGAGAGGGGGAGGGAGAGAGAGAGAGAGAGAGAGAAAGAGGAGAGAGAGAGAGGGAGAGAGAGAGAGAGAGAGAAAGAGGGAGGGAGAGAGAGAGAGAGAGAGAGAGAGAGAGAGAGAGAGAGAGAGAGAGAGAGGGAAGGAATAGAGGGAGAGAGAGAGAAATAGAGAGAGAGAGAGAGGAAGAGAGAGAGGGAGAGAGGACGGCGGGCGGGGCGGCGCGCACCGGTACGCCCAGTGCTGCGCCTCGTCCGCGATGGCCGCCGCGGTGCGGGGGCTGCCCTCCAGCCGCTCCACGAGGCGCAGCACCTGGTCCCCCGCGTCCGCGCCGGCGGTGAAGGGCGCGTAGTGCTTCCAGGGCTTCAGCGACCTGCGCAGCGCAGTGGCGGGCGCGGGCGCGTGGGCGGGCAGGCGCGTGGGCGGTGTGGTGGCCTGGGCGGTGGGCTGTGAGGCCGAGCAGGCGGGGATATATGAAGCAGCCACACGCAGCAGCGCCATTGCGGCCCACGCGCCTGTAGTAGTATTCAATCCAGTCGCTCTCCTCCTTGAGCACCACGCTGTTGGTCAGCATCACCTTGACCAGCCGCGTCTGCGGGGCGTGGCGGTGTTGGCGGCGGCGTTGGCGCGGTGGTGTTGTGCGGCGCGTGCGGGCGAGCCGCGCGGGCGGCCGCCGCGCGGGCGCTGGCGGGGCGGGACGGTGCGGCGCGCGGCTTGCGGGCGCGCCTGCGCGACGCAGCCGTCTGCACTGACGAGGTACTTGTACTTTGCGTGGTCGGGATGGACACAAAGCTCGCCTTGCTGAACCTGGGGGGGGGGGGGAACAGGGCGGCGGGTGAGGCACGGAGCGGCGGGTGAGGCACAGCGCGGGGGCGCGGTGCTGGGCGGGGCGGCAGGGGGCTGTGCGCGCGCGGGGCGCCGCCGCCGCTGGCCGGCAAAGCAGCACGCGCGGTGCGCTCGAGGCACGCCGCAGGCCGCGCGGCTGCATTGCAATCCAATGCAGTTCAATGCAGGTCAATGCAGGTCAATGCAATGCAGGTCAAATGCAGGTCACATGCAGGTCAGCGCAATGCAGGTCAAATGCAGGTCAGTGCAGGTCAATGCAATGCAGGTCAAATGCAGGTCACATGCAGGTCAGATGCAGGCAAGTCAGTCCCAGCCCCCCGCCGCACCTGTACTTGAGGAAGTGCTTGTCCGCGCCGTCGATGCGCGTGATGCCGAGGTCAAGGCGGCCCGGGTGGTACTCGCTCGTCACCGCGAGCACCGCGCGGCTGCTGTTGGGCGGCATGCAGCCCTGCGCGCGCGCGCGCGCGCGCGTGTGCGCGTGTGTGTGCGCGCGCGTGCGTGTGCGTGTGTGGGAGGGGGGGGGGAGGTGACGACGGCGGCAGCGCGCGCGCACAGGGGGGAAAGGGAGCGAGCGCCGCCCGGCTCCGCCTCCCGAGCCGCCCGCGCCGCCCCGCCTGCCGGCGCCCTGGCGAGCGCCCCGCCCCGCCCCGCCCCGCCCCGACAAGACCCTGAGCCCCTAAACCCCATCACCCCTGAGCCCCAGGGCTTGCCTGCTGGCTCGCGCGCATGAAGGCGGTCGGGCGCTTTGCCTCCCAGGGGAAGAGGTAGAGGTCCTCGTAGTGGTGGTTGAACACCTGGGGGTTTAGGAGGGTTTAGGGGGCGGCGGGGCGCAGGGTTTAGGGTGTAGGGGCGTTGGAGGGCGCAGGGGCGCGCCGCCGCCGGGCCGCGCACCGCGCGCGCGCGACGGTCGGCACACGCGCACGCAGCGCCGCGCGCGGTCAACACGCGTACACGCGCAACGCACCGGCAGCAGGACCTCGTTGGTGTCCAGGTTGCGCCCGTGTCGCCACTTCTTGTAGTTTGTGAACACCGGCAGCGGGCAGCGCCCCTCGGCGCAGATGGGGAAGTCGTCAATGTTCAGCACAAAGGCAGAGTCTGGGGTGTGAGCGGGGGTTGGCGGGGTTCAGGGGCGGGTTGGCGGGGTTCAGGGGCGCGGGGTTTGAGGAGGCTCGGCGCGGCGGGGCACGGGGACCGCGGCGCGCGCGGCGCGGCGGACCTGGGAAGCCGAGCGAGCGCGCGCCCTCGACCGCGGCCTTTATGCAGGCAAAGCGCCAGTGGTTGTCGCCACCGCGCAGCCAGTGCACCTGCGCCCGGGGCGGCGGTGGGCGCGCCGCGCCGCGGCCGCCGCCCGCCCGCCGCTGCGCGGCCGGCCGCCGCGCCGCCCCGCCCGCCGCTGCCCCGCCGCTGCCCCGCCGCGCCGCGCCTGCACGGTGCCGTTGCGCACGACCACCAGGCCCGCGTTGCCCTCGCCGAGCTCGTGCCGCGGGACGTTCTCATTGAACCCCTGCGCCGCCGGCCGGCGCGCGGCGGACGCGGGGCGGCGCTCGGCCGCCGCCGCAGCCGCTGCCGCCGCGCCTGCCGCCGCCGCCGCCGCCACCACCCTGCCGCCGCCCCGCACGCCGTCTGCCGCCGCCGCCCTGCTCTGCTGCCGCCGCCACCACCCTGCCGCCGCCCTGCCCTGCCCTGCCCCGCCGCCCTGCTCTGCTGCCGCCGCCACCACCCTGCCGCCCTGCCCTGCCGCCGCCGCCCGCTCTGCCGCCCTGCCCTGCCGCCCTGCCCTGCTGCCCTGCCCTGCCGCCCTGCCCTGCCGCCGCGCCGCACCCGCACAAAGTCCTCAAACTCCTTGATGCTCCACCCCCGGGGCGGCGGAAGGGGGCGAGGTCGGGCTCCAGGTTGTCCCGGAAGAGCGCCGCCAGGTCGGCGTCGGTGCGCGCGCGCTCAAAGCCGGGCGCATACGCGAGCACTTCGACGCGCCCCGGCGGCGGCGGCTCCTGCGCCGGCGGCGGCGGCGGCGGTCGCGCGGGGCGGCGGTCGCGCGGGCGCGGGCGCGGCGCCCGTCGCGCGGCGGTGCCTGCCGCTGCTGCCGGCGGCGGCGGCGACGCGGGGCAGCGGGCGCGCTGCTGCGCCAGCGTCGCCGCGCCGGCGGCTGCCCACGTGTCTGCCGCCGCGGGCGCGGCCAGGGCTGTGGCTCGCTGCGGCGGGCGATCTGGTCGGCTGCCAGGCCAGGGGGGCCCGGGTGGGAGCGTGGAGGAGTCGGGGGCAGCAGCCGGCCCCTGGGCCGGTAGTGGCCCGCCCACCGCCGGCGCGGCTGCTGCTGCGCTGGCGCACGGGGCGAGTCCCGATCGAATTGCGCGTTCCGCGCCCGGCGGCCGGCCGGCCGGGCGCCGGCTCGCGCCGGGCGGGCGCTGCGCGCCCCCGCACCGCACGCGCCGCGCGCGGGCGCGTCGCCGCGCACCTCCTGGCGCAGCAGGGCCTTGTAGATGGTGGACTGGTTCACCAGCTGCCCGCCAATGCGCGGCGCGGCCAGCAGCTGGAGGCCGGCCAGCAGCAGCAGGAGCGCCCCGCGCCGAGCCATGCCGCCGCCGCCCTCAGCTCCAGCTCATGCTGGCTCGAGCTCGATTTTGCGGCGGTTGCGGCGCGCCGGCGCTCGTGCGGCCCGGGCCGAGTGCTGCGCGCGACCAGCAGCAGCGCCTGCGCCTGTGGCGGTGCCTGGGTGGGCTGCGTGTGTCTGTGGTGGCCGTGGGATGCGCCGGCGGGCAGGGCGGGCGCGCGCCGCGGTGGACGAATGACAGCAGCGGCGGCGGCGCAGGGCGCGGGTGTGTGCGCTCGCGCGGCGCAACCTGCGCTGCCGCCGCCGCTCGCGCCACTCGCCGCGAAGACGTCCAGACCACAGCCGCCCTCACAGCCCTGCGCACTCCACAGCGGCCGCGCGCTGCGCACCACCAGCGCCCGCCCGCGCTCCCACCGCCGCGTCGCCGCGCAACACACAAGACCCGCCCGCCGCCATGTACGCCCTGGCGCGGCCACCGGCGGGCGCCGCCGCGGCGCCGGCGCGGCGCGCCGCTGCCGGCAGCAGCAGCAGCAACCGCTGCGCGCCCGTGCGCGCCGCGGCGCGCCGCGGCCCCGCGCCGCCGCCGCCCGGCGGCGCCCTCGCCGCGCCGGCGTGCGCGGCGCGCGGCGCCGGCAGCCGCGGCGTCGCGTGCAGGTGTGCCCCCGCGCCGCAGCGCGCGGCGCGCTCATCTGCGCCGCCGCCGCCCACCGCGCCCCGCGCGGCCGCGGCCGCCCCGCAGGGTGCTGACTGAGAGCGCCACGCTCGACATCGGCTCGCCCGCGCCGACGTTCGAGCTGCCGGACCCGCTGTCCGGCGGGACCGTGAGCCTGTCCGGCGCCGCGGCGGGGGCCAAGGCCACGCTGGTGATGTTCATATGCAACCACTGCCCCTTTGTGGTCATGCTCAAGCGTGAGACAGCGAGGGCGCGAGCGCGCGCCGCGCCGCGCGACACGCACGACGCGGGCTGGCGCCGCGCGGGCCAGCGGCACCGCGCCGCGGCGCCGCGCGCCCGACGCCGCCCCCGCCCCGCCCCTCCCCCGCGCCTCTCGTGCGCCACGCGGCCGCGCGGCCACCCCAGCCGCCATCGCGGCGCTGGCCAAGGAGTACCAGGCCCGCGGCGTCGCGGTGGTGGCCATCAGCAGCAACAGCACCGCCACGCACCCGCAGGACGGGCCCGAGGCGATGGCGGCCGACGCCAAGGAGCAGGGTGCGCCCCCGCGCGCCGCGCGTTGACCCTCCCGCTTGCTGCCCCGCTCGCTCCCACCTCCCTCCCTCCCTCACACTCCCTCCCTCCCTCCCTCACATGCGCACACACGCACACGCGCGCACTCGCTCACCCCTCCCCGCCGCCAGGCTACACCTTCCCGTACCTCTTTGATGAGTCACAGGCGGTCGCGCGCGCCTACACCGCGGCAAGCACCGCGCCGCGCCGCCGGTGGCCGCGCGGCAGCCCCCGCCCCCCCCCCTCCCCTCCCCGCCGCCGCCGCCGCCGGGGCGCGCACGCCCTTGTGTTGCGAGCACGCTGCGCTGACGCCGCCTGCGCCGGCCGCCGGCGCCCGCGTTTGCCAGGCGTGCACGCCCGAGTTTTACGTCTTTGACGGCGACCTGCGCCTCACCTACCACGGCCAGTTTGACGACGCGCGGCCCAACAACGGCAAGCCCGTCACGGGTGCGGCGCGTTCGGCCCAGCTCGGGCGTTCGTTTGTCCCGTGGGGCGGGCGGGAGGGCGGGCGGCCGCGTGCCGACGACCGCCGCCGCCGGCGCGCCCGCCCCGCCGTGCGCCAGGCGCCGACCTGCGCGTCGCGCTCGACGCCGCGCTCGCGGGCGCGCCGCTGCCGGCCGACTTCACGCCGCGGCCGAGCATCGGTTGCAACATCAAGTGCGCCCCGCGGCGGCGGCGCGGGGCGGCGCTGCTCGCCCCGGGCCGGCCGACGCCAGGCGCTGGCGCGCCGCGGCCGACGCGGCGCCGCGCGCACCGCAGGTGGCACCCGGGGCAGGAGCCCGACTACTTCGGCAGCCAGATCGTCAAGAAGTGAGCTGAGCTGACAGGCTGGCAGTCAGGTCAGTGAGGCGCATGCGGGCGCTTGGTCGAGCGAGCGCACGAGAGAGCGGCGGCGGGTGTGTGACACAGTAACAGCTCGCCGGGGCGCTGGTGTAGCGTCTAGGTAGCGGCCCGAACTCTCCGCGTCCCAGACCGCTCGCGCTGCGAGCCGGAGCGGGCGCACTCGCTCGGCGCCATCCCGCGTGGGCTTGGTCCCGGTTGGCGAGCGCACGGCTGCGGCGGCGCTGTTCAAGCACGCCTGAGTCCTCATCATGCGCCCCGCCGTTGCGCTGGCGCTGCTGGTGGCCGCGCTGGCGCTGGCCGCGCCCGCAGTAGGCGGCAAGCTGCGCGCCGCGGCGCCCGGCGCGCGCGTGGTGCCGCGGCGCTTCATCGTGCAGCTCACCGAGCGCCACGGCCGGCGGCTGGCGGGCGCGGGCGACGCGGAGGCGCCGGCGGCGCGCCGCGCGCGGCGCGCGGGCGCCGGCGCGCCGAGCCCGTTCCTGCGCGACGCGCGCGCGGCCAACGTCAACGTCACGCAGCTGCGCTCGTATGACGGCCCGCTTTTCCGGGGCGTCGCGCTGGCGGCGGGCAGCGACGGCGACGCGGCGGCGCTGCTGGAGCGGCTCGACGCCGACGCGGGCGTGGCGGCCGTGTTCCCCGTGGTGCGGCGGGGCGGCGTGGCAGGAGGGAGGGAGGAGGCCCTGGCCGGCCTGAGTTGAGCAGGGCAGCTGGCGGCAGTGTTTTGTGCAGCTTGAGCGCGCCTGCGGCAGCGGCCAGCCCAGCCAGCGCGCGGCGCGTGGCTGCGGCACCGCTCACCCGCCGCACCCCCGCCCCGCCCCGCCGCCAGACCACCATCACCGCGCCCCGCCCGGTGCGCCCCAGCCCGCGCCGCGTGCCCGGCGCCGCGGCGGCGGCGGCGATCGCCGTGGCGGCGTCCGCAGCGGCCGCGAGCCCCGACGCCTTGGGCGCGGGCGCGGGCCCCGACGCCGCGGGCGCAGCGGTCGCGCCCGCGAGCTTCACCCAGACGCCGCTGCCCATTCCCTACCCTGACGTCACGCTGCCGCTCGGCCCCGGCGGGGCGGCGGTCGCGTTCCGCCCGAGCCGCGCGTGGGGCGTCGCGGACGCGCTGACCAACGTGACCGCGCTGCGGGAGCGCTGGGGCCTGACCGGCGCGGGCGTGCGCATCGGCATCATCGACTCTGGCATCGACTACACGCACCCCGCGTTTGGGCGCTGCACCGCGGTGGGGCAGCCCGCGGGGCGCTGCCGCGTCGTCGCGGGGTGGGACTTTGTCGGCGACGGCTTTGAGGCGCCGACGGATGCGCCGCAGCCCAACGACGACCCGGTGCGTGCGCGCGCGCGCCTGTGTGCACACGTGCGCGCACGGGCTCGCGGCCGTGGGGCTGAGCCCCCCGCCGCCGCGGCCGCCGCGCAGATGGACTGCGGCGAGGAGCGGCACGGCACGAGCGTCGCGGGCGTCGCGGCGGCGGGCTACGTGGAGGGCGCGCCGATGCTGGGCGTCGCCCCCGAGGCACTGCTGGGCGCCTATCAGGTGGGTTCAGGGCTTAGGGTCGGCTCTAAAACCCTTGAGCGGGCGGGGCGCTGCACAGAGCGCCCAGCCCCAGGGAGCGGCCTGGAGCGGTCCCCCACGCGCCGGCCGCGCCGCGCAAAGACAAAGACAAAGACAAGGATAGTTACACGCCAGGCTCGCGCCCCTTGGTCCCGCGCAGGTGTACGGCTGCAGCGGCGTCGGCACGAGCGAGGCGCTGCTCGCGGCGCTAGAGGCAGCGGTGGACGACGGCATGGACATTGTTAACCTCAGCCTGGGCGAGCCCTCCGGCTACACCGCGGTGGGTGCACGCTCCAAGGCCCCGGCCGCCGCGGTTTTTTGTGGCGCTCAGGGCTCGCGGCCTGCACCTGGGCGGCGCTTGCGGGCGACCCGTTGCCCGGCCGCCGCGCCGCCCTCTGCTCGAGGGCGCCGGGGTGGGGGCCAAACACGCTCGTCCCGCCGCCGCCGCAGGAGCCGTGGGCGGGCATCATGGCCGCCCTCTTTGCCCGCGGCGTCGTCGTCGTGCGCACGCCCGGCAACGAGGGCGACCCCTGGGGCGGGCAGGGCCTGTTTTACGCCGACGGCCACACCGCGCCCGGCGCGCTCGTCGTCGGCGGGTCGACCACCGCGAGCGACGACTTCAACTACGTCGGCCCCTCCGCCTTCAGCTCCTGGGGCCCGGTGCGCGCCGCGCCGCGCTGCGTCGCGTTGCCGCGATGCGCGTCGCCTGCGCCGCGCCCCCACCGCTGACCACACCGCCATCCTCGCGCGGACCGCCGTCGCCTGCGGCGCGCGCGCGCAGGACCCGGAGCTCCGCCTGCTGCCCACGGTGACGGGGCCGGCTGAGATGCTGATCACCACCTATGGCGGCGGCGGGCGCTACACGACGCCCGCGTTTCGGTGCGCCGCGCGCGGCGGGAGGGCGGCCCAGCCCGCTCGTCGCTGCTGCACGGGCGGGGCGCTGCGCGGCTGGAGCCCCCGCGCGCAGCGCCGACCCCGCCGACCGCACAAACCCGCGCGCGCGCGCGCAGGGACGGCGGCGCGCCGCTCGCGCCTGTGTCGGGCACGTCGTTCGCCGCGCCGTACGCCGCCGGCGCGCTCGCGCTCGCGCTGCAGCTCCACCGCGCCGCGGCCGCGCCGGGCGCGGGCCCCGACGCGCCCGCGCTCGCGAGCCTGCCGCCGCCGGTCGGCCTGCTCGCGGGCGGCGCCGGCGGCGCGGCCGCTCCCGCGCCGCCGCGCTTTGACCAGGCCTGGGTCAACGCGGCGCTGTCGGCCACGGCGCGGCCGCTGGACGCCAACATGATGTTCGTGGAGGAGAGCGTGGCCAAGCAGGGCGCGGGTGCGGCGGCGGCGCAGAGGGCGGCGGGTGGGGCAGCGGGGTCTCACGCCATCGCTGCGCCCAGGCGGCGGTGTTGCTCGCAGGCGGCGCGCGCGGCGGCCCCGCCGCGTGCCCTGCGCCCCTGCCCGAGGTCCCCGCTCGCCCCTGCTGCTCCCGCCTAAACCCTAAACCCTGACCCCAGGCCTGTTCGACATCGGCGCCGCGGTGCTAAACCCCATCTCCCTGGACCCGCCCTCCCTCGGCCTGCCGAGTGAGGGGTCGACCCACGTCGCCAACGTCACGCTGACCTATGCCGCACAGCCGACCGACACGGGGCCGCTCAGCTACAGGCGCGTGGGGTGGCGGGGCGGGGCGGGACGCCGCCGCGCTGCGCCGACTGGCGCGCGCGCCGCCGAGCGGGCGGCGCCGGCAACAGCAAAAACCCAACACACGCCCCGCCGCCGCGCTCTCGTTCCCCCCGCAGGTTTCAGCACGAGAGCGCCGCCGCGATCGCGGTGCCGGCGACCTGGGGCGCCAAGCCGCTCACGCCGCTCGACGGCACCGTCTTTGACGCGTCCGCCGGCGTGACCGCCGAGCCGGCCGAGGTCATGCTCTGGCCGGGCGAGTCAGCCACCGTGACGGTGAGGCGCGCCCTGCCCGCACGCCGCGGCACCGCAGCGCCGCGCCGCCGCCGGCCCGCGCTGCCGGCGTCGTCGGTGCGCCCGCTGGATGACGCCACGCGCTGCGCGCGCCGTGCCTGGCCCACGCGGCCGCCCCAGGTGACGTTCACGCTGCCGCCCGAGCTGGAGGAGCGCCGGCTGTTTTATTCTGGCTATCTGACCTTTCTGCCGCAGCCCGTGCCGGCCGGCGCGGCGGCGGCGCGGGCGGGCGCGCCGCCCGCGGACGACGCGGCCGGCATCGCCACGCCGCCTGCGGCGGGCGAGGGCGCGCCGGCGCAGGCGGCGCCCGATGGCACGCTGGCGCAGGCGGCGCCCGAGGGCGAGGGCGCGGCGGACGAGGCAGAGGCGTCGGACGGCGCACCGGCGGCCGCCCCGGTGGGCGTGGCCGCTGTGGCAGCGCAGGCAGCGCCCGGCCACCGCGCCGGCCTGCGCGCGCTGCTGCAGCAGGAGGCGGCCGGCGCCGGCGGGGACGAGCCGGCCGCCGGCGACGGGGGCGCCGAGCCCGCGGTCGCCGAGCAGATTCAGTCTGCGCCCGCCGGCGAGGGCGCCGCGGGCGCGCCGCTGGGCGAGCCGCAGTCCCTGCCGGAGCTGGCGCGCGACGATGGCACTGCCAGCCATGCTGGCGACTCTGGCGTCATCGCCGTCACTCGCGGCAACGCCGTCACTCGCGGCAGCGACGACGACAACGACGACGACGACGACGATGACGACCGCCGCCGCCACGACCGCCGCGACGACCGCCGCGACGGGCGGGGCTGGCGCTCCCACGACGGCCCAGGCGGCGAGCGCCCCCACCCCGGCGACGAGCACCGCCGCGGCCGCGGCGAGGGCCTCCGCGACCGGCGCGGCCGCGCGTGGCGCGCGCCCGTCGCCCGCGGCGGCCGCCGCGAGGCGCCCGCCGTCGCGGCGCCGCCGCCGGCCGCGCCGGCCGCGCCGCCGGCGCGGCCGGCCGTCGCGCCGCTGCCGCCGGTCGGGCGCGTCGCGGGCGTGCGGCTGGTGGTGCCCTACCAGGGCGCGCCGGGCTACTCCACGTCGCTGCCCGTGGCGATGCCCAACTCCTGGCGGGTGCGCCGCCGCGCCGGCCCGCCGCGCCGCGCCCGCCCCGCGCCCCACCCCGCGCACGCCGCCGCAGCCGCGGCGCGCCCTGCGGCCGCGAGCACCGACCCCCGCCGCCGCCTGCTCACCCCGCTGACCCCCGCCGCCGTCCGCGCCTCGGCTCGTGGCCAGGTCAACGCCCTCTGTTACGCCCCGGGCACAGTCAATGTGCTCTCTCATGGCGTGGCGGTCAACCCGGCGATGAAGGTGCGGGACGGGCTGAGGGACGGGCCGAGGGACAGGGCGGGGCGCCAGGGCCCCGGGCGGGCGCGTGCCGCGGCGCCCGCCTCAGCGGCCTGAGCCCCGCACCGCCGGCTGTGCCTTGGCGCAGGTCAACGACGGCGGCTGCGCCGCGCTGTCGGGGAGCTACGGCTCGGCGCTGCGGCCGGCCATCGAGGTGCGGCGACGCGCGGAGGCCTGCCATGCCAGCCCTGCCCAGGGCTGCCCCAGGCTGCGCGCCGCGCGCTCACGCACACACGCGCCCTCGCTCTCGCTGCCAACCCTCAGGTGCCGCTGAGTCAGATCCAGCAGTTCCCCTGCGCGCTGAGCCTCGTGCTCGCGCCGATCCTCCCCGTCCGCCGGTGCGCGCTGCCGCCGCGTCGCCGCCGCCGCCGCGCGCCCCCGCCACCCGCGGGGCTCCCCTGACGCCCCCTGGCGCCCCGCCGCCCCGGCGCCGCGCGGCGCAGCATCACCGTGGAGCTCACCGACCCCGCCACCAACGCCACGCTGGGGGGGCTGGGCACGCTGGAGACGGCCAGCTATTCGCGCTCGCCCGCGGGGTCGCCCTGGTCGTACTGCCTGGACTGGCGGGGGCGCTACGACCGCGCCGACGGCGGCGGCACCGCCGCCGTGCGCCCCGGCCGCGCGTACGGCATGGCCGCGACGCTCGAGGCGCCGCTGAGCCTTGCGGACGCCGCCGCGGGGCTCGCGCCGCGCCGCGTGCGGGTGCCCATGCAGGGCTCGTTCAAGGTGGTCAGGGGCTGAGCTCCTGAGCGGCGGGCCGAATGAGCGCGCAGAGCGCGCTGGCTCTCCGGACCCTGCTGCCGTCGCTGCGGAAAGCGTGTGCCAGCGCGCTGAGGGCGGGCGGCGGCGGCGCGACCAGGGGGGCTGGGGGGCTGCGCGCAGCAAGGAACCCAACACCCGCCGGTGCGGACGGCGCTGCGAAATGCGCCCGAGCCGGAGCAAGTTACTGTTGACCGCGTTCACACCCGGGATTACGCCGACAGACATCAAGAGTCAGAACCAGCGTGCGCCTGCGCCTGCCGGGCAGCGTGGTGGGGCTGCGCGGGGCTGCACGTCGCCGCCATTTCAAGTGAGAGATAGTGAGAGAGAGCGTGTGGCATGGTCGCACATGCTCACACATGATCACACGACAAGAGCACACCCAGCGCCGCCGCCAGCCCGATCCCACCACCGCCAGTCGCGCCACATGCAGTCCGTCGGCAGCAGATGCCGCCGCGTCACACCCGCCCGGCAGGCCAAAATCAGCGCCGCGCGTCCGGCCGCTCACTGCTGCCGGCACGTCTTGGCCGGCGCCGCCGCGTCGCCGGCGGCGGGCACGTCGGCGGGCGCCGCGGCCGACGCGGCGCCGCCCGCCGGCGCGCCCGCGTCGCTGCCCGCGCGCCGCGCCGCGGGGTCGGGGCTCGCGCGGCCGCTGCTCGCGCCGCTCACGGCGCCGAGCGTCACGCGGCAGCCCTTCGCGACCTTGACCGCGCCGCCGCCGGCGCCGGCCGCCGCGCCGGGGGCCGGCGGCGGCGCGCCGCCGCCGGAGGCCGCCGAGAGCTGCCGCGCGAGCGCCTCGACCTTGCCCTTTGCGCCCGTGCGCCGGCGCTTGCTGCCGCCGCTGCTGCTCCGCCGCCGGCGCGCGCCGGCGGCATCGGCGGCGAGCAGCCGGTCGATCATGCCCGCCACCGCGTCGACGACCGCGCGGTCCACGCCGTCGCGGTAGTGCCGCGGCGCGCGCGGCGGCGGCGGGTGCGCGTCCGCGCCCGCGCCCGCGGCGCCGGCGCCGGCGCCGGCGCCGGCGCCGCCGCGGCGCCGCGCCGGCGTCGCGCCCAGCCGCAGCAGCACGCCCGCCACGAGGCGGCGCACCTCCGGCAGCACGCCCTCGGCGCCCTCGTCGTCCTCGTCGCTGCCGCCGTCGCCGCGGCGCGCCGCCGCCGCGGCCGCGGCCGCGGCCGCCTCGGCGCGCGCCGCCGCCTCGGCGGCACGCGCGGCCTGCCGCGCGGCGGCGCGCCACCCCGGGTTGACCACGGTGGCGATGGCGTTGGCCACGAGCTGCTGCACCTCCGGCGCGATGCCCTCGCGGCGCACGTAGGGCATGTGCGGCGGCGGCGTGCGGCCGGGGCGGCTCGCCTTGGCCTTGCCGCCCGGCGCGCCGGCGCCGGCGCCCTGCTGCTGGGCCTGCGGGGCCTGCTGCGGCTGCTGCTGGGGCTGCTGCTGCTGCTGCTTGTCCTTGCGCTGCCGCTCACGCTTCTGGCCGCGCCCCTCCTTGTCGCCGGCGGCGTCGGCCGACGCCGCCGCTGCGAGCGCCGCGCCGGCCGCCGCCGCGCCGGCTGCCGCCTTGCCCTGCTGCTGCTGCTGCTTGGGCGCGGCCTGCTGCTTGGGCGCCGCTGCCTGCGCAGCGGCGTCGGCCTTGCCCTTGCCGCCGGCCGCCGCCTGCTTGTCGCCGGCGGCGCCTTGCTGCTGCTGCTGCTTCTTGCCGCCGGCGCCGTCCTTGCCCGGCTGCTGCCCCTTACCCTTGCCCTCCTTGGCCACCGGCGCCGGCGGCGGCGCCGCGGCGCGGTCCTTCTGCACGCCGGCCAGCGCACCCTTGAACGCGGCCAGGCCGCCGGGGCCCATCACCGCGCCCGCGCCGCGGCGCTTGGGCTCACCGCCGGGCACGGGCGCGCCGCCGCCGCGCCCGCCGCTGGGCCCGGCGCCGGCCGCGCCGCCGCCGCGCCCTCCGCTCGGCCCGGCGCCGGCCGCGCCGCCGCCGCGCCCCGCGCCGCCGTGGTGCGGCGGCTCGCGCTGGTGCGGGCCCTGCGGCTCGCGGCCGGGGCGGCCCTGCTGCTGGTGCTGCTGCTGCATCGGGCCCTGCCGCTCGCGCAGGTCGTGCTGCTGCCACGTGGGCGGCTGCGCCGGCCGGCCACGGCCGCCCTGCACCTCACCATACCCGCCGCCCTGCTGCCCGTGCCCGCCGTGCTGCTGCTGGTGCGGGTGCTGCTGCTGCGGCGCGCCGCGCCGCGCGTTGCCGCCCTCACGGTCGCGCACCGCCGCCGCGAGTGCCGCCGCGGCGGGGCCGAGCGGCGCGCCGCGGCCGGGGTTGGGCGCGCCCGGGCCGCCCTGGTGGTGCGGCGGAGCCCCGCCAAAGCCCGCCGGTGAGCCGCCGCCGCCGCGGCCGGGGCCCGCCTTGGAGCCAAAGCCCGGCGGCGCGGCGCCCGGCGGGCCCTGCCCGGACTGCGGGCCGCCGCGGCCCTGGCCGCCGTGCTGCGGGCCGCCGTGCTGCGGGCCGCCGTGCTGCGGGCCGCCGTGCTGAGGGCCGCCCGAGCCGTACCCGGCGGGGGCCCCAGAGCCCCCCGGCGCGCCGCGCGGGCCGGCGCCGCCGGGCGGGCCGCCGCCGGCGCGCGTCTTGAAGCCGGGCGGCGCTGCATCGCCGTGCTGCTGCTGCTGCTGCTGGTGCTGCAGCCGCGCCGCCACCTGCTGCTGGTACGGCCCCGGCCCGCCGCCGCCGCCGCCGCCGCGGGGGCCGCCGAAGCCCGCGGGCACGTCGTCGCCCTCGCCGCGCGCCGGCTGCTGCGCGGCCGGCGGCGCGCCGTAGCCGCCGCCGGGGGGCCGCGGCGGCGCGCCGCCGCCCGGCGCCGGGGCCGGCGGCGCGGGCAGGCCCGCCGCGGCGGCGGCGGCCGAGAGCGCGACGTCTGGCGGCGTGCCCGGCGGCATCGCCGCAAGCATCTTGGCCATGAGCCCCATCAGCTGCTCCTGCTGGCTCGCGACCGTCTGCTGCACCGTCTGCTGCAGCACCGCCTGCTGCTGCTGCAGCACCTGCTGCTGCCAGTTGCTCATCCAGCTCTGCTGCATCGCCGCATACGCCTGGATCTGCGCCTGAACCTGCGCCGCGACGACCGCCTGCACCGCGGGGTCGTCCGCGAGCGCGCCGCCGGCGCCGCCGGCGGGCGCGCCGCCGCCCGCGGCCGCGCCGCCGGGCGGCGGCGGCGGCGGCGGCGGCGCGCCGGGGCCGCCGCCCGCCGGGCCCGGCGGCGCGCCGGGCGCGCCGGGCGGGTCGCCCGCGCCGCGCAGGTGCGGCGGCTGGTAGTTGTTGCCGCCGCGCCCCGCGCCGCCCGCGCCCGCGCCGCCGCCGGGCTCGCCGCCGCCGCCGAGGCCCGCCTGCTGCTGCCACGTCAGCGACTCGCGCGCCGCGGGCGCCTGGTACGCCGGCTCCAGCGCGCCGCCCGGCGGCGCGGGCGCGCCACCAAACGCGCCGCCGCCGCGCGGCGCGGGCGCCCCGTGCACGCCGTCGGCGGCCTCGCCGCCGCGGCGCCCCGCCGGGTCGGCGTACGCCGCCGGCGCGGCGCCGCCCGCGTAGCCGCCGTTGTGCGCCGCGCCCGCGGCGCCGGGGCCGGCGCCGCCAAAGCCCGCGGGGCGGTCGTGCGGCTCGGCGCGGCCGCGCGTCCAGCTGTCGCGGTCGTAGCCGGGGCCGCCGCCGCCCGCGGCGCCGCCATACTGGTGGTTGTGCTGCGCGGACGCGTAGGCGGCGCTGGGCGCCGCCGTGCCGCCGCCGCCGCCGCCGCCGGCGCCGTAGCTGTCGCCGGCGTAGCCGCCGGGCGCGGCCTCGGTGGTGCCGCTGCTGCGGCGCGCCGCGCCGAGCACCTCCCAGCGGCCGTGCGTGCCTGCGGCGCGCGCGGGCGGGCCGGGCCCCCCGCGGTGAGCACGCGGGCGGGGGCGCGCCCGCGGCGCGTGGCGCAGGCGGGCCGGGCCGCGCGCGCGGCGCCCACCCGGTGTGCGGTCCGTCTCCCAGCGCCGCCGGTCGGCCCACGCCGAGCCCGCGCCGGGCGCGCCGGCGCCGCCGTGGCCGTGGTGCCCGCCCGCGTGGTGCCCGCCCGCGTGCTGCTCGCTGGCGCCGCGCATGAGCAGCTTCAGCTGCTCCGACGCGTTGCTGCCTGCACGCAGACGCGGCGACGGGCAGCGCGCGCGTTGCGGGCGCGGGTGAGAGCTGCGCGCGCCCGCCGCGACACCGGCGCGCGCCCGCCGCGACCGCGTACACAACGCACCTGCGCCGGGCGCCAGGCCGGAGCCGGGGACCTGCCCGGGGTGTGTCTGGATCCAGCGCGCCTGCAGAGGCAGCGGCGGAGCAGCGGCGGTGAGCGGTGAGCGGTGAGCGGCGCGACGGCGCGCAGCCGCGGCGGCGCCGATCACGCTGTTCCGCGGAGCCCGCGCCCCGGGCGGCGCCTGGCGGCGTCCCGAGCCCGCCCTGGCCCGGCCAACGAGCTCGCCCGGCCCACCTCCTGGATCACGCCCGAGAGCGTGCGGTTGGTGCCACCAACGGGTCCTCCCAGCTCGTCCTCCACCAGGTCGCCCCATTTCGCGTGCGCCATGACGCCTGCACGCCTGCGGGGGCCGGAACAGCAGCGGTGGTCGGCATGCCGGCCAAGGCTCCAGCCTGGCGGGGTCCCCAGGCCGCCGATCCCGGCGGGGGCAGCTTCCTGCGCTTTCGCGCCACCCCTCGCGCACCTCGCCGGCGCGATAGCGCGGTCCGTGTCGTTGCTGCTGCTCGCGGCCGGGCTCTCGCTGCGCCGCGCGCTCGCACCCGGCTGTGGCGCGCTGTGTGCGCGCTGTGTCGCGCCGCGACCCAGGGCCCGCGGCTGCGGCAGACTGACCGAAAAGCCCTGGACCCGAAGCACGTCCACCGCTCCCGAGGTGGCAGTCACCGTGGCTCTGCAAGTGACGGCGCGACCAGCTGCCACGCAGCAGGAGGGCCTCAGAGGAGCGCCAAATGGCGGCGCCCGCCGCGCCGACGTTGCGCGGCGAAGAAGTCGAGTTTGAGGGCGAAGAGGACGAGTACGAGGAGGTGGAGGTCACGGACGACGAGGACGAGCTGCAGGAGCAGGAGGAGGGGCAGCCGGCGGCCGCCGGTGCGGCGCCGGGCGCGCGCCCGCTCGGCAGCGCGCCGCTGCGCCGCTCACGCCGCCGCCGCCGCCGCCGCGCGCCCGGCGGCGCCCCCCGCAGAGCCGCACGGCCTCAGCAGCGCGCCTGCTGCGGCCGCGCCGCCGCCGCCGCCGCCGGAGCCGCGCGAGCCGCGCGGCAGCAGCGGTGGCGGCGCGGAGCAGGTCGCCAGCAAGGTCGCGGCCGAGGTGGCTCACCTCGCGGCAGACGTCACGCACAAGGCGCGCCGGAGTCACCGGGCGTTCGGGGCGCGCAGGGGCGCGAGCGCGCCGCCCCCGTGCGTGCACGTGCGCGCGCGGCATGCGCCGCCGACCGCACGCCCTCCGCCGCACCCCCGCCAATGCACAGCTGCAGGACGGCCTGCGCTCCGCGCTGGGCGCCGCGCCCAGCGGCGGCGCCGTCCTGGCCGCGGGGCTGGGCAGCACGCTGAGCGGGGGCCTGTCAGGCATCAGCAGCTGGTGGGCGACCCTCGACTCCACGCTGGCCGCCAACAACGCGCCCGCGGCGCCGCCCGGCGGCGCGCCGGCGGACAAGCTCGCCCGGTGAGCCGCGCGAGGGAGGCGGGGGGCGGGGGCCAGGCGCGCGCAGCAGCCGGCTGGCCGGCCGCAGCCCGCGCCCTGGACTCTCGATCCCGGCCGCTGGCGCGCAGGTCGGGCGCGCCCGAGGCGGCGCTGGCCGCCGCGTTTGGCCTGGCGCCGGGGAGGCGCTGGTGGAGAGCTTTGGCTGCTCGCTGCTGCAGACGTATGCCTGCACCGACAACGCGCTCACGCCGCCGATGCAGGCGCGGCACACACGGGCGGGGGCGCGGCACACGCGCGCGGCAGCGAGCCCAAACCTTGCCGCGCCGGGCCTGAGCGCCCGCCCGCGCCCCGGCCGCCGCCGCCGCCGCCGCCGCCGCCGCCGCCGCCGCCGCAGATCGCACTGCCCGGCACCCTCCACATCACTGACGCGCACGCGTGCTTCGCGCAGCGGGAGCAGGAGCCCGCCAGCAGCAGCGCCGGCAGCGGCGCGGCCGGGAGCAGCAGCGGCGTGGCCGCCGGCAGCGCCGGCGACGACGGCAGCGCCGGCGGCGGCGGCACGCGGCGGCGGCAACGCCGGGTGTCGCCGCTGCTGTTCAAGGTGGCCCACGCCGAGGTGGCGTCGGCGACGCGCGAGCCGCGCCCGGGCCGCTCGCTGGCGGCGGCAGACCTGCTGCGCCTGACCGTCGCGCCCCGGCCGGGCGGCACCAGCGGGGGGCCACTGCTGGGCGGCAGCGGCGGCGGCGCGGCAGCTGGGACCAGGGTCAGCGGCGGCGGCGGCGCGGCAGCTGGGACCAGGGTCAGCGGCGGCGACGGCGGCGGGGCGGCAGCTGGGAGCAGGGTCAGCGGCGGCGGCGGCGGCGGCGGCGGCAGCGGCGGCTGGAGCGTCTCGTTTTCGGGCTTTGAGCGCGGCGGGCTTGACTCGGCGCTCGCGCTCGTTGAGCACCTGCGCGAGCCGAGCTGAGCTGAGCCGAGAGCCGAGCTGAGCCGAGCCGAGTTGAGTTGATCATTCCAGCTGAGCCGAGCTGATGCGCCGCGAGTCGTGCCGAGCTGAGCGGAGACTGCCGGCGCTCGCGGGCGGCGCGCGGCGGCTGGGACGCTCCAGGCGCGCGTCGGCCCCCCGTTTACCCGCAGCGCACAGTCCCGGCGCCGCCACCCCGGCGGTCGCGCGCACGTCGCGCGCGCCCGCCAAGTGCGTGGGTGAGTGGTGTGTGGGTGTTGCGGTGCTGCTGTCACTGCCGATGCGATTCGTAGGAGGCACAGGTGCTCCGCGGCGCGTGCCGCTGCATCAACAGCAACAGCAGGCAACGAACGCATGGTGTCGCGCACGCTCAGTCGGCGGTCTCACTGCAGCCCCGCCCCCGGTTCAAGGGGCCGCAGCAACTGCCCAGGTGCCCGCCGCACGCGGAGTGCTCCCCCAAATGTAAAGGGGCGAGCTGCGCCTCGCCTCAACGCCTGCAAACCAACCGACAAGCAGAACCCATCAGCTCCGACACTAGCTCCGCGACACCGACCGCTGCCGCTGCGGCGGCGTGCTACGCGGCGCGGCGCGCCCACCCACCCCTCAGCCCAGCGCAGCGCATGCCAGCCAAAGCGTGTGATCATCGCCCCCCCCCCCCCCCCCCCGCCGCTCACGCCGGCGCCGCGCTCCAGCGCGCCGGGCCGCCCGCCCTGCCCCCGCACCAACACCATCCGTCGCTGCCGCCCCGCGCCGTTCTCTGGCTGGTGCCGCCGCGCCCGCCCGCTGCGCCCCCACGCCGCCGCCCGCCCCAGGGTTTTGCGCGCCGCGCCGCCGCGCGCGCCGTCGCGCCGCCGCCGCTCACGGCAGCTGCGCCGGCGCCTGGCGGCGCGGCCGCGCCGCGTGGTCGGGCGGCGCCTGGCGGCGGAACAGCGGCTGGAAGTGCCACCCCCCGGGCGGGCCGGGGATGGTGGACGCCTCGCGCGCCGCGGTGATCTCGGGCGGGACCTCCGCCGCCTCGCGCGCCGCCGCGCTGTACCCCACGCTCGCCTGCGGCGCGGCGGCGCGGCGGTTTAGCGGGCTCAGCGCCGCCGCGCCGTAGCGCAAAACAAACCAAGGCGGGAGGGTCCGCCGCGGACCCTGCCCCGCCCTCGCTCTGCCCTGCCCGCCCCCTCTCTGGTGGACGCCGCTGCCGGCGCTCGCCCGCCGCACCTCGGCGCTGCGGTCGGTGTAGGTCGTGTGCAGCAGCTCGTGCGACGTGTGGCCGTTGGGCGAGCCCAGCTCGGAGGCGTACAGCTCCTGCGCAGCGGGGTTTAGCGAGCCGCGGGCGACGGGGCGGGGTTTAGCGGGCTCGGGGCGCGCGCCGCGGGGGGAGAGCGGGGGATTCGGCGGCAGCGCGCGACGGCAGCAGTGCGCGCGCGCCCGCGCGCGCTGCCGCCGCCGCGCGCTGCTGCCGCCGCCGCGCGCTGCTGCCGCCCGCCGCCGCGCGCTGCTGCCGCCGCCGCGCGCTGCTGCCGCCGCCGCGCGCTGCTGCCGCCGCGCCGCCGCGCCGCGCCCTGGTTGGAGTGAGCAGCCGCGACTGCATCGCGCTGATGACGCCCACCAGGGCGCGGCGCGGCGCGGCGCGGCAGCAGGGTTCAGGCCTGAACCCTCAAACCCCGGCGCCCCGCGCACCTTGATGTCAGCGTTGTTGTGGCTCTGTCGCAGCGTGCTGCGGTCGTCGATGCCATACACGGCCGCCATGCGCCGCGACAGCACGTCGGGGCCGCGCGTCTTGGGCTGCCCGCCGCCGCCGATGCAGCCGCCGGGGCACGACATCACCTGCGTGGCGCGGGCGGGCGGCGGCGGCGCCCCGGGGAGGAGCGGGGGAGCGGGGATGAGGAGGGTTGGAGGCTGAGGAGAGAGGGCTGAGAGGGGGGCACGCGCAGCGCGGCGGGCGGGCGGGCGGGCCCCGGGGCTTGGGGCCGCGGCGGCCCCATCCAGGGAGGCCCGAGGCCGCGGGCGCCGCTGCTGTTGACGCAGCGCTGGGGTGGCAGCACGGCTACCCAGGGCCGCCAACAGCAGCGGCTCCGCCGGCCCCGCGCGGAGCAGCCCGTCTAGACCCCGACATCCCCCCCCACCCCCCCGCGCAGCCGAGGCCGCAGGCGCCGCTGCTGTTGAGGCAGCACAGGAGCGTCACGTCTGGTGCTACCGGTGCGCCAACAGCAGCGGCCCTGCGGCCCCGCCGGCCCCGCGCGGAGCAGCCCCTTCAAACCCCGCCGGCCCCGCGCGCAGAGCAGCCGAGGAGGCCGCGGGCGCCGCTGCTGTTGACGCAGCACAGGAGCGTCATGCTCGGGCTGCATGACGTCAACAGCAGCGGCCGCCGCGGCCGCCGCGCCAACTCTCCTCGACCCCTAAACCCTGGCCCCCGGTCCCCCTAAACCGCCGCCGCCGCCGCCGCGGCGCCGCCCGCACCTCGACAAAGTCGTAGTGCGCCCGGCCCGCCCGCACCTCCTCCACCAGGCGCCGCGCGTTGGCCACGCCGCTCGCGACCGCCACGCGCACCTGGGCAAACAGGTGACAGGAGGAGGGGGAGGGGGGAGCAGGGCGCAGGGCGTCAGAGGAAAGGGGCTGCGCGGAGGGGCGCCCCGCCGCGCGAGATGCGCGCGCGCGCGGCGCGGCGCGGGGCCCGGCCACCGCGCCTGCTTGGTCAGCCCCGGCGCGACCTGCGCGCGGCGCGCGGCGGCGGCGGCGGCGGCGGCGCGGGGCTCAACGCGCACGCGCAGCCAGCCCAGCCCAGCTCTTTGAAAAACTGACAGACAAAGCTAACAACTAACGCCCAAAAATGACGCACCTCGAGGTCCAGCGCTGCCTCCTTGATGCCCTTGAGCCCCCGCACCGCCTCCAGGTGCATCGTGGCCAGCTCCTGAGCGTGTGTGTGTGTGTGTGTGTGTGTGTGTGTGTGTGTGAGGGGGGGGGGGGGTGGAGATGGAGGTGGAGAGGGGTGTGTGAGCGTGTGTTTGCGCGTGGAGGAGTTGAGTTGAGAGGGGCGGGCGGCGGCGACGGGCAATGGAGCCCCCGCCGGCCGGCGCCGCGGCGCGCCGCACCTTGCCCGTGACGGCAAAGACCGCAGTGCGCACCGCCGCCTCCATCACGCCGCCGGTGTTTCCAAACAGGACCGCCGCGCCTGGGGGTTGGGGGTTGAGGGTTTAGGGTTCGGGGCCGGCAGCGGCGGCGGGGGGTTTCAGTCGAGCGCTCGACGAGACGAGGCGGCTGGCGGGCGGGCCGGCGCCGCGCGCGCGCGCCGCACTCAAAACCCGCCCGCGCCCCCGCCCGCGCGCCCCGCCCGCCACCACCCCCGCCCCGCACCCGAGCCGGTGCCGAGCGGCGAGTCGTACGGCTCTGCTGGCAGGGAGGCCACGGGGATGCGGAGGTGGCGGAACAGCCGCCCCAGCTCGCGCGTGGTCAACACGTAGTCAATGTCGCGATACCCGGCCCGCCCCATCTGCGCGGCGGGGCGCGGGCGGGGCGTCTTATAACACACATGTGTGTGTGGGGGGGGGGGGGGGGGTGAGGGCTGGGAGGCGAGCCAGGCGCGCGCGACGGCAGCCGGGTCCGCGCCGGGGCTGCTGCCGCGGCGCCGTCCGTCCGTCCGCTTGATAGCTCACAGCGTAGCCACTGCTACGCCGTCAGCTACCAAGCAGACGGCAAGCGGACGGACGGCTTCACAGCAGCAGCCCCGGCACGGGCGCCGCCGCGGCAGCGCAACGGCAGCGCAGCGGCGGCGCGGCGGCGCGGCGGCGCGGCGGCGGCGCGGCGGCGCAGCGGCGGCGCGGCCGCGCCTCGGGGCGGGCAGCCTCCTCCTTCTTGGCCACGCAGGGCATCACACTGACAAAGCACACGTCCTCGGGCTGCGCGCGCGGCGCGGGGCCCGGGGGGCGTCAACGCGTCACTCCATGCGTCACCTTCGCCGTCGTGCTGCCAAACAGCCTTGTTTGGCGCAGCGGCCCGCCGCGCCGCCCGGCCCCGCACGCGCGCCCCCGGCGGGTGGCGTCAACTCTGCCCGTCTGTGTGTGACGCACCTTAACGCCCGCGCGCTTGGCCCAGATCGCCTTGACCACGCTCCCCATCATCTGCGGCGCGGCGCCAGGGGTTGAGTGCGGGGTTCAGGGCGGGGCTCAGGGCGGGGTTGAGGCGCGCCTGGACCTCCCCGCAGCCAGCGCACGCACACGCTCTTCCCCCACACCCCCACCCACCCACCCCCACACCCCAACCCCCTCACACACACATAATGCCGCACGCGCCGCCGCCGCGCGCCGCCGCCGCGCGCCGCCGCCGCGCGCCGCCGCCGCGCGCCTGCTGCGGCGACTTGCAGGAGGAGAGGTGTGGCAGCAGGTCGGGGTAGTCGGCCTCAACCAGGTTGATCCAGGCGGGGCAGCAGCTCGTAAACATCGGCAGCGGCGGCGCGGGCGACCCTGCAGGGCGGCAGGGTTTTGCGGGGGTTTGCAGGGCGGTGGTGCGGGGCAGGGGTTGAGGGGAGCGGCGCGGCACGCAGCCGGGCGGGCACACGCCGGGCTCGAGCCCAGGCGCCTCTAAACCCGACCGCCCCGCCGCGGCGCCGCGGCCGCACCGTCGGGCGCCGGCTCGGCGAGGCCCCACGCCGCCTTGAGCCGCCCCAGCAGCTCGGTCGCCTCCTCCATGATGGTGAGGTCGGCGGCAAAGTCGGTGTCAAAGACGTAGTCAAAGCCCAGCGCACGCAGCCCCGCGACCATCTGGCCTGCGGTGGGTGTGCGGCCGCGCGTGGGTGTGTGCGTGGGTGCGTGGGGGTGTGTGAGGGGGGGGGGGGGGGTGGGGGTGGGGGAGGGCGGGCACGAGGGCGTGGGCAGGAGGCGCGAGCAGGAGCAGAGGCGCAAGAGGGTGCGGCACAATGGGTGAGAGCGGGGCGCCGCGCAGCGCCGCACCGCGCCGCGCCGCGCCGCGCACGCGCACCCGTCTCGACCGCGCCGGGGGCGAGCCCCACCTCCTCCCCGATCGCCACGCGCACCGCGGGCGCGGTCTGCACCACCATAACCTTGCGCTTGTCCTGCAGCGCCTCCAGCACCTGCCGCCTGGCGGGGCGGCGCGAGCGCGCGCGCGGCGGCGGCGGCGGCGCGCGTCAGCGACGCGCGTCGGCAGCGCGCACGCCCCGCTTTCTGCCCCGACTCAACAGCACCCCCGCGCAGCCAGCCAGCAGCCCCCGCGGCAGCCAAGGCCGAGCTCGGGGCCGGGCCGCGCGCCCCCGGGAGCGCACCAGTGCGTGTTTTCGTACAGCGCCCCCACGGGGCACACGCTCACGCACTGCCCGCAGTCGATGCACTTGCTCAGCTCCATCTCAGACTCTGCGTGCGCACGCGAGCGGGCAGCGTCGCCCTGGCTGCCCCCCTGCCCCGGCGTGGCGCGCACGGCAGGGGGCCCCCCGCGGCGGCGGCGGCGGCGGCGGCGGCGGCGGCGGCGGCGGCGGCGCGCCCGGCCCGCCCGCTCCCAGCAGCGCTCGCACCCAGCGCGCGCGCGCGCGCGTGGGTGAGCGAGTGAGTGGAGTGAGCTCATTCGCCCCGCACCGTGCACGAAGCCGATGTGCCGGTCGCGGCCGCGGTTGAACATGCCCAGCACGTTCATGCCCTGCACCCCCGGCGGCGGCGGCGGCGGCGGCGGCGGCGGCGGCGGTTTAGCAGCGCCCGATGCTTAGCAGCCAACCCCCGCGTCGGCCGCCGGGGTCCGAGCGCCCGCGGCCGCAGGCGTCCGAGCGCCCGCGGCGGCGCGCACGCATGCCGCCGCGCGCGGTGCGACCTCGTCCTTAACCCACCTGCACCTCCTCGCACGTCGTGACGCAGCGGCTGCACTTGATGCACTTTTCCAGGTCCAGCCGGATGGCCGGCGAGCTCTGCGCGGCGCGGCGCGGCGCGGCGCGGCGTTGAGGGGCGCTGAACGGTCGGGGTCAGGGTCGCGGCCGGGCGCGGGGCTGAGGGGCTGAGGAGCGGTGGAGAGAGAGGGTCGGGGGAGGGGGCTCGAGGGGGGCTCGAGGCCGCGGCGCGGCCGCTGACGTCAGGCAGGCACAGGGCTCAAGTGGCTGGGCCCGGCTGCTGACGGCAGCAGCCGCGCGCGGCCTCGCCCTCCCCCGGCGCCCCGGGGCAGCAGCCCCCCAAACCCCCAGCGCGGGCCGGCGCAGCGCGCGAGGTGAGGGCACGCTGCATGCGGTTTGAGGCCGTGCGCAGCGCACGCACGGCGTAGCCGCAACACGCAGCGCGCAGCAACGATCAGCACACAGCGCGCAGCAACGATCAGCACACAGCGCGCAGCAACAACAATCAACGCGCCTGGTCGTAGAGCGTCCACGTTGCGCTGTGCTCCTGGTAGTCCTCGCTCACCTCCTTGAGCTTCGGCCACTTGGGCACCTGGGGGACGGGGCGGGGGGCGGCGCGGCGCCGCGGGGGCGCTGAGCGCAGCTGCGGCGGGCGGGGCACCTGCGCGCGGCGCTGCGCCCCTAGCCCCTCCCCTGTCCGAGCGCGCCGCCGCCGCCATGGCAGACTAACGGCCAAAATAACACAGAAACTAACGTTATAGCGCGTGATGAGGTCCTGGAACTCGCAGCGCCCGTTGGCGTCGCAGGCCATGCAGTCCTCGGGGTGGTTGGCCCGCAGCAGCGCGAGCGTGCCGGTGATGACGTGCTTGGCCTGCGGGGCGCGTGGGCGTGCGTGCGTGTTGTGTGTGTGATTTGTGTGCGAGGGTGGTGAGTGTGAGTTGGGCGGCGCGCGCGTGCACACGATCCTCGCCGCCGCGTGACGAGCGCGCGCGGCGGCGCCCCCGATGCCTCGGCGCGGGAGCCCCCCGCGCAGCCGTGCGGCGCGCCCCAGGCCCTGCGCGGCGCCCTGCGGGGTTTAGGGCCCCGCCGCCCACCTCGGGCGTGTCGGTGTTGATGACCATGCCATCAGCAGCGGGCGTGCAGCACGACGCGCGCAGCCGGCCGTCCGCCTCGACCATGCACACCCTGCGGCGCGGCGGCGCGGGTCGCGGCGGCGTGGGGGTCGCGCGGGCGGCGGCGGCGGCGGCGACGGTGGTGTGCGCGGCGGCTAGCGCGTGCGGCCGCGCGCGCCTGCACGCGCCGGGCGTGTTGTCGAGCTTCGGATGCTTGCATAGCACGGGCACGTAGCCCCCCGCGCGCTTGACCGCCTGGTAGACCGAGGAGCCCGCCGGCACCTCCAGGGGCCGGCCGTTGACGGTCACGCGCAGCGGCGCCGCGTCGGCCGCGAGCGGCGCCGGGGCGGCGGCGCCGGCGGCGCTGCTGCTGACGCCCGCCGCGTCGGCCGCGGGCGGCGCCGCGCCCGCGGCGCCGGCGGCGCTGCTGCTGACGCCCGCGCCCGCGCCCGCGCCCGCGCGCTGGCCGGGCCGCAGCGCCGGCAGCAGGCGCGCCAGCGCCGCGGCAGCGCCGGGGAGGGCCGCCAGGGCCCCGCCCGCGCCCGGCGCGACCAAGAGCATCGCTGCTGCTGCGCAGCAATGCTCGTCTCGGAAAGCGGGCCGCCTGCCGCGTCAAGGCGCCGCTGGCGCCTGCGGTTCGAGCAGGGCGCGATCTATCGGTTTTCGGGCGGGCGCTGCGTTGCGACTGCGAATCCCGTCGGCACGCAGCTGTCGGCCGCACGGGGTCGGTTGCGAGAGCACGCGGTCGTGCGGAGAGGGCTTGCGTCCAGCAGGAACGATGCCAGGGCCGGGGCGCGGTGGCACGACCAGCCCCGCGGCGGCGGCGGGTGCGGCGGCGCAGGGTCCGCGCGCACGCGGCGCGACCGGCCAGCGCGCGACCGGTGGCGCAGAGTGACTTTTTACAGAGGCCTCCACCCACGCACACACCATGCTGAGACGTTCGTTGGGCTGCCAGGGCTCGCCGTCGAGCGCGCACGCGCGCGCTCACTGCGCGGCGGGCGGCGCCGCCGGCGCGGCCGCGGCGGCCGCAGGGGGCGCGGACGCAGACTGCAGCAGGCTGTGCGTGGTCGCCGCCAGCTGGTCGTGCACCTCCTGGCGCTTGGCCGGGTCCTGCGGCGCCGGCAGCAGCGGCGGCGGCGGCGCGGCGGGGTTGGCGGGCCGGCCCTGCGAGCGGGCGGTGCGCGCCGGCGCGCACGCCGCGAGGCCGCGGGAAGCGAGGCGGGGTGCCTCGGGCGGGCGCTGCGGCCGCACCGTGATGATCTCCTGCAGCGTGGCGGTCGTCGCCTTGAGCTTGTCCAGCAGCGCACTGCGCTGGTGGGGGTCCTGCGCGGCGCGCGGCGCGGCACACGCGCCGAGGGTCGGGCGAGGGTGCGCGCCGCGCCGCGCCGCGCCGCGAGCCCACCGGCGCGACGCGGCGCGGGCCCGTCCGCGCGGCACGGCGCGGGCCGCGCCTTGGCGGCGGCGGTGGCCTGCGCGGCAAAGGCCTTGGCGTAGTCCAGGAGCTTCTGGCGCTTCTCAGCGTCCTGCAAGGGAGCGGGCGGGCCCCGGGCGCGCGTGTCAGGGCGAGCAGCGGGGGCGCGCAGCGCGCGCGGCCACCACGGCGCCTGCGCGCACCGCCATGGTCTGCTTGGCGAGCGCGGCGAGCTCGGACGCGTGCTTGGCGACCTCGGCGGCCAGGGCGTCGCGCTTCTCCTTGTCCTGCGAGCGCGGCGGCGGCGCGCGGAGATGAGGCGGCCGGCCGCGCGTGGGGACGGCTCGCGGCAGCGCGCCAGCCGGCGCGACGGAGGCCTGGCGCCCAGATCTTGCTGGGGCGACCGACGGCACGAGCCCGGAGGCGCCACGTTCCACGGCACCAGTCCGCGCATGCAAGCCAGCGCGCGCGCTGGATCGGGAGCACCCTCCCCCCCACGCGTTGCCCACCGAGAGCGTGTCCTTGGCCAGGCCCGCGGCCGTGGCCGCCTGGGCGCGGAAGCCGGGCGTGGGCTCGGGGGCCGCCATGTTGCTGCTCGGAGAGCGGGTGCGAGCGCGGGTGTGCGTGGGCGGGCTTTGGGCGCGGGGTGCGGAGTGAGTGGAGCGTCGGCGGGCGCGCGCGGGGCGATCAGGTGCCGCTCGTGGCCAATGGGGCATCGGCGAGTTGAGCGGACACCGCGTCAGCCGCCGCTCACTCCAACAGCTGCTTGCTTTGATGATGCCCAGCTCCCCGGCTGCCCGGCAGCAGCGCGTGAGCCACGAGGGGTGCTGCACAGCACCGCCCCGCCGCCCGCCGCGGCGAGGCCGGTCAGCTGCGCCGCGAGCGAGCACGGCACCGAGTGCCTGGCGGCCACGTGCAGCAGTGCAGCTGCCGCCGTGCCCACAGCCATCCGGCCTGCCGGCACGCGCCCGCTCCACCGCGCTGCATCAGTCGCCGCCGACGCGCGTCGCGCACCGCACGACCGGCTGCCGCGCGTCGCGCGCCGCGAGCGCCACGCCGGGCGGCAGCGGCACGTCGGCGAGCCGCAGCACGTCTTTAAGCCGCATCCCCCGCATGTCCAGCTCGATGCCGCGCGGCACCGCGCCGCCGGGCGCGCGCAGCGGCACGGTGCGGTTGACCACGTGCAGCCAGCCGCCCGCCTTGACGCCCGGCGCGACGTCGGCGTTCCAGATGCGCACCGGGACGTCCACCGTGACCTGGGTTGGTTGGGTCGCGGCGCAGCCGCGCGGGCCGCGGCGCGTTGGTGAGCCGGCGTGGGAGGGGGGCTCGGCCGAGCGGTGGTGCACGCCGACCGGCCGCGCGCGGTCGGCGCGGGCGCCGGCCGTCGCAGCCAGCGCGCCGCGGCGGCGGCGGCGGCAGAGCGGCGGAGCGGCGCACCGTGCGGTCGCGGGGGCAGAAGAGGAACCGGACGTTTTCGACGCCGAGCGTGACGCTGTTGACGTGCACCGCCTTGGCCAGCACGCGCACCGCGCGCGGCGCCGCCTGCGCCTGCGCCTCCTGCTGCTGCTGCTGCTGCTGCGGCGGCGGCGGCTGCGCCTGCGGCGCCGCCTGCTGCTGCGCCGCCTGGCCGCGCGGGGCGCGCGGCGGCGGCGCCGCGATGATGTTGAGCTGCAGGGCCTGCGCCTGCAGGCCGTTGCGCCCAAACTCGCGCACCTGCGGCGGCGGCGGCCGGCAGCGGCCTCGGCGCGCGGGCGCCGCGTGCCGGCGCCCCAGGGCTGGAGGGCCCGGGAGCACCCCTGGGGCGGGGCCCCGCGGCATGGCCGGGCGCGGCCGGCGCGGCGCGGCGGCGCGCCGGCGCACCAGGCGCTCCGCGTCGCGGCTGTCCATTGCGAGCGGCAGCGAGTCGTTGCCCGGCAGGCTGAAGAGCACGCACGGCGTGTGGCCGCCCTGCGGCGCGTTCAGGTCGGGGGTGGGGCGGGTGGGCGCGGCAGGCGCGCCGGCGCTCGCCTTGGCCCCTGCCCCGCCGCCGCCGCTGGTGACGCGGCCTGATCATTGGCGAGGGCTGGCCCGCGGCCAGCGCGGCGCGCGCGAGCTCCATGCCGTACGGCGCGCTCAGCGTGCTGTTGGGCACGCAGCTTGCGCGCGCCGCGCTGGGCGCGGCGGCGACGGCTGCGACGGCGGGCAGCTTCTGCGCGCTGCCAGGCACGCAAGAGCACTGGGTGCTGCTGAGTGCTGCGCGTCGACGACCGCGGCCCCCTCGCGCGGCTGCTGCTCGCGCAGCTCCGCTGGCGGATGGGGCAGACGGCGCTCGTGTGACTGCCGTGCTGCGTGACAACGCAGCGGCGGGGCGCCACACCGTCGACGCCCCACCTTGCGCAGCTTGCTGCAGTAGTTGGTGCCGCAGCTGCTGCGGAGCCACGCCGTGACCTCGGGCAGGCCTGGTCGCGCGGCAGCCGACGGCGCGTCAGCGGCCGCGCAGCGCAGCGCTTGCAAGCGCGCCGCGCCGCGCTCCCATGCGAGCAGCCGGCTGCGAGTGCTACGCGATGCGCTGCTGCAATGCGGGCCGCCCCTGGCCGTGCATGGGCCGGGGAGCGGCCGCCGCTGCTGTCGGCGCCACGCCGCCGCTCACCCTCCTCGATCTCGTGCGGCGGGATGGCGTCCAGCGACGTGGCGAAGCCACGAGTCCCCGGGAGGCGGTGCCAACGCGGCCAGGGCGCAGCACTGCTGCCGAGCTCGCGGACGGCGGCAATCACTGCCCCCGCCGCCGCTCCCCCGCCGCCGCCCGGGCCGCGCAGGGCGGCCAGCGCGAGGGCCAGCATGGTGACCGCAAGGCTGCGAACGACGAGCGGCCTCAGGCGGTGGCGCGCGGCGCTGCGGAGCGCTGGTCGGCGGCGGCGCTCAACGGCGCGAGGGAGCTGGCTGCAACGGCGGCCCGTGCCCGTCTGTGGCGGGGACCCATGACCTGATCCAAGCAGCGCCGTGCCCTGGCGGCGCGACGCGCTGAGCCCTGGGCTTGAGCGGACGCCGCTCGCGAACGAGGCGTCACACGCCAAGCGAGCCACGCGGCGTCAACCTTCTTCAGGCCCTGGAGCTAGCTATATGAACAGCCAGCTAACACCCAGAGCAATGGGCAGTGTCGTCGTCGCCGGGTTGGGTTGTTGAGCGGGCCGGCGCGTGCGCGCGGCACAGTGCGCCGGTGCGCGCGGTGGTCACGACTGCTGCCCACGGCTGCGCGCGCCGCTGCGCGCGGCGGTGGGAGACTTGGTGACGGTGAAGGCGCCCCGGATGGGCACCTGCGGCGGGTCGGCGGACGCGGCGGCGCGTTTCAAAGCCTCGCCGCCGCGTGCTGTGCGCGCTCACCACGCAGCGGCAGGGCAGGGCGGAGCGGCGCAGCAGCAGCCAGCGCACCCGCTGGTACACGGGCTCAGGGAAGGCCTCGCGGTCGCCCAGCGCGGTCGGCGCCTGTAGCAGCGCGACGAGCCTGCGGCGCGGCGGCGGCGGCGGCACGTCGCGGCGCGTCGCGGCACGTCGCCGGGTGGCCGGCCGGCAGGCGCAGCGCGGCGGCCGCGGCCCCGCGCGGCCGCGCGCGGCGCGCACCGGTACGTCCCGCCGACCGCGACGGAGACCTCGGCGCCCGTGTCGGGCGCGGCGCCGACAGGGAGGTATGCGCCGCGCCAGCCGAGGCAGTACGAGTAAACGGCGAGCATCGGGCTGCTGCTGCGCCCCGCCGCGCCCACGCCCGCTGTGGCGATGAGGGCGACGGGATCGGGGTTGGATTGGCAGCAGGGGGGAAGGAGGGAGAGGGGCGTCGCGAGCGGGGGTCAGGAGAAAAGAAAAGGAACCCGAGGCCGCGGCGCGGCGGCGGGCCGGCCGGCGGGCGGCGGGCGGCGCGGCGGCGCACTCGCCTGCGTCGTACGCGGGCGCGCGCGAGAACACGGGCGTGTTGAGCGGCGGCAGGCTGCCGAGGAGGTGCCCCGCCTCGTCGTAGATCTCCAGCTCAATGCTGCGACACGGCGGCCGGGCGGCGCGTTACGTTTGATGTTAGTTTGGTTGGTTGGATTGCCTGTGTGTGGCGGTGGTAGTAGGGCAGGCGGCACGAGCCAGGGGCGCGCGGCGCGGCGCGCGGCGCGGCGCGGGCGCGCACCGCCGCACGGGTAGCTGCGGCGCGAGCGTGATGCGCAGGTCGCACGGCCGCGTGCGCAGCGCCGACAGCGAGATGGCGATCGGCCGGTCGGTCCAGTAGTCGGCGGTGTTGATCTGCGTGGGCGGGCGCGCGTGTGTAGATGAATTAGTGTGTGTGTGTGTGTGTGTGTGTGTGTGTGTGTGTCCGTGTGTGTGTGCGTGTGCGTGTGCGTGTGCGTGTGCGTGTGCGTGTGCGTGTGCGTGTGGGTTTGGGGGAGTGGAAGGGTGGGGGGAGGTGCTCATGATCACACAGCTGCGCGGGGCTGCAGTAGCTGCACCGCCGGCCAACGATGTGCTGGTCCAACACAACCAACTCGTAACACGGCTTGTAACACAAGCAAAGTGACAAAATAGCACCCACCTGGCAGCGGTTGACGTCGTACGCGATGTCCATGACGTATTCGGGGTAGTTGATGTTGCCGCCCGCCTCGGACGGCGCGTAGCAGAGCCCGGGGGTCAGCGGGTCAACGAACGAGTCCTCGCCGGGGACGAGCGGCAGGCTGGCGTAGGGCCGGCTCACGCCCTGGTACGGCACGACCAGCGGGCGCGGCCCCGGCGCGGGCGCGGCCGCGGCGTCAAACGCCCACGGCGGGAGCCAGCGGTGCTCGGGGGACCAGAGCACGCGCGCGCCGGGGCCGCCGCCGGCCGCGCTCGCGGCCGCGGCGACGCCCGCGGCGACGCCCGCGGCCGCCGCGGCGGCGGGGCTGCCGGGCGCGGCGCGCGGCCGCGCGGCCGCCGCGGGCGCAGCGGGGGCCACGGCGGCGCCGCGGCGGCGGCGCGCGCCGGCGGCTGGGGCCAGCGCCGGCGGCGGGGTATGCGCCGCGCGCGGCAGCACCGGCGCCACCACCGCGCCGGCGGCCGGCACCTCCTCCTCTGGCGCCACAGCCGCCGCCGGGACCGCCGGGGCGGCCGGGCGGCGCGCGTCGGGCAGCAGCGCGGTCAGCACGTCCTGCAGCAGGTGCCGCGACGGCCAGGGCAGCCCGCCGGCGGCACCGGGGCGGCGCCGGCGGCGAGCCGCGGCGCCACGCCGCGCCCCGCGCGCCGCGCCTGCACGCGGCCGGCGCCGGCGCCGGCGCCCGCGACGCGCTGCGGCGCGGCGGGGCGGGCCTCTGCGGCGCGCGGGGCCAGGCCGCCGGCGCGCCGCGCCGCCGTCGCGCGGGCGGGGCGGCCCAGCCGCATCCCCGCCGCGCCCTGCCGCCCGGCGCCGCTGCCGGCGGACGACGCCGCGGGCAACGACGCGACGCCCGCCCGCCCGGCGGGCCGCCTGCCGGCGCCGCCGCCCACGGCCAGCGGCCGTGGCTGCTGCTGCTGCTCCTCCTGCTCCTCCTGCTCCTCGCCCGCCGCCGCGCCCGGCTGCTGCTGCTGCGCCCCCGCCGCCGCGCCCTGCGCGTCGCCCTCGCCGGCGCCGTCGCCGCCGCGCGCCCAGGCGCCGTCGACGGTGGCCCAGGGGTCGGCGTCGGCGTCCCAGGGGTTGGTCACGAGGGGCTTGAGGTCGATGTAGCCTGAGTACAGCCACGCGCCGCGCCGCGCCGCGTCCGACAGGACAAACGTCACCTGCGAAGGGGTTTAGGGTTTAGGGTTGAGGGGGGGGGGGGGCGGCGCGAGTCGGCGCGGCGGCGGCGCGCTCGGGACGGCAGCACGTCCGCGGGGGCGGTCGGATCCCTCAACCTTCCACCCTAAAACCCCGCACCGTGACGTTGACCGTCTCGCCGGGGCGCACCGTCACGACGTTGGGCGCGACCGTGACCTGCAGGGAGGGGGGGGGGGGCGTCCGCGGGTTCAGCGTTGTTTGTTTTCAGGGTTAGCGGGGGCCGAGGGTCGCCGCGTTCGCGGCGCGGCGCCGCCGGGCCGCGGGGCGGCGCTCGAGCCCCCACCACGCCCCGCCCGCCCGCGCAGCAAAAGCCCGGCGCCTCAAAACCCCTGCCCGCCCACCTGCGCGCCGACGCCGCTGCGGAGGTTGAGCGGCATTGTGCCCCACTCGTTGGAGATGCGCGCCGCGACGGCGGGGCGGCGGTGCGACACCTGCGCGCCGCGGCGGCGCGGCGACCGTTTCGGGGCGCGGGGCGCCGCCGTCAACGGCCGCAGGGCGCCCGGCTCCTCCGCCCGGCGCTCGGGCGTGGCCAGGCGCGCGCGTGCGCCCCTCGGGCGCCGCGCGCACCGCAAACGTGTGCTCCCGGTCGGCGCGCCGCCCCGGGCCGCCCGGCCCCGGCGCGAGCACGTTGGTGAGGGTCAGGGTGACGGTGTGGCTTCCATTGAGGCCGCTGGGCAGGGAGATGTAGGGCGGGGTGAGGCGGATGGGGTTGAAAAAGGCTGACGCAAAGTTGACCAGCCCCGCGCCCGACTTGGCCACCGGCGCCGGCGCGTCCCAGTCGTAGTCGGAAGCGACCGGCGTCGCCGTGGCCAGCAGCGCGGGCAGCGCGCCGCCCTGGCTCGCGACGCCGCGCGCTGTCCACACGCTCTGCCAGCGCGCGGCCATGGCCAGCGCGTCGCCCGGCGGCGCTGCGGCCGCGGCGCCGCCCGACGCGGCGCCCGCGTCGGCGTCGGCGCCCGTGTCCGCGTCCGCGCCCGCATCGGCGGCGCTGGCGCCGTCCCCGGCGCCCTGCCCCTCGTCGGCTGCCGCCGGGCTGACCAGCCCCAGGCTCGGGTCCGTGGGGCTGAGCACGCCGCCGCCGTCCGCCGCGAGGCCGGCAGCGGCGCCGTCCGCCGCCGGGGCGTCCCCGGGCGGTTCCGCGCCCTCCTCCGCTGGCGGCGGCGCGGCGAGCCCCGCCGCCGCACCGGCGCCGGCGCCCTCGCCCGCGGCCGCGCCCGGCTCCGGCTCCGCCGCCGGCGCCGGCGCCGGGTCCGTGCTGCTGCCGCCGCCGCCCGACGCGAGTAGCTCGGCGCGCTGGCGCTCGAGCTGCAGCAGCAGCGCGAGGCCGCCGGACACGTAGGGCGTGGCGTGGGAGGTGCCAGACATGACCGTGTGCCCGTCCCCGAGCGACGCCTTGGTCGTGGTCAGCACGTTGGCGCCCGGCGCGGCGAGGTGCGGCAGCAGCGCGATGCTCGCGTCCTGTGCGGGGTTGGCGGCGGGGTTTAGGGCGGTCGGGCTGTAGGGTTGAGGCGGGCCTGGGCTTGGGTCACGCAGGGGGTCTGCGACCCTGGGACCAGGCCGGGCTCTCTGCAGCTGCAGCCGTGAGACCAGGCCAGGGCGGGGCCCAGTGCTGCGCCTCAACCCTAACCCCTCAACGAGAGCAATGCCCCTAAACCCCGCGCCGCGCGCTCAGCTCACCGGGCCATAGGTCGAAAAGTCAGACGCGAGCAGCTCCCCCACCGCGCCGCTGCTCGTGTCGGCGCTGCCGACCGTGATTGACCCAGCGCCTGCGCGCCGCGCGCCGCCGCGGGGTTTAGGGCATTGCTCGCTCCTCCGCCACCCCGCCGCCCGCGTGCATTCACACATGTGTGTGAACCGCCGCGCCCCACCCCCCGGCCCCCGTCGCGCCACCCGCCCACGCACCGGTGTAGGCGTCCACCCAGAACAGCCCCTGGCCGCTCGGGCCGCCCTGGTTGCCGGCCGACTTGGTCGCGAGGATGCCGAGGTCGTACACGCGCTGCATCACAGAGAGATAGGGCTCCTGTTGAATGGAAAGCAGCACCGGTTGAATGGAGAACAGCTCAGTCAATTAGTCTATCAGCCCACCACCATGGGTGGTCAGAGGTCGGGGCGAGCCGCGAGCGCGCGCGCGCGCGAGCAGAGAGGGCGCCGGCGGCGCGCGGCGCGCGGGCTGGGAGGGGGGCGCGCGGGCGGGGAGGGGGCGAAAAGGGGCGTACCGCGGGCACGCCGGGGCCGAGTGAGAGTGAGAGGTTGATGATGTCACACTCGTCCAGCACCGCCTCCTGCGGGGTTTTGGAGCGCCCGGGGTTCAGGGCTCAGGGCTGGGAGGGGCGTCAGCGGGCACGCGGGCGCCGGCGGGCGCGCCGCGCCGCGCTGCGCAGCGGCCCCGGCCGCGCGGCGGCGCGCGGCGGCGGCGCGCGGCGGCGGCGCGCCTGGATGGCCGCCAGGATCGCGCTCGTCGGCGCGGTGCCCCGGCAGCCAAACACCTGGCCGCGCGGCCGCGCGAGACGGGGCGGTGTCGTGGGCGAGCGGCCGCCGCGCCCAAGCGTGCGGCCGCGCCGCGCACCCCCGAACCGCCGCGCGCCACGCTAGGTCCCAAACCCCCGCGCTCAGTCCTCGACCCCCGGACGCC
This sequence comes from Scenedesmus sp. PABB004, assembly GCA_014905635.1. Lineage (NCBI taxonomy): Eukaryota > Viridiplantae > Chlorophyta > Chlorophyceae > Sphaeropleales > Scenedesmaceae > Scenedesmus > Scenedesmus sp. PABB004. Next base: position 180,726 of record JABVCE010000017.1, read on the forward strand.
CACCTTGTAAATGGCGAGCTCTGCCTGCGGCGCGACGCCGAGCATCTGCGCCCCGGGGTGCCACCCCGCCGCGGCGATGCCGGCGACGGTCGTGCCGTGCGTGGAGTTGTGGCAGTCCAGCTGGCGCGGGCGGGCGGGCGGTGCAGCGGCGCGGGCGGGCGGCGCAGCGGCGTGGGTGCCGCGCCGGCGCGCCGCCAAGCCCTCCCTCCCTCAAAACTCTGCTGAACCTCTTAACCCTGAACCTCTGTGTGAACCCTAAACCCTGAACCCTGAGCCGGCCCCCAAAACCCTCAAAAACCGCACCGGGTCGTCGTCGGGCTGCTGCACGTCCTTTCCGCTCACAAAGGCGTCCCCGACGAGGTCCCGCCCCGCGACGACGCGGCAGCGCCCCGCGGGCTGCCCCACCGCGGTGCAGCCCCCAAACGCGGGGTGGGTGTAGTCGATGCCCGTGTCGATGATCCCGATGCGCACGCCCGCGCCGGTCAGCCCAAAGTTGCGGCGCAGCTCCGTCACGCCGGTCAGCAGGTCGGCGGCCGCCCACTCGGTGTTTGGGATGAAGGTGACGCGCCCGCCGCCGGGGGCGAGGGGCAGCGACACGCGGTGCTCCGCGCCGGTGATGAAGGCCGGGCCGTGCTGGAAAAACGACCGCGCCGGCGACGGCGGGAGGGCGAGCGCCGGCGACGGCGGCGGCGGGGAGGCGAGCGCCGGCACGGGCGCCGGCGAGGGGCTGGCCGCGGGCGCCGGCGAGGGGCTCGCCGCCGGCGCCGGCGACGGGCTGGCCGCGGGCGGCGGGATGGCGACGGGCTGGCCGCCGGGAGGGGCGCCAGCGAGGCGGGCGGCGGCAGGGGCGGGCCGAACACGTCGTCCGGCGGCGGGATGTCCGGCGGCGGACGCGCCGCGGGGGCCGGCGACGCCGCCGCCGCCGGTGGTCGCGGCTGCACCTCCTCGGCCGCCGGCGCGCCCGCCGGCGCATCGTCCACCCAGAACGCGTTGTCCGCCCCCGGCGGCGGCGGGGGCAGCAGTCCGGCGCCCGCGCCGGGCGCCTCCGCGAGCGACAGCTGCTCCGCGACGGGGCCGACCACCCGGAACGGCGCCGCGCCGTCCACGCTCGCGAGGCGCGGCGCGCGCCGCCGCGACGCGCGCGCCGCCGCCGCCTCCTGGCCGCGGCCGAGCGCCGCGGCCGCGGCGTGCGCCAGCGCGCGGCGTCGCGCGCGGCGGGGCTCGCGGCGGCGTCGCGCGCGGCGGGGCTCGCGGCGGGGTCGCGCGCGTGCGCCCCCGGCCCGCGCAGCTCCGCCGCGGTGCGCGACGGCGGCGCGTCCGCCGGCAGTGGGACCATGTACTGCGCCGGCGGGCGGGCGGGCGGTTGTTGGGCGCGGCGCGCGGCAGCTGCGCGCGGCCCTCATCTCTCACACTTGGGCGCGCGGGCAGTACACTTTGCACGCCGCGCGCCGCCGCCGCGCTGCCGAGCGCGCCCCGCCGGGGCTCAACGGACCCGCGGCGCCCCCCTCTCAACCCCGCCGCCCCCGCACGCACCACGGGGAACACGCGGGCCACCTGGCGGTCCGACGACAGCAGCGCGCGCAGCGCGTCGGCGTCGGCGGGGCTCGCCGCCTCGAGCGCAGCGCCCTCAAACACCAGGCCGTAGCTGTGGAAGCGCCGGATGCCGATGGCCCGGGCGCGAGCGCTCTCGACGAGCCGGCGCGCGAGGCGCTCCGCGGCGGGCGCGCGGCGGCGATCGAGCGCGCGCCGGCCGCGCCGCGGCGGCCGCGCTGCGGCGGCCGCCGCGCCGCCGCGCGGCGCCGCCTCCTGGACGCCCGAGGACGCCACTGCCTCCGCGAAGGCGGCGGGCGCGAACTCCACGAGCACCGCGGTGCTCAGCACCTCGGGCGCGGCCAGGGCGGGCCCCGCCAGCGCGGCCAGGGCGGTCAGCAGCACCAGCAGCTCCATGAATAGCTCGATCGGGGTGCTGGGCACTCAATGAGACGCCGCCATGGCGCGACGGGGGCGCGACGGGGGCGCGACGCCCGCCACAACGGTCAGGCTCTGGCTCGCAGCTGTTTTGTTGGCCGGCGCGCTCCGGCGGTCCCCTGCGCGAGCTGTCTGAGCGACCCGAGCTCTCTGTTCTGTGATGCAGCACCGCGAGCTGCCGATGGCCGCCGGCGAGTGAGCCGGCGCCCGTCTCGCTACCAGCCAGCGACTGCCCGCTCGCGTTTCTTGACGACCGAGCGCCCGCCTTGCACGCAGTGGCAGTGCGTCTGGCATCCATCGAGAAGCTCACAGCGAGCCAGGCAGAGCCTGACGGGCGCTCCACACGCCGCGACCGGCCTGTTCTCGCTCGCTCGACCCCGCTCGCCTGGCGTGCGCCAAGAGCTCCGCGCGCACCTCGTTCACGCTTGGAAGGTACCCACAGGATCTCTGACGCTCGCGCGAACCAGGTGCGCGCTCGGGCCGGCGCGGCGAGTGGGCGGCAGCAGCAGCGGGGGCGGGCGCGCCCCCGCGCGGGCGCGGGCGCTGCTTGGGGCACCGTCGTCATCCCAGCGAGGTGCTGGGCGGGCCGCATGCCCGGCTCGTGCGCCCAGGGTGGCACGCCGCTGGTGTTCTCGCGCGCCGCCGCGGAGGAGGGCGGTGGGCCGCCCACCAGCGGCGGGGCGCCCGCCCCGCGCCGGCGGGGGGTGCTGGTGGCTCGGGACCGCCTCTGCGCCGCCGCACCCGTGCCCGCCGCGCGTCTCACCCGCCGCCCGCCCGCTGCTCGCAGGCGCACGCGCGTGCTCGCCGCTCGCTGAGCGCAAGCGGCACAGCAACGCGCCGCAGCAGCAGCATGGCGCGCCGGCGGACGCCCGCCCGCGCCGGCGGGCTGGCCGCGCTCGCGCTGGCGCTGGCGCTGGCGCTGGCGGCGGCGGCGCTGTCCGGAGCGGCAGACGCGGCGCCGGCGCCCTGGGGCCCGGGCAACCCGCCGCCGTCCCCCGCGCTGATCGTGCGGTTCAGCAAGGCGGCGCTGGACGACGCCGCGGGCGCGGCGACGACCGCGAGCGCGGCGGCCGCGTCCGCGCAGGCCGGCGCGGCGGCGGCGTCGGCGGCGCGCGCGCGCGCGGCGAGCGCGCCGGCAGCCAGGCGCGCGCGGCGGCGATCGCGTCGGCGGCGGCCGCCGCGGCGCCCGCCGTCGCGGCGGCGTCGGCGCGCGTCGCGGCGGCGGCCGCCGCGCTGGGTCTGCCGATCGAGAGCGACGTCCCGCTGACATCGGTCTTCCAGGGCGCCGTGCTGCACCTCGGCTCCGGGCGCACCCGCGCCGACGCGGAGCGCCTGCAGGCGCGCCTGGCCGACAACCCCCTGGTGGAGCGCGTCTGGGTCGCGGTGCGCGGCGCGCGGGCGCGGGGCGCGGCGGCGGCGTGTTGGGGCGCCCGGCCGCGCGCCGCTGGCCGCGGCGCGCAACGCCCCCTGCGCGCCGCGCCCGCCCGCCCGCCCACGCGCCCCCGCCCGCCGCCCCGCCCCGCCGCCGCAGGGCTCGCGCCGGCTCGTGGCGCCGGTGACCGCCGCGGAGGAGGCGGCGCAGCTGGCGGCCGCCGGCGTGCGCGACGGCGGCGGCGCCGCGACGGCCGCGGCGGCGGGCCGCCCCGCGGGCGCGTCCGGCCCCTCCGCCGCGGCGACCGGGTCCAGCGGGTCCACCGGCCTAGACCGCCTCGCCGCGGCGCACCCGGACGTGGACGGCAGCGGCACGCTCATCTGCGTCGTCGACACCGGTGCGGCTCACGCCCTGCCAGCAGGGTTCAGGCCCTGGCCCTGGCCCTCGCTCAACCCCAGGGCTCGGGCCGGCGCTTGTGCCGCCGCTGCGCCCCCAAACCAAGCCTGGCGCCGCTGCCCCCGCGCCCGCGCCCCCCGCGCCCCCGCGCCGCCCCGTGCTGCGCCGCGCAGGCGTGAACTACCGGCTTCCCATCTTCGGCAGCTGCACCTCCGTGGGCCAGCCCGCGGGGTCGTGCCGGGTCGTGACGGGGTGGGACTTTGTGGGGAACGACTACAACGGCGAGACCGGCAGCGACCCGGTCCAGGACCCCGAGCCGGTGCGGGGTTTTGTTTTAGGCCGGCCGCGCAGGGTTTTGGGCGGTGGGACTTGAACGCCTGAACCCCCGGACAACGCTCACAAACCCCTCAACCGCCCGCCCGCCCGTCTCGCCCCTCCCGCCGCGGCCGCCGCAGCTGGACTGCTACGGCCACGGCACCGCCGTCGCGTCGGTCGCGGCAACCTCCAACGGCGTCGCGCCGGGCGCGCTCATCGGCGCGTACCGCGTCTTCGGTGAGCCCCCTGCGCGTTGGCTCTCTGTCCCTGCTTCTCGGGGGCGTGGCCCGGGCCCACGGCCCGGCAACAATCCCGCCGCCCTGACCCTCGCCCGCCGCGCGCCTCCCCGCCCTCCGCCGGCGCAAACGCAACCCCAACCGCGCCCGCAGGCTGCAGTGGCATGGCGACCGACGCGGTGATTGCCCCCGCGATCGACCGCGCGGTGCGGGACGGCTGCCACATCATCAACCTCTCCCTCGCCAGCGGCAGCGGCTTCGACGAGCGGGTGCGCGCGCGCCGCCGCCTAGGCTGCTCCCTGCTTTCCCCACGCGCGCCGCCGCCGCGCGGCGGCGGCGCGCGCCTCGCCGATGGATCGCTCGCGTGGCCGGTCAAAGCCCCCTGAACCCTCCCGCCCCGCACGCTCCTAAACCCCCGCCCGCCCGCCCGCCCGACCCTAAACCCCGCCCTTCAGAGCGTGTACAACGACATCATGGCCTCTGCGGCGGCCGCGGGCGTGATCGTGACCAAAGCCGCCGGCAACCAGGGCGTGAGCGGGGCGTGGTACGAGGCCGACGTCGCGGTCGCGGCGGGCGCGATCGCGGTCGGGTCGGTCGGGTCGACGGCGGTGTCGCTCGACTCGCTGATGAAGGTCTCGGAGTTCAGCTCCTTCGGCCCGGTGCGTTATTTTTGTGTTGCTTTTTTGTGTTGCTTTTGCGTCACGCATGTTTGCTGCTCTTTTGTTTGCGCGCGAGAGCCCCCTGCCGCCCGCGCCGCGCCCCTGCTGACCCCTGCCCCACGCCGACCTCCCCCCCCTCTCCATCGCCCGCCGCGCAGCACCCGGGGCTGAAGCTCGGCCCGCACGTCTGCGCGCCGGGCGGCGGCATCAGCACAATCACCCAGGGCGGCGGCCCCAGCCGCGCGAGCGGGACGAGCTTCTCCACGCCCTACGTCTCCGGCCTGCTCGCGCTGTGGCGCCAGTTCAGGCTGCAGCAGGTGCGGGGGCTCGCGCTTTCGGCGCGCGGCGCGCGCCACGCCGGCGGCGCGGCGTTTTGTTGTCGGTCCGCCGCGGCGCGCCTCTTAGCCGGCGCGCGGCAGGCGGGCGAAAAACTGACGGCCCCGTCGCGCGCCGCAGGCCGCGGCGGCTGGCGTGATCTTGGACGAGGTGGCCGACCTCGGGCTGGAGGCGGCCAAGGCCGCGCTCGTCGGCTCGGCGGCGCCCGTGGTCGAGGCGGGTGACGCGCTGCCGACGCCCGTGGCGCGCTGCGGCGGCGGTGCGTCGCCGCCGCCGGCGCGCTCGCCGCCGGCACGCGCGCGGCCCGGCCGCGCCACGCCCACGCGCTCCCACGCCCACACACAACACACCGCGCCTCTGCACGCGCAGGCCTGATCCAGGCCGACGTTCTGCTGGAGTCGGCGCTGACCATCGCGCCGCCGTCGCTCTCGCTGCCGAGCGCGCTGCGTGCGGGGCGGCACACCGAGACGCTGTCGCTCACGTGGCGTGGCGTGCTGCCGCCCGGCGGCGTGCGCTACCGCCTCACACACGCGCCAGCCTGGGCGGCGCCCATCACCAACGGCTGGTACAGGTGCGCAGGGGGGCGCCCCCCGGGAGGGAGGGGGGTGGGAGGGTCCCTTGCCGCCGGCCGGCGCTCTGGGCAGCGCCGCCCGCGCACCGCGCCCTGACGCCTCCCGCCCGCCGCCCCCCCCCCCCCCCCCCGCAGTACTGGATTCTATGAGCGCCGCCAGGCGCTGTCCGCCAACGTGACGTTTGACCCGCCGGAGGTCGAGCTCACGGCCGACAACGGCGGCCGCGCGACCGTCACGGTGCGACGCGCGGCGCGCAGCACGGCGCGCAGCGCGGCGAGGCGGCCTCTCCCTCGGCCGGCGCCGCCCGCTGCCAGCCACGACCATCATCAACGCGCGGCGGCCGCGCCGCGCCGTGCCGCGCGCGCGCAGGTGACATTCAGGCTGCCCCAGGAGCTGCGCGACGCCGCGCTGCTGTACTCGGGCCACGTGCAGCTGCTGCCGATCAGCTCCGCCGGCGCCCCCGCCGCGCCGGGCGGCAACGACACGTCCGCGGGCGCCGCGGTGAGCCCGAGCCCGAGCCAGGCGCCGTCGGGCGGCGACGCGGCGCCGGCGTCGGCGTCGGCGCCGGTGCCGGTGCTGCAGGGCGTGCCGTATCAGGGCTACTCCAAGCCCTATAGCTCGCTCCGCATCCTCGCGCGCGCCGACGACGCGCTCGGGTGGGAGGCGACGACGCTGCGGGCGAACGCCAAGGCGCTCTGCTACGCGCCCTATTCGGAGACCTACGGCGCGGGTGCGCTTTGCTGACTGTTTAGGGTTTTGGGGCGGCGGTTTTGAGAAGGGTTTGGCGTGGGCTCGGAGGGCCGTCCGCGACTCCAAGGGCGGACGCCCTCGGAGTGCTGCCGCTCGCTCGCCTCCCCACCACCCACGCGCGCGCGCGCGGGGCCCCGCCGCCGGAGCCCTCACCCCTAAACCCTTTTCCCGCCCGACCCTTTGACTCCCCCCCTCCCTCCCAGGCAACATCATGGACTATGGGCGCCGCGTGCCAGACGTCTGCGCCGGCGGCTTTGCGGCGACGGCCAAGGCCAACGTGCGCGTGAGCCTGTCCGCGCTGCGCGTGAGCCCCCGGTGCTCCATGCGAATCACGCTCGCGCCGGAGGTGCCCATGGCCTGGTGAGAGGCGGCGGCGGCAGCGGCGGCGGCAGCGGCAGCGCGCGCCCCAACACGATCAGAAATCGTCTCGGCCCTAAACCCCGCCCCGCGCTGCCCCCGCCCTGAACCCGCCAGGCTGAACGTCGACGTCCTCAACGCCACGACCGGCGCGCTGCTCGGCTCCCTCGCGCCCATCGACACCAGGTGCGCGCGCGGCGCCGTGGTTTAACGGGCGCCCGGGCGCTAATCCCCCCCCCCCCTCGGCCCCCGGCGAGGGGCCGCGTTCCTTTGCGGGGGCTCGCGGCTGGGGCGGCCGCGGGGCGCGCGCGCGTGCGCTCCGCCGCACCGCCGACCCCGCCGCCGCCGCCCGCCGCCCGCCGTGCCGCGCCGCGCAGCGGCGGGAACTGCCTGGTGAGTGCGGGTGATATATGGAGCTGGTGTTTGAACTTCAACGGGACCTACACCGCCCCCGGCGGCGCGCGCGTGGACCTGGAGCAGCGCAAGCAGTACCGCCTGCGCGCCTGGGCGACCGGCCCCGTCGCGGCGGGCGACGCCGCGGCCGGCAACGGCACGCCGCGCCGGGAAAAGGTGCGCACGTACGCGCGCGGGGCGGCGGCTCCGGCGAGGGGCTCCGCCTGCCCTGCCCGCGCCCCTGCTCGCTGCCGCCGCCGCCCCTCCTCGTTGCCGCCGCCGCTGACGCCGCTGCCGCTGCTGCCACCTGCTGCTGCTGCTGACAGATAGACATAAAGGGCACCTTCCGTGTTGTGCTGTAGAAGTGACGATGCTGCTGGGACCAGGGTCTCATGGGGTTTCCATTGATTGGCGCCCAGGGTTTAGCGGCCATCCCCTAAACCCTGCGCCCCACCGGACCGCGCCGCGCGGGCGGGGCGCGCGCACGCGGCGCGCGCTGTGCGGGCCCCGGCATTGGCCGCACGGGACGCGCGCTCTCGCGCGGCGCCCGCCCCCGCCACTCACCGGACCATCCCCCTGGGCAGGCCCTGCGCCGCGCGCACGCACAAGCGCACCGGCGCGCGCCTCTCGCAAATGTACAGGCCTGCACAGCAGCGCGCACGCACCCGCGGCGGCTTATTTCATGCGGCGGCGCGATTTGTTTGACCCGACGCAGCGGCGGCGAGCACTGCGGTGGGGTGGGCGACGGTCGCGGAGCGACGATACGTGCGCGCAGGGCGCAGCGGGCTGAGCCCCGCGGCCACCGGCAGCGCATGTTGCCGGCCAGGCAGAAGGTGTAACCGCCACTGCCTTTAGCATCTCGGGCGCGACGCCGCGCCTGCCGCAGCAGACACCCCCGCGCGCGGCTCGTCCCGGCCGCCGCCCGACCGCCGGTCGCGCGTGCTAGTCCTTCAGCCGAGCCTGGAGTCAGCCTCTCGTCCTATAGACGCCTTGCGCGACCGCGTTGTAGCCTCGCGGCGGCGCCAGGCGGCGGCAGCAGCAGCGCCCCATCTGCGGCGGCCGCCGCGCGCCAGCGCCGGTGCGCCATGACCACCGCCACCGCCCAGCTTGCTGGAAACCTCCCGTCACCTCATACCGGTGGCCCGCTGGAGCCTGGCGGCGCGGCGGGCGCGCAGCAGCGGCCGGCGCTGCTGCTGGGCGGCGCTGCGGACGAGGACGGCAGCGACGCCGCGGACGCGGCAGCGGCAGCGATGGAGGCCCTGCACGTTCACCAGGCGCGCCCATCCGCGGGCGCCGCCGCACCCCGCCGCGCGCGCGAGCGCCGGCCTGCGACCGCGCTGCGCCGCGCCGCGCCGCGCCGCGGCGCGCCCAGGCGGCCGGCCAGCCGACCGGCCGTCCCACCCTTTTGTTCCCCCGCAGGTATACGAAGCGATCGCTTGCCACTTTGCGTCGACGCGCTTCGCCGTCTGGCCCAAGGTGGGGCGCCGCCGGGCGCCGCGCAGCCGCGCCGCGGCCCTCGGCCTGCAAGGACCGCGGACCCGTCCCCCGGGGCCCTGAGCCCTCCCGCGGCCGGCTGCACCCGCAGGTGCGCGCGTTTCTGGAGGCGCTGCCGCGCCACGCGGTGCTCGCCGACGTGGGGTGCGGCAACGGCAAGTACTTTGGTGTGCGGCGCGACGCGGCGGTGCTCGGCAGCGACCGCAGCCACGGTGCGCGGCGCCGCGCTGCGCGGCCGGCCCACGCGCGTGCGTGCGTGCGCGCGTGCGGCGGGGACGGGGGCTGCAGGGAGGGGAGGGAAGGGGGCGGCAGGGCTCGGCGGGGGGCGCACCGCCGCGCGCGGACCAGCCGCGCCGCCCGCCGCAGGGCTCGCCGCCGTCGCGGCACGCCGCCTCGCCCCCGGCGCGGCGGCGACGACGGCCGGCGCGGCGGCGCCGGGCGCGGACGTGGTCGTCGCGGACGCGCTGGCGCTGCCGTACCGCCGCGGCGCGTGCCAGGGTGTGCTGTGCGTGGCGGTGTTGCACCACATCGCGAGCGCGCGGCGCCGCGCGGCGCTGCTCGAGCAGCTGGCGGCGCTGCTCGCGCCCGGCGGCCGCGCGCTCGTCACGGTGTGGGCGACGGCGCAGGAGGACCCGGCGCGCACGCTCGCGCGCTGGCGGCGCCTGCCGGACGCGCGCTCGGCGGCGCACCAGGCGGCGCAGCAGCCGCCGGAGCAGCAGGCGGAGCAGCAGCCTGAGCAGCAGCCGGAGCAGCAGCCGCCGGAGCAGCAGTTAGAGCAGCAGGAGCAGCAGCAGGGGCAGCAGCAGCAGCAGCTGGAGCAGCAGTTTGAGCAGCAGGCGGCGGCGCAACCAGAAGAAGCCCGGCAGTGTGGCGGCGCCGCCGCCGCGAACGCAGCCGGGCCTCCGCCGCCGCGCGGGCCCGACTATCTTGTGCCCTGGCACGTCCCCTTCCACCGCGCGGGCGGCCTCGTGCCGTCGGCGCAGGGCGAGACGGCGCAGCAGGCGGCAGCGCACGCGCAGGGGCAGGCGGCGCGGGCGGCGGCGGGGCGGGCGGCGGCGACGCCGGCGGTGGTGGACGCAGCGAAGCGGGCGGTCGTGCTGCAGCGCTATTACCACCTCTTTGACGCGGGCGAGCTCGAAGCGCTCATCGCCGCGCTGCCGGGCGTGCGCCTGGTGGAGTCGTTTTACGACGCCTCCAACTGGTGCGCCGTGTTTGAGCGGCCGCCGGCGGCGGCGGGCGCCGCGGAGGCGGCGGCGGCGCGAGGCGCGGTGGCGTGAAGCGCGGCGGCGGCGGCGGCGCGCATGCTGGCGAGGGAGCCGGAGGAGGCGCACCGCGACCGGTCGGGGCTTAGAGCCGCCGGTTAACAGCCTGCTGCGCGAGCAGCACCAGGCAGCGTGGATGTGCGGCGCCGACCACGGCTGCGCCCTCACTCGCCGTGCTCCGGCACGCTGCAGAGCTGCTGCGTCTGCTGCGCTGCGACCGCCGCGGCGGCAGCTGCTGCGGAGAAACTGCTACTGTGTAATATGCCGCACTCGACCAGCTGCGACGTGCTCAGGTTCTGAGCGCGGCAGCGGCGTGCGCGGGCGGGCGGGCGGCGGGCGGGCGGCGTGAGCGGCGGGCGCGCGCGGCGTGGCTCCGCCGCCGCGCTGAGCCCTGCGCCCACAGCCGCGCAACCCCAAGCCGGCCGCGGCGGCGCGGCGCGGCGGCACGGCGCACCACGCTGAGGACCATGCGGTCCAGCTCGCTGCTCGCGCCCGGCGGCAGCGGCGGGCCCTCGCCGCCCTCGCCGCGGCGGACGGCGGGGAAGCCATCGATCACGCCGCCGTCGTCGAGGCCGCCCGCGGCGGCGAGCTGCTGCAGCTGCGCGCCGCGCAGCTGCTGCAGCAGCGCGAGCTGCGCGAGCTGGTCGGCGCGCCCGCCGCCCGCGCTCGCGGCGCGCAGCGTCTCTGACAGGCTGCTGCTCTCCGCCGCGCCGGCGACAGCAAACTCGCAGCCCCCGTCGTCGTCCAGCGCCACCTCCTGCGCCGCCGCCGCCGCCGCCGCCGCGCCGGCTGCTGCGCCGCCGCGGCCGCGCCGGGCGCGCCCGGCGCGCAGAGCTTCGCCGGCGGGCTGACCAGCGCGCCGCCGCCGGCGTGGGGCGGCAGCAGCGCGGGCGACGCGCCCGCGCTGCTGCCGCCGCCCTGCGCGTCGTCGGTGAGGTCGGCCATCGCCGACAGGTCGGTGCTGTCGCACAGCGCCGACAGGCCGGACAGCCCCGACAGCGTCAGCGAGTCGCCCTCGGGCAGCACCGGGAGCGGGCCAGAGAGCGTGTCGTCGAGCCCGCCGCCGCAGGGGCTCGCCTGCCCGCTCGCGCCGGCCGCGGCCGCGCCGCCGAGCGACAGCCGCGGCAGCGGCTCGGCGCTGCTGCGCGGCGTCGCGCCCGGCGGCGTCGCGCGCGGCGTCGCGCCCGGCGGCGTCGCGCCCGGCGTCGCGCCGGCCGCCGCCGCGACTGCGGCGGCCGCCGCCGCCGCCGTGCGCGCCGCGCGCGCGCGCCGCGACGGCGTGCCCCACCCCCAGCCGCGGCTCGGGCTCGGGCTCAGTGCCGAGCCGCCGGCGCCCGCCTCGCTCGCCTCGTCCGCCATCACCGTGTCGTCTGCCTGGAACCGCTTGCCCTCCGGTGCGCGGACGGTGAGGCTCTCCCGCACAAACGACAGGAAGCTGCGGAACCGCGAGCTGTGGCTGCGCTTGGCGGCGCGCGCGGGCGGCGGGCTCGACTCCGCCGCCGCCTGCGGCGCCGCATCGCCGCCGCTGGCGCAGCCGCCCGCGCCGGCGGCGGCCTCCTCCTGCTCCAGCTCCGCCTCCAGCTGCTGCACCGCAGCCAGCAGCTCCTCGTGCCGCGCGACCTGCGCCAGCTGCGCCTGCTGCTGCTGCGCCTGCTGCGCCGCCGCCGCCGCGCGCTGCGCCTCCAGGCTCTGCACGGACGCCTCGAGCGCCTGCTGGTCGCCCGCCAGCAGCATGTCAGCCAGGCCGTTGATATCTGCGTCGCTGTACTCGCCGGCCGGCGCCAGCCCAGCGTGCCCGTCCGCGGGCAGCGGCGGCTGCGCCGCAAACGCCTGCTGCTGCTGAGCCTGGGCACACAGCTGCTGGGCGTACAGCTGCTGGGTGTACTGCTGCTGCTGCTGCTGCTGCTGCTGCTGCTGCTGCTGCTGCTGGTGGAGCCCCGCCATCGGGGCCGCGCCCGCCGGCGGCGCGCTGGGCTGGTCCTGCAGCTGCGCGAGCGGCGGGCTCACCTCCTGCTGCGTCGCGATGTTGGGCACGTGCGGGTAGGCCAGCTGCGGCTGCTCCTGCTGCTCGGCCAGGCCCGTGCCGTGGCCTGCCAGCTCGGGCGGCTGCAGCCAGTTGGGCGCCGGCGCCGGCGCGGGCGGCTGCTGCGCCGCCGCCGCCGTTGCCGCCGCGGCCGCGGCCGCCACCTCGGCCTGCAGCTGCGACGCCTGGCGCAGCCGCAGACCTGACATCTGAAGCTCCAAGCCCTCGTCGCCCAGATCATCCAGCGGCGGCAGCGACCCCAGCGGGTCGTCGTCGGCGAGCGCGGCGCCCGGCGGCTGCTGCTGCCCAAACGCGCCGAGCTCCTGCAGCGGCGCCGGCTGCTGCCCAAACGCGCCAAGCTGCTCGTGCAGCGGCGCCGGCTGCTGCCCAAACGCGCCGAGCTGCTCGTGCAGCGGTGCCGGCTGCTGCCCAAACGCGCCGTGCTCCTGCAGCGGCGCCGGCTGCTGCCCAAACGCGCCGTGCTCCTGCAGCGGTGCCGGCTGCTGCCCAAACGCGCCGAGCTGCTCGTGCAGCGCCGCCAGCTGCCGCTGCGTCGGCTGCTGCGCAAACGGCTGGCCCGCCTGCACCTGCTGCTGCTGCTGCTGCTGCTGCTGCACCAGCTGCTGCACCGCAAACGGCCCCTGCAGCGTGAATGGACTCTGGTGCGGCGCCGACGGCTGCGGCTGCAGGCACGGCCCCACGCCCGGCACGGCCTGCGGCGCCGAGAGCTGCGACTGCAGCGCCGGCAGCTGCGGCCCCGACAGCTGCGGGCCCGACAGCTGCGGGTAGGTGAGCCCTGACATCGCGTGCCCGAGGGCGGACAGCTGTGGCGCCTGCAGCCCCGAGCCCTGCGCCGACAGCCCTGACGCCTGCGGGCTGAGCCCCGAGTCCTGCGGACTCAGCAGCTTGGGCGGCTGCAGCCCGCCGTGCGCCGGGGCGCCCGCGAGCGGCGGCGCGCCGCCGGGCCGGTCGCCGCCGAGCGGCGCGCGCGGGGGCGCGCCGGGGGAGGACGTCGGCACGCGCTGCGAGCCGCCGGCGCTGCCGCTGCCGCCGCTGGGCGCCGTGCTCAGGGAGCCGCCGGACGGCGTCGGCGTCCAGCCGAGCGCGCCCGAGCCCGCGCCAGCCAGGCCGCCGGCGCCGCCGCTGCGCGGCAGCGGCGCCGCGCCGGCGCCGCCCGCGATGACGGCGGCCGCCGCGGCGACGCCGAAGCTGCCAAGGCCACTGAGCATGAGCTCCTGGCGCTGCGCCTGGCCGAGCAGGCTGCTGCCGCTGCCCGCGCTGCCCGCGCTCGCCGCGGGCAGCAGCGAGCCGCCGCCGCCGCGGCGCAGCGCGCCGACGCTCGGCGCGGGGGGCAGGCCGAGCGCGCCGACGTCGCCCTCCCAGACGCCCCAGTGCGGGTGGCCGGGGAGCAGCCAGTCGGCCGCCGCCGCAGAGATCGCCGCCTCCTCCTGCGCCCCCGCGCGGCCGACCGGCAGCACCTGCGGCGCCCGCGGCGGCGGGGGCGTTGTTTGGACGCGGCCGCCGCGCGGCCGCCGCCGGCCCACGCGCGGCGCGGAGGCGCCGCCCCAGAGCCCCTGCGTCAAACCGGGGCGCGCACCTCTGCGTCGCCGCCGGCGCCGCCGAGGCGCAGCCACGCGAGCGGGCCCTTGGTCAGACCCACAACGCCGCCGTCACAGGCAAAGAGGAGCCCCAGCCCCGGGTGCCCCGGCGCGCCGGCGCCCCACCACACGCGCGGCCGCGCGTCGGGCCAGACCGTGCGCTGCGCGTGCTCCACCGCCTTGCGCCAGTCCGCCTGCTTGAACAGCGCCTGCGGGCGTATGGGCGTGGCGGGTGCCGGTGTGTGTTTGTGTGGAGGGGAGGGCTCACACAGCGAGGCGGCGCTGCGAGCGCTGCGAGCGCTGCGAGCGGCGCCGCTCACAGGCCGCCACCCTGCGCCGCCGCCGCCCGGCCCGGCCCAGCCGCGCACCTGCACCGCCTTGGCGCCCGCCGGCTCGCCGACCGCCCACACCAGCAGCGCGCAGAACCTCCCGACCGTGTCAACGGCCGCCAGCTCGGGCGGCAGGCACGGCACGCCGCGCGCGCCGAGCGCGCGCAGCGTCTTGGCGGTGCCCTTTCCGATGCCCTCGAGCTCCTCGATGTCCCGCTGCGGCTGCGCGCGGGGCGTTGAGCAGGGTTCAGCAGGGTTCAGCAGGGTTCAGGGGCGGACGGGGCTCGGCGGCGCGGCGGTGGCGGCGCACGGGCGCGGGGACGGGCTCGCGCGCGCGCGTGCGGAGGGGGAGGGGGGAGGGAGAAGCGCGACGCACGCCGCCGCGCTGGCCGGCACGGCGCCGCGCCGCGCTGGCCGGCACGGCGCCGCGCCGCACACACACCTGCGGGAGGTCGCACTTCTTGTCGCGGCCCGCGCGCACGCTGACGACGACAAACGGCGGGCTCAGGTAGCGCCACACGCCCGGCAGCGCGGGGCAGACCGCGAGCAGCCTGAACCGCGTCGTCTGCCCCGCCTGCCCGCCGGCCGCCCGGTCGGCGGCGGCGGCGGCGGCGGCGCCGCCGGAGCCCCCGCCGCCGCCGCCGCCGCCGCCGGCCTTGGCCCGGCCGCCGCGGGCGCCGCGGGCGCCGCCGGGCTCCGCCTTGCCCGGCTCGGCTTTGAAGCAGCCCAGGCTGGACAGCGACGCGACGCCGTCGGGCTGCGCGGCGCGGCGCGGCGGTGCGGTGGATTCGCGTGTCGGCGGCGCGCGCGCCCCTCTCCCCCCGCAGCCAGCCGGGCCGCCCGCGCGCGGCGCCGCGCCGCCGCGCCGCACCTGCAGCGGCAGCTCCACGCTCGCCCGCTCCGGCCCGCCCGCCCAGCGCAGCATCGGCTTGTCGGCGGCGCAGGCGAGCAGCGCGTCGGCGCCGAGCGCCGTGTTGGCGGGGTTGGCCGCCGCATACTTCTTTTCATCAATCAGCCACAGCTGCGCGCGTGCGTGCGCGTGTTGTTGTGTTAGTTTTGGTCAACGACGGCGTTATGTGTGGGCGCCGCCCGCCCGGCGGGTCGCCACGCGGTGGGGCGCGGCGGCGGGCGCGGCGGCGGCGGGCGCGGCGGCGGTGGGCGCGCCGCGCCGCGCCTGCAGCGTCGCGCCCGGCGGCGCGGGCGCGGGCCGGCCGCCCGCCTCGAGCCGCAGGACCAGCTCCGCGCCGCAGCGTGCGGACAGCAGGTCCTTGGAGACGTACTTGGGCCGCCAGTCGTCGCGGCAGGCGCGGCTGAGGTTGTGGCGGCAGAGCTCGCACGCCTCGTCCGGGCACCCCGTCGCCCTGCGGCGCGGCGCAGCGGCGGGCGGCGGCGCGTGGCGTCGGGCACATGACGGTGCCGGCGGCGGCGGTGGCGGCTGCGGCGGCGGCGGCGTGGCACCGCGCGGCCGGCGGGCGGCCGCCGCTGCCGCGCGCCGCGCTGCCGCGCCTGCAGGCGTGGCTGAGCTGCAGCGACTGTCCTCCCGGAGAGAGCGCGGCGTGCACGGGCTGGTCGCCTCGCAGGAAGGCCGTGAACGGCCCCGGCACGGCGGGCTCCTGCGCGGCAGCAGTGGCAGCAGCAGATGGCGGTGACCTTCCCGCCCCCAAGCGCGCGCGGGGGACCACAGGGTGCCGCGGGCGCGTTCACACAGCTCAGCTGCCACCCGGGCCGGGCGCGCGGCGCGGCCATGCGCCCCTGCTGGCGGCCGCGGGCCGTCGCAGTGCCCAGCGAGCGCACCATCGCCGTGGCGCGCCCTGCTCCGCCGGCCGCCCGCCTGGAGCCTCTGTGATCACTTGCGGGTCGGTGGTGCGGGCGGCATCGAGCGGCAACGGCTGGACGCGACCTGAGTCCAGAGGGCCAAGCCCTGCGAGCGCGGAGCAGCCCAGGAGCGCCTCTGGGCCGCCGGGGAGCGCCAGGGGTGCGATCTCGACGCGGCCGCGGGGGGCGCTGCGAGGAGGACGCCGCCGCCCGCCGCCGCTCGCGACGCGTCAGCCCGCGGGTGACGCTCTCACGATTTGCACCGCCGCCGCAGTTTTGCCAGGCCCCCGCGCCCGCAACGCTATGCGCATCAGCAAAACAAGCAGCCCGCCCCACCACTCCAAGATTGATCATAACCACGCGCGCCACGGAGCGCCTCGGTCGGTGGTGCACCACGCAGCGAGGCAAGCGGTCAGGGCACACACACCTGCGTCAAGCAGCGCACATCCCTGCGGCAAGCAAATCGTCACTTGGGTCGAGCTCACGCCGCGTCCTGCCGCGGCCGCTTGCCGCTGTCGCCCGCCGCCCCCGCGCCTGCCCGCGCCGCCGCGCCGACGACCGGGATCGCTGCTGCGCCCGTGGCGGGCGGCGGCGACGCCCCGCCGCCCCCCGCCGGCTGCTGCTGTGCATCGCCGCCGCCGCCAGCGCTGTCGGCGCCGCCGTCCAGGGGCCGGCTGCACTTTTCGCCCCGCGGCGCAGCCAGCACGCCGTCGCCCGCACCGCCGGCCGCGCCCTGCGCCGCTGCTGCGGCGCGCAGCTGCTGCAGCGCCAGCGCCAGCACCGCCGCCGGCGCGAGCTGCTCCGGCGCCGGCGGCAGCGGCGGCGTGGGCGCGGACGCCTGCTGCCGAGCAGCGCCCAGCTGCTGCGGCAGCGGCTCCGCCTGCTCAGGCGCCTGCTGCTGCTCCGGCTGCTGCTGGCCCGGCTGCAGCGCCTGCGCCTGCGCCTGGGCCTGCTGAAGCATCTGCTCAAGCACTGCCCGCTGCGCGCGCGTCACGACGAGCTGCGTCTGCGCCTCCTGCAACTGCTGGCGCA
This sequence comes from Scenedesmus sp. PABB004, assembly GCA_014905635.1. Lineage (NCBI taxonomy): Eukaryota > Viridiplantae > Chlorophyta > Chlorophyceae > Sphaeropleales > Scenedesmaceae > Scenedesmus > Scenedesmus sp. PABB004. Next base: position 197,633 of record JABVCE010000017.1, read on the forward strand.
GCGCGTCCGCCGCGCGGCGGGACGCCGCCGCGGCCTGCTCCGCCGCGGCGCGCTCGTGCTCCGCGCGCGCGAGGCCCGCCTCTGCCGCCCGCAGCTGGCGGCGCAGGTCCTCGGCCGCTGCCACGGCGGCGCCGCCCAGCTGCGGCGGCGGCGCGCCCGCCAGCGCGAGCTCCGCAGCCGCCAGCCGCTCGGCGACAGCCTGCGCGCGCGCGCGGGCGGCGCCGCGCGTCTCGCCAAGCACCTCGCCCGCTGCTGCCCCTGCCCGGGCCCGCGCCCCCACCCCCGCCCGCGCACCTGCAGCGCGCCGTGCAGCCCCGCCTGCGCGCCGCGCGCGGCCGAGACCAGTCCGCTCGCCGTCGCCTCGGCCGCCGCCGCGCGCGCCTCGGCCGCCGCGACCGCGCTCGCGACCACCGCGTGCGCCTCGCTGTTCATGCGTGCCAGCTCGGCCTCGGCCGTCTGTGCGGCGGCGCGCGGGCGGGCCCGCGCTGAGCCCACGCGGGGCCCACGCCCGCTCGCCGCCGCGCGCGCGCCCGCGCTGCCGCCGCCCGCCGGGCAGAGGCCGCCGCGCACCGCCGCACCTGCCACTTTTGGAAGGCAAACGCCGCCGCGCGGCGCAGCTGCTCACTCTCCGCCGCCGCCGCGGCCGCCGCGCGCCCGCTCGCCGCGCACTCGGCAACCGCGAGGCGCAGCAGCGCGGCGGGCCCGGGCGTCGCGTCGCCGGCGTCGGGCGCGAGCGCGGCGAGGCGCGAGGGCCCCGGGGCCGCGCCCGCGGCGGCGCCGGCCGGGCTGCAGCGGGGGCTGCCGTCGCTGCCCGCGGGCGTCGCGCCGCCGCCGGCGCCGCCGTGGGCCGCCGCGGGCGTCGCGGTGCCCGGCGTCGCGCCGCCGGGCCAGCCGGGCGTCGCGCCGCCCCAGCCGGCGGAGTCGCTCAGCGGCGGCAGCGGCGCCGAGTACGCCATGCGCGCCGCGCCAGGCGTGGCCAGGCCCAGCGCGTCCTCGAGCGCCCGCTGCCGCTGCTCATCGCCGCCGTCGTCATCGCCCGGCGCTCGCTGCGCTGCCGCGCCGCCCCCGCCCCCGCCGCCGGGCGGCGTGTGCCGCGCCTGCTGCTCCGCCTCCGGCGGCTCCCCCGGGCCGCTCAGCATCGCGGGGCCGGCATCCCGGCCGGCGCTGCTGCCAGCAGCGCCGCGGTCGCCGCGTCCGCCGCCGGCGTCGGCGGCGGCGCGCGGCGCGGCAGGGCCACGATCCGGACGCGCCCGCCCGCCCACGCCCGGGCGAGCCCCACGGACTGGCGGGCAGCGCTGCCGCGGCCGGGGGGCTGCGCAGCAGCGCCGAGAGTGTGAGGAAGGGCGCCGGGTCCGACAAGTTGGGCCTTGAGGACTGTGCGAGCGAATGGGAGGGCGTGTGGGGCACCGGGAGTGGCCGCGCGGGCTGGGTCGAGAGCGATGACGCCGATGATCGGGCACAGCGCGCCGCAGCCGCGCTGGCGCCTTCGGGCACCTGACCCGCGTCTCTTTCACACTCCAGCCCCCGGGAGAGACAGCAGGCACGCACGCCAGGCGCCGCATGCGCCCGCCGCCGCTGCTGAGCGCCGCTGCCCGCGCCGCCGGCGCCGCGCTCCTCTCCCCCGCCGCGCGCCGGCGGGCCGCGCAGCAGTCACACTCCCAGCAGCAGCAGCAGCACCAGCAGCAGCACCGCCGCCGGCGCGCGCCCAGCAGGCAGATGGCAGCCGCCGGCGCGGCGCCGGCGCAGGACGGCGGCGCCGCGCCGCCGCGCGTGCTCAGCGTGCAGTCCAGCGTCGTGCACGGCTACGTGGGCAACAAGGCCGCCGTGTTCCCGCTGCAGCTGCTCGGCTTCGATGTCGACCCGGTGCACACGGTGCAGGTGCCGCGCCGCGCCGCGCGCCGCCGCGCGCCGCTCCCCGCGGCGGGCCCCGCCCCGGCCCGCGGCGGCCGGCCGCGCGACGTTCAGCCGCCGCCGCCGCAGTTTTCGAACCACACCGGGTACCCGACCGTCGCCGGCAAGGTCTTTGACGGCGCGCACCTCACCGAGCTGCTCGGCGGCCTCCGCGCCAACGGCCTGCTCTGCCACACCCACCTGCTCTCGGGTGCGGCGCGACCCCTGCACGCCGCGGCGGCCGTCGTCGCGCGTCCGGGCCGACGCTGCCGCGCGCCGCCGCCCCGCAGGCTACATCGGCTCGCTCTCGCTGCTCGAGGCGGTGGCCGCGGCCGCGCGGGAGCTGCGCGCCGCCAACCCCGCGCTCACCTACGGTGCGCCGCCCCGCGCGCCGCACCCCGCCGCCGGGGGCCCCGAGGCCCGTGCTCCCCCGAGCCTCTGAGCCCCCCGCGCTATCACGCCCGTGCCCGCGCCCGCGTGCCGCGGCCCGCGCCGCAGTGTGTGACCCGGTGCTGGGCGACGAGGGCGCCCTGTACGTCTCGCCAGACCTGGTGGAGGCGTACAAGTCCACGCTGGTGCCGCTGGCAGACGTGCTGACGCCCAACCAGGTGCGGCGAGGCGCACGGGCTGGGACTGCCACGGCGGCGGGCCGCGCGGCCGGGGCCCGCCGTCTGGTGCGGGGCGCCGGCCGCGCCAGCCGCGCCAGCCTCGCGGCTCCGCCTCACGCGGCGGCGCCGCCGCCGCCGGCTGCAGTTCGAGGCGGAGCTGCTCAGCGGGCTGCCCGTCGGCAGCGAGCGCGACGCGCTCGCCGCGGCCGCCGCGCTGCAGCGCATGGGGCCCCACACCGTGGTGCGCGCGCGGCCGCCCGTGGCGCGGGCCGCCGCGCCGCGCCACCGAGCCCTCCGCCCCTGAGCCCTGAGCCCTGAGCCCCGCCGCCCCGCAGATCATTACCAGCATGGCGCCGCTGCCGCGCCCAGAGTACTCGAGCAGCCGCTCGAGCTCAAACGACGCCAGCGGCGCCAGCGGCGGCGGCGCGTCGCAGCCGCAGCCGTCGGAGCCGCAGCAGCAGCTGCAGCAGCAGCCAGACCCACAGCAGCAGCAGCCAGACCCGGAGCAGGAGCAGCAGCAGGAAGAGCAGGGAGCGCCGGCGCCGCCGCGGCGCGGCAGCGGGCGCGGCGTCATAACGCTTCTCGCGTCCACGCGGCTCCCGCAGGCGCCCGGCCGCCCCTCCGCCTTCCGGCTGCGCATCCCGCAGCTCTCGGGCTATTACACCGGCACGGGTGTGTGCCCCGCGGGGGCTTGGGGGGACCCTAGGTTTTTCACGGGCCTGGTGGCACCTGTGTGCCGCCCGCCTCGCCGCGCGCGCGCCGACCCGCCACGCCGCGCCGCGCCGCGCCGCAGGCGACCTGCTCGCTGCGCTGCTGCTCGCGTGGACGCACCGCTGCCCTGGCGACCTCGCAGCCGCGGTCGAGGCGGCGGTCGCGGGGCTGCAGGCGGTGCTGCGCCTCACCGCCGCCGCGGCAGGGCCCGAGGTGCGGCCGCGCCGCGGCGCCCGGCGGCCTGCTGGCACGCCGCGCGGCGCCGTGCCGCCTGCGCACCGCGCCGCGTCCCCGCCCCACGCGCCGCCGCGCGCGCCCGGCCGCGCCGCGGCAGGTGCTCGCCGCGGCCAAGGGCGATCGCTCGGCGGCGGCCTTCAGGGCGAAGGAGCTGCGCGTCGTGGCGGGCGCCCACCTGCTCGCGGCGCCGGCGGTGGAGATCCGCGCGGAGCCGCTGGACGACCCTTGAGGGCCGAGCCGCTGGGCGAGCGGAGCGCGGCGGTGTGCGCCGCGCCGCGCGCTGACCGCGCGCGGCGCAGCTCCCACGGCGCCGCGCCCAACGCCCGCGGCGGCGCGCCGGCGCGGCGGCGCGAGGTGCGTGCGTGCGCACCACGCGATCTGGCTCGCGTGGGTAGCTGGGCGGGGGGCGTGGGCCTGTGGCAGGGGGCTGGCAAGCGGCGCGGCGGGTGACGACTTCGCTGCGCGCACACCCAGGTTCAGTCTGTACCGCCCGACCCTTCCGCAGTCGCTTCAGCAGTCTCCACGCGCAGCTCAGCAGCTCCCCGACACGCGCCAGCACTCGCCGAGCACTACACGCGCCGCGCCAGTTCCCGACCCGCGCCCCGGCGCGCTTAGGCCGCGCAGAGCGCGACGTGCACACTCTCGTGAACCATGCGATCCGTGGCGCTTTTCGTGGCAGCGCTGCTGCTCGCGGCGCTGCAGGCGCGCGGCGCGCCGCCCGACGGCGGGCCGCCAGGGCAGGCCGGCGGCACCCCGCCGGGGCAAGTGGGCCGCACCAGGCGCGGCTGGGCCGGTGGCAACCCCAGGCGCTTCGAGCGGGGCAGCGCAGCCGCGGTCGGCGAGCTCGGTGAGCTTCGCGAGCTGGCGCCCGAGCCAGCCTGGCCCGGTGCCGGCCTGGCAGCTGCGACGCGCGCCGCCGCCGCCGCCCGGCCGAGCCCGCGGAGCTGGTCCCTGCCCTGCCCTGGCGCTGCCTTCACCGCTCGCCGCGCCGCGCGCTGTGCCGCCGCCGCAGCGCGGTCGCTGAAGGGCGGCAGCGCGGCCAAGCTCGCCGTGCCGGGCGAGGCGGATGCGTTTGTGGCCGGCAGCTACCAGCTAGACCTCTCCCCCGCAGCCACGCCCGAGGAGCGCGACGCGGTTGCCAGGTGCGCGGCGCGGGGGCCGGCTGCACCTGGCGCGGGGGGCCGTTGGGCGCGCGCGGAAGGCGTCTGCGCTCCGCCCACCCTTCGCCGACCGCCGCCACGCAGTGCCCTGGAGGAGGACGGCTGCGAGCTCTGGTACGTCGGCGGCGAGGGCAGCGTGTTTGACGGCGTCATTTTCAAGGCGCGGGGCGGTTAGGAGACAGGCGTTCGGCGGCGGTTTACGAGACAGGGCTCAGCGGGGCTCAGCGGGGGCGGCTGCTCGGCGCCGCGGGGGGTCGGCGGGGCGCGCCCAGCCCAGCCCCGCGCCGCGCCGACGCCTGGCCGCCGGGCCGCGCCGCGCCGCCGCCGCGCCGCAGGCGCCGAGCGACGCCGCCGCGGAGGCCGCGGCGCTGCAGCGCGCCGTCGACGCCGGCGCGGTCGTCGCGGCGAGCGTCAACCTGCTCGCGACCGCCACCGGCCTGCAGGCGCGCCTCATTTGCGCGCGCGCTACAGGCGGCGATGCCCTCCGCCCTCCCGCCCCGCGATCCCCCCCCTTTCTCTCTCACACACGCACACAAACGCGCACGCCGTCCCCCGCCGTGCAGGCGCCCGTGCCGAGCTGGGGCGTCGATCGCATCAACCAGCAGCGCCTCCCGCTGGACGGCCGCTTCACCTGGGTCTCGGCCGGCAGCGGCGTGACTGCGTACGTCATAGACTCAGGTGGAGCGCGGCGGGCGGGGGGGGGACCCTCGGGGGTTGAGGGCGAGGCGCGTGCGCGAGGCGCATGGCACCGCCGCGCTGCCGGGCGCCAGCGAGCTGCTGCCACCTCGCGCCGCTCCCTCCCCCGCTAAACCCTCGCCCCTGGTCCCCCACCTGAAACCCAGGCATCATGACCAACCACAGCGACTTTGGCGGCCGCGCGGCCGTGGGGGCTGATTTCATCGGCGACGGCCTCAACGGCACCGACTGCCACGGCCACGGTGCGCCGCGCACCCTCGTGCGGGAGGCGGCTGCGGCGCGCCGACCCCCGCCCGCCCGCAGCCGTCGTCCCACGCCAGCGCCCGGCCCATCAACGCCCCGCCCCGCCCCGCCCCGGGCGCCGCCGCGCAGGCACGCACGTCGCGGGCACGATCGGCGGCCGCGCGTACGGCGTCGCCAAGTGGGCGCGCATTGTTGGCCTGCGCATGCTCAACTGCGCCGGCGCTGGCGACGGCAGCGGCTTCTTCGGCGCGCTCGACTGGGTCGTCGCGGCGGCGGCCGCGGCGCGCGCCGCCGCGGGCGGCGCGCCCCGGCCGTGCGTGGTCAACCTGAGCCTGAGGTGAGGGTTTAGGGTTGAGAGTTGAGCCAGGGTCAACCTGACGCGCGCACGCTCCACAACCACCGCTCCAAAATCCCAGCCCAATCCCGGTTCACTCAATCCGGTCTTAAACACACCCCGCCCCGCCCTGTGCCGCCGCAGCTTTGGCACCGCCTACCCCACTGGCGACGATGCGCTGCGCCGCGCGATCAACGGCAGCGGCTGCACCTTTGCCGTCGCCGCGGGTGCGCAGCAGGGTCTAGGTGCTGCACACGCAGGGTTCAGGCCTCTGCCCGCCGCGCGCCCGCGCCCGCGTCCTGCCGCGCGGCCTCACGCGCCGCCCGCCCGCGCGCGGCGTCGGTGCAGGCAACGCCAACGTCGACGCGTGCACGCAGTCGCCGGCGCGCGTCGCGCAGGCAGTGACGGTCGGCGCGAGCACGGCCACCGACACGCGCGCCACGTGGAGCAACTTCGGGCGCTGCGTGGACCTCTTCGCCCCCGGTGCGCGGCGGCTGGCACGCGCTGCGCGGCCGCTGCGCGCGGGCGCCGGGCTTCTTCCCGTCTGGCACGGGCGCCCCGTTGCTCCTGCTGAACCCCAAAGCCCTGCCAAAACCCCCGCCCCATGCCTCTCTCCAATGCAGGCGTCGAGATCGTCTCTGACAGCATCGCGACCGTCACCGCCACCGCGACCTGGAGCGGCACGAGCATGGCGTCGCCCCACGCGGCAGGCGCGCCGCGGCTGCCAGCGCCCGCCGCGCCGCAGCCCCTGACCGCGCCGACGCCCCTCACGCTGTGCCGCCGCCGCCGCCGCCGCCGCCGCCGCCGCCGCCGCCGCCGCCGCCGCCGCGCCCGCGCGCAGGCGTGGCCGCGCTGCTGCTCACGCGCAATCAGGCGCTCACGCCGGCGCAGGTGGGCCGCGCCTCGATGCCGCAAGCCCGCCTGAACCCGGCAAAGGGGGCTCCCCCAAAATCCTGAACCCCGGCTGCCCCGCCGCCGCCGGCGCGCGCAGGTGCAGTCGGCGCTGAAGACGTACGCCAGCCAGCGTGTGCTGCTCAACGACACGCTCGGCGCTGGCAGCCCCAACCGCCTGCTGCGCAACCGATGGTGAGCCCCCCGGGGCAGCGGGGCCGGAGCGCGGCCTGCGACCGCCCGCGGCCACCCACCGGCGGCGCCGGCCGTTCGCTGCGAACGCGGACGCCGGGCGCGCTCTGGTGGTGGTGATTGCGGCCTTCCTTCCAGACTGGAGCCAGCTCTGGGCTGGGCGGCGCATTGAGGGAGCGAGTGTTTGCACACACAGCCAGCCGCACTGAGCGCCCTTTCCTTGCATCATCCGCGGCCAGCACCGATTGGGCCGGGCTCTGACCAGCCCGGCCGCTGTGCTTCAGCCTGAGACGACGACGACCCGGGCGGCGCACACCCGCACTGATCAGCCAGCTTGCAACCGCGCGCTCACTTGTACTCGAGCGCTGCCCGCCTGCCTCCTTGCATCCGCGAGCCGCGCGCGCGCGCGGCGACGCGCGCGCACCCCGCCAGCATCCCTTATTCCCTGCCTGCACACGCATGCATGCCCCTGCGCGCATGACCGCGCGCGCCAACTCAACTCAACTCAATCACACGGGCGCCGCGCGCCACCGGCAATCCATGGCCTCTGCGATAGCGGGGCGGCCGGCGCGCGGCCCCAACCCGGATCGGCCTGCCAGTCCGACTGCGGCGGCGACGGCCCCGGTCTGCGGCGCCGGGTCCTCAGCGGCGTGGCCTGCCCACTGCCGCGCTGGGAGGCGCGTCGGCGAGTGTAACAAGCAGTCAACACGAGCCCGATGCACCGCGCGATCACTCCCACGGCTCCGGCACGTTCTGGAGCGATGGGATGGGGGCGGCCGGGACGACACCGCCGCTCGCAGAGGTGTTCAACGTGTCAATTGGGCCGAGGCCGAGCGCGACAGGGTCGCACTGGCGGCAGTCCTTGTTAAAGAGCTGTGGGTAGGCGTACGACATGACCCCCTGCTCAATCGACACGCCAATCGTGTTGTAGAGGCAGGCGCGGCCCTCGCCGTCAATGAACCTGCGCAGCGGCAGCGCGCGCGCGCGCCTTGGGCCGCCGCGGGCGCGGGCGCTGGCACTGCTGGCACCTGCGGCCTCGCCGCCCGCCGCACGCGGCTCGGCGCGCGTCGAGCGCGCACCAGTCCTGGGCGTCGCCTATGTTGAGGGGGCGGCTTTGTGCAAAACTGACGAGGTAGGCGAGCGTGAAGGCGCGATAGTAGTGCTTCTCATTCGGGACGTTATCAAAGGAGGGCCAGTAGCGACCAGGGTCCTGCGAGCGCGGCGGGCTGTCAGCGGGGCGCTCCCCCACTGACAACCGAGACAGGCTGCGGGGGCAGCTGTTGCGGCAGCGGCTGGGCGCAGACTCGCCTGGTGCGTCCCCACCCAACCAGTTGCACAGGCCCACGCGCCTGCGGGAAGCGCGCGGCGGTTGGTTGCAGCCAGCAAGCGGGGCGGCAGGGAGCACGACTCGGCGCCGCCCCATGGTTGGCAGCGCGGCGCCGCACAGCCGCACGCCCCCCCTGGCCAGCTCGCAGCCCGCGCGCGCCGCGCGCGGCGCATGCTCACGGGTGGAGCCCTTGGCCTTGGCCTTTCGCGTGACGAGCTTGACGTAGGCGCAGCTATCCATGCTGGGCGTCAGCGGGACGCTGATCTGGGCTCTCGCAGACTCACCGTCGGTAGTGGTGGTCGATGTGCCGTCCGAGAAGGAGAACCCCTGCCGACAGCAGCAGCAGCGGCCGGGTGACTACGGCAACAGGCCCGCGCGCGCGGCCGGCGGCGCGGGGCGCACCAAGTCCACGATGCTCTCGGTCTCGTAATCGTTTTCTGGCCCGAAATCTCCCAACGAGACCTGCACCTTGGCCTTGAGGTCCAGATCATACTGCGTTGCGCCAGCACGCGCCGCACGGCGCCCGGCGCTCGTTGGCCTCAGCCCGCAGGCCGAGGCGCGGCGCACGCGGATGCACGCGCGCGTGCATGCGCGCGCCGCCTGGGCGGTTGGCTGCACAACGCGGATCCGCGGTCCAGACCGCAAGCTTGCCAGTTAGCCTCGCCGCCTGTCACGCACCTGAAAGTTCCAGGAGGTGGTAGAGGACTCCGTGTTCGCCTTGGAGGTCATGTCCGCGTCGGACTGGCAGAGAAAAGCCTCTGCTTCGCGGTAGGCGCAAAACCTGAAAGGCGCAGCGGCGGCGGCGGTGGCGAGTGTCGCGAACCCCAATCAAGCCATGGCGCGCGGCGTGTGCAGAGCCGCCGTCGTGCCGCCCTGCTGCATGCGGCGCACAAGGTCGAGCTGGTCGCGCTAAAGTCAATCTGCGAGCTCGTCTGGATGTCATCAACACCGAAGACACCGCTGATGGGCGGGTACGCCTGCGCCGTGCAACGCGATCAGCGGGCGCGGCGGGCACAGCGGGCTGCGGCGCTGCCGCGGGCTGCACTGCCGGGCGGGGCGCGGTGGCAGGCGTGGCACACACGCCCGGATGCGCGCTCCCACGCACCGAAAAGTAGCGCTGGTACCAGTCGGTGCTGCCGGAGTAGTCGACGTCACAGTTGACGGTAGACTGCGTCCAGCACTGCAGGTGGGGGGGGGGGGGGGCGCGGCGCCCTCAGTGGGCCCTGGACGGGCGCGTGCCCATCAGGGCACCGGCACCACCCGGGTTGCTCACCACTGCTTGCACCAGCTGGACGAGCTTGCTGTAGAAGTCACCGGGCTCGCCAGCCGCTGGCTGGGCGCGGCGACTGGCCGCGTCGCGCGCATCCAGCTCTGCCCGGGGCGTAGGGGGGACGATGCACTCAAAGTCGCGGCGCTCAACTTCAAGCTTGAAGGGCAGCTCCAGCAGGCTCGGGCCGCTGCCATTTGCAGCGCTGCCATTGGCACCACCCTTCGGCAGCACCAGTTTGGTCGTGAGGGCGCACTGGCTCGCGCGCGCGCGCTCGAGCCGCCTCTGCTTTGCCAGCTTTGCCTTGAACGCAGCCAGCCCCTTGCCTCGGCAGTAGGGGTTGACTCGCTTGACGAGGGTGCCGGTGCCGTTGTTGACCGCCACGAGGTTGAAGCAGGTGGACGGGTTGCGCTGCGCCGGCTGCCCACCCGGCTCCGCAGCCGCCAAGCGACGTCCGGCAGCCGGCTGTGCCGGCTGTGCCACCTGAGCGTCTTGTTCGCCGACGGCGCGCAGCGAGCCGGGCACGAGGCGAGCGGTCAAGTGGCCCGCGAGGCGCCGGCCGCCCGCTCCCGAGCCAGCAGTTGCTGGCGGGTTCACCGGCGGCAACCACTGGTCCCAGCCAGCCGGCATGAGCTTGGCGCACTCCATCGACGTGTTGGCGTACGTCTTGTTGTTCACACGGCCCTCCGAGCCCTGCGCAGCGAGCGCGGCCGCGCCTGGGCCCGCACGCTGCGCCCCGATTGACAGTCGCCCGCGCTGCTGCAGCGGCCCCCGCGCGGCGATGTTGCCCAAACAGCCATGCTTGCGTCGTGTCCGCGCGCGCACCGCGAAAAAGTCAATCTCAAACGGCTTTTTGTTGTTGTACGTGACGCCCCACTGATTGACCTGGTCAAGCCACACCACTTCAAAACCGGCCGCCTCTGGCAGGCCAGCCGCTTTTGCCACATGCGCGATGTCGACGATGTTGCGCAGCCTGTAGGAATAATACTTGTTCTCGTCCCTCCACTCACTGCGGCGCGGCGCGCGCGCGGGTGGCTGGGCCCACCTTGCCCGCGCAGCGCAGTGCAGACCCGCCCGCGGCCACCGCATGGCGGGCAGCTGCTGCTCGCGCGGCGCCGCCGCCCAGGTGCGCGGCGTGGCGCGCGCTTACGCTGGATAACCGTCATAATCACAGTAAAAGCCGACTGGGTGGTACAGCGGGCGGAGCAGTGAGGTCGCGCCGCCGGCGCCGCGCGCAATCGCTGCTGCCGCCCCCACGCACCCCAACCAAAGTAAGCAGCCAAGAGCTTGGTGGTGCCCGATTGCGTCGCCCGGTCCATCGCGGACGTGAGCTCATAGCAGCTGGCCTGCTCGGGCGCGACGGTCAGCTGCTGCGCGCCCGTCGAGGTGCTCGCCTCCGTTGTTGCGTCAACCGACTGAGCGGCCACCAAGAAACTGAACGGGTAGGTCGGGCCTTCCTTGCCGCCAACGCCGAGGAAGTTGACGTCGTACTGCCCTGCGCGGCATCGCGGCACGGCGCGCTCAGCGCGCAGCGCGCACAGCACGCGCGGGGCGTTGGCTGCGGCGGAGCCCGGGGCCGGGGGCGGCTGCCGTGGCGCGCGCCGGCGCTGCTGTCAAGTGCGCAGCGCACTGCAGCTGGCAGCCCCCGGCTGCTCCAGCCGGCGCGCGGGCTGCTGTTGCGCATCTGCAGAGTCGCGGGCGCAGCGCTTGCGGGGCCGCACATGTGGTGGCGGCGGGGGCGCCAACGTTCCCGATCGTGTGCGGTGAGGGCGTGGCGCTGCTGTGGATCACAGAGTCGTCCAACTGGCAGCCGTACGCGAAGCCGGTGTAGGGGCACATGAGAGTCGACAGGCGCACGCTCTTGGCTTCGCGCCCGCTGGACGATATCTCGGGCGGGCTCATGATGAACTCGATGGAGATCGGCGGTGATGGGCTAAAGTATCGGCGGTACCAATCAGTGGTGCCATGGATGTCGATCTCCTTGGTAACTTGTGCCGCGTTCCAGGCTGCGCGGCAGCAGCGGCGGCGCGCGCAGCGCGGCGTCACACATGCGGTCGCGGCGCGCGCGCTGTGGGGAGCCGCCGGCTCGCCACGCTGACGGCCTCGTACGCGAAATGTCCTCGTACGCTAGGTAGGCATTGGCGAGAGTCATGATCGCCTGCGCGCACGGGGCGTTCGTGAAAAGAGAGAGCTTCGCGGCCGGTAGGGAGGAAGTGCGGCGCCGGCGCGCGCTGCCCCGCCCCGGGCGCTGACTGTGCTGGTGGTGGCCGCATCGCCCGGCAGCGCGGCGCCTGCGGCGCCCGCAGCAGCGAGAACGGCCGCCGCACCTCAGTAGGGCTTGGCTGCGCTGCCGCGCGCCCTGCGCACGCCGCGAGCGCCGAGACGACGACGACAAACAGGAGCGCCTTGCGTGCCATGGGAGCGGGTGCAGGCAGCTCGCGGTGGCAGGCAGGCGCGGGGCGAGCGCCAATGGTCGAGGAAGCCCGCCCGGCTCGCGGTGGCCGGCAGGGCGGCGGGCGTGCGACAGGGGCTCTGACGCCGACGCGTGCAGCCCGGATCTGGAGCAGACCAGCACCGCGTGGCGCGCCTGCGTCACTTTTCTCGTCGTACGACCTGACGGCATCCGCCGAGCAGGCGCGTAGGTGAACTCGGCGGATCGTGCACCGCGGCCGACGCCAACTCACGTGAAGCGTCGATGCCAGCGGGGGCGCGCTGACCTGCGGCCCCGCCGCCCGCCGCCGCGCGCCCTGACGACGACCCGGGCGGCGCACACCCGCACTGATCACCCAGCTTGCACCCGCGCGCTCACTTGTACTCGAGCGCTGCCCGCCTGCCTCCTTGCATCCGCGAGCCGCGCGCGCGCGCGGCGACGCGCGCGCGCCCCGCCAGCATCCCTTATTCCCTGCCTGCACATGCATGCATGCCCCTACGCGCATGACCGCGCGCGCCAACTCAACTCAACTCAATCACAAGGGCGCCGCGCGCCACCGGCAATCCATGGCCCCTGCGACAGCGGGGCGGCCGGCGCGCGGCCCCAACCCGGATCGGCCTGCCAGCCCGAGACTGCTGCGGCGGCCCCGGTCTGCGGCGCCGGGTCCTCAGCGGCGTGGCCTGCCCGCTGCCGCGCTGGAAGGCGCGTTTGCGAGTGTAACAAGCAGTCAACACGAGCCCGATGCACCGCGCGATCACTCCCACGGCTCCGGCACGTTCTGGAGCGATGGGATGGGGGTGGCCGGGACGACACCGCCGCTCATGCGTGGCGCGGAGGAGGCGTTGAACGTGTCAACTGGGCCGAGGCCGAGCGCAACGGGGTCGCACTGGGGCGAGTCCTTGTCAAAGAGCTGTGGGTAGGCGTACGACATGACCCCCTGCTCAATCGACACGCCAATCGCGTTGTAGAGGCAGGCGCGGCCCGCGCCGTCAATGAACCTGCGCAGCGGCAGCGCGCGCGCGCCTTGGGCCGCCGCGGGCGCGGGCGCTGGCACTGCTGGCACCTGCGGCCTCGCCGCCCGCCGCACGCGGCTCGGCGCGCGTCGAGCGCGCACCAGTCCTGGGCGTCGCCTATGTTGCGGGGGTGGCTTTGTGCAAAACTGACGAGGTAGGCGAGCGTGAAGGCGCGATAGTAGTGCTTCTCATTCGGGACGTTATCAAAGGAGGGCCAGTAGCGACCAGGGTCCTGCGAGCGCGGCGGGCTGTCAGCGGGGCGCTCCCCCACTGACAACCGAGACAGGCTGCGGGGGCAGCTGTTGCGGCAGCGGCTGGGCGCAGACTCGCCTGGTGCGTCCCCACCCAACCAGTTGCACAGGCCCACGCGCCTGCGGGAAGCGCGCGGCGGTTGGTTGCAGCCAGCAAGCGGGGCGGCAGGGAGCACGACTCGGCGCCGCCCCGTGGTTGGCAGCGCGGCGCCGCACAGCCGCACGCCCCCCCTGGCCAGCTCGCAGCCCGCGCGCGCCGCGCGCGGCGCATGCTCACGGGTGGAGCCCTTGGCCTTGGCCTTTCGCGTGACGAGCTTGACGTAGGCGCAGCTATCCATGCTGGGCGTCAGCGGGACGCTGATCTGGGCTCTCGCAGACTCACCGTCGGTAGTGGTGGTCGATGTGCCGTCCGAGAAGGAGAACCCCTGCCGACAGCAGCAGCAGCGGCCGGGTGACTACGGCAACAGGCCCGCGCGCGCGGCCGGCGGCGCGGGGCGCACCAAGTCCACGATGCTCTCGGTCTCGTAATCGTTTTCTGGCCCGAAATCTCCCAACGAGACCTGCACCTTGGCCTTGAGGTCCAGATCATACTGCGTTGCGCCAGCACGCGCCGCACGGCGCCCGGCGCTCGTTGGCCTCAGCCCGCAGGCCGAGGCGCGGCGCACGCGGATGCACGCGCGCGTGCATGCGCTCGCCGCCTGGGCGGTTGGCTGCACAACGCGGATCCGCGGTCCAGACCGCAAGCTTGCCAGTTAGCCTCGCCGCCTGTCACGCACCTGAAAGTTCCAGGAGGTGGTAGAGGACTCCGTGTTCGCCTTGGAGGTCATGTCCGCGTCGGACTGGCAGAGAAAAGCCTCTGCTTCGCGGTAGGCGCAAAACCTGAAAGGCGCAGCGGCGGCGGCGGTGGCGAGTGTCGCGAACCCCAATCAAGCCATGGCGCGCGGCGCGTGCAGAGCCGCCGTCGTGCCGCCCTGCTGCATGCGGCGCACAAGGTCGAGCTGGTCGCGCTAAAGTCAATCTGCGAGCTCGTCTGGATGTCATCAACACCAAAGACACCGTTGATGGGCGGGTACGCCTGCGCCGTGCAACGCGATCAGCGGGCGCGGCGGGCACAGCGGGCTGCGGCGCTGCCGCGGGCTGCACTGCCGGGCGGGGCGCGGTGGCAGGCGTGGCACACACGCCCGGATGCGCGCTCCCACGCACCGAAAAGTAGCGCTGGTACCAGTCGGTGCTGCCGGAGTAGTCGACGTCACAGTTGACGGTAGACTGCGTCCAGCACTGCAGGTGGGGGGGGGGTGGGCGCGGCGCCCTCAGTGGGCCCTGGACGGGCGCGTGCCCATCAGGGCACCGGCACCACCCGGGTTGCTCACCACTGCTTGCACCAGCTGGACGAGCTTGCTGTAGAAGTCACCGGGCTCGCCAGCCGCTGGCTGGGCGCGGCGACTGGCCGCGTCGCGCGCATCCAGCTCTGCCCGGGGCGTAGGGGGGACGATGCACTCAAAGTCGCGGCGCTCAACTTCAAGCTTGAAGGGCAGCTCCAGCAGGCTCGGGCCGCTGCCATTTGCAGCGCTGCCATTGGCACCACCCTTCGGCAGCACCAGTTTGGTCGTGAGGGCGCACTGGCTCGCGCGCGCGCGCTCGAGCCGCCTCTGCTTTGCCAGCTTTGCCTTGAACGCAGCCAGCCCCTTGCCTCGGCAGTAGGGGTTGACTCGCTTGACGAGGGTGCCGGTGCCGTTGTTGACCGCCACGAGGTTGAAGCAGGTGGACGGGTTGCGCTGCGCCGGCTGCCCACCCGGCTCCGCAGCCGCCAAGCGACGTCCGGCAGCCGGCTGTGCCGGCTGTGCCACCTGAGCGTCTTGTTCGCCGACGGCGCGCAGCGAGCCGGGCACGAGGCGAGCGGTCAAGTGGCCCGCGAGGCGCCGGCCGCCCGCTCCCGAGCCAGCAGTTGCTGGCGGGTTCACCGGCGGCAGCCACTGGTCCCAGCCAGCCGGCATGAGCTTGGCGCACTCCATCGACGTGTTGGCGTACGTCTTGTTGTTCACACGGCCCTCCGAGCCCTGCGCAGCGAGCGCGGGCGCGCCTGGGCCCGCACGCTGCGCCCCGATTGACAGTCGCCCGCGCTGCTGCAGCGGCCCCCGCGCAGCGCCGCTGCCCAAACAGACATGCTTGCGTCGTGGCCGCGCGCGCACCGCGAAAAAATCAATGTCAAACGACTTTTCGTTGTTGTACGTGACGACCCACTGATTGAACTTGTCAAGCCACACCACTTCAAAACCGGCCGCCTCTGGCAGGCCAGCCGCTTTTGCCGCCTGCGCGATGTCGACGATGTTGCGCAGCCTGTAGGAATGATACTCGTTATCGTCCTTCCACTTACTGCGGCGCGGAGCGCGTGCGGGTGGCTGGGCCCACCTTGCCCGCGCAGCGCAGTGCAGACCCGCCCGCGGCCACCGCATGGCGGGCAGCTGCTGCTCGCGCGGCGCCGCCGCCCAGGTGCGCGGCGTGGCGCGCGCTTACACAGCCCAACCGTGCCCTAGATCACAGTGAAAGCCGACTGTGTGGCAGAGCGGGCGGAGCAGTGAGGTCGCGCCGCCGGCGCGCCGCGCGCAATCGCTGCTGCCGCCCCCACGCACCCCAACCAAAGTAAGCAGCCAAGAGCTTGGTGGTGCCCGATTGCGTCGCCCGGTCCATCGCGGACGTGAGCTCATAGCAGCTGGCCTGCTCGGGCGCGACGGTCAGCTGCTGCGCGCCCGTCGAGGTGCTCGCCTCCGTTGTTGCGTCAACCGACTGAGCGGCCACCAAGAAACTGAACGGGTAGGTCGGGCCTTCCTTGCCGCCAACGCCGAGGAAGTTGACGTCGTACTGCCCTACGCGGCATTGCGGCACGGCGCGCTCAGCGCGCAGCGCGCACAGCACGCGCGGGGCGTTGGCTGCGGTGGAGCCCGGGGCCGGGGGCGGCTGCCGTGGCGCGCGCCGGCGCTGCTGTCAAGTGCGCAGCGCACTGCAGCTGGCAGCCCCCGGCTGCTCCAGCCGGCGCGCGAGCTGCTGTTGCGCATCTGCAGAGTCGCGGGCGCAGCGCTTGCGGGGCCGCACATGTGGTGGCGGCGGGGGCGCCAACGTTCCCGATGGTCGTGTGCGGTGAGGGCGTGGCGCTGCTGTGGATCACAGAGTCGTCCAGTTGGCAGCCGTACGCGAAGCCGGTGTAGGGGCACATCAGCGTCGACAGGCGCACGCTCTTGGCTTCGCGCCCGCTGGACGATATCTCGGGCGGGCTCATGATGAACTCGATGGAGATCGGCGGTGATTGGCTAAAGTATTGGCGGTACCAATCAGTGGTGCCCTGGATGTCGATCTCGCTGACAATTGGTGCCCCGGCCGGGGGTGGGTCTGCGCGGCGGCAGCGGCGGCGGCGCGCGCGCGCGGCGTCACACATGCGGTCGCGGCGCGCGCGCTGTAGCGGCTCGCCACGCTGACGGCCTCGTACTCGGAATTATCTCGTACGCCAGGTAGGCATTGACGAGAGTCATGATCGCCTGCGCGCGCGGGGCTTTCGTGAAAAGAGAGAGCTTCGCGGCCGGCAGGGAGGAAGTGCGGCGCCGGCGCGCGCTGCCCGCCCCGGGCACTGACTGTGCTGGTGGTGGCTGCATCGCCCGGCAGCGCGGCGCCTGCGGCGCCCCGCAGCGTCGAGAAAGGCCGCCGCACCTCAGTAGGGCTTGGCTGCGCCGCCGCGCGCCCTGCGCACGCCGCGAGCGCCGAGACGACGACAACAAACAGGAGCGCCTTGCGTGCCATGGGAGCGGGTGCAGGCAGCTCGCGGTGGCAGGCAGGCGCGGGGCGAGGGCGAATGGTCCAGGAGAGGAAGCCCGCCCGGCTCGCGGTGGCCGGCAGGGCGGCGGGCGTGCGACGGGGGCTCTCTGACACCGACGCGCAGCCCGGATCTGGAGCAGACCAGCACCGCGTGGCGCGCCTGCGTCACTTTTCTCGTCGTACGACCTGACGGCATCCGCCGAGCAGGCGCGCACGTGAACTCGGCGGATCCGTGCACCGCGGCCGACGCCACCCATCGTCACGCTGATGCCGCGCTGGCTCGCGCTCACGCCCAGCGTCGATGCCAGCGGGGGCGCGCTGACCTGCGCCGGCGCGGCGGGGGCGCCCCCGCCGCCGCGCGCCCTGAGACGACGACCCGGGCGGCGCACACCCGCACTGATCACCCAGCTTGCACCCGCGCGCTCACTTGTACTCGAACGCTGCCCGCCTGTCTCCTTGCATCCGCGAGCTGCGCGCGCGGCGACGCGCGCGCGCCCCGCCATCCTTTTCCCTGCCTTGCACGTGCATGGCACGTGCATGCCTGCGCGCATGACCGCGCGCGTCAAATCAACTCAACTCAATTGCACTGGCGCGCGCCGGCGTCTGACGGCCCCTGCGACAGCGGGGCGGCCGGCGCGCGGCCCCACCCCAGATCGGCCTGCCAGTCCAACTGTTGCGGCGGCGGCCCCGGCGCACGGCGCTGGGTCCTCAGCGGCGTGGCCTGCCCGCTGCCGCGCTGGGAGGAGGCGAGAGAGTTAGCAAGCAGTTACACACCACAGCTGCGGGCCGTCGACGTCCGAGGCAGCCTGCCAGCAGCAGCGGGCGGCGCACGACGCGCGGCGCGCCCCGCCCGAGCCCCGGGGCCGGCCGCCAGACCGCAGCAGCAGGTGCAGCAGGAGGCCTGGCAAGCGTGGTGTACATACAACGCGCAGCAGAGCCGCCGCCCGGCCGCGCACACAAGGCGCGCAACGCTGGCGGGCCCGCGCCGCGCCGCGCCGCGCCGCCAGCGGCCAACATAGATACACGCACGAACGCGGCAACAGCGCCCCCCGCGCCGCGCTCGCCACCGCGCCGCGCTTGCCGCCGCGCTGAGCGCTCAGCGCCGCGACAGGGCGACGCGCCCGCCGGCCGCCGCGTCGGCGGTCGGAGCGGGGCCGGCCGCGGCCGGCGCTCAGCGCTCAGCGCTCGGCGCCGCGCCGAGCGCTCAGCGCCGCGAGACGGCGAGCGTCGGGGCGGGGCCGGCCGCGCCCTCCGCCGGCGCCGCCGCCGTCGGGGCGGGGCCGGCCGCGGCGTCGGCAAAGCCGATGCGCAAGCCGCCGGCGTCAAAGACGGTGTGGTAGGCGCCGATGAAGACGTCGCCGAGGATCCACAGCGGGCCGGCGGGGACGTCGAGCCCCAGGAAGCCCGACACGCACTGCGCCTCGCCGCCTGGGCGGGGCGGGCGGGCGGCGGGCGGCGGGGGGCGGTTTGGGGTTTAGGGTTGAGGCGTGGCAGGAGGGAGGCAGGGAGGGAGCGCGTGGGAGGGAGCGCGCGCGAGGGAGGCTTGGGGTCGCGCGGCGCGGCGCGGTGCAGAGGGGAACGGGGCGCGCGAGGGTTTAGAGCTGACGGTCAAAACCCCCACGCACCCGCCTCGACGCGCAGGACGTACTGCTCGGGCGCGAGCTCAAACGTGCGGCCGCCGAGCGTGAAGGCGATGGTCGGCAGCGAGCGCACCTGATGTGTTGCGTTGGTCGTGCGCGAGTGTGTGTGTGCGGGTGGGAGGGCGGGCGGGCGTGGTGGTGGGTGGGTGGGTTGGTGGACGGGAGGGCGCGAGCTGTGGAGGCGCGAGCGGGCGGCGGGCGCCACGGAGGCGGGCGCGGGGCGGCCCGCGGGCGCGCACCTTGGCGCAGGAGACCATGGCGGGGCCGCCGAGGTCCAGCATCGTGCAGAGACTCTCCACCTCCTGGCGGGTGTGTGTGTGTGGGGGGGGGGGGGGGGGAGGGCGCACGAGTGTGGGCGTGCGTGTGCGTGCGTGCGTGCGCGGCGCGCGGGCCGGCGCCGGCGCTGCCGGCGCGCGGGTGCTCGACGCGTGAGCACCAGCGCCTCGTGGCGTTTGCGCCAAGCGCCCCGCGCGCCGGCAGCCCCCGGGGCGCCCCGCGCGGGCGGCGCGGCGCGGCGCCGGGAGCAGCGGTGGTCCTTGCAGACACCGCTGCCAAGGCCTGCGCCGCGCGGGCAGCAACAACGCGCGCGCAGTCAGCAGCGCCGCACCTCCTCGATCTCGGCCGTGGTCTTGTTGTTGTGCAGGGCGAGCTTGATGTACTCGACCGCCATGTTGCAAAAGTCGCAGCCGATGTTGTTACTTTGCGCGTTATTGACGCTGTTATACACGCTGTCGGCGGCGCCGGACGCGGACGCGCCGGGCGCGCGCGCGGGCCTCGGCGCGGGCGCGTGGCCGTAGCGTGCGTGCACCTTGCCTGCGGCGCGGGCGCGGACGGGGGCGAGGGTGCGTGCGTGGGTGTGGGGCAGGGCGGCGGAGGGGGTGGGCGCGCGCCCGGCTGACAACGGCCGCATCGTCTCTGCCAGCTCTGGCCCCGCCGCCGCCGCCGCCGCCGCCAGCGGTGAGGTCGTGCGGTGCGCGGCATGGCATGCACCAGCATAGGCCAGGCAGTGCGAATGGGTGACACACAGTCGGCCGGCAGGGCCGGGCAATCTGGGTAACCAATGGGCACTGCCTCGCCGATGCTGCTGGCGCGTGCCATGGCCATGCCGCGCGCAGTGCACGGCGGCGGCGGTCCCTTCAGCCGCGCCCCGCCCGGGCGCCGCGCCCCCGCGCCGCCCGCGGCTCACCCGCGGCGGTCGCCCACGCGGCCTCGGCGGCGCCCACCGACGCCGCGGCCGCAACGGGGCGCAGCAGCGCGTCCACCGCGTCGCGCCAGCCGCCCATCAGGCGGCGCCCGCCGGCCCCCGCCGCCACCGGGCACAGGCCGACGCTCGTGCAGACCTGCGCGGCGAGGGGTGAGGCGCGGCGCGCGCGGCGGCGTGGGCTGCTGCGCGGCGGGCTCCGCCGAGCAACACACACACGCACGCACACACACACACGCACGCACGCACGCACGCACGCACGCACGCACGCACGCACGCACACACACGCACGCACGCACGCGCGCACAAAAAGTGACAACTACACACTTCAAAAGTAACACACCTGGTCGAGGGGCATCTTGTTGATGATCTCCAGAATCTGGGGCACGTACTGCGCGACCATGCTCTTGCACTGCAGGCTGAACGCCGACTCGGCGCCGATGGCCTTGTTGATGGCCGACACCTCAGCGCTCGGGCCTGCGATGGTTTGAACGGCGTGCGAGCGTGCGCGAGTGTGTGTGTGTGTGGGGGGGGGGGGGGGGGGGGGGGGGGGCGTGTCGCGGGGCTTTGAGCGAGGGAGGGGCTGAGCAGGGTTCAGGGTCTGGAGCGGGCTGCGCAGCGGAGCGCGGCGGCGCGGGCGCGGCGCGGCGCGGCGCGGCGCGGCGCGGCGCAGGCGCGGCGCGGCGGCGCGGCGCACCCGCGAGCAGGGAGGTCCCCGTGTCGGCGATGGCGGGGCAGCCGCCGTCGCACGCGGGCACCTGCGTTGCGCGGGGCGGGTGGGGTCGGGTCGTTGCCGACGGCGCGCGTGGCGTGCGAGCAGGCGGCGCAGCCCTCCCCGGCGGCGCCGAGCCCGGCGCGCGCGGTCAGGCGCGCGCGAACGACCATAACCCTGGCGCGTCGCGGGGCCCCGCAAAAACCCCAAACCCTGGCCGCGGCGCACCTCGAGGCCGGGGATAGAGATGTCGCCCAGCTCAAACTGCCAGTACGCCTCGCGCGTGACCGGCACCCTGCGCCGGGAGCGGCGGCGGCGGCAGCAGTGCGGGGGTGAGAGGGGCGGCGCGGGACGGGGCTCGCGGGAGGGCGCGGCCGGGGCCGGCGCACGCGCGCGAGCTGCTGCGCCCTCCCTGCCCGCGCGGGGCGCGCGGGCGCGCGCAGCAGCAGTGCGCCCGGCGGCGGCGCCGGCGGCGCACCAGGTGTGCTCGCCGGTGAAGTGCGACCCGTCGACGCCGCCGAGCACGAGCTGCCCGCCCTCGGGGCTCTCGGGGTCGCGGTTCAGCCAGAATGAGAACAGCGGCGCCGCGAGCAGGCCCTGCGCCAGCGCCGCGTGGAACGGCGGCGTCGCGCCGGTGACGGCGATGGCAGGGAAGCCCATGCCCTGCGCGCGGCGGGCGGGTAGGGGGCGGCGGCGTGCGGCGGCGCGGCGGGCGGGGGCTCAGGGTTGGGGCCGAGCGAGCGCTTTTGGGCGGGGCGGGCGCCCCGCCCCGCCCAAAAGGACGCTGAACCCTGGACCCCTGAGCCGCCCCCGCGGCGGCGGCGCACCAGGATGCCATCAAACTTGGCAGCGACGAACGTCAGCCCCGGCTCGCTCACGGCCTCTGCGGGGCAGCGGGCAGCCGCCGCGGCGGCGCGCGGGCGGGCGCGCGCGCGTTGGCGGCGGCGGCCCGCGCTGCTTGCGCCGCCCGCCGACTCTCTCGGGCGCCGCGCGCTCGCGTCTGCTTGGCCCCGGCGCGCCCCGCACCCGCAAAGAGCTGGTCGGCGACGGCGAGGCCGCCCCAGGAGAGGCGGTCGGCGGAGATGTAGCCAGAGAGTGAGCCGGTGCCGTACTGGATATCAAACGCCGTGCCGTTGTGCTGGGTTTGAGGGTTTAGGGGTCGCGCGGCGCGCCGCCGCGCCGCGACGACGTGCGTCAGTTTTTGGTTGAAGGAGTGTGTATGGGACGCGCGCGCGCACTCAGCAACAAACAACACACGCAGCTGCTGCCCCGCCCTCGGTTTGTAGGCGTGGGTGCAGGCGCAGCTGCGTGTGTTGTCTGTTGGGTCGCGCGCATGCGCGTTGTCGTGCGGGCGGGGCAGCGCGCACAGAGCGCGCGGGCGTGGGGCCCCGTGGCGCGGGAGCGCGCCGGCGCCGAGCGCTCCTCCGAGGGTGCCGGGCCGTGTGGCCAAGCCCCTTGAGAAGCGCTCGCCCGGCGCGCTCCCGCCGCCGCGGGCGGCCGCGCGGCGCGCGGCGCGCGCGGTCCCGCCGGCGCCGCGCGCGGGGCGCGCGCGCCCGTCTGTTTGCCCGCCCGCCCAGCACGCCCAACACGCGTGCGCGCACGCAGCATGACGCGCACGCGCTCACCTTGTGGGTGGACGACTTGGCGCCGTCGTAGCGGGCGTGGAGGCGGCAGGCGATGTTGAACCAGGAGCAGTGCACGCTCGGGACCCAGAGGTTGGAGCTGCCGGTGTCAAAGATGACGTAGAAGCGCTGCGCCGGCGTGCCCAGGCCGATGGGGCCGTAGTACTGAGGCGGCGGCCGGGCGGCGGCGCGGCGCTGGGGGTAAGGGATGATTGATCAGCGGCGCCGCCGCCGCGCCCCGCGCCGCGCCGCGTGCGAGGGCGCGCGCGGCGCCCCAGCCGCGGCGGACGGTGCCGACACGGCCGGGCGTCCCGCGAGCGGCGGCCGGGACGCAGGGCGCGGGATCGGGCGCGGGCAGCAGCTACAGCGTGCTGCGCCCCGCCCGCCGGCGCCCGCGCGGCCGTCCGGGCGGCGCTGCGGGCCCGCACCTGCGCGTCCAGGTAGTTGAGCAGCTTCACGTCGCCCTCGGCGTTGGAACCGGGCCGCGAGCGCAGCCCGGCGCCTCCCGCGCGCCTGCGCTCGAGCGTCACGCGCTGCAGCCCGCCCGCCGCGGCGCCCGCGGCCGCCAGCAGGCAGGCCAGCGCGACGCGCAGCAGCGAGGCGCGCGACATGGCGCCGAGCGCCTCGGGAACGCTGCTGGCGTGCGGTTGATTGCAAAGAGGGAGCGAGCGGCAGGCGTAGGCGGGGCGCGGGGCCGTCCGGGAGGAGGCCGTCGCTGTGTGTGTGCGCCGGGGCGGGCGCGCCGTGGCGCGGGGGCGAGCGCTGGCGGCGCCGCGACGCGCGCGCCGCCGAACCCCGCTGCTGCGCCGCACGCAGCGTGAGTCGGCGCCGTGCTTTACCGGTGATCCGTGACCAAGCAGCAGCAGCAGCCGCCAAAACCGCGGACAGCAGCAACGCACGCAGCCTGGCGCTCAGCAGCCTGGCGCGCGATCAAGTGTCGTCCGAATCGATGGTGTCCCACGCACCAGCCCCACCCACGGCTGCTTCTCGTGCTCCTCCCAGCGCGCGTGCGGCCGCCCTCCGATTGCATGCGCCCCGGCCAGCACGCGTGTTCGCGGGCCCGCGTCCGACGGCTCCCGAGCCTAACTCAGAGTGTGCTAGGAGCCAAATCCAGACTCACACAAACAACAAAGAGACGAGACTAGTCTGGAGTGCGTGGCCCATACGAGCAGCGCGCTTGTGGGCGCGCGTGAACGACACGCCGCGCGCGCGGCGGCGCGCGCGCGCGCGCGCGGCCCAGCCACGCCCGCGCCCGCGCCCGCCCCTGCCTGCCGCCGCCCTCGTCCGGCGAGCCATTCTGGCGCGGCCCCATCGTGCTGTTCGCGGGCCGCGCCCGCCCGCCGCCAGACGGCCGCTGGGGTTCTGATGCGCAGCGAATGCAATGGAAAGTGCGGGCCGCCGCCGCTGTTCTGGCGGCCGGAACCAACGAACGGCGCGCTGCGGGCGCGCCGGCGGCGCGGCGACGCGCCGGCGGCGCGGCGCCGGCGCCCGGGGCCGCGCAGCGCGTGCTTTGTTGTGACCCCGAATGCAGTGCTGTTGTGAGATCATACCAAACTGAGAAAGGAAGGCAGGTGCGCTGCTGCCGCTCGCGCGGCCGCTGCCGCCGTGGCGCTCAGGGGCGCGCCATGCGCCCCGGCTCCTTGGTCACGGTGCGGCCGGGGCGCACGTCAAAGGCGGCCTCGTTCATGGTGTTGGCGGGGTTGCTCGCGACGCGCGCCATCGCGCCGCCCGCGGTCGACGCGCCGACCACGGACGTCAGCTGCGCGCCCGACGCCGCGGCGCTGGCGATCACGTCCGCAGTCGTCTGGGTCACCGCGAGCGTGAGGAAGCCACGCGAGTGCTGCTGCAGCCGGCGCGCCGGGGCGCCGCCGAGCAGGCGCCTCGCGCCGGAGGCCGCGCTCGGGGCCGCGGAGGCGCTGGCCGCGCCTGCGGGGGGCGGCGGCGCGCCGGCGGCGGGCGGCGGCGGCGTCACCGGCCCGGGGGCGCCCGGCACGCCGGCAGGGCGGGGGGCTTTGATGGGCCCATCAAAGCCCCCGCCCCGACCGGGCGGGCGCCCCGGGGCTGCCCGCGGCCGCTGACATGGCTGATTGGGGGCGTCTGCACCACTGGGGCGCAGCCGAGTGGCCCCGGGCGGCGCGGCCGCGCCGGGCGGGCCACGCGCGTGCACTCACCGGCCGCGAGCAGCGCCAGCAGCATCAGCGCGGCGACGCTGCGAGGCGGAGCCGCCATATCGATCACTCGCGCGAGCTGACCGACGCGCGCGGGCCGGCGACGGGGCGGAGCAGCGAGCTCGGGACGCTGCCGCCCGGACGCGGCGACGCGCGACGCGCTGCGCCGAGGGGAGTGGCGAGAGTGGGGAGGGACGGCAGTCGCGAAGCAACACCAGCACCAGCGCGGCGCGCGAGCGGCCAGGGCACAGCGGCGGCCGACCCCTGCGCGCCCGCGCGGCGCCGCAGCCTGCGCGCTACGCCACGGTGGAGCGCGACGCGAGGGATCGGCGCAGGCACGCACGATCAGGCGCCCGGTGGCGGCGCGGCGGCGGCGGCGGCGGCGGGGGTCGCCTCTTCGGCAACGTTTGCACGCGCAGCGCCACCAACTCGCCGCCCCTGCCTCGCTAAAGACCCAGCCCCCAAAAAGAATCCGCCCCCGCGCCAACCGCCAACTCTACGCCGTGCGCGCAGGCGCCGCACGACGGCGCGCGCCCTCCGACTGCCGCGCCAACCCCGGGGCCCTAAACTCTCGCCGCCCTGGCCCTAGTCCATGTCCATCAGCGCGGCAAAGGGGTTGTCCAGGCGCGGCCCCTTGGTCGCCTCCTTCTGCTGCGCGGTGATCTCCTTGAACAGCTTCTGCCCCGCCGCCGCGGGCCCAGCGGCGCCGCCGCCGCGCCCGGCCGCCGCGGGGCCCGGCACCGCACCGGCCGGGCGCGGCGCTGCGGCGCCGCCCGGCGGCGCCGCAGCGCCCGGCGGCGCAGCACCCCGGCCCCTGCCGCCGCCGCCGCCGCCGCCGCGCCCGCCGGCGGGCGCGGCGCCGCCGGGCGCAGGCGGCGCGGCGCCGCCGGGCGCAGGCGGCGCGCCGCCGCCGGGCGCGCCGGGCCTGTCGCCGCCGCGTCCGCGGCCGCCGCGGCCGCCGCGCTCGCGGCGCTCGCCGGCCGGGTGCTGCTGCTGCTGCTGGCTGCCGGCGCCGGCGTTGCCGTTGGCTTCGGCGGCGGGCTCGCCGCCGTGGCCGTGGCCGTGGTGCCCGTGCCCGTGGCTGTGCCCATGGCCGTGCCCGTGGTCGTGGCCGTGGCGGCCGCCGGAGCTGGGCCGGCCCTCGCCGCCACGGCCCTCGCCGCGACCCCGGCCCTCGCCGCGCCCGCGACCCTCGCCGCGCCCGCGGCCCTCGCCGCGGCCGCGGCCCTCGCCGCGACCGCGGCCGCCGCGGCCGCCACGCTCGCCGCTGCCCTGCACATCGCCAGCGGGCGGCGCGTCGCCGCCGCCGCTGCCGCTGCCGCGCGGCCGCGCCGCAGCCGCCTCGCCCTCGCCCTCGCCGCCGCCGCTGGGCGCGTCGCCGCCGCCGCCGCCGCCGGTCGCGTCGCGGCCGCGCCCCGGGCCGCGCTCGCCCCGTCCGCGCCCGCGCTCGCCGCGGCCGGCGCCGCGGCCCTCATACCCGGCGCCGGGCAGCTGCACGTCGCCGCCAGCGGCAGCGGGCGGGTGGTGCTGCTGCTCGCTGCCCTCGGCGCCGCGCCCCTCGGCGCCGCGACCCCTGCCGCGATCGCCGCGCCCGCGGCCCCTGCCGCGGCCCCCGGCAAAGCTGCCGCCGTCGTCGTCGCCGCCGCCGGGCGCGCCTGCGCCGGCCTCGCCGCGCCCCCGGCCGCCGCCGCCTCGCCGGTCGGGGTGGTGGCTGGCGTCCCCGTTGCTGAGGCTGCTGCTGCGGCTGGGCTTGCTGCTGGCCTGCGGCTCCGCGCCAGCCGCGTCGCCGGCGCCGTCGGTGGCCGCCACGTTGCTGCCGCTGCCGCTGCCGCTGCGGCGCGGCTCGCGCGGGGCGCGCGGCTCGCGCGGGGGCCGCTCGCCGCGGCCGCCGGCGCTGCCGCTGCGCTGCAGCTGCCCCTCGCCGCGGCCGCCGCCGCGGCCGCGGCCGCCGCCGCCGCTTGGCGCTGCTGCCTCGGCGCCGCCGCCCTGCTGCTCCGCCTCGCCCGGCGGCTGCTGGCGCGGCCCGCGGCGCAGCGGCCGGTCCCCCTCGTGGCTGGGCGCGCCTGCCTCCTGCTGCGCCTCTCCGCCCCAGCCGTCGTCCTGGGCGCCGCGCGCCTGGTGCGGCTGGCCGTGCAGCACGCTGGCGAAGCGCTGCTGCCGCGGCGCGCCGCCCAGCGGCTCCGGCCCGGGCGCGGCCAGGCCGCGCGCGCCGCCGCCGCCGTGCCGCCCGCCGAGGACGCCGGGGGCCCTGCGGCCGCGGCCCGGCCCCGCGCCGCCCGGCTCCTGCGACGGCCCCGGCGCCGCTGGGTGCAGGTGCGGCGGGCCGCCGCCACGGCCGCCGCCGCGGCCGCCCCTGCCGCCGTCGGCGCTGGCGTAGGGGGCGGCGCCCGCCGGCAGCTGCTGGTGCTCCCCCTCGCTGCCGCGGCCGCCGGCGCGGCCGCCCACGCGGCCGCCGCCGCGCCCGCCGCCGCGCCCGCCCCGCGCGCCACCGCCGGCGCCTGCGCCGGCGCCGCTGCCCCAGCTGTCGGGGTCGGCGGCGCCGCCGTCCAGCGGCGCCGCGCGCCAGCCCCCCGCGCCGCGCGCCTGCTGCTGCTGCTGCTGCCGCTGCGGCGACGGCGCGGCGCCGACCGCCGCCGCCGCCGCGTCATCCGGCAGCAGGATGGTGAAGCCATCGTGCTTCTCCCCCTTGAGCATCGCCTCAACCTGGCCCCACTCGTCCTCCGGCTGTGGCGGCCGGCCCGGGCCGCCGCGCGCCCCCGGGCCGCCGCGCGGCGCCAGCGGCGTGCAGTAGGCGGCCGACGGCGCCGCCGTCGGCGGCGGCGGCGGCGCCGGCGGCACCGGGCCGGGCTCGCCGGGCTCGCCGAGCTCGTCGCCGAGCGCCGACGCGCTGCCGCGCCGGCTGCTGCCGCCGCTGCTGAGCCCGCTGCCGCGGCCGCTCCCCAGCGCTCGGTAACCCACCGGCGCGCCCGTGCGCGCCGCCCACACGCCCTGCAGGCTGGGCGCGGGCGCGTCGCCGGCGGCGGCGGCGGCGCTGGCGCCGCCCGAGGGCACCACGCGCGGCGGGGGCGCGCGGCGGCGGCGGCACACCGTACGGCCCGTCGGCGGGGCTGCCGCCGCCGCTGCCGCCGTACGGCGGCGGGGGCGGGGGCGGCGGCGGGGGGTGGAACTGGCCACCGGGCGCGCCGTAGGGCGGCGCGCCGCCACCGTGCTGCTGCTGCTGCTGCTGCTGCTGCTGCTGCATGTGCGGCAGCGGCCGGCCCCGGGGCGGGTAGCTGCCGGGGGCCCCGGCTGGCTCGCCGCCGCCCGTCTCGCTGGAGCCGCGGCCGTCGGGCCGCCCGCCCGGCGGGCGCTGCAGCAGGCGCACCGGCCCCGGCGCCTGCGCCGGCGCGTGCTGCTGCTGCTGCTGCTGCTGCTGCTGCTGCTGCTGCTGCTGCTGCGGCTGCGGCTGCTGTTGCTGCTGCTGCAGCGGCGGCGGCGGCGGCGGCGCGTGCTGCTGCTGCTGCTGCGCCGCCGCCGCCGGCTGCTCTTGCGCGAGCCGCGGCTCCGTGGCGCGCTCGGGCTCGGACGCCGGGCGCGCGCCCGGCGCGCCCGCGCTGGCTGAGGCCGCCGCCGCCGCCGCCGGCGCGCGGGGGCTCGCGCCCGCGCCCGCGCCGGCGCCGGCGCCGGCGCCAGCGCCGGCGCCGGCGGGCCGCGCGCCCGCCGCCGCCGGGCCCATCTTGGCGGCCAGCACCTCGTGGTGGTGCGCGTGGCCATCAAGGTAGACCGCCGCTGTGTCCACCGGCTTGGCGCCGCCAAAGGGGTCGGCCTTCTTGGGCGGCGCCGGCGCCGGGCCGCCCGCCGCGGGCGCGGGCGCGGCCGCGGGCGGCGCGCGGGCGCCGCCGCCGCCCGCGGGCACGGGTGCGGGCGGCGGCGCGGCGCGCCAGCGCTCCGGGCTGCCGGCGGAGCCGCCGTAGCTGCCGCTGCCGCCGCCGCGCTCGAGCGGCCGGCCCCGCGGGGGCCGGGCGGCGGCGGCGCAAAGTGCGCGCCGCCGTTGGCGGCCGCCCTGCCCGCGTATGGCGGCTCGGCGTGCGCGCCGCCTGCGGGCGGGGCGGGGGCGGGGCGCGGGGGCGCGGTCGGTCATGCCCCGTGCAGCGGCCGGGCGCGCGGCGGAACGGGCCCGGCGCGCACGCGCCCGGCAGGCCCCAGCCCGCACCTGGGCGGCCCAGGCCCTGCTGGTGGTGGTAGTCCACGGGGCTGGCCGCCAGCGGCCGGCCGGCGAGTACGAGGCGCGCCTCCGACTGCGCACGCGCGGCGGCGGGGTCGTCGGGCGCGCGGCGGCAGCGCCGCTGCGCGTCGCAACGCAGCAGAACGGTGCCTGGGCGGACCTGCAGCGCCGCGAGCGCGTCCGCCTGGTTTTCGAAGTCGACGTACACAAACGGCTGCTCGTGCGTGGGCTTGTGCCGCACGCCGCGCACCTGCGCGGCAGCGGGCGCGGCGGGTCGGCGGGCGGCGGGGCCGCGCGCGCCGCGAACGTCCGCACGGCGGGCGGCGCGGCGCGGCGCGGCGCGGCGCGTCGCTGCTGCTGGAGCAGCAGCGAGAGCAGCAGGAGCAGCAGCGGGAGCAACAGCAGCACGAGCGCAGCGGCAGCACGAGCGCAGCGGCGCGGGTGCGCACCCGCGCGCCCTTGAAGAGCGCGGTGACCTCCTCAAGGCGCGCGTCCAGCGGCACGTTGCCGAGGCACACGCTGAAGGGCGCGCCCGAGGCCCACGCGTGCGGCAGGCCCTTGTGCTGCCAGCTCGGCGCGGCCGCGCCGGCGCCGGCGCCGGGCGCGCCGCCGCCGCCGCGGCCGGGCGGCGGCGGCGCGCCGCGCGGCTGCAGCGCGGGAGGGACCTCCGGCAGCAGCACGGGCACGCTGCCGTCTGCGGGCGGGCGGGCGGGCCGGCGTGTGTGGGCGTGGGCCGGCGCAGCAGCAGCAAGCAGCAAGAGCAGCGGTGGCGGCGCGGGGCGGTTGGCACGCGCCCCGCCGCCGCGCCGCCGGGCGCTCCCGCACCGTCGGCGTCCTCCACCTCGTCGGCCCAGGACGTGACGTGCACCACCTTGTCGCCCAGCGCCGCCGCGACGCCGGAGCCCGCCATGGCCAACGCCCCTTGCGCGGAAGGCCACCGCCGGCGGCGCCGGCCCCGGGCGCGCGGTGGGTGGGAGCGGGGACCGGGAGGCACCCGCTGGGCACCCGGCGCCGCGGCACGGCCGCCCCCAGCGGCCGGGAGGGCGGGGAACGGGGGCGATCGCGCCCCGCCTGGCGCGCCAGGCGCCGGAGCGGGCGCGGCGCGGCGGGGTATCGCACCTGCTGACCGGTGGCAACGAGCTGGCGCCTCCTGCGCCCGCAGGCCCGAGCCGGGCGCGGGGGCCCGAGGGGGCCGGGCTGCTGCAGCTGCTGCCTGGGACGCGCCTGCGTATCGCGCGGGGTGGTGGCGGGTCGGTGCGATGCGAGCGGGAGCGCGGGCGGCGCCGGCGAGATGTGAGCGCGGCGTCTGCGGCGTGCAAGACTCGCGGTCGCTCGGCGCGCCGAGACTTGGCGCCGCTCGCTCACCGGGCGCGCCGACCAGTGGGACGCACGTCGAAACGCGGAAATCGGCGCGTAGCACACCCCTGCGCGCCGGCAGCCCGCCGCCGCCGCTGCGCGGCCGACGACCGTCACGTCGCCGCGCGTGGCGCGCCGCCTGCGCCCCTGCCGGGCTCCCCCGCCGCCCGGCCCGCGCGCACAGCGAGAGTAGAGTCGGTGAAAGCGTTGGGAGCGTCGCTGGACGGCCGGGCGCTCTGGCCGCCCGCCGCGGCAGCACCCACCCGCGCCGCACGGGCCCGATCCCGCTGTGCGGCCCGCGCGGGCCGGGCGGCGGGGGATACCGCGATGCCGCTGCAGACGACGCGCGCGGTGATCAAGCGCCTGTTCAGCAGTCGCAAGCTGGGCGCCGGCGCCCATGAGGGCCCCCACGATGCCGACGGCAGCGTCTCCCCGGCCTCCGACGCCGACGGCAGCGCCCGCGGACCGGCGGTGAGCAAGCTGGCGGCCCGGGGGCGCGGGTGATGCCTCGGCGAGGCTGCGTGCGGCCCGGCCAGCCCCGCGCGCGCGCCGCTGAGGCGCCCATCTCGCCGACCCGGGCCTCCAGGAACAGGAACCGCCGGCGGGCTGGCCCTCCGGCAGCCCGCGCGGCCCGGCGGCGTGCGGCGGCGGCGAGGCAGCAGCGCCGGCGCCGCGGCGCACCCCGCCGCCGCCGACCCAGGCCCAGCCCGAGCCCGAGCTCCCCCGGGCGCAGAGGCCGCCGCCGCAGCAGCCGCCGGCGCCGCCTGCCGCCCAGCCGCGGCCCGTCGCCACGGGCGGCGCGGCGGCGCGCTGCGCGTTCTTCTTCGCGCGCGTGCCGCCCACGGTGACGCCCGAGCAGCTGCGCGAGCTCTTCGGCCGCTTTGGCGCCGTGGAGGACCTCAACCTCTTCCGCCCCTTCGCGGAGGCCAAGACGAGCAAGGCGCGCCCCGCGCCCCGCGCGCGCGCGCGCGCCGCCGCCGACCCGCGCACCCCGCACGCGCGCGCGCCGCCGACCCCGCGCCAGCGACCCACCCCGCGCCGCCGCCGCGCGCCGCCGCAGGGCTGCGGCATCGTGCGCTTCGCGACGCCCGGCGCCGCCGCGGCGGCCAAGGCGGCGCTGCACGGCAACTTCAAGTGGGCGCCCGACGCGTCAGCGATGGTCGTGGAGTGGGTGAAAGAAGACAAGACGCGCTCCACGGTCTGCAAGGCCGGTGAGGGACGCGCACGCGGCGCGCCCGCGGCCCGCGCTGCGGCCCGCGCTGCGGCCGCCGCCGCGTCCTGTGAGCGCGCGCGGCCGCGTCCTGCGATCACGCGCCCGCGCCCGCGGCCGCGCCCGCGCCTGCAGGCACCAACGAGGTCGTGTTTGAGCCCAAGTCGCTGACCAAGGCGCGCAAGCAGGAGAGCGCGGCGGCCGCGCAGGCGGCCGCCGGCGGCGGCGGCGGGAGCGGCAGCAGCGCGGGCGGCACGCCGCGCAGCCAGCCGGCGCACCCGCCCGGCCGCAGCGGCGGCGGGGGGGCGGCGCGCGCGCGCAGCCGCCGCCGCCGCCGCCGCCGCCGCCGCCGCCGCCGCCGCCGCCGCCGCCGCCGCCGCCGCCGCCGCCGCGCGGGCCGGGCGACACCGGCGCCGGCCTGAGCGGCGACCAGGCGGCGCTGCAGCACCTCGCGTGGCAGCGCGCGGCGTTTGAGCAGCAGCAGCAGGCGCTGCGCATGCAGCCGCCGCCGCCGCCGCCGCCGCGGCCGGGGACGGGGGCGGGGCCGTACCAGGCCTGCTGGACGCCCGTGGCGAGCGGGCAGGGCTTGCTCTGCTCGCTGCCGGGCGACGACGGCAGCGGCGGCCTGCCGAGCTGGGCCGGCTCCGCGCAGGCGTACGGCGGCGGCGGCGCCGCGCTGCAGCCGTGCCTCCCTTGCGGCGCCTGCGCCGCGCACCAGGGCGACGTCGTGGCCGCGATGATGGCGGCCTGCCCCGGCGCCGGCGGCTTTGCAGGACAAGGCGCGACGATCGTGCCCAGCTTTTCCTCCTTTGGCACCACCAGCGCCAGCGGCGCGAGCGGCTCCGGCTTTGGCGGTGCCTGCGCCGGCTTCGGCGGCGGCGCCGGCGGCCTCACGTCCTGGGCGCACGCGCCGGGCGCGTTTGGCGGCGGCGGCGGCGCCGCCGCCGGCTTCAGCGGCGGCTGCGCGCTCGGCAGCGGCAGCCTGCTGCAGGGCGGCGGCGCCGGCGCCGACGCGCAGCAGCAGCGCTATGCGCAGCTGCTCTCGGCGGTCGCCTCGGGCAGCACGCCGCTCGAGGCGGCGAGCGCGGCGCTCGCTGCGGGCGACGCGGGCGGCGGGTCCAGCCGCCGCGGCAGCTTTGACCGCGGCGGCGGCGGCTTTGAGAGCGAGCGCGCCCCCGACGCGCAGGCGGCCGCGCGTGCACAACTCCGCCTCGCGCCGCCGCCGCCGCCGATGAACGGCGGCGGCGGCGGCCTCGGCGGCGGCCTGGGGCCTCACTACGCTGCCTTGGGGCAGCTGTCGGGGTTCAGCCTCCTTGACACCTCAGCCTCGGGGCTGCAGCCCGACTTCCTTGTCCCCAGCGGCTGCAACAACGCGGCGTCCGCGGCCGCGCTCGCGTGCCTCGGCGGCGGCAGCGGCGGCGTCGCCAGCGGCGGCGACGCCAGTGGCGGCGACGCCGGCGCCGCGCCGCTGAGCGGCAGCTACGGCGGCGCCGCCGCCGGCGCCGCGGCGGCGAGCGGCTCGCTTCTGCACGCGCGCGCGGGCGCCGGCGCCGGCGGCGACCTCGCGGCCGCGGCGGTCGCGGCGGGCATCATGCCGCGTCACATGCACGCGCGCGCGGCGGGCGCCGCCGCCGGCGGCCCGCCGTGCGGCGGCGAGCGCGGTGAGCCGGACAGCCGCGCGCACGCGGCGGCCGCGGCGGCGGCGGCGGCCTGCAGCCTCAGCGGCCTCAGCGGCCTGGCCTTCACGGGGACGCTCTCGGGCTCGCACTGCGTCGGCGGCGGCGCGCGCGGGGACGCGGGCGCGCCGGACGACCGCTGGGTCGCGGGCGCGCCGGACGACGGCTGGGGCGCCGGCGTGGTGGACGACGGCTGGGGCGCGGCGGGCGGCGTTGGATACTTTGAGATGAGCAGCAGCTGCGCCGCCGCGGTGCACCAGGCGCACGCGCAGGCGGCGCACGCCCAGGCGACGGCGCACGCGCCGGCGACGGTGTACGCGCAGACGCAGCTCCACCAGTCGCTGCCGGGCGGCGCGCTGTCGGCGCTCGGCGACGCGGCCTCGGGGCTGCGCGCGCTGTCCGACCCGGGCATGGCCCGCGGGCTCGCGCCCCGCGCCGTCGCGGGGCAGCCCGGCGCGCCGCGGCCGCCGGCGTCGAGGGCCGGCTCTGCGTCGGGCCCGTGCGGCCCGCCGCCGCCGCCGCCGCCTCCGCGGCCGCCGCTCGACGCGCCCGGCGGCGCCCCGCCGCCGCATCCACTGCCGCCGAGCGCGGCGCCGGGCCCGCCCGGCGGCGCCGGCGCCGGCCCCGGCGGCGTCGCGGTCGCGTCGGGCGCGGCGCACGTGGGCGTGCTGGCGGAGCACATGTCAAACATCAGCGCCATGTCAGGGGCGACCGTGACCATCAGCGCCCCCGCCGGCGAGGTGGTGATGTGGGTCGCGGGGCCGCCCGAGGCTGTGCGCCTCGCGCAGGGCATCGCGGCGCTGCTGCTGCGCCGGCCCCACGCCGCCGTGGCGGGCGTGCCGCTGTGACGCGCGCGCCGCGAACGGGGGCGCTGCGCGCGCTGGGCTGTACGCGATAGGAGGGGGAGGAGGGGGCGAACGCTGCAGGCGGGAAGGGAGCGCCGGCGCCACCCAACGCACCGGCGCGGCACTGTGTCGTGAGTCCCTTGCCGCGCCACGCGCGCTGCCGTTGATCCTGGAGGGCTCATGAGCACTGCACTGGCGCGCGCGCGCGCACCGCGTGCCGCACGCGACGCGGCGCCAAACCCAGCCGACGCCGCGCCGACCTTGGTCGGTCGGCGTGCGCCGTGCCGCCCTTCAAACGGAACCCGCCCGGCAAGCTTTCGCTTGATTGACTGCAACTAAGTTGGCCCGCGCCCTGGGGGTGGCGGCGGGGTGGGTGCGTGGGCCAGACCGGCGGTGTTTGTTCGGGGCAGCGATTGATCGATTGATCGGCTGGCGGCCGGCGAGTTGCTTGGGCGCCCCGGTTGCATTGTGGCGCGGCCGCGTCGCTCTCGCGTTGCGCGCACGGCCCCGCAGCCCGCGTGCGGCGGCGCCGCGCGCGCCCTGGACTGAACCGCCCGTGGGCGGCGGCGAACGCACGCCACACACACCACGACACGAATTTCGCACACGCACACACAAACTGAAGGGCGCCACCCATGCGCGGCGCTTGCTCGGCCTTGCCTCTTGGCACCCCTGCACTGCACTCGCCTGCGCGCGACGCGGCGCGTGCCTGCGCTGACCGTTGGCTGGATGGGTGGGGCGAACGGACGGACGGGCAGCACCAATGAAGCGCGTTGCGCGGGGCGCAGGCAGGGGCAGGGGCGCGCGGAGAACCAGCGGGCGCGCGCGTCAAAAAACAGGGGCTTGGGGTTGAGGCTGCGGGGCGGACTCCTGTTTACACGGCAAGCAAGCAAGCTCCCGGACCCGGACCGCAAGCAGTCACCCGCGCGCGGGGCACGCCGCGTCGGCCGCGCCGGCGAGCTGCGCCGCCCAGTCGCGCGGGAGGCTGTCCCAGGGGTTTCCTGGCAGCGCGTCGGGGGTGACAAACACCCACCCCGCGCGGCGCTCCTTGGACAGGGCCAGCGCGGGCGCGAGGCTGCCGGGCGGCGCGGAGTGCACGAGGTGCCACAGCCGCTCGCGCGGCACGCCGGCGGTCCAGGGCGCCGGCGTCCAGCGCGCGTAGCTGGCGTAACTGCCCTCGAAATTGACCACCAGATCAAACGCGTCGCCCGCGCCCGGCGCCGAGGGGTCCAGGTAGCACGCCGGGCCGTCCGTGCCCCAGTTGAGCGCGGCGACACGCGGCGCGGCGCCTGGCGCGGCGTGCATGCGGCGCACGAGCGCCTGCGGCGAACGCGCGGCGGGCGGCGGAGGGCGCGCGGGTGGGCGGGCGGGCGCGCGTGCGCAGGCGGGGAACGCGCCTCGGCCCGGCGGCCTGCCCCTGCGCCCCCCCCCCCCCACCCCTGGCCGCGCCGCCCCAGCGGCCCCTGGCTGCCAGCCGGCCTGGCCAGCACGGCAGCCGGCCGCCCGCGCCTGATAGTAGAGCCGGCGCGCACAGGAGTCGCTGCCCTCATCCAAAAAGATGCCGCCCAGCTCAGGGTACCTGGCGGCGGGGTTGAAGGGCTCAGGGCTCAAGGGCTGCTGCGCTCCAGGCCCCACGCGGCGCCGCCCCTGCGGCGCGCCGCGGCGGGGCCCGGACCGCGGCGCGCACCAGGAGAGCCAGCGCGAGACGTCGCGGCGCGCCGCGGCCGCGTCGCGGCGGCCGTAGCGCGTCGACACGTAGCCCAGAGTGGTCACGCCTGGCGGCGGCGGACGGCCGGCGGCGGCGGGAGCTTGTCAGTCAAGCCAATCAAACACTATCGTTCCAAGCTTCGAATGGCGAGCGGGCCGGGCGAGGTGTGCCGCGCCGCGCCCCGCGCACCCGCGCCGTGCAGCTCGGCGACCAGCCGGGCGTAGCTGCCCTGCTTGGCCGCGCCGGGGCCGTTGTTGGGGTCTGTGGCGACGCGCGGCGCGGGGGCGGCGGCGCGGGCAGAGGCGCGGGACGTGTGTGGGCGCGCGTGGGCGCCGCGCCCGCCCTCCCCCCGGCGCAGCCCGGCGCCGCCCCGCCCGCCCAGCCCCGCCGCGGCGCTGCGGCGCCGCGGCGCACTCAGGATGACGAGCTGGCGCGGCCCCCCGGGCGTGGCGAGGCCCTGCCGGAACGCCGTCCACGCGCAGCCGGCGCCGTCGCAGGGGTCGACATACAGCGGCACGCCGACGCCCTGCCCGCAGCCCCCGCCGGGCGCCGGGCTCGGCGGCGGGCTCGGCGGCGGCGCGGCCGGCCCCGGCGATGGCGACGGCGACGCCCCGCCGGGCGGCGGCGGGCGCGGCGACGCCGGCGCGGGGGGGCCGCCGCCCGGCAGCGCGCAGCCGACCCAGGGCAGGCGGCGCAGGGCGAGGGCCTTGCCGATGGTGTTCGTCGGCGGGTAGCTCCCCACGGCCTGCGACAGGCGCGGCCGCGGCGGCGGCGGCGGCGCTCGCCCCTCCCTCCCTCCCTCTGGCGCGCACGGTGCCCGTCCGGCGCCATCTCCCGGCGCCGCGGTGCGGCGCGGCGCGGCGTGCGCGCCTGCGCGCAGGCGCCGGCCTGCAGCGTCGCATTGTCGCCCTTCCAGGCGTACTCCACGTTGAAGATCGGCCTGCCAGCTGGGCGCACGGCGGGGCGGGGCGGCGTGGCGGGAGGTATGCTTCGAGCCCTTGAGGGGAGACCTTGGCGCGCGCGGCGCGCGGCTCCCCTGCCCCCGCGCCCCTCCCCGCCGCGCTGCCCTCCACGCCGCCGCGCTGCGCGCGCACCGTCGGCAAACGGCGCGAGCCGCCCGCACTCGCGGTACTGGTGGCACTGCTCGTTGATGGCAAAGTCCCAGAGCGACTCAACCGACGCCCGGGTGACCAGGCCCAGCGTGTTTTTCAGGCCCACGCCCAGCCCCGCGGCGCGCGCGGCCTGCGGCGGCGCGGCGCGGTGCGGATGTTTGACGGGCGCTTGGTGTGGCGCGCGGGCGCGCGGCGGCGCGGCACGCTGGCCTCGCCGCCGCCGCCATCCGCCGGCCCCGCCCGCCCCGGAACCCAAAACCCCGGCCCGCCCCGGCCCCCTAAACCCCGGCCCCCTGCCCACCTGCGAGAGAAAGGTCAGGTAGTCCAGCGCCGTCGCGGCGCTCAGGGGGAAGCCGGTGGCCGCCTCGTAGCCGTCTGTGTTGTCGGGGTCTGGGCGGCGGTTCAGGCGCGGGCGGTTTAGGGGTGGGTGGGGCAGGGTTTAGGAGGCGGGGGGTTTAGGAGGTGAGCGAGCTTGAGCGACAGCCCGGGCGGCCAGGGCTGACCAGGGCGAGAGAGGGAGGGGGCGCGGGAGCCCGCGCGGCGGCGGCGGGGCGCGGCGCGCGGCGCGCCGCAGCACCCCTCCTCCCAACGGGGCGCACCGACGGCGACGAAACCCTTGGCTGCGCAGCGCGCGATGCGCTGCGGGCGGCGCGGCGGTGGTGGCGGCGCAGCAGGGCCGGTCGGGCGCGGGCCCCGCCACCGCGGCGCGCCGCTGTCCGCACGCCGGGGGAGCGCAGCGCCCCCGGCGCTCCAAGCCCCGTGTCCCCTGCCGCCCGGTCTTAAACCCTTGACCCAAAACCCAGGCCGCCCCCTCCGAGCGCGCCTGGCGCATGATCTCCCGCACGCCAGCGCTGCGCGTGTCCACCCACGCCTCGCCCGGCCAGCCGTCGAGCGGCGCGCCGATGTCGGCGGGGGCGAACGACGCCGCGTCCTCGCGCCACGCCTCATACTGCGTGCTGCGGGATGGACGGGGCGCGGCGGGGGCGCAGCGGGCGGCGGGCCGGGCGGGTAAGCGAGCGCCCATAGAGTCCGGCGGGGCGGGAGCGCGGGCGCCGCCGCGCGCGCTGGTTGGGTGTCACCCCCGCCGGCGCCACCCCGCCCCCGCCCAGCGCCGGCGCGCGGCTCGCCTGAAGTAGCAGACCGGCACCGCGCCGGCGGCGCGCATCGCCGCGACCGTGGCGGCGCTGGTGGACTCGAGGTCGATTGAGTAGAGCCCGACGCCGGGCAGGGCGCTGCCGGGCCAGGCAAAGGCCTCGCCGAGCTGGTACTGCCACGCCAGGCCGGGCGCCGCCCACGGCGGCTGCTCCCCGGCGGCGCCGCCGGCGGCGGCCGCCGCCGCCAGGGCGAGCAGCAGGCGCAGCGGCGCGGCGCGGCACCGGCAGCGGCCGCCGCTGGTGCCGCTGCCCGCGGCCGGCGCCATGGCCGCCGCGGCAGCTGCAATGTATTCGAACGCAGAGGCGGCACCCTGGCGAAGCTCCCGCGCCGGCTGGCCGGACCTGGAGCGGCCCGTGCGAGCTGCGGCGACCGCCGTTCCGGCGCGCCGCCGCTGGTCTGCGAGCGCCGCCGCGTGCAGCGCCGCCGAATGGGGCAGGGCCGAGCGGTCGCGATATCGGCAGACTGTCGGGCGCTGGGCGCGCGGGGTTTGGCGGGCCTTCCTGCCGCCGCCGCCGCGGGCGCGCCAAACCCGTGCCGCGACGTTGGGCGGGCCAACGTCGCTGCGAGCGGCCCCCGCAGTCCGTGCGCACGCCACGCCACGCCACACAAGGCCACGCCACACCACGCCAGCATGCGCCGCGCCGCTGCCGACGCGCGGCCGCGCGCGGCGCGCGGCGCCGCCGCCGCCGCGGGCGCGCTGCTTCTCCTCGCCGCAGCGCTCGCGCTCGCGCCCGCGGCCTCCGCCCAGGGCGGCACCGGCAGCTGGCAGGCGCGTGCCGCACGCGCGCACGGGGCGGCGGCGGCGCCGCTGCTGCGCCCGAGGACCGCCGGCGAGGCCCCACCACGCGCGCTGCGCTGCCCTGGCTGCGCTGCCGCGCCAGACCGGCCGCGTCACGTACTTTGGCGCGCCCGCCAGCGTTGCGGCCGCCTACGACCCCAGCCGGTGCGCCGCCGCCGCCGCCGCCGCCGCCGCTCGCCGCCGCCACCGCCGCCGCTGCGCCGGCCCTCACGCCCCCTGAACATCCCCGCTGCTGCGCGGCGCCAGCGGCAAGGGCAGCTTCGGCATCCTGGAGTATGGCTCCTGCGGGTGGGGCCGCGCGGGGGGGGGGGTCGCCTCGGGGGCCGCGCTGGGTTGCGCTGGGTCGCGGCCGACCGCGCGCGCGGCCACGCGCGACGCGCCCCGGCACAACGCCGCACGGTCCGCCCCTGGCCAGGTACACCAACGCGGGCGGCCGGCTGCCGTTCCCCCGCACCCAGGCGCGCGGCGCGTGCGTGCGCCCGACACCGGCGCGCGCCGCGCGCGCGCCCGGCAGCGGGGCGCGGCGTGCGCCGGCCCAGGCGCGCGCCGCGCCGCGCCGCGCCGCACGTCCCCCCCCCCCCAGGTCGCCGCCGCGGCGGACGCCTCGCCCGACTTCCCGGGCTCCTGCGGCCGCTGCTACGAGCTGCGCTGCAAGACCGGGGCCGTGCTGAGTGCGCGGCGCGGCGCGGCGCCCCGCCGCAGCGCGCGCCGCCCGCACGGCCCGCGCCGCCGCCGCCGCCCGCGCTGCCGCCCGACGACCGCGCCCCGGGCCGCTGCCCGCTGCCCGCCGCGGCCCCTGCCCGCAGATAACAAGGGCCAGCCCATTCGCATCATCAACGGGACCTACGAGGGCGACCGCTTCAGGTCCAGCAGGGTTTAGGCGGGCCCGGGGGCTCAGCGGTTCAGCGGCTCCCCCGGGGCGCAGGGGGCCAGGGTTGGAGGGGCACCGCCGCTGCGCACCGCCCCCGGTAGCAGCGCTAAACCCAGGGCTTTGGGCCCTCCCGTGCCGCGCGCCCCGCAGGCCCTACCTGCCAGCGATCAACGCGAGCGTGAGGGACACCAAGGGGCGGGCCTTCCCGGGTGAGCACGGGGTTCAGGGTTCAGGTTTCAGGTTTCAGGGTTTAGGGTTGAGGCGGAGAGTGGTCGGCGGCCCCCGCCGCCCTCAATGGAGCGCCGCGGCCGCGTGCCGCGCCCGTGGCCGCGCAGGCAACCCAGCCGCGGCGTCGGGCGGCCAGGTGACGCGGTGCAACGCCGAGGGCGCCACGCTGCGCGTGCGCATCACAGACTCGTGCCCGTGCACCCAGGTGCGGCGCGGGGGGGGGGGGGGGGCGCAGGCTGGGGGGGGGGGGGGGCGCAGGCTGCAGCGCTGGCGGCCGTGATGCCGCGCGAGCCGCCGCCGCCGCCGCCGCCGCCGCCGCCCCAGGTCCTCGCCGGCGGCGCGCCGGGCGTCGCCGCCGGCGGCGAGACGCGCACGCAGGCGTGGTGCTGCGCGGCGAGCGGTGCGCGCGCGGCAGCGCACGGCAGCGCGCGCGCGCGCGCCGCGGGGCTTGGGGTCGGGGCCGCACCCCCTGAACCCTGCGCTGCGCCCCGCGCCCCCTAAACCCCGCGCAGGCGTGCAGCACTTTGACATCTCCTACGACGCGTTTGAATTCCTCGCCCACCCAGGCACGTTTTGAACCGCCACGGTGGTTTGAATCCAGCGCCCTGCCCGCCCGCGCACGCGCGCCACGCACGGGCGCAAGGGCGCGCGCTGGCGCCAGAGGCCGCAGGGGCTCAGCCGAGCGCCGCCCCGCCCGCCTGCGTCACGCCCTTCCCTCCTTCCACACACACACTGCCAGTGTTTGGCGTGGCGATGGTGGAGTTTCGGCCGGTCGACTGCGACAGCGGCGCGGTGCTGCCGGCGTCGCCGGGCTACATCGACCGGTGCGCGCCGCGCGGGCCAGGCGGGCCGGGCGGGACCGGCTGCGCCGGCGGGGCCGCCCGCAGCGCCCGCGGCCGCGGCGCGCGGCCGCGGCGCGCGCCGCGCCGCCGCGCCTGGCCGCATGGGCACGGCCGCGCCCGGGGCGCCCATGCGGGGCCGCCGCCGCCCCGCCGCGCCGCTCGCAGGTCGCGCATCTACTCCCGGGGGCCGCGCCCCGGCTGGAGGCGCGCACCGGCACCGCCGCGCCTCGGCGGCGCGCCGGCCACGGCCCCTCTCACACGCTCGCACGCACCGCTTTCACACACTCCACCGCTCGCACTCACTCCACTGCTCTCACACACCCTCCTCCTCCTCCCCGGTGCTCCAGCTGGTTCCCCTACCTCTCAAAGGACTTCATCCTCGCTGACGTGGCGGGTGCGCGGCGCGGCGGCGGGCAGCGCCGCCGCGCGACGGCGGCCGGGACCGCGGACGCGCGCGCGCCGCTAGCCCGCCCCTGCCGCGCGCCGCCGCGCGCCGCGCGCCGCGCCCGCCGCAGCGCCGTCGCCCGCGGGCGGGCCGTCGACGTGCCTCACCATGTCGCCGCGCGGGGGGCTGCAGTTCCGCTGCCGCCAGTGCGACCGCCCCGGGTACAGGCCCTTTGATGGTGCGGCCGCGGCACGCTGCGCGCGCGCGGGCGTGTGCTGCGCCCCGCCGACCGTCGGCCGCGACGCTGACCGTGGGCCCCGCCCCAACCCGCGGCGCAGGCGCGACCGCGGTCAGCTTCTGGATCCGCGGCGGGGCCAACAGCAGCAGCGGCGGCGGCGGCGGCAACGCCACGCAGGCACGCGGCGCGCGCGAGCGTGCGCCGCTCCGCGCCGCTCCCCGGCGCCGCTCCCCGGCGCCGCCCTCCGCCGCCGCACACGACCCGCAGCAACGCCCCAACCCCCAGCGGCCGTCGCCGCGCAGGTGCCGCCGCTGAAGCTGGTCCTGCAGAAGCAGGAGGCCCGCGCGTTCTGCAAGGGCGAGCCGGCGCTGCGCGACGCGCGCCCGTCGGCGACCGCGCCCGGCGGCTGGGCGCGCCTGCGCGTGCCGCTCGCGTCGTTCGACTGCCCCGGCGGCGGGCTCGCGCCCGGCGACGCGACGCAGCTGGAGGTGCAGAACGTCGGGGCGTCGGACGCGGCGGCGTGCCTCGCCGAGCTTTCGATCGAGCGCTAGGGCCGCCGGCGCACGGCCGCGGGCCCGGGTGCTGGCTCCTCGTGTGCTGCTTGCTCGCCCAGGCCCCCAGCAGTTGCAAGCGTTGCGCAGTGGGATCGAGCCGCCCGAGCCCGCGGCCGCCGCGCGTCGCGCCGGCAAACCGCGAACCGCCCAGCCCGGGTAATTCGGGCTTGCTCTCCATCCCACTGCCTCCCCGCCACTTGCCCTCACGCCCTCACGCCCTCACGCGCCGGCCGCGGCTGCACGCGCTTGATCGATCGGCAGCGAGCCGCCGCGCCCGCCGCCGCCTGCCGCTCGGCTCGGCCCTCGCCCCCGCGCCGCCTGCCCGCGGTGATCGCGCTCGAGGCGCCCAGGAAGCGCCGGCAGGGCACGGGCGCACGAACTCGAACGCCGCAACGCCGCTGCTCCGGCCGTCGCGCGACACGCTCGCCTGCCCTCGTTCGTCAGCATGGCGTACCTCGGCCCGACCGGCCTGATGGGGAGCGGCGGCATGTCCGCGCCGGCGGGCTGGTTCCCAGCCGGCGCGCCGCCGCCCTGGCCGCCCGGTGCTGGCGGCCCGGCGGGCGGCGCCGCTGGCCTCGCGCCGCCTTGGTTCGGCGGCGGCGGGCAGCCCCCGTTTTGCGCGGGGTGGCCCTGGGGCGGTGGCGGGGAGCTGCCCGCTGCGGCGGCTGCGGCGGCCTGGCAGCACGCGGCACGCGGCTGGGCCAGCTACGCCCGCCCGCCCGCTGCGCCCGCCGCGCCCGCCGCGCCCGCCGCGCCCGCCGCGCCCGCCGCGCCCGCCGCGCCCGCCGCGCCCGCCTGGCCGGCAGCCGGGAGTGGCGCGGCGTTTGCGGTGCCACACCAAAGCGCCCAGGTGAGCGTGCGGGCAGGGCGCGCTGCGCAGGGGGGCGCCCGACCGCCCTGCGTGCGGCGCCAGGGCTGGCGGCTCAGTGCTGCCGCCCGCTGCCGCTTGCCTACTGATGCTGCGTGCAGTTCCTGCACCCGGTTGAGCTCATGGCATCGATCAGGGCCAGCACACCCCGGAGCAGCTGGCGCACCTGGCGGAGCAGCACGCCAGCAGCTCCAACCACATCCACCTGGCAGCCGTGGTCACCCACCTGGGCCAGCTGCAACGGCGCGGCGCCCTCATCGACGCTGGCAGCCAGGCGGCCGCGCACGCGCTGCTGCAGCGCCTGGAGCCGCTGCTGCTGCAGCCGGCGCACCTGCAGGCGTGCGGCTGCCGACAGCTGTCCAACGTGGTGTGGGCGTGCGGCGTGTGCGGCTACAGCGGGCCGCTGCTCACGACGTGCCTGTCGAGGTTTCTGGAGCGGCTGAAGGTAGCGGACAACCCCCACAAGGTGTGCATGGTGCTGACTGGCGCGGCAAGCGCTGGCATGCGCCTGGCGCCGGGCAGCGTGCAGGCGCTGCTGGACGCGCTGGTCAGTCAGTCAGCCAGAGCTGACCCACGGGCCCTGTCCAGCGCCCTGCGGGCTGTGGCGACCATGGGCCACGCGGTGCCGCCGCAGTAGCTGCAGCAGCTGCAGGCTGCGCTGCGTGAGGAGGAGCTGGCGCCCGCTGGCGCTTCTGGCAGCGGCGGCTCTGGCAGCGCCGCCCAGGTGAGCATGCGCGCACGCAGAGCGCGCTGCGCGCTGATCGGCTGCGCTGCCTGGCCCTGCTGATTGTGCCGCCGCTGTGTGCAGGTGGTCCTGCACCCGGCTCATCTCACGGCGCTCATCACGGACAGTGCCAGCGCGGAGCGCCTTGCGCAGCTGGTGGAGCAGCACGCCAGCAGCCTCAACCACATCCACCTGGCAGCTGTGGTCACGCAACTGGGCCAGCTGCAGCGGCGCGGCGCCCTCAACAACGCTGGCAGCCAGGCGGCCGCGCACGCGCTGCTGCAGCGCCTGGAGCTGCTGCTGCTGCAGCCGGCGCGTTTGCGGGTATATGGCTGCTGGGAGCTGTCCAACGTGGTGTGGGCGTGCGGCGTGTGCGGCCACAGCGGGCCGCTGCTCGCGGCGTGCCTGTC
This sequence comes from Scenedesmus sp. PABB004, assembly GCA_014905635.1. Lineage (NCBI taxonomy): Eukaryota > Viridiplantae > Chlorophyta > Chlorophyceae > Sphaeropleales > Scenedesmaceae > Scenedesmus > Scenedesmus sp. PABB004. The sequence goes on from JABVCE010000017.1 coordinate 241,216, forward strand.
GCGATTCCTGGAGCGGCTCCTGGAGCAGCTGGAGACAGCGGACAGCCCCCACCAGGCGTCCATGGTGCTGACTGGCGCGGCAAGCGCCGGCATGCTCCTGGCGCCAGACAGCGTGCAGGCGCTGCTGGACGTGCTGGTCAGCCAGCAGGCCAGCGCCAAGCCACAGGACCTGTCCAGCGCCCTGTGGGCTGTGGCGGCCATGGGCCACGCAGTGCCAGCGGAGCAGCTGCGGCAGCTGCTGGACGCGCTGGTCAGCCAGCTGCCAGCGGCGACTTCGCAGGACTTGTCCAACGCCCTGTGGGCGGCCGCGGTCATGGGCCAGGCGGTGCCGGCGGCGCAGCTGGGGCAGCTGGAGGCGGCCCTGGCGATCCAGCCGGCGCTCGCCAGCCTGGCGCAGCTGGCCGACGCGCTGTGGGCCTGCAGCGAGCTCGGGCACCAGCCCGCCCTGCTGCTGGCGGCGCTGGCGCAGCAGCAGGGCCGGCTGCTGCCAGGCTTTGAGGCAGTGCCCATGGCAATCGCAGCCCAGCCCTGCGCCCAGCTGGGCCACAGGGACGAGCAGCTGCTTGGTGGCGTGCTGCAGGAGGCGGTGGCGCAGCTGCAGACGAAGGCACCGGAGGCCAGCGGCGGCGGCGGCGGCGGCGGCAGCGGCTGGCGTCCGCAGCAGCTGTGCACCCTGTGCTGGGCCGCGGCGGTGCTGGACCTGCGGCAGTGCGCGGACCAGGTGGCGGTGCTCGCGCGTGCGGCTGCGCAGCAGTGGGGCCGAGTGACGTTTGCGGAGCGCTGGCGGCTGCAGCAGGTGCACCTGTGGGCGGCCGACTGCGGCCTGCGGCTCGGCGGCGAGGCGGGCGGCGCGGGCCTTGCGGGCGTGCTGGCGCCGCAGCAGCTGGAGGCCTGCGGCGCGGCGTGGGCGGCGTCGCTGAAGGCCGCGCGGCTGCGCGGGGCGTCGCAGCTGCAGCACGCCGTGTTTGAAACGCTGTGGCAACTCCCGTTCTCGTGGCGGCAGCCGCTGGCCATGCAGCAGGCGGCAGAGCCGGACGGCGCCTGGCTGGTTGACATTGCCGCCGTGACGGCCGACGGCGCGCGGCTGGCGGTCCAGGTGGACGGCGGCGCCGCGGGCGAGGCCGGCGAGTCGCTGTCCAGGTGCGGGGGACGGCGCGGCCTTGCTCGTGTGTGGGTGGGTGCGCCCGACCTGCCCCCCGCAGCGCGTGTGCGCGCGTGGTCAGCCTGGTGCCGCTGCCGCCGCCGCCGCGGCCACCGCTCACAGGGACCGCGCGCTGGCGGCGAGGGGTTATGAGGTGGTGCGCGTGCGCGCGCAGGACTGGGCGCAGCTGCGCGGCGACCAGGAGCAGCGGCGGTGGCTGGCGGGCCGCGTTGCGTCCGCGCTGCTGTGAGCAGCGAGCGGGCGCCCTCGTTGCGGCGGCGGCGGCGGCGCTCGGCGCGTCGAGTAAACGAGCGAGGAGCGAGCGGCTGCGGTGTGGCTCTCTCAGCCGGTGTTACGCCGCGCCGCCGCCAGCCTACGCACGCGCGGCGCCGGCCCCGGCCGCCCGGCGGCGGCGCCAGCAGCGCCCACGCGCGCGGCACTCGCATGGTTCGCACACAGCGTTCAACAGGCCAGCTGCGCGTGTGCGCGCGCCGGAGCACACGCGTGCGCCGCCCGCCCCGCGAGCCCTGGTCTAGTCTAGTCAACAGCAGCGGCTGGTCAACGCTCCCCCGCCCCGCCCTTGATCTACACCGGTCGGCCGCCGCGTGCGTTGTTGCAAAGCCCCCCGCCCACACGCGCCCCGCGCTCGGGTGCGGCCCTGGGTTGAGTTGGTGTTGTCAGGTGCTTGGGTTGTGCCGCGGTCAGGGTTGGGTTTGGTGGTGCAAGCCCGAGCCATGCGTCGCCTCGCCAGCTGCTGCTCACAGGCTCGCCGGCGCGGCGGCGCGGCGCGCCAGCGCGCCACGCGCCGCGCGCGCGCCGCCCGGCTGCGCCGCCGCGCGCGCGGCGCCGCGGCGCCGCGCCTGCTGCGCCGCCGGCCGCGCGGGCGCCGCCGCGACGCCCACGGCGTCTGCGGGCTGCTGCTCCGGCTCCGGCTGCGCGCCCGGCGCGCCGGCGGCGGGCTGCTCCGCCTCGCCGCTCGCGGGCGCCTCGGCGGCGCCGCCGGGCAGCGGCGCGTCCGCGTCCGCGCCCGCGTCCGCCGCGGCGTCAGCGTAGGCGGGCGCGCCGAGGTTGGGGCCCTGGCCGACGGAAAAAAAGTGCTTCGCCAGGTAGCGACCACTGTCCTTGGTGGTGCGCGTGCTGCGGGGCGGGTCGGCGGGTCGGCGGGCGGGCGGGCGGCGCGCGTGAGGTCGCGCGCGCGGGCGCCGGCCGGCGGGCTGGGCGCGCGCCCGCGGCGCCCCCTGTGCCAGCCGGAGGGTGGGGCTGAGCGCGCGGCCCCTCGGCGCGGCTCACCGCTCGGGGGAGTCAAAGTCAACGTGGTTGATGCCGAAGCGCTGGCTGTAGCCCTCGCGCCACTCAAAGCTGCGCGGCGGCGGCGGCAGCAGCGCGGCGGGCGGGGCGGGGCGGGGCGGCGCGCGGGTCAGAGGCCGGGCCGGCAGTCGGCAGCGGTCGAGCCAAAAGACGAGGCATCAGCGAAAAGACGGTGCATCATCATCATTGTCAGACAAAGGGACTCAATCCGATGGCTCAATAAAGGCCTCAATAAATAATAAAAGCTCACTTGTCCATGAAGGACCAGGCAAAGTAGGTCTTGACCGGCACGCCCTCGGCCACGGCCTTGCACAGGTTGTCGAGGTAGCCGCTGGCAGCGGCGGCGGTGCGGGGCGGGGCGGGTGAGGGTTTAGGGGCGGGGCGGGTGAGGGTTTAGGGGCGGGGCGGGTGAGGGTTTAGGGGCGGGGCGGGTGAGGGTTTAGGGGCGGGGCGGGTGAGGCGCGTGCGCACGCGCGGGCGGGTGAGGCGCGTGCGCGCGAGCGGGGGCGCGCGCTGCCCAAGCAAGCCCCCGCCCTGAGCTCCGGCTCCACGCCGCACAGCACGCATCAGCACGCACACGTCGGCGCGCTCAGCACGCCCACAGCGCAGCGCGGCCCGCCTCGCCGCACCTGTAGTAGCCCACACGGAAGGTGTCGCGCACCGCGTCGGCGGTGGCCATGTCGTCCTCGCGCGGCGCGCTCACGCCGTTCTCGGTGATCAGGATGGCCTTGGGCGCGTACCTGGGCGGGCGGGCGGGCGGGTTTGTTTGCAAAAAAGAGCGGGCGGGCGGCGGCCGCGCGGCGGCGCGCGCGCTTGCCCCGCCCCGCCGTCGATTTGAATCGAATTTGAATCCGTTCGTGAGATATATTTGAATCTGTGACGGCACCCACCTGTCGTCGACGTACTTGAGCAGCTTGTAGAAGGCCCACGGCACGACGCGCAGCCAGGCCGACTCGGCGAGCGCGCCGATCTCGCGCCCGGACGCGTCGCTGTCGCGCGTCTCGACCGCGCACGCGTCCGACTCAAAGCCCTTGGCGTACCTGGGGGGTGGGGGGGGGGTGCGCGGGGTTCAGGGTTTAGGGTTGAGGAGGGGCGAGGGCTGAAGGGAAAAGGCAGGCCGCGTGCGCCCGCGGCGCGCGTGCCAGCCGCCGGCGGCGGCGCGCTGCCGGCTATGGCGCGTCGTCAAGAGCGCCGATTGACACCCAAGGTGGTGACGTTATAACACAACTAACACTCACTTTCCGGTGTAAAAGTTGATGCCCAGGAAGTCGAGGGAGCCCTTGAGCGCGGCCGACTGGTCGGTCGTGAAGGCGGGGAGGTTGGCGCCCGCGCAGCGCTTGAGCGACGCGGGGTAGTCGCCTGGTGTTTGGAGGGGGGGGGGGCGGCGGGGTTGAAAGGGTTGAAAGGGTCGAGCGTTGAGGGTTTAGGGGGGGAAGGGAGGGAGGGAGTTGAAAGGGGAGCGGGGGGCGGATCTGGTGGGGCGGCGCGCGCGGCGCGGCGCCAGACGGCGCCGGCCGGGCCCTGGCAGGAGCGGGGCGCCGGCCAGCCCTCGTCCAACAACCCCTCAACCCAGCCGCCCAAAGCCCTGTCCATCTAAGACCCACCGAAGAAGAGCGGGTCGGCGAACCAGCCGAGGTTCTTCTCGATGCCGGTCGCCGCCGCGGCGACGTCGGCGGGCGCCTGGCTGAGCGGCTCCAGGTACTCTATGTTCAGCGCGATGCCCACCTGGCCGCGCTGCGCCGCCGCAAAGGTGTCGCCGCCGAGCGAGGCCTGGCGGGGGGGGGGGGGGGGGGGGTGAGTCGGCGGGAGCGGGCGGGCGGCGCGGCGTGAGGCCGAGCGGGGAGGCGCGGCGCCGCGGGCGCCCGGCGCACGCGGTGCACAGCTCGGCACGCGTGCGAGAGCCGGTCAAACAGCAACATAACGGTCATAACAGTCAGTACAACAGTCGGCACGAACAGAAAGTAACGCGCCATGTAACACCCACCTGGGGCGTGTTGTGGTAGAGGTCGTACGTCGCCGCGTGGGCGAGCAGCAGGTTGTGACCGCACCTGCGCGCGCGGGGGGGAATGGGAGAGGGGGGACGTGTCAGCGTTGTTTTTACTTGTTCGGCGCGAGGCCGCGGCGCGCGCCGCGCCGCGCGCGCCGCACCGGTACTGCCCCGCCTCGCCCTCGGCGATGCCGGGCGCGAAGGCGCCGTTGCCGTACTGCGCGCGTGGCGGGTGGCGGCGGCGCGCGCGCGTCGGCCGCGGCCCCCGCCCGCCGCCCCCGTCGCCCGTCACCCCCCAATGCCCCGAGGCGCCCCAAAACAACGCCGCGCCGCGCGTCGCCGCGCCGCGCATCGCCGCGCCTGCATCGCGCAGGTGACCCAGGGCTCGTTGAAGGTCATCCAGTCGGCCACGCGGTCGCCAAAGGCGCCAAACAGCACGCCCGCGTAGTGAGTAAAGTCGGCCACAAACGCCTCGCCGAGCAGGCCCTTGTACTTGTCCTGCGGCGGCGCAGGGTTTTGGCGGGGTTTGGGGTTTTGGCGGCGCGAGGGGGCGTTGCAGCCGCGGCCGTGCGGCTTGGGCCGTGGCCGGGGCCGTGCGCCCCGGCTGCGACCCGCGCCCCGTCGGCGACCGGCGCCGGCCTGAGCCCTAAATTCAAAAGCCCTTTGACCCCCCTACACCCCACCTGCAGGACCTGGGGCAGGTCCCAGTGGAAGATGGTGGCGTAGGGGCGGATGCCGTTGGCGAGCATCTCGTCAATCATTGCGTTATAAAACGCGACGCCCTCGGGGTTGACCGCGCTGCCCGACACGCCGGCGGGGAGGATGCGGTTCCAGGAGAACGAGAAGCTGCGCGGAAGAGAGGGCGCGAGGGCGGGAGGGCAGGGGTGTTCGTGTGAGAGAGGGAGGAAGGGCGTGCGAGACTCTGCGCGGGCGCGGCGCAAGCGCCGCCGCGGGCGCGCGCGCCGGGCCCCCGCGCGCGTCGCAAGTCGCTCGCTGCGGTGCAGCGACGGCGTTCGAAACACGCTCAAACAAGCAGCCGCCCGCCCGCCCCCCTTAAGGGGGCGGCCCCTTGGGCTCACCGGTAGTGCTTGATGCCGAGCTCGCGCATGAGCTTGAAGTCGGAGGGGTACTTGTGGTACATGTCGCACGCGACGTCACCTGTCGTTTGCCGCGTTCAAATGAACGTGTGTGTGCGCATTTGAATTTAAGTTTGAATTTCAAGGCGGTCGGGGAAGGGGGCGTTGCGACGGCGGCGCGCGTGGGGTGGGGCGGGCCGGTGCGCTGGCAGGCGCGCTGCGCACCGGTGTCGTTGTTCTTGATGTTGCCGGCGTGACTGAACGTGTCCCACACGCTCGGCGTGCGGCCGCCGAGGTTCCAGCCGCCCTCGACCTGCGCCGGCGGCGGCGCGGCGGCGGCGGCGCAGCGTGGGCGGGGGCCCGGCGGCGCCGCGGCGGAGCTGCGGCGCTGCTGGCGGCTGTGCGCGGCGCGCGCCTGGTACGCCGCCGTGGCGACGCCCCAGCGCATGGACTGGCGCATCTCGAGCGAGCACGTCGGCGGCGCCGGCGGCAGGCCGTCCGACATGGGGCGCGCCTGCGCGGGCGCGCGCGCGCGCGCGGTCGGAGCGGGGGCGCGCGCGCTGCGTGTGAGGACGCTGCGGCTGCAGGGCCCGGGCGGGCGGGGCGGGCCGGCAGCGCCAGCGGCGGCGGCGAGGGAGCGGCGGTCGCCGGCGCAGGGGCGCCGCCGCACCCGCGCGCCGCAGCCGCGCGGCCGGCGGGCTGCGCGGCCCGCGCGCGCGCGCCGCAGCCGCTGCGGCCGGCGCGCGGCGGGGCTGGCGCTGCCGCGCCTGGCACAGCTGCGGCCCTGGATCAGCGCGCGTGGGGGCGGGCGCGCCGCAGCGAGGTCCCTACCGCCCCGGCCCGGCCCCGGCCCCGTTGACCCGCGCCCCAGCTCCGCGCCGGCTGCCGCCGCGGCGGGAGCGCGACCTGCTGCGCCCACCAACTCACCGCTGCCAGGGCGGCCCCACAGAGCGCCAGCAGGGCGAGCAGCGGCAGGCGCGTCCGCGCCATGTTGCGCGCGCTCGCGGCGGGCGCTGGGGGCCCTGAGTCGTGCGCGCGGCTGCCGAGGGCCTCGGTAAGAGTGCTATAAACAGGCACGCGCGCGGGTTGGGCACAGGGCCGTCTGTGCGGGCGCGGCGGGCTGCGCGAGAACGGCGCGCGGGCGAGGCGCTGTAGTGCTTCCCAGCTGTGTGACCGCGGCTGCTGTCCCCGGAGGAGCTGGGTGCCGCCCAAACCTCGCCCGCCAGGCGGTTGGCGCTGCGGGCCGCGGCCCCCGCGGCCTCGGCCTGGCGGGCGCCACGGCCGAGCCCCGGAACGCGCGCGGCTGTGAGCTCCTCGCTGACCTACCTGCAGCCCAGGCCAGCCCGCGCGGCCTGCGGCGCCGGCGGCACCACGCGCGCTCGCCGCCGCTGCCAGCCCGCGCGCAGCCGACCCCGGCCGGTGCTGGGTGCGTGCGTGGTCGCGGAGGGCTGTGGCTGCTCGCTCTCTGTTACCCGGCTAGCTTTCTGATGCCCGCCCGAGTCACGCGCCGCGCCGGGCGCCAAACGGCCGCTGCGCGCGCGCGGATGCACCTGCCGCTCGCTCGCTCGCGAGCGGCGGGGTGTGACCGCCGCTGCGCACCGCCCCGCGCCGGCGATCGGCGCCCGTGTGTGTGCAAAAAGCGAATGCTTGCCCCCGCGCGCCGCGTGCGCCTGTGCACGGAAACACACACACAGCACGCGCAGCCGCCGCGCGACGGGTGCCGCGCGCGTCGCGACGCAGCGTCGCAAGGAGACGCACGCCACCCGGCGCGCGGCGGCGCGCGTGCGGGCGGCGCCGCCGCGCGTCAAATCAATGAAGCGCCGGCGCCCGCCGCCCGCGCCGCGCGCGGCCCCCCGGCCCGCCCCGCCCCGCCCCCGCCGCCGCGCGCGCGCGCGCGCGCCGTTGCGCCTCCTCGCGTGCGCGTCGCCGCTCACAGCTCGTCCTTGGTCTCCTCCTCCTCCTCCTTGTCCTCCTTCTTCTCCTCCTCCTCCTCGCCCTTCTTGGCCTTCTTGGGCAGCTCAAACTTGGACTTGGCGTTCTTCTTGATGAACTTGGTCAGCGCCTGCGCGCGGTTCAAGCGTTGGCCAAACGGGGCGGGGCGGGCGGTTTGAAAACAACCCCGCGCACGCGCGACTCGGCCGCGCCGCGGCGCGCCGCCCAGCCGCCGCCGCGCCGCGGGCGCACCTTGAGGCTGCGGTCGCCGCCGTCAAAGGTGACGGGGGCGGACTCGCCCGCGGGGAAGAAGAGGATCGTGGGGAAGCCCTTGACCTCGACGTCGCTGTGCTCGTTCTCGGTGCCGTCCATCTTGGCGATCGTCACCGTGTCGACCTGCGCGCCAGGGTTCAGTGCGCGGGCGGCAACAGGGTTTAGGGAGGCGGGCTCCAAGGGAGAGGGGACGGAAGCTGGGCCACTGCTGCACGCTGCCGCCGCTGCCCGCCGGCGCCGCCCCGCCGCCGACCCCGCCGGCGCCGCCCCCGCCGCGCCCCCGCCCCCGCCGGCGGCGGCGCGCGCCTTGGCGAAGCGCTTGGCCAGCTTCTTGTAGATCGGCTCCAGCGACTTGCAGTGCCCGCACCACGGCGCGTACACCTGGCGCGCGACGCGAGAGGGGGGCGGCGGCGCGGCGCGGCGCGGCGCGGCGGGGTGAGGGGCGAGGCAGGCGCGCGGGGCGGCGGGCGCGCGCGTGCGGGCGGCCCGGCCCGCAGCCCTCTGGCCGTCGTCTCGCTCCCCCGACCGACCCGGCTGCTGGCGCCCGCGCGACCCGCTGCCGCCGCCAGGCCCCGCCCGCGGGCAGGCCCCGCGCAGCCCTCTCGCAGGCCCCGTCCGCACGGCCCCCGCGCCGCGCGCAGCCCCAGCCCCCTCTCACACACAGCCTCCCTTCTCACACACAGCCTCCCTCTCGCAACCCCAGCTCTCACCTCGAGCAGCACGTCCTTGCCGCTCTTCTTCACGACCTCGTCAAAGTTCTTGCCCACCACGACCGTCACGCCGCCGTCGGTCGGCTCGTCGGGGATGGGCGCGCTCTTGTACTCCGGCTCGGCGCTGCCGTCGATGACCTTGGCGGCAAAGGCCTTGATCTCCTTCTCGCTGTGGATGCGCCGCACGGGGGAGAGAGGGACGGAGGGGGAGAGGGACGCAGGAGGGGGAGAGGGGCGGGTGCGGCGCGCTCAGCAACGCGGCGGCGGCGCGCGGAGCGGCGCAGGGGCGCCCAACGACGTCGGGGCGCCCCCGGCGCGGGGGCCCGCAGCAGCGGCCGCGGCGCGACCGGCGGTGCAACAGGCACTCACGTGGCCTTGCCCTTGTGCTTGAACTTCTTGTTCTTGGCCATCTCAAAGCCGACGATGATCGGTGCGTCCTCGGCCTTGAGCCCGAAGAAGTTGACGACCGGGTCCTGGGGTTTAGGAGGGAGGGCGGGGGGTGGCGGTTTAGGGGGGAGCGGCACGGGGAGGGTTTAGGGGGAGCGGCGCGGGAGCGGGGCGGTGGCCGCGGCGGGGCGGGACGCCATGGCGGCGCATGCAGGTGCTGGCGCCCCGCCGCGTGGGCACACACGCAGCGCCGCGCTCGCGCGGCGGCCATAGCCCGTGCCGCACCTTGGAGGGGCCGTCGAGGTTGACGGTCACGTGGACCAGCTTGCCCTTGTTCGCGAGCGCGGTCGCCTTGAACGCCTTCATCACCGCAGCGTCGGCGGCGAGGTCCTTGGCCGACGCGATGAGCAGCAGCTGCGGGGCGCGCGGGCGCGCGTGTTGGTGGGTGAGCGTGCGTGTGTGTGCGGTGGGGTGTGGGGAAGGAGCGTGCGTGTGTGTGTGTGTGTGTGCGGTGGGGTGTGAGGAAGGGTCGCCTGAAGCTCCTGCTCAACCAAGCGAGCCCCGCAGAGCCCTGCCTTCAAACACCCGCTCCCCCCCTCCCGCCCGCCCGCGGGCCAGCCGCACCTGCTTCTCGATGCCCGCGCCGAAGATCTTCTGGCTGTTCTTGTCGTTGAACTCGATCGTCGGCGGGAGCTTCTCCGCGTTGAGCAGCTCCGTGACGCTGTCGGACGTGACCTTGCCCTTGAGCGGGATCGACGCGCGCTTCTCGCCTGCGCCGCGGTCGTGGGCGGGGCGTCCGCGGCGCGTCGGGCGCGGGCGGGGGTGAGGGTCGAGGCGGGGCGAGGCGGGGCAGGGGCCGGGGCACGTGGGCCGGGCGGGGCGGGGCGAGGCGCGGGGCGGGGGCCCCGAGCCCGGCGCGCCCTGCCGGCTGCGCCGTCGCGGCGCGGCGGGGCCTGCCGCGGCTGGTCCGCCGCGCGCCCTGCCGGCTGCGCTGTCACTGCGCGGCGCGGCCTGCCGGCTGCGCGGTCGCGGCGCGGCGCGCACCCTCAAAGTTGGTGATGACCGCCACGCCGTGGCTGGAGAGGCCGCCCTCCTTGGCGACGGCCTTGTCGCTCGTCTGCGGGCGCGCGCGGCGCGGTCGGGGCGGTCGGGGCGGTCGGGGCGCCGCGGCGGCGCGCGCGGGCCGACGCCGCCTGAGCCGCCGCCCCCGCCGAAGCCCAGCACGCCCCTCCCACGCGCCGCCGCCGCACCTGCACAAAGGTGGCGTCCTCGTTCTTCTGCGCGACCTTGATGAACGCGTCATACTCGGCGCCCTGCGGCGGCGCGGCGGCAGCAGCAGCGGCGCGGCGGCGTTCGAAAAAAAGTGACGACGGCACCGCGCGCGCTTTGCAGGACGGCCCCCGCGCGCGCGCGCTTTGCAGGACGGCCCGCACGCGCGTTGCTTTGCAGGACACGCGGCGCACCTTAAAGTCCTTGAAGTAGCCGAGCACGAGCACCTCGCTGCCCTTCTCGGCCTCGGCGAGCGCGTCCTTCTTGTCGAGCGTCGCGGCGGCGGGGCCGGTCTTCTTCTTGACCCAGCGGATGATGCCGTCGCTGCGGCGCGGCGGGCGCGTCGGGGCGGCGGTGAGAGCGGGCGCGGGGGCGCTGAAGGCGGGCCCCGCGTGGCGGCGCGGGCGGCGGCGGCGCTCACGCGTCGCGGGGGCCGCTGTAGTCGGACGCGAGCTCGCCGTCGACAAACCACTTCAGCGTCGGGTAGCCCTGCACGCCGAACTTCTGGGCCAGGTCGGCCTCCTGCGTGGCGTCGACCTGCGCGCGGCGCGGCGCGGGGCGGGCGCGTGGGCGGCCAGTTGCGGCGGCAGCGGTGCGGCGCAGCAGCGGCGGCGCCGCGCCGCGCGCGCCCCGGGCGGCATGGGCCCGCCGCCGCCGCGCCCCGGGCGCGCCCGCTGCACCGTCCGGCCGACGCGCTCGCGGCGCGGGCGATCGGGCGGCGCGGCGCGGCGGGGGAGGGGCGCGAGGGAGGCCGTTGGCCGGGGCGCGCCCCCCCGCGGCGCGCGGCGTGCCCGCACCTTGCCGATGACGATGGTGGCGTCGTGCGCCTTGAGGGCGGTGGCCGCCTTGGCGTACTCGGGGGCCAGTTTCTGCGGGGGCGGGGCAACCACCTCGTGATGATCGGCGGCCGGGCCCCGATCCCGCGCGCCGCGCGCGCCGGACGGCCCGCACCTGGCAGTGGCCGCACCAGGGAGCGTAAAACTCCACCTGCGCGGCAGCGCGGGGCCGCGCGTGAGCGGGGGGCGCGGGGCGGGCGCCGTCGAGCAGGGGCAGCTGCGGGCGCGCGGCCATGCGCGCGCGGCGCGCGGCCCATCGCGCCCGCGGCGCCGGCCGGGCGTGGACGGCGCGGGCCTGCATGCAATGAGCCCCGCCCGGCGCCGGCGCGGCGGCGCACCAGCGCGAAGGGCGCCTTCTTCACGACATCGTCCCAGCTCTTGGCGCCCAGCACCGCCACGTCCTTCTCCTCGCCGTCCCCGGACGCGGCGGGCGCGTCCTTGTCGTCGTCCTCATCGGCGTCGTACTCGTCGTCCTCCGCGCGCAGCAGCGGCGCGCTGACGAGCAGCAGGCCCAGCAGCGCGGCGAGGAGCGCCTTTTTGCTCATGGCTGCGGCTTGGTCGGACGGAGAACGACACGGGAGGAGGGACTGGCGCCGGGCGGCGGGCTGCGGGACCGCAGGAGCGCGGGGCGAGGGGGGCTCGAGATGGTTGAGACCGACGGCTTCAGTACGCGGTCGCCGCGTGAGCTCAGCCCGGGCGCGTGAGGCGGGCGACAGCGGGTGCGACGGACGAGTGGGCGCGGGGACTCGCGGGGCGCCAGGGAGTGCGCTGGGGCCCGGGCGAGACACTCTGTCTCCGCCTGTCGGAAGGCCGGCCGAAGCTGGCACAAAACACCGCGCGGCCGCGGCGTCAGTTCGCCCTCGCTGGAGCAGCTCGCGAGCGGTGGCGGTCGAGCGGCGGCGAGCGCGGCGGCGCGGGCGCTGGCTGCTGCCGCCGACGCCGGCGCGCGAGGCGCGGGCCGGCGGCGCCGGCGGCGCCCAGCTGCTGCCGGCGGGCCCCCCGGCACCTGCTGGAGCTGCTGCGCCTCGCGCGCCTGCTTCTGCAGGCGCCGGCCAGGCGCAGCCGCGCGCCGCGGGTCGCGGTTGCCGGGCGCCCGCCCCGGCGCTGCTCACGTGGCCGCAGCGGCGGGCGCGGGCAGCTGCTCGACGCCGAGCACCAGCCACGCGCCATCGGCGTCCCGCACGACCGTCGCGCGCTCTGCCAGCACCTCCTCCACCGGCTGCTTGACCCGCGCGCCCGTGGAGTCGACGCGGCGCCGAATCGTCACTGCGGGGGACACGGGCCGCGGCGGCGGCGGCGGCCGTGCAGCGGCGGCGGTGCGCCGCTCGGGCGCTGACGGTGGCGGCGGCCGGCGAGCGCACACCCGCATAGTCGACAGTCGCCGCGCCGTCGCCCGACGCGGCGCTGCCCAGCAGCCGCAGGCGCACAAACTCGACGGCCACAAACGTCACCTGCGGGCGCGGCAGCGGGGGGTCGCGGGGGCGGCCGCGGCGGGCGACTGGCCGCGCCGCGCCGCGCCGCGCGCCCCGGCCCCTGGCGGCAGGCAGCTGGGCACACACCGCCAGGTCCTCCTCGTAGCTGCAGCTGCGCTGCACCTCGGCGTCAGGCGCCGTCGTGCTGCCGCGCAGCGCCGGGTTGTCTGTGCGGTGCGGCGCGGCGCGGCGCGGCGCGGCTCGCGCAGGTTCCGGGGCGCGCGCGCGCCGCTCCTCCCTTGCGGCGGCGTCCTGGCGGGCGCGGCGGCGGGCGCGGCGGCCGCCGCGGCGCCGTCGCCGCGCACCGGGGTGGCTCGTGCGCCGGAGGAACTTGGCGTCCTTCTTGACAAACGCGGCGTAGCGCGCCGCGACCAGCTTCTCTGTTTTTGTTGTGGGCGGCGGCGGCGCGGCAGCGATTTGAGGGCGCGGCGGCGGCGGCGGCGCGGCGGCGGCGGCACGCGGCCCGCACCCGCGCTGTCGGGCCGCAGGCTGCTGGACTTGTGGAAGCGCTGGCAGCAGTCCGAGTACAACTGGCCCGAGCCGCACGGGCAGTCCTTGCCGCCGGGCTTGCCGGCGCCGCCCTTGCCGAAGCCAAAGCCGGCGGCGAGCGGCGCGAGCAGCTGCTGCTGCCGCCGCTGCGAGTTATGCCGCTGCGGGTTCTGAGAAAAGCCGGCGGCGAGCGGCGCGAGCAGCTGCTGCTGCCGCCGCTGCCCGTGACGCAGCGAGTTATGCCGCTGCGGGTGCTGACGCAGCGCGGCGGGATGCGCTGTGGCTGTGCTGCTGCGGGCCGCTGCCCGCGAGCCCGCGGCGGCGCGGGCGGCGGCCGCGAGCATGCCGCTGCTGCCGGCGCGCCCCGTGCGTCTTCCCTCTCGCGAGCAAGGCGACGCTCCGCTCACTGCGCTGCGGCGCCTGCCTGCTGCTGTCACGCGGGCAGCCGGCGGCAGCGAACGCGCGTTCTTGTTGCATGGTGCAGCCGTCACGTCGTGCGCGAATGCCAGTCATGGTGACGCAGTCAGTCGTTGTGACTGCAATCACAAGCGAATCAAAGTCAACCAGCGCCCCCTGGCGATCAAACCAACGCAGGCATGCTCCCCCTGGTGTTGAAGTGCAGTCAACCAGACCAGAACCGCTTGATCGCGAGGCATCGCAGGAAAAAGAAGTCGGCACCCAGCTCTGCTCAGGAGGCTCACCCCGGAAACTGGTGTGGGAGGCCCCCGTCGTTCCACTCCTGCCACCAGCGGCACACCTGCTCCGCGAGCGCGCTGCGCCGCGCATGCAGCGCCGCCGCCTGCCGCGCCGCAAACGGCTCGCGCTCCGCGTCGTCGCCGCCGTCCCAGCAGGCGGCAGCCGCCGCCGCCGGGGCGCCGGCGGCGCGCAGGGCTCCTCCGCCAGCAGCGCGCGCCCCGGCGCGCCCGGCTGGTGCAGCAGCGCCGCCGCCGCGCTGGCGATGGCGCCCGACATCGGCAGGAAGGGGTACGAGGCCACCAGGCTGTGCCCGCCCACGCGCGAGCGGCGAGCGGCGGTGAGCGGCGAGCGGCAAGCCGCGCCCGCCGTGCGCCGCGCACAGCACACAGCGCGCTGCCGCATCCGCTCACCACGTGGCGAGCTGCAGCTTGGTGAGCGTGCAGCAGTTGAACGCCGTGAGGAGCTGCGCGTGCAGCGGCAGCCGGCCGACCACGACGCGCTGCAGCACCTCCTCCGCCGGCGCCGAGAGCTGGCTGCCGTCGTCGGCGCACGCGCCCGCGCCGCCGGGGCTGCCCCCGGAGGCGCGCTCCGACTGCGCGGCGCTGCCCGGGCTGCTCGCGGCGGACGGCGCCGGCGCCGGCGCGGCGGCGGCGGCCGCGGCCGCGGCCGCGGCCGCGGCCCTGCCGCCGCGCCTGCGCGCCGGCGCCGGCTGCGGCGCAGGGCTCGGGCTCGGCCGCGCGGCCCCGGCCTCGGCCTGGGCCTCGGCTGCCGCGGCGGCGGCTGCCGCGGCGGCGGGCGCCGCGCGGTCGCCGCCGTCTGAGCCGCTGCCCAGCCGCCCCGCGCGCTCCGCCTCGGCGGCCAGCACGACGACGCTGTGGCTGCCCGCGTGGGCGGCGAGCTGCCCGCCCGCCGCGCGCACGCCGTCGTCCAGCCGCGCCACCTCCTGCAGCCCGGCCTGCAAGTGCTGCGCCTGCTGCCGCGTGATGCGCATGCGATGCACCACCCTGCGCGCAGCAGCAGCGGCGGCGGTGGCGTGGGCGGGCCGGCGGCCGGCGCGGCGGCGAGGCGCGCCGGCCCGGGCGCCGGGGCGCGCCACACGCGCGCGCGCGCCTGTGCCAGTGCCCCGGCGGCGGCGTCGCCGGCGCCTGGCGCGCGTGGTCGACGGTCGTGGCCAGATACAAGGGCATTGGGTTGAGCAGCAGCGACAGCGCGGTGAGCGACACCCACTCATCAATCAGCGCCTCCAGCTGCGCGAGCGCGCCCGCGCCGGGGCGCGGCTCCGCGCCGCCCGCGGCCGGCTCGGCGCCCGCGACGCCGCCGCGGCCGGCGCACGACGACGCGGCGGTGCCCGCGTCGGCGGGCGCGCACGCAGCGCCGGGCGCGGGCTGCGCGGGCGCGGGCGGCGCCGGCGCGGGCGACGCGGGCGGCGCGGCGTCCTCGCCGCGGTTGGCGAGCTCGAGCAGCAGCAGCAGCCGCGTGAAGCTCGAGGTGAAAAAGGCGGACCAGTCCGCGCTCGACATGCTCGCCACGCGACGGCACAGCGCCGGCTGGCCCGCCGCGGCGCGCAGGAGCCCCGCGACGTAGCTGGTCGCCGGCGCGCCCAGGCCAGGCGGCTGCGCCGCGCCGCCGCCCGGCTGCCGCGCCGCCAGCAGCGCGATGACCTGGTCCTGGTGCCTGATGAAATCCAGCAGCACCTGGCGGACGCGGCGGCGGCTCCGCGCGGCAGTGAGTGGAGCAGCAGACGGCGCGCCGCGGTGCCGCCGTGGCCGGGCGGCCCCCACGCGGCGCAGCCGGGCGCCCACGCGAAGCGCAGCCGCGAGGCAGCCGCGAGGCGCGCCCCGGCGGGCGCGCGGCGCGGCGCTGCGCCGCGCACGGCAGCCTGCCGGCCCGCGGGCACTCGCCTGCTCGCGAAGGCGCGCCGCCTCCACCGCAGCGCCCAGGCGCTCCACCACGAGCTGCTGGGCTTCAACGTCGCGCGCCAGGCCCGCTTGCTGACGCGCGTAGGCGCAGGCCGGCTGGCCAGCAGCGGGCGCCGGCTTCTTGGCCACGCCGCCGCGCGCGCCGGCGCCCTTGCGGCGCCCCGGTGCCATGTGCTCGGGCGATCAGCGCCACACGTGGACCGCCGGCATGGCGAGAGCACCTGGCCGCGGCGCGCTGCCCGCGCGCCGCCGCCGCCGCCGCCGCCGTCGGTCGCGCGTGGTGCCGACTGAGGCTGCCAGGGCAGACGGCCCGCGGCGGTGGCGTCACCCGCGACCCGCCGCGGGCGCGAGCGTCGCGGCTCGAGGTTTCAGGCGGCGCGCGTCGCAGCCGCGCGTGGCACCCCGGGTCGGGTGCCGCCACTTCCGGGCTCGCGCGCGCACCCCGCGCGCCACCGCCGCCCAAACGCGCCTCACGTCCGCTGCCGCTTCGCCCGGCTCGCGCGGCCCAGCGCCGCCTCGAGCGCCGCGGGGTCGGCCCAGCGCGCGAGGTCGCCGTACAGCTCGGCCGCGCCGCCGCCGCCGCCGCCGCCGCCGCGCGCGCCGCCGCCCGCGGCCGCGAGCCGGCCGCTGCGCGGGTCCTTGGTCAGCATCACACCCACGCCCGGCACCTCGTGCGCGAGCCCCGACCCGCCCGGCGGCGGCGCCGGCGGCGGCGCGGGGCGCGAGGCGAGCACCTCGTGCAGGCTGCGCCCGTGCGCGGCCGCGAGCGCCGCGAGCTTCACCGCCTCGTCGTCCGCGGGCAGGCCGCGCAGCGCGGCGGCCGCCCACTTGTCAAACGTGCCGCCGCGCGACGCCGCCGCCGCACTGGGCGGCGCGCCGGGCTGCTGCGGCTGCTGCTGCGGCTGCTGCGGGTGCTGCTGCGCCGGCCAGGCGCCGTGCTGGTGCGGCGGCGGCGCCGGCCAGCCGCCGAGCGGCGGCGCCGCCGCCTGGTGCCACGCCGCGCACCAGCCCTCCCACACCGCCGCGGGCGGCGCGCGCGCGCGCCGCGGGCCGCGCCTCGCACGGCTGCTCCGGCTGCTGCTCCTGCGCCGCCGACCACTGCCGCCACGCCGCCAGCAGGTGCGCGTCGCCGAGCAGATCGGCCAGCAGCAGCCCACCGTCGCCGCCGGCGTCGTCGGCGCCCTCGCTCGCGCCAGCGGCGTCGCCATCGCTCGCACCGCCGCTGCCGGCGTCGCTGGCGCCGCCGGCGGCAGGGTGGCCGTCCGCCCGCCCGGCGGGCTGCTGGTCCGCCCCTGCTCGCGCTGCCTCGGCGGGCGGCGGCTCTGCCGCTGGCGCCCCGTCCGCGCCCGCCGCCTCGCCTGCAGCTGCCTCGCCAGCTGCCTCGCCAGCCTCGTCCGCCGCCCGCTCGCCGGCGGCCGCGCCGTCGCGGCGCGGCAGCAGCGCGAGGTCCATGGGCAGGGATGCGCGCCAGCCGCGCAGCTGCTCCGCCGTGAAGGGCCCCAGCAGCTCGCCCGTGGGGTCACGGTAGCAGTACGCGCCGCCGCGCGCCGGCGCGCCGCCGCCCGGCGGCGGCGGCTCCCACTGCACCGTCCCGCTCGCAGCATGCGCGTAGTACCAGCGCGCCCACCGCTCGTCCCAGGCCGCCACCCAGCCCGGCGGGAGCTGCCCCGGCGGCGCCTGCTGCATGGGCGCGCGCCGCTGCTGCTCCCTCCCCGCCCCGCCGCCGCCCGCCGCTCCCCGCCGCGCGCCGCCGGCCCGCCGATCTGCTGCCGTGCCGCCCAGAGACGGCTGGCGGCGGCGGGGGGAGGGGGCGGCTGCGGCGCGCGCGTACAGGCCCGCTCCTGCTCGGCGCGCTGCTCGTGGCGGCGGCGGCGGGCGTGCGGCGCGTGCGCCTGCGGCGAGCGGCGGCGTTGCGCTCCAGCCGTGGATCGCGGTGCGCCCTGGGGCCGCGCTGGGGGGGGGGGAGGCACCAGGGTTGGGCCGGTGTGCCCCAAGAGCTGTCCGGGCGACCGCCGCGCCCGCGCGCCGCGGCGCTCACAGCGGGTGCGGCGCAGCGCGCACCCAGGCGCGCCAGTACGACTAGCAGGCGCCGCTCGAGCGCAGCTGACGCCTTTCCCGTTTGGACCAGCGCCCGCGCGCGCCCCGGCCGCCGCAGCGTGAACAGCGCGCCTGCTCGGCCGGCCCGCGGGCGCGACCAGCCTTGGGAGCGCGCGCGCCGCTCGCACGAGCGTCGCGCACGGCACGGGGACCGCGCCGGGCAGAGTGTACGGGCAGCGCGCGCCTGGGCGCCCCGCCGCGCCCAGCATGGCGGAGGGGGTGGGCGCGTCGGACGCCGGCGCCGGCGACGCGGGGGCGAGCCCGCCAGCGCCGGAGGCGGGCGCGGACGGGGGCATGGTGGCCACAGGCCGGCCGGCCGCGCCGAGCAGCGGCCCGCACGCCGACCAGGCGGGCCCAACCGGTGCAGAGAGCGCCCCTGACGCCGGGGAGGGCGCCACAGACACCGGGAAGGCGGCCAAGCCCAAGAAAATCCCCAAGTGCCAGGCGAGGCGGCGCGCGGCGCGGCGCCGGGGCGGCGGCGGAGCGCGCTGCACGGCCGTGGAGCGTGGCCGCGATGCGGGGCCCCCGGGGGTGCCGGCGCGGCGCCCGGCGCGCCGCCGACGTGGCGCGACGCCCCACCGGCCCGCCCCGCCGCCGCAGGTGCCCGGCTGCGACGCGGACCTGATGCTGCAGCGCACGTACAACCAGCGCCACAAGATCTGCCAGATACACGTGGCCGCCGACGAGATCACTGTGCCCGACCCCAAGGCCCAGCAGCGGCTGGCCAAGGAGCGGGACGCCGCCGAGGCGGCCGCGGCGGCCGGCGAGGGCGAGGCGCCGGGCGGCGCCGCCGCGGACGGTGGCGCCGCCGGGGAGGAGGACGCCGCGGGCGAGGGTGAGGCCGCCCGCAGCGGCGCCGACGGCGAGGGCAGCGTCGGCGCCAGCAGCAGCAGCAGCGGCGGCGGCAGCGGCGACGAGGACGGCGAGGCGCGCGAGGGCAGCCCGGGCCGCAGCAAGTCCGCGGGCGGCGCAGACAGCCAGGCGGGCGAGGGCAGCCGGGGCGCCAGCCAGCGCGCGGCCGCGGCCGACCAGGGCAGCGACGCGCCGGCTGCGGACGGCGCCGAGGCCGAGCCGGGCGCGTCGGGCGGCGAGGCGGCGCGCGGCGAGGCAGCGAGCGACGAGGCGGCGCGCGGCGACGATGCCGGCGCCAGCGGCGGCGCGGTCGCGGCGCCCAGCGCCAACAAGCGCAAGCGCAAGCGCCCGCCGCCGCCGCGCGAGGACGGGCAGGCGCCGCCGCCGCCGCCGCCGCGCGCGCCGGACGGCGGCGCCGACGCGCCGCGCGGCGCCGGCGACACGCCGGACGCGGGCGGCGCGGAGGACGCTGACGTACCGACGATCCAAGTGCGCTGGTGCCAGCAGTGCGGCCGGCTGGAGCGCGTTCAGCTCTTCGACGGCACCAAGCGGTGAGCGCGCGGCGCGGCGCGCAAGCCGGGGCTGCCGCCACGCGCGCGCCGGGGGGCGCTGCGGCACGCTCACCATCTTCCGCGTGTGTGCGCGCGGCCCGCCGCCGCCGCAGGAGCTGCCGCAGCCAGCTGCAGAAGCATAACAGCCGGCGCCGCGCGGGGCTCAAGTCCGCCCGGCGCCCGGCCTCCAAGGCCAAGGCCAAGGACGGGGGCAAGCCCGGCGGGCCGGCAAAGCCCAAGCCGGCGAAGCGCGCGCCGGACTTTGCGGCGCCGCCGCCCAAGCGCGGCCGTGTGGTGGACGCCGCGGCGGTGTACGTGCCGCAGCACGGTGGCGGCGACGGGTTCTTGGCCCACGGCGACCCCGCCGCCGTCGCCGCGCACGCGGCGGCGTGGGACGCCGCGTTTGCCGCTGCGGGCGGCGCCGGGGGCGCCGCGCCGCGCGCCAAGCGGCGCCGCGGCCCCGGCGACCCCACCACCGCCGACCTCCACCTCCTGAGCTACGTGGCGGAGCACGCCAACGGCGAGCCGCCCCGCGGCGCCGGCCGCGGGCGCGGCTGGGGCGCGGACGGCGCCGGCGGCTGGCCGGGCGGCGTGGTCGACGCCGCGGCGGCGGCCGCCGCGCCCCGCTTTGATGACTTTGGGCTCGGCGGCGGCGGCGGCGCCGGAGGCGTGGCGGGCTGGGGCGCCGCCGGGCTGGGCCCCGGCGGCGGCGCGGCCGGCGGCGGCGGACTTGACCAGATCGCCGCCTCGCTGTCAAACATCCTGCAGGGCCGCGCCGGCAGCGGCCAGGCGGGCGGCCTCGGCGGCCTCGGCGGCCTCGGCGGCCTCGGCGGCCTCGGCGGCCTCGGCGGCCTCGGCGGCCTGGGCAGCTTGGGCGGCCTGGGCGGCCTGGGCGCGCTGGGCCAGGCGCTCGGCGGCGGCGGCGGCGGCGGCGGCGGCGGCGGCGGCGGCGGCGCGGCGGCGGCGGCGGCGGCGGCGGCGGCGGGTTGGCAGACGGCCCCCTTCAGCAGCTGCTGCTGGGTGCTGTGGCGCCGCAGGCGGGCGCGCGGCTGACCAGCGCCGACCACTCTGGCAGCGGCGCGCTGGGCTCGGACGTCTCGCTCGCCGGGGGCAGCCAGGGCGGCGGCGGCCTGCTGTCGCGGCTGCGGGAGCTGCGTTCGCTGCAGACGCAGCAGCAAAACCTGCTGCAGGCGACCGCGGCGGCGGCGGCGGCGGTGTCCTCGGGCGCCCTGCCCGCCGCCGCGCAGCAGCTGAGTGGCCTGGGGGCCATGCTGCCGCCGCTCGCGGCGGCGGGCGGCGCAGCAGCGCGCGGCGGCGCCGGCGCCGCGCCGCGCGGCGCCGCGCCCTCGGCGGGCGCTGCGCCCGCGCCGGCACCGACGACGACGACCAACACCAGCGGCTCCGGCGGCACCGAGGCGATCGCCACGAAGCAGCAGCTGCTGGGCGAGCTCATCCAGCTCATGTATGAAGAGCAGCTCCTGGAGCAGCAGCTCAGCGAGCAGCAGCTGCAGAAGAAGCGGCAGCAGGAGCAGCTGCAGGCGCAGCTGGACGAGCTGCAGGCGCAGCTCGTCGCGCAGCAGGCGCAGCTGCAGCAGGAGATGGCCTACGAGGCTGCCGCGCAGGCGGCGGCCGCGGGCGACGGCGCGCAGCCGCGCGGGGCGGCGCAGCCGGCGCTGCAACAGCAGCAGCAGCAGCAGCAGCACCAGCACCAGCACCAGCAGCAGCAGCAGCAGCAGCAGCAGCAGCACTCGCTGCTCGCGCAGCTGCAGCAGGCGCAGCAGGCGCAGCGCCCGGCGGCGGGCGCCGGCGGCCGCACGCCGCCGGCGGCCGCCACGCCGCCGGCGTCGGCCGGCGAGGACGCGGCGCTCGCTGCGGCGGCGGCGGCCACGGCGCTCATCTGCGGCGAGCCGCTGCCGGGCGCCGGGCGCGCGCTGGGCGCGCTGCCCCCCGGCCGCGCGCCGCGCCCGGCGCCGGCGCGCAGGGCGGCGGCACCGGCGGCGGCGGCGGCGGCGCAGGGCTGTTCACGGAGGATGAGAACGATCTGGAGCTCATCATGCTGCTGGAGCTGCAGAAGGCTGAGCAGGAGGCGCAGGAGGCGGCGGCGGGCGCGGCGCCCGCGCCCGGGGCCGCGGCGCCCGGCGGGCCCCGCGGCGGCGCGCGCGCGGGGGCGCCGCGGCGGCCGCGCAGGAGCGGCCGGCGCAGCTGCTGCAGCTGCTTCAGCAGCTCATGCAGGAGCAGGGCGGCGGCGCCGGCGGCGGCGGCGGCGGCCCGGCGGCGGCGGGCGCTGAGTATGATCTGGCCTCGCTGGCCCAGACGTTCATCCCCCCCGCCGCGGGGGGCCTGTCGGCGCTGGCGCTGCCGCGCGGCGCGGGGCTGTGACGGTCGGGGGCGGGCGGGACGGAGGGGGCACGCGCTCGGCGCGCTGGGGCGGCGTGCGCAGCGCTCCCTGCTTGGGCTGCTCGCGGCGCGCGGGTCTCTCTCTCTGCGCGCGTCGCCCGTTTGGGCGACTTGAACTCAATGCGCTGCCTTCCTTGTTGCAGGCCTGCCATGACCCGCGGGGGGCGGCACTTGGCGGCGGGCACGCGCAGGTCCGTATGCTATGCTGCTGACGCACTGAAGCCGAGCACCGCACTGGTGGGTGGGGCGAGCGATGAATGCTTCACGGCGGGTAAGGACGAGCAACCGGCGCCGCCGACCGCTGACCGCAGCAGCTCACCCGGCAGCGTGCCGGCAGCAGCTCCGCCGCTGCCCTGCGTTGGCAGATGTTCTCCGAGTGCTCGCTGTCGGGGGCGCCGCGGCCCACGGGGCGGCCGATTGAAGGGGCGTCATCTGCGTTGGTTGGGGGCCGCTGCACCGCCGCGGCTGCCTCCTGCGCAGCCCGCCGTGCCGCCACTCGCCCGCCGCGCGCGCATGCCGCGCTGACACGAGCCCTAGAAGCCATGCACCACTAGCCGCGGCGTTGCAATCGATGGCGGGGCGCGCGTTGTTGAGTTGGCCAGCGCCTGCGCCGGCGGCCCGCCCACTCTTCGGCCCGGCAGATCGCGACGCCACGAGCGCGTGGCTGGACGCGATGGAGAAGCAGGTGCGGTGGCGGCAGCGCCCCGTGGCTCGCCAGCGGCTCGCCGCGCGCCGCGGCCGCCGCGCCAGACTCGGCGCGTGCCGCGGCCCCGCGCAGATGAAGCAGCGAGTGGAGGCGGCTGCCCAACGGCCGCAGCCGGCCGCGCTGGCAGCGGCGGGCAAGCTGCAGCCGTGCACCGGCGGCGCGGAGCTCGGCGGTTGCCCCGGCGTCGTGCGGCGGCCGAGCGCGGAGCAGCACCAGGTGCGCCGGCGCCGCGCGCTGCGGTGCGCCACGGACCTCGGTGCCGCGCAGGGGGGGTGCTGACGCCTGCTCCTCCCGCGCAGGCGCCGCACACCCCGCCGCTGCTGTCGACGCGGTGACGCGGTGCGGTTTGTGGGCGCTTGGACGCGCGAGGACGCGCCCCCCTCCAACAGCACTGGCGGCAGCAGCAGCAGCGCTGCGGCAGGCGCGCCGCGCCGTGCGCCTGCGGCCTGGCGGCTGCTGCCGCGCCGCCGCGCGCCACGCTCTGCTTGCGCGGTCACGCGAGCGGCGGCGCACGCTTGGCTCGCATCCGACCCGGGCTGGGAGAGAAGTGGGATTCTGGGTGGGCCTGCGTGTCGCATGATCGCCCACCATCATGCCCCGGGCGCCGCCCCGGCGCGCGCCAGCCGCGCCCGCCGGCGCGCCCGGCGCGGCCCCCCGCCGCCCCCGCCGCCGCCGCCGGCCGAGAGGGCCTGGGCCCCCCCGCGCGGCGCGCGGGGCTGCGGGGGCCACAATAAAGCTTGACTGCGCCGGCTTGGTGCGCGCCCGCCCCCGAGGCCTGACCCCGCCGTTTGTGCGCGCTGATGCGCCGGCTGCCTTTTTTTCGCTTATATATGACCCCCCCGTCGGTCTGCCCACCGCTCAGGCGCGATGGTGGCCCGGCGCCAGCCAATGCCGCCGGCGCGGCAGGCCACCGCAGGACCGCCGCACCGCTCACACTGACGCAGGTGGGATGCGACGGACGGCGCGCCGCGCGGCCGGCACGACCGCCGGCCGCGCGGCCGCCCTGACGCTGCGTGACCAGCTAGTGACGCCCCCGCGTGGGCGCAGGGCTGACTCGTCCCTGCTGTGTTTTTTTTCGCGCCCGCGCGGCGCACTAAGGGAATGGCGCGGCTTGCACGACTGTCTGCTTCCTAGTCTGTCCCGCGACGCCTGAGGCTGCTGGCGCATCCCAGACCATCCCTTGCTGCATTGGGCCGGCGCCGTGTGCGCAGCGCGCGCGCGCGGCCCTCTCCTGTGCGCGGCCGTGTGGGGCTCCCCCTCGGCCGGCGCCTTATCATCAGCACGCGCGGCTCCCCGCGGCGTCGCCTGCGAGCGTGGGTGGGGGACGGCGTGCGCCGCCGCGACCGCGGCCGCGCTGCGTGTCGGCTCTGCCCGTGACCCCTGACATCTCCTGCGTGGGCCGTGCTGGCTTTTTTCCGATAGGCTGCGGCTGCTGCTGGCGGCGACCGCCGCTGGCTTGGCCCGACTGCCTCGCCCTTGGCGGCACTGACAGACAGACAGACAGACCGGCTCCCCGCGACGCGATTGATTGGTGCTGGTGCCATAGCGGTGGTGACAGTGCTTGGCCAGGCGGCACATGCCGCCGGCGCTAGGAAACCCTCACACACTGCACGCACGCACGCGGGCGAGATTCGGCCCCACCCCGGCCAGATTCGGCCCCACCCCCGCCCTCCCTCTGCTTCTGGAGGACAGGGCCTCGCATCGACACTGCTCTGCGCGGCGCCGTGTGGGTCCGTGGGGCTCGGACTGCCTGGACTGTCTTGGGTGTGTGTTGTCCCAACGGGCTCGGACCGCCTTGCGTCATCTGTGTGTCACGCGCCGTGGGCTTGGCGGCGGTGTGTTCGCGTCTGGGCGCCGGCCGGCCGGCCCGCAGCGCGCGCTGCGTGCAAGAGTGTGCGCGCGCGTCGGCGCCGGCGGCCGCGGCGGCGGCGCGCGTTTGATGGGGGCGCGCCCGGCGGCTGATCGCGGCCCCGCGGCCTCAACCAACCGGGGGCCTGTCTCGAGTGCTGCACACAACCACCAACAGACACGCGCGTGCGTGTCGGCGCCGGCGGCGGGCGGCCTCGCGTTTGTCGTCTGTGTCTGGGCGCCGGCCGACCCGCCCGCCGCGCGTGCTGGCGTGTGCATGTCTGCGCGTCGGCGGCGCGTTTGATGCGGGTGCGCCTGCCAGCGGCTGATCGCGGCCCGGCAGCACCCGCCCGCCTGCCTGCGCCTCGTTCGTCTGGGGCCCCGCGTCTCGAGTGCTGCACAACAACCATGGAGCGCCTGCACGTGTGCGAGCGGACGCTGGTGGCGGACGGACGGCGGCGCTCGCCGCCGCTGCGGGAGGCCGCTGCTGACCGGCGGCGGCGCGGGGCGCCGGTGGCGGCGGGCGGGGCCTGCCTGCGTGCCGGTGGGCTGGGGCTGGGGCGGCGGCGCGCTGGGTAACTCTGAGCGGGCGCCGGCGTGGCGTTATCGACGGCGCGTTACGCACACGTATCACCGCGCCCCTCCCTCCCCGCTCGCGCAGCCGGCGCGGCAGTCAATGAAACGCGTGCGCGCGCGCGCGCGGCCCGTTGGCGCTCGCGCGTGCGTGCGTGAGGGCTGAGAATGGTAGGGAGGTTAAAAAGGGTTTGTTTGTTGGTGGCCGGTCGCGCCCCCGCCGGTCGATGATGAAACGTGACATGTTCCCATGTATGTCCAGCCAGCCGTGCACAAGCGAGTTCACAGCCTCCATCCATCGGTCGGCCCAGTTGCTGCTGCTTGAAACGAAAACACACGCACGCGCGGGCGCGCGCGCGGTGCAAGCCGCTGTGCCTTGCCGCCGCCGGCGGTGCGGCGCGCCGCGCCGTGGGCGGCCCGCGCGCGCGCGGCGCGGGCGGCGCGCCCGCCCGCGGTGTATGCGCGCGCGGGCTGGCGCGGCGCGCCGCACGCGCGCGCCCGCTCTGTGGGGATGTACGCAGAGGACGCACACCGCAGCACGCACCCCCCGCGAGGCGGGCCGCCGCGGCCCCCCTCACACACAACACACAGCACGCGGGCGTGGCCCCGCCGCGCCGCGCCGGCCAGGCAGCCAGCGGCGGCGCGGGCGCGGGCGCCGCGCGGCGGCGGCGGCGCGCGCGCGCGCGCTACGCCTGCAGCGCGCGCGCGCGCGCGCGCCGCGCCGCGCCCGCGCGCCGCGGGGCCCGTCCCCCCGTCCTCCTCGTCCTCCCCCGCGCCACCACGCGCCCCGCCAAACCGCCGCGTCGCCGCGGGGTTTACCGGCGGGCGGGTTTACTGGTCGTCGGGGTTGCCGTCAGCGCCCAGGTAGGCGTTACGGATAGAGTCGGAGTACACGGTGTTGGTGGGGTAGTAGATGAGAGCGTTGGAGCCGGCCAGGTTGGCCGCGGCGGCGTTGGAGGTGGTGCCGAGCGACGCGCCGCTGTTGACGGCCTGCAGGATCGCCGCGGACGACGCCTGCGGCGGGCGGCGGGCGGGAGGGAGGGAGGGCGGGGGAGAGGGGCGCGCGCGCGTGAGCGATGCGCGGGCGAGCAGGCGCGGCGCGGCGGCGCGCGCGCGGCTGAGAGAGCCGTGCCCCGGCCCCGCCCCGCGCTCGTCACTACCTACTCACCCCGAGGTTGATGGTGTCGCCGTAGTTGGCGGCGCCGCGCTGCAGCAGCTTGCGGCCGCCCGCCGACGCCAGGGGGTGGCTCACGGTCGGCTTGGAGACCGACACGGTCACCTTGGACGTGCTCACGGTCGGCTTGGCGGGGATCGACGGGAGCTTGATCGTGGGGATGGTCACGGTGGGCTTGGTGATGGTGGGGAGCTTGATGTCCGGCACCTTGAAGTCGGGGATCTTGATGGCGGGCTTGGCCACCGCGGGCGCGGGCGCGGCCACGGCCTTGGCGGGGAGCTTCACCGTCAGCTTGACGCCGAACTTGCCGCCGCCGATCGACAGGGTCTTGCCCTCGGCGGGCGCGGCGGCCTCGGCGGGCTTGGCGGCGGCGGGCGCGGCGACGCCCTCGGCGGCGGCGTGCTCGGCGTCGGTCTCCATCGCGGTCGCGGCGCCGGCCTTGGGCAGCAGCACGCGGTCGATGATCTGGAAGGTGGACTGCGGGCGCGGCACGTAAGGGGAGGCAGGGCGGGAGAGGGAGAGGGAGGCAGAGCGGGCGGGGAGGGGGCATGTCAGGCGGCGGCGCGCGAGTCTGGCGCGGCGCGACGCGGCGCGCGAGCCTGGCGCAGCAGGCGGGGCGGGGCAGGCGGGGCAAGGCGGCGGCGGTGCAGCAGGCGTGCCTTGGAGACGAACACGTTGGGCTGCACGATGGTGGCCTTGTTGCCGTTGGCGTCGACCACGGTCGCCACGCCGACGGTCATGCCGCTGCGCGCGTTCTTCTCGCCGCTGCGCGGGAGGAGAGGGAGGAGGAGGCGGCACGGGGCAGGGCGGGGGCGGGGGCGGGGGGGGGGGGGGGTGAGCGCGGGCGCGGGGCGGCGCGCCAGGGGCGTGCGCGGGCTGGGCGCGGCGGCGCGGGTGCGGGCGTGGGCGCGTGCCAGCGCGGCGGCGGGCGCGCGGACCTGGTGGAGAGCTCGATGGTGATGTCCTGGCCCTGCAGGGTCTTGAGCTTCTCGCCGGAGGTCACGCCGCCGGGGATGATGCGCGCGCCGTGGA
The DNA here is from genome assembly GCA_014905635.1 of Scenedesmus sp. PABB004. Classification (NCBI taxonomy): domain Eukaryota; kingdom Viridiplantae; phylum Chlorophyta; class Chlorophyceae; order Sphaeropleales; family Scenedesmaceae; genus Scenedesmus; species Scenedesmus sp. PABB004. Next base: position 267,941 of record JABVCE010000017.1, read on the forward strand.
CGACGTGGTACTTGAGCACCGCTGCGGGAGGCGACGGGAGGGAGGAAGAGGGGAGAGGGGCAGGGCGGGGCGGGGCAGGGCGGCGGCGTGTGTTTAGTCGAAAGGGAGAGACGCTCTCGCGCAGAGGGGGCGGGCGGCGCGGCGAGAGAGGAGGGGCGGCGCGCGACGCAAAAGCGGCGGCGGCGGCGGCGGCGGCGGCGCACCCTCGATGTCGGCGGCGGGCACGTCGAGGGAGATGCCGCTCTCCTTGAACGCGGCGTTGGTGGGCAGGAACACGGTGTCGGAGAAGCCCTCGGCGGTGATGGTGCCGGCCATGCCGGCCTTCTCGGTCGCCTTGAGCGCGGTGGAGAAGTAGCCGGGCAGGATCTTGGCCATGGTCTTGAAGCTCGCCCAGTACGCGCCTGAGAGGTTTGGGTGTGGTTTGGGAGTCGAGAGAGGGAGGGGGCGGCGGGGCGGGCGGTGAGGAGATGCGGGGAGGGAGGCGAGGCGCGGCGGCTGCGCGCGCGGCGCAGCCCAGCGCGGCGCGGCACGCGCGCGGCCGAGCACACACGCGGCACGCGAGCACACACAGCGCACACGCAGCACGCGAGAGCACAGCACACGCGCGGCGCACGGGCGGCGGCGCGCACCGGACATGAGCACGCGGTCGATGACGTGAACGTTGTGGGAGCCGACCTTGGCGAGGTTGGCCTTGATCACGGTCGCGGTGTTCTTCTGGAAGTCCTCGACCGTCACCATGCCGTCGGGGCCCTCAGACATGATGAGGTCCCAGGGAGCAACCGCGGTCTTGACGATCACGCGCTTGCTCTGCGCGTGCGGGTGTGTGTGTGTGTGCGGGTGCGGGTGCGTGTGGGCCGCGTGAGGGAGGAGCGCGGGCGCGGCGCGCGGGGCGCGGCGGCGCGGCGGCGCGCCGCTGGCCGCCGGCCCGCGAGGGCGCCGCGCGGGCGGGGGGCGAAAACGCAGGGAGCAGCAGAGCCGCCCACCTTGGCGAAGAGCGCCTCCTTGGTGAGGGCCTCGCCGACGATGAGGTGATAGCCGAGGATGGCGTCGCAGAGCGCCTCGTTGGCCTTGAGGTCCTCGATGGTGATGCCCATCTCGGTCAGGAACGACTCCAGGGCCTGGGCGGTTGAGCGCGGGGCGCGGCGGGGCGGCGGGCGTGAGGCGGCCGGGGCGTGCGAGGCGGCCGCGGCGGCGGCGGCGCGGAGAGAATAGGGCGGCGGCGGGCGCGCGGGGCTCACCGCGTTGGTGGGCGCCAGCACGGTCACGACGGCGTCGTTGGCGGCGAGGGCCTTGTCGGCGCCGGCCATCTCGGCGAGCTGCTTGAACAGCGACAGGTCGGCCTTGGTGATGTCGTCCATGGCGCTGATGCCGCCCTGGGCCCTGGCCTGCGGAGAGCGGGAAGGAGGGGCGGCGGTGCGCGGCGTGGGCGCGTCGCGCGGGCGCGCGGGGCGGCCGCGGCGCGGGCCGACGCCGGCGCGGCGTGGGCGCGGGCTGGCGCCCGGCTCGGGCGCGCCCGGCTCGCGGCGCGCGTCGCGATGGGCGGCAATATAAGCGCCTGAGCCTCCGCGCGGGCGCGCCGGCACCGGGGGGCCCGGGCGAGCCCGGCAGCTGGCGCGCATGGAGGCGCCATGCGCGGCGGGGGATCCCGGCCCGCGCGGCGTCGGGAGCTCCCGGCGCGCGGCGCATCGGTCTTGCTGAACTCTGGGGCTTACCGTGGCGGCCAGGCCGAGGAGCACGAGCAGCCCGATGGTGCGCAGCATGGTTGTGTGCTTTCGCGGGGCGCGCGGGGATGATCGGGCGGCGGACGGCGTGTGGTGAGCGTGGCGGAGGCTTGTCGACGGCGGGGGGTGCTTGTGGGGCGGGCGAGCGGGGGCGGGCCCTTTTCTGCGCGCCCGGGTTGTTGGTCGGCTGAGCAGCCGAGCGGGCACGCGCCCCCGTTACACGCGGTAGAGGGCCGCTGCGGCGCATTTAGGTGGCGGAAAATGCTCGGGTATTAATGAGCAAGCTCTGGCCGGGTCGGCGGGGCGGTCCGGGCCGCGGGCGCGGAGAGCGCGCGCGATGGCGCGCGTTCTCCGCGCCCCCGCCCGCCGTCCGGCCGCGAGCGCCCCGCGCGCGCGCCACAAAAAGCCGTGATCTTACTCTGAGCTCTCCCGACGACCCGGCGGCCGCTGCCCTTCGCGCGGCGGCGGTCATCTGGGCGGGTAACCTGCCAGGGCTGGCTGCGCGCCGCGCGGCCGCGTGCCGCGCCCCCAGCTCGCGCGCCGCGGCTCCCGAGTCTGAGAACGGCGTCACGGAGCTCTGACAGCAGGCAGGGGCGCCTCCGGGGGGCGAGGAGGCGGCGGGGTCGGCGTTTATCGACGGCCGCCTTCCATGCGCGCCAGCCGCGCGCCGCCTCCCCAATCACACCCACAGCTGCCCGCTGCGGCACCCGACACACCCGGCCGCGCCCGGCCGCACGCACATCGCACGGAGGCTGCGGCACGCACGGCGTGCGTGCCACTGACCCCCGCACGCGCGCCGGCGCGTCAGCGGCGGGCAGCGGCCGGTGCCGGAAGCAGCAGCGGGTGACACCTGCGCCGCTACGAGGCGCCGGTCGCCTCGCCCTCCTCCTCCGCCACGGGCTCCAGCGCCTCCAGCGCGGTGCTGCTCGCGGCGGCCGCCGACTGCTCCTCGTCCGTCGCCTCGACGTCAGAGTCGGCTGCGGCGGCGGCGGCGGCGGCGCGGCGACGGTCAACGGCGGCGGCGTGGCGATGGCCGCGGCGGGGCGGCGGGGCGGGTATGGCAGCGCGCCTCACCCAGCGCGTTGGCCTGCAGCAGCTGCCCGCCGTACACCAGCCGCCACTCGTGGGCCTGCGCGCGGCGGCGCACGCAGCGGTCGGGCCCGCGCATCTGCGCGCCCTCGTTCGGGCCCGCGCGCCGCCGCGGGAGGGCCGGCCGCCCGGTGGTGGTGGCGCGCGCGCACCATGTTGGCGCGCGCCGCGGCCTCGCACGTGGCCTTGCCAATGTCAGTGAGGAAGAGCTGCTCCCGGTCAAGCAGACCCTTCAGCAGCTTGGCCCTGCGCCGGCGGCGCCCGCGCCGGCGGCGCGCGTCGGCGGCCGCACACGCCCCCCGAGGGCCACCGCGCTGCGCGCGCCGCCGGCGCGCGCGCGCGCGCGCAGCCCCGCGCGCCTCTCTGCCGTGAAGTCAGCGTCGCAGAGGTGGCCCGCCTCGCGCCGCAGCGCGGCCGCGGCGTCGACGTAGCGGTGCAGCGGCGCGGCGAGGACCGCCAGGTCAGCGTCCATCAGCAGGTCGGCGTCAGGCTCGCCTGGCAGGTGGTGGTGGTCCGACGTCGCGGCGATGTATCGCTGCACCTGGCGGGCACAGATGGGGGAGGGGCATGGCGCGGCGCGGGCGGGCGCGGTCGGCCGGCCTGCGCTGCCGCTGCTGCGGCGCGAGCGCGCGGCGTGCGGCGCGCCCGCGCGCCGCGCCTTGGCCACGCGCGCCGGCGGCACGCCCGCGGGCAGCAGCAGCTCGCCCGCGAGCGCCGCGCTGTCGGCCTCGTTCGTGGCGCTGCCGGGGACGAGCACCGCGTCGTGCAGCCACACCTGCGGCCGGCCGCCCCCGCGCGGCGCGGGGCGGCGTCAGCACTCGCTCGCACGGGCCTGGCCCCCGGGGCCTGCCCCTCGTGCGCGCGGCGGCCGCGGCGGGCGCGGCGCCGGCGATCAAACAGCCGCCGCCGCCGCCGCACCGCCCAGTCGACCGCGGTCGGGTCTTCAAGCACGCAGCCGGCCTTGACGGCGCGGCGGATGAAGTCGAAGCAGCAGGCCAGGTGCGCGAGCGTGTGGTAGTGCCGGTCAGCTGCGCGGCGCGGCGCGGCGCGCGCGTCGGCGGCGCTGCGTTGGCGGGGCCGAGCGGCGCACCCGCTGCCGCGCCGGGCGCGCGCCCGCCGGCGCACCCGCGCTGTGCCGGGACTCGATCTGCTGCCAGAGGGAGGCCCGGCGCTCCTCTGGGATGCCCTCGGCGTCGCAGGTCTGCTGGAAGCGGTCGAGGAGGCCCGCCATCGCGCCGGCGGGGCCGCCCGCCGCTGCCGCCGCCCGCGCGGGCGCGGGCGCGCGGCGCTGCCGCTGCCTGCCGCTCGAAGGGCGCGGCGAGGCCGTCCTCCGCCCGCCTGGGCGGTCCTCGCAGCCTGCTGTGCGGCCGCTGGGGCGTGGGGCGCCGGGGATGCGGTGCTGCTGCGCCGACCTGCCGCTGCGCAGCGCCTCCCGATCCGCGCGAAGACGTGTTCGGCGATCGACGTACCGCGCGAAGGAGCGCCTCGCTAGGCGCTGAAGGCAAGCCCGCACGCGAGAGCGCGGAGGCGGAGGGCTTGCGCGGACAGCGCCGTGCGGCGAGGGGACGAGCGGAGCTTCACGCGCTGGAGGTCGCCGGCTCTCTGGAGCGCCGGCGCCGGCGCGGGCGGCGCCTTGCGCCGCACCGCGCCGCCGGACCGCCGCTGCCGCGCGCCCGTCCGCCGCGGACGGGCGCCTGGCGCGGACGGTCCGCGCCAGGCCGCGTGTCGAGCTGTTGCCGCAGACCCCCCCCCGCCGCCCCTCCCTGCGCAGCCCCCAAGTTGTCAGCCGGCAGACCCACCCCTGCGCCCACCACCCCTCGCGCCAGCCCAGCCACACTGCCGGCCCCCTCGTGTCGTGCCGCCCGCCGCGCGCGCCGCGCCGCCGCGCCGCCGCCAGCGCGCGCTAGCGCCCGCCGTAGCGGCTGCTGCCGTAGCGGCTGTCGCGCCCCCGGCTGCGGCTGCGGCTGCGGCTCCGGCTCCGGCTGCGCCGGTCGCGGTAGCGGTCGCTGTAGCGCCCGCGGTCGCGGCTGCGGCTCCGGCTGCGGCTGCGGCTCCGGCTGCGCGAGCGGCCGCGCCGGTCGCGGTCGTCGTAGCCTGCGGCGCGGGCCGGCGCGGCGGCGGCGGTCGGCGCGCGCGCGCGCCGCGCCGCACGCAGGCGCGACCGCCCTCGCCCGCCACGCCCCCTCGCCCGCCACGCCCCCTCCCGCGGCCGCGCCCCCGCCGCGCGCCCCTCACCGCCGCGCCGGTCATAGCGGTCGTCGCGCCGGCGGTCGCGGTCGTCGTAGCCTGGCGGCGGCGGCAATGGCAGCGGCGGCGGCCGGCGGCGGTCAACGCGGGGGCCGGCCGGGCGGGCGGCGGGGGCGCGGGCACGCGGAGAGTGCAGCGCTGCGCGCTTGGGGGCCCCGCGCCGCCGCGCCACCGCACCGCCGCGCCGGTCATAGCGCCCGCGGTCGTCGTCGTAGCGGCGGCGATCGCGGTCGTCGTAGCCTGTGCACGCGGCGGCGGCGGCGCGCGGCGTGAGCGCGCGGCGCGGGCCAGCGACCGCGCGGGCCGCTGCCCCGCCCGCGCGCGTGCCCGCGCCGCACCGCCGCGCCCGACGCGCTCGTCGCCGCCGTCGGTGCGGCGGCCCGACTTGGGGTCGTAGTTCTGCGCCGGGGCGGGGCGGGGCGGCGCGGGCACGCGGGCGTCGGCGGCCGCGCGCCGCTTCAGCCCTCGCCCACTCGCCCCCCACGCCGCACGCAGACAACAATCAAATGCAACACGCGCGCCCATGAGCCCAGGGCCTCCCACCCAGGCCTGCCACCCACCAGGGGCGAGAGCTTGACGATGTGCCCGTCCAGCGCCGCGCCGGTGAGCTTGTCGCACGCGTCCTCGCACTGGGAGAGGCTCGAATACTCGCCGATGCTGCGGCGCGCGGCGCGGCGGCGGCGCGGCGGCACAGCGGCAGCGGCACAGCGGCGGCGACAACTCTCAGTTGGTTTGAGAAGCACGACGGCGACAGGCGCGCGCGTACAGACGCGGGCGCGGGCGCGGGGCACGGGCGCAGGGCACGGGGCGCGGCGGGCGGCGGCGCGGGCGGCGGCGCGGGCGGCGGCGCGGGCGGTGGCAGGCGCGGGCGGCGGCGCGGGCGACGGGCGCGGGCGCGCACCCGACGCCGTCGCGGTCGACGTTGGCGTACGTCACCGTCCCCGCCTGGCGCAGGAAGTCCTTCAGCGTCCTGCAAGGCGGCGGGCGCGCCGCGGGGCGGGGTGGGGGCGGGCGCGGGCGCCGCGCGCGGCGGCTCGGGAGCGCGCGAGAGCAGGGGCGCGGCGCGGCGCGCGGCGCGCGCGGCGCGGCGCGGCGCGCACGGCCATCCGACGCCGGGGCCGAGGCCGGTGATGCGCACGCGGAAGCCAATGACGGGCGGCCCGCGGCCGTAGCCCGGCCCAGGCGGCCGCCGGTCTGCGCGCCGGACGACGCGGACGCGCGTCGGTGCGCGCGCGCCGGGCGCCGCCGCGCGCCCCGCCGCCGCGCCCCGCCGCCGGGCACCCGCGCGCCCGCGCCGCTGCGCCGCCGCACCGTCGTAGCGGTCGCGGTCGTAACGGTCGCGGTCGTAGCCGCCGCCGCCGCCGTAGCCGCCGCCGCCGTAGCCGCCGCCGCCGCCGCCGCGGTTGTGGGTGTACTTCTTCTCGTTGGCGCGGTCGACCTTGACAGCGTTGCCGAGCAGCAGCGAGCCGTCCATCTGTCGCGGCGGCGCGTTTGAATGCGCGTCAGCGTCGCGGCGCGCGGCGGCGCAGCGCGGCGCGGCCCGACGCGGCGCCGCGCGCCGCCGGCCGCGGCGGCGGCAGCGGCGGGCCGTGCGCACGAGGGGAGCGAGTCCCGGGCGAGCCCAGGGCGGGCCCAGCTTGCGCGACCAGGGGGACGGCCAAAACAGCGGCCACGCGCGCGCGCGAGGGAGGGAGGGGCCAGTGCCAGGACGGGCGCGGGAGGCGGACCACCAGACCACCCCGTTGAGCGCGCGCGGGCGGAGGGCGGGCTGCCGCCACGGACGCAGGCGCGACCAGCGAGCCAGGGGGGGAGCCACGGGACCAATGCGAGCCAGGCGAGCCAGGCGGGACCAGGGCCGAGGCGCCGCCGCCCAGCGCCAGGGACGCGATCGCGCGCGCTGAACGCTCGGCCGGCGGCGGTCGCTGACCGGCGCAGCCCACCTTGCTCATCGCGTGGTCCACGGCGTCCCAGCTCTCAAACTCGACGAAGCCGTAGCCCTTGATGCGCCCGCCGCCCGGCTCGCGCGGCATCTGCGGCGCGCGCGCGCGCGCGCGTGAGCAGCGCCGCCGCTGCTGCTGTCGCGCCGCGCGCCGCCGCGCGGCCCGTAAACGCCGCCGCGGCGCCCGGCCGGCTCACCATGACGTCCACGACCTTGCCGCAGGCCTCGAAGTGGTCCCTGACGTCGCCGTCGCGCGTGTCAAAGTGCAGGTTGCCGACAAAGATCTTGGGCCGCGCGTCCAGGCTGTCCGGCCGCGCCCGCTTGGGCGGCGGCCCTCCATCACGACCGCTGCGGCTGCGGCTGCGGCTGCGGCTCGCGCTGCGGCTGGCGCTGCGCCCGCGCGGGCTGGGGCGGGGGCTCGGGCGCGGGCTGCGGCTGGGCTCCCGCTCCTGCGACATGTCGCGCCACTGGGCGGTCGCCCGCGGTCGGCCGGCGAGCTGCGGCGCCGGACTGCCCGGGCGCGGCGGGCGGCGGCGCGCTGTGTGCGCGGCAGCGGCGGTGCAGCGGCGGCGCGGGCCCGCGCCTGCGCCCCGGCGCCCGCGCGCGCGGCGCTGCTCAGACCGGGCCACGGCACCGGCCTGGAGGAGGGCCTGAGACGTGGTGGCGCTCGAGTCGGAGCGGCGGCGGCCAGGGCGGGGCGGCCAGGGCGGGCGCGGCGGGCGGTGCCGCACTCGGTCGGTGGGCCTGCGCCGCCGGCCTCGAGCTCGCCGCCGAGCTGCAGGCCGCACCCAGCCGCCCACAGGTGCACCTGCTGCAGCTGCCAGCGCTCCGCAAACGTCGCTCGGCCCCACTGCTCGGCGCGCGCCGCCACCTGGTCCGCGCACCGCCGCGTCCCAGGACAGGGGGTCTCACAGCTGCTGCGGATGGACGCCAGGGCTTGCCAGCTTTCTGGCAGGCCAGACGGCGGCGGCGGCGGCGTGCGCGAGCCGCGCGCCAACCCCTGAAACTCCGACCGCCACCCGCGTAGGAAACAGTTCGAGCGCGCATTTTTCGCTGCTCCACGCGTGCGTGCGAGCCGCGTGGCGCTGCGGCGCCCGCGCCCCCGCGCGCCAACTGCCGCCGCGACGCCGCGCCGCCCGATCGGCCGCGGCGCGGGCGCCCAGGAGCAAGCTACGGCGGTCGCAGGGCGCTGCGAAGCGCGCGGGCGAGTCCTGTCACAGGGCCGGGTTCTCGGCCAGCCACGGCCCGCCCGCCTGCCGGCCCGCGCCGGCCCCCCGCCCGCCCCCGCCCTGGCCGCCCCACACGCCGCGCCCCCGACTCGAGCGCCACCTCCCGGGCCCACCAGGCCGGCGGCATGGCCCCCAGCGTGTGAGCGGCAGCGCGTCTGGCAGCCCAGCTGGGCAGCAGGGCTGGCTGCGGCGCCATGCGCGGCGGACACATGTCCTACGACGGCGACGAGCTCACCAAGGGCAGCTGGACCCCGGAGGTGCGCCGGCGGCGGCGGGCGGCGCGCCGGCAGCAGCGGCCCGCGCCGCCCGGCCCCGCGCCGCGGCCGCGCCGCGCCGGCGCAGCTCGCGGCGCCGGGTGGGGGCTGGCACGCTCACTCCCCGCGCGCCCCGCAGGAGGATGAGGCGCTCAAGCGCCAGGTGGCGCGCCTGGGCGCGCGCAACTGGAGCCTGGTGGCCCGGGCCATCCCGGGGCGATCGGGCAAGAGCTGCCGGCTCAGGTGCGGCAGGAAGCGTGCTGGCAGCTTCACCCGGGCGGGCAGGGCGTGCGGGGGCCCGAGGCGGCAGAAATTGGCGCCCGGGGCGCTCGACATGCGCGACGGCCGCCCGCGGGCGCCCGGGGGCGACAGTACTCCCGGGCGGGCGGGGGCAGGTCGGCCGGCTTTGGTGCCAGCCCCCCGCCCCGCGCCCGAGCTGCGCCGCGGCCTGTGGCGGTGATGGTTGGGGCCGCTGGCCAACCACCCGCCACCGGCCGCAGCGGCGCCGCGGCGCCGCGGCGACGGGTCATCCGGGCGCGGGGCAGCCCACCGCGCCTCACGGGCGCCTGGCGGGGCGCGCGCAGGCGCCTGGCGGGCCGGGCCAGGCCTGCCATGGCGCCGCGCGCCCGCCCGGCGCGGCGTGGCGGCGCTGCAGGCGCCGCGGCGCCCACCAGGCGCGGGACGCATTATGCCCAGCACGATGGCGCAGTACCCGCGCCCCTGCGAGCCGGGGGGCGGGGCGGGTGGTCCGTTTGCGGGGCCTGCCGCCCGAGGCGCGCGCCCCGAGCTGCCCGGCAGCTTCCAGGCGCTGCCAGGCGCCCCTCCCGGCCGGCCGGTGGCGGCGGCGGCGCGGCGGCGCCGCCGGGCGCCGCGGCGGGCGGCCGACCAGCGGCGACCAGCGCCACCCGCCGCGCACCCGCCGCAGCAGCAGGCCCCCATGGCCTGCTGCCTGCTCCTCCCCCTGCCCCGCCGCCGCAGCACCGCGCCGACGGCCCCGCCCGCCCCGCCCCCGCCCCCGCCGCACCGCGCGCGACGCGCCGCCAGGTGGCTGAACCAGCTCAACCCCAACGTCCGCAAGGGCCCCTTCTCGGCTGAGGAGGACGCCGCCATCATGGCGGCGCACGCCATCTTCGGCAACAAGTGGGCCAGCATCGCAAAGCTGCTGCCGGGCAGGTGCGCGGCGGCGGCGCTCTCTGCGAGCGAGCGCTCGCAGGACGGCGGCCGCGCCGCAGCTCGCGCTCGCGCTCGCGCGCCGTCCTGCAAGCAAACCCTGCAAGTTAAACCCTGCGCCGCTCGCTTGCAGGACGGACAACGCCGTCAAGAACCACTGGAACAGCACGCTGAAGCGCCGCCGCGCCGACTACGCGCCCGGCGGGCCGCTCGACGTCTCGGCCGTCACCGCGGCGCTGCAGCGCCGCCTCGCGGCGCCCGGCGGCGACGACGGTGCGCCGCCGGCGCCGGCGCCGCCGCCGCCGCCGCCGCGCGCGCCGGGGCCCGCCGCCGCCGCCCCGCGCGCCGCGCCCGACCTGCCCGCGCGCGACCGCGTCCGCGTCCGCCGCGCAGACGAGGGCGACGACGAGCTGCAGCAGCTGCTGCAGCAGTTCAACGGCCTCGAGTCGACGGAGACGTTTGAGACCGACCCGACGGCGCCCAGCAATGGCCGCCTCACGGCGGCCGCGGCCGCGGCGGCGGCGCAGCACCACAACGTGACGCTGCACCACCTCGCCGGCGCGGGCGGCGGCACGAAGCGCGGCCGGCCCGGCGACGGCGGCGGCGGGCCGAGCCCCGGCCCGCTGAGCCGCGAGGGCCTGGCCGCGGCGGCGGCGGGCTTCCGCGAGGGGCCCAGCCCAAGCGGCCGCGGCCGCGGCGCGCGCCGCGGCGGCGGCGGCGGCGGCCCGCCCGCCGGCTGGGGCGCCGCCCGCGGCGGCGCCGGGGGTGGCCGCAGCGGCCGCAGCGGCGGCTACACGGACGACCCAGACTGGGACGAGGCGGAGGAGGAGCTGGAGCACGAGGGCGCGTGGGGCCAGCACGCGGGCTGGGGCGGCGGCGGCAGCGGGCTGCAGGAGCAGCAGCTCGGCGGCCACCACGGCGCGCTCGCGCGGCGGCACTCCTTCCCCGCGCAGCGCTCGCCGCACCACTCGCTCGGGCTGCTGCTGAGCGCGAGCAGCGCCGGCCTGATCAGCCCGGGGCGAGGGCTCACGGGCGCGCTCGACGCGGTCGCGGCGGTCGCGGCGGCGGAGCTGCAGGCGAGCAGCAGCAGCGGGAGCCACGCCGACGCGGCGGACGCCGCCGCCGCGGCCACGACCACGACGTGCGGCCCCCGCGGCGACGGCGGCGGCCCCGGCCTGCTGGCGCTGAGCGGGCTCGACTCGCTGCACGCGGCGGCCGCGCTGGCCAGCCCGGCGGCGGCCAAGGCCGCGGCGGCGGCCGCCGCCGCGCTCGGCGCCGATCCCGCGGCCGCGGCGGCGGGCTACGGCCCCGCCGCGGCGGCGGCCGCGGCCGCGGCGGCTGCAGCGGCCGCGGCCGCCGCGGCCGCGGGCGGCGAGTGCCCCGGCAGCGGCGGGCGCTCCACGCCCAGCCGCGCGGCGCAGCGGCGGCTCATGCAGCAGCAGCTGGAGCAGCTCGGGCTGCAGGCGGGGCTGGAGCCCGCGGCGGCGGCCGCCGCCGCGGCGGCGGCCGCCGCCGCGGCGGCGGCGGCCGCTGCCGCCGCCGCCGGCATCGACGAGAGTGACGAGGACGGCGAGGACGACGACGGCGGCGGCGGCGACGACGGCGACGGCGACGGCGCGGCGGGCGGCGGCGTGCGCCGCAGCGCGCGGCCCAAGAAGCGCCGCTGCTGGAGCGGCGAGCTCGGCAGCTCGAGCGGCGACGAGCGCGGGCCGAGCGGCGGCGACGGCGAGGGCGGCAGCGGCAACGAGGCGACGCCGCTCAGCCTCGCCGCCACGGCGCGGCTGGCGGGACTCGACCCCCGCGGCACCCCCGGCTTTGGCGGCGGCGGCGAGCTCGCAGGGCCGATAGGCGGCGTGACGTTCAACGCGCGCGGCCTGCCCGTGCCGCTGCCCTCGGGCGCGCGGCAGCCGTCGCCGCGCAGCGCGCGCGGCGGGCGCGGCGGCGGGCGCGGCGGCGGCGGCGGCGGCGCGCCGGGGCGCAGCCCGCGCGACTGCGCGGCGGTGTACCGCGGCGCGGCCGCGACGGTCGGCCTGGACCTGTCGGGCGCGCTGGGCGGCGGCGGGGCGCCGTACCTGCCGCTCGCGCCGGCGGGCGGCTCGGAGCCGCTGCCCGAGGGCCACCGCGGCGGCGCGTCGCCCGGCGGCGGCCGCGGCGGCGCGCTGCTGCCGGGCCTCGCGCGCTGGCAGGCCGCCGGCGCCGGCTCTGGCGCCGGCGCGGCGCAGCGCCTCGGCGGGGGCCTGCTGGTGATCGAGCCGCTGGACCTGCACGACGCGGGGGCGCCGCAGCTGAGCGGCGGCCGCGGCGGCGGCGGCGGCGCGCCGCACGCGCAGTATCGCTCCGTCATCGGCGCGCTGCAGCCCTGGGGCTCGGCGCCGGAGCCGGGCGGCGCGGCGCGGCGCGCGGCGGCGGCCGCCGCGCGGCGCGGCGTCGACGGCGCGGCGTCGGACCACGCGGCCGAGGAGTGGGCGGCCGACGCGCTCACGCAGCTCGGGCAGGGCCCCGAGGCGCCGCGCGGCGGCGCGCCGCGCGCCGGCGGCGCCGGCGCGAGCCGCCTCGCGCGCGTCAGCGAGCACGCGCCGCCCGCGCCCGCGCCCGGGCCGGCGGCGTCGGGCAGCAGCAGCCAGCAGCTCGCGGCGGCCGCGTCAGGCATCGCGTGCATCCTGGAGAGCACGGTCGCCCACACCGTCACCGAGGCGCTGCCCCAGGTGCTCGCGGGCTTCTCCGCGGTCCTGCGCACATCGCTCGGCGCCGCCGTCGCGGCCGCGGCGGCGGCGGCGGCGGCCCCGCAGCCGGCGCGGCGGGCGCGCACGGCGCGGAGGACCTGCTCGCGGCGGCGGCGGACCGCCTCGTCGCCGCGGTGGTCGCGAGCGCCGAGCGGCTCATCTCCGGCCGCGCCGTCGCCGGCCTGCTGAGCCGCGGCACCGCCGCGGGCGCGGCGGGCGGCGGCGCCAGCGGCAGCGCGGCCGCGGCGCTCGCGGCGGCGGCGGGCGCGGCTGGCGGCCTCGACGCGGCGGCGCTGGCCGAGCCCGGCGCGGTCGGCGCGGCGCTCGTGAATGAGGAGGAGGCCGCGGCGGCGGCCGACGCCGCGGGCGCGGCGGTGCGGCTCGCGCAGCTGGACGTGCAGGGCTCGGGGCCCGAGGCTGCGCCGTCGGGCGGCGCCACCGCCGGCGGCGCGCACAGCGCGAGCCGGCGCGGCGAGGGCGCCGTGGCGGCGGGCGGCGAGGCCATGGACGTCGACTGCGGCGCCACGCCGCCCGCGGCGGCGCCGGCGGTCAAGGCCGAGCCGGCGCGCGGCGGCGGCGCGCACGCGGGCCAGCCAGGCGCGGCGTGCCGCGCGGCGGCCGAGCAGCCGCCGTCGGCGCCGGGGCTCGGGGCGCTGCTGGAGCTTAAGGCCCAGGCCAAGCTGGCAGCCGCGCAGCTCCACCAGGGCGCCGGCGGCGAGCCGGGCGTCATAACCGCCAGCTCGGGCGGCGCCGGCGCCGACGCGGGCGCCGGCGCCGCGGGCGAGGGCCCCGCGACGACGGACAGCAGCGACGAGAGCGGCGGCTCGCGCACCGCTGTGGCCGTCGCGGCCGCGGCGGCGGCGACGGGCCCGCCCGCGCCCGCGGCCCACCTGCTCGACGCCACGGCCGCCTGAGCGCGCGGGCGCTCAGCTCCCGCGCGCTGCGCCGGCGCGCCCGCTGCGCCGCTCCCGGGGCGCGTGCACGCGCGCCACGCATCGCCGCGCATCGCCGCCGCGCGGCCCGAATGATCTGCACTGCCTGTGGCATGACTGAGCCTTCTGAGCCTCTCTGACCCATTCCAACGCGCCACCCTCGCGCACTTGCGCGCTCCCGAGCAGGGAGGGCCCGCCCTGACCCGCAGCAGCACCAGCGCGCGCGCCGCCGCCGGCGGGCCCTGCGCCGCCGGCGGCGGCCGCCGGGCGCGACGCACGCACAACAAAACATGGGGCCGCCGCGCATTTCCGCGGCGCCCGCGTTGCTTCGCTTAGACCCCCCACCTAGACCCACCGAAGACTCGCAGGACCAGCGCTGGGCGAGCGCCCCCCCCTGACCCGACTCTAGCGACAGCAGCAGCAGCACCCTGCATGCGGCGAGGCATGGTTTGGCGTGGGAGTCGCGCACCCTGACGCTGGTGGCGCGCGCGTGTGTCGTGTCCGTGTGCCCATCTCCTTAGCCTCACTCATTGCGCGCGCCACACCCTGTGGTTGGCGCGGCGCATCGCCCGGGCTCGGCGCTGTACCCGTAGCGACCTGACCTGGGCGCCGTTGGCTCACCGATTGCTTCTGACCCGCCGGAGCTCCAACAAGCGCGGCGCCGCCCTGCGCGAGGCAGCGACGCCCCGCGCGCCGGCGGCCGGCGGCCTCCTGTCGGCGCTGCTGCAGGTTTTTAGATTTCATTTGACGCGTTTCACCCCTTTTGACCACCGCAGGATGGTGACGACTGACCGGAAGAATAAGCTGTAACGGCGACGCAGGCCCGTGCGGCAGGCCACTCCCGCCACCGGCCGTCGGTTGCGCGCCATGGAGGCGGCGCCGCCGCCCCGCAAGCGCGCCAAGATGGCCAGCGGCGCTGCCGCTGCCGCCGCTGCTGCCGCCGCCGACGCGCCGCCCGTGTCGGCGGTGGCCTACCGCTGGTCGCCGGGGAACGTCTTCGCTGCCATCGACGCGGGGAAGGCGCCGGCGGAGAAGATTTTCGACCGGCCGCACTGGTTCGCGCTGCTGGACAAGATGCCGGTGGCGCGCGGCCACGCGCTGCTCATCGCCAAGCACCCCGTCGCGACGCTGCTGGAGAGCGGCATGCCGCCCGAAGCGCTGGCCGACGCGCTGCCGGACCTGCAGGCGCGCCGTGCGCGGGGCGGCGAGCAGCGGCGGCGGCCGCGGCGGCTGGCGCGGCGCGGGGCCGCCGGCGCGCCCGCCGGCAGCGCACTGCGCAGTGCGGGCGCCACCAACCCTCCTTGCCCGCCCGCCGCCGCAGGCGCTCACGCGCGCGGTGCAGCGCGCCACGGGGGTGCGCGGCGTGCGGCTGCGGCAGAACAACGGCCCGGCAGCGGGCCAGGTCGTGCCGCAGCTGCACTGGCACGTGCTGCCCGTGGAGGCGCCCGAGGACGAGGTGCGTGTGTGCCTGTGCGCGCGCCGCGGGCAACGGGCGCGCGGCGGCCGCAGAGACGGCGCACCGGCCGACGCGGCCGACGCGCCGCGCGCCCGCGTTTGCAGGACGCCGCGCGCCGCGCGCCGCTGCGCGACGAGGACGCGGGGCCGCTGCTCGCGGCGCTGCGGAACGCGCTGCCGCCGGGCTACAGCGGCCCGGGCGCGCACGTGTGGGTGCCGTCGGCGGGCGCCATGGAGCGCCTCGGCTGCCTGCTGCGCGAGCTCTGCGTCCCCGGCACCGTCGTGCTGCTGCGGGGCCACCTCGGCAGCGGCAAGACCGCGATCGCCCGCGGCATCGTGCGCGCGTTCTGCAGGCGCGGCGCGGCGGCTTGCGCGCTCGCGCGTCCTGCGCGTCCCGCCGCGCGCGTGACGTGGCGTGTGACGTGTTTCTGACGACTAACGCCGCCCGTGTGTGACACGGCACGCAGGGACCCTGCCATGTTTGTGCCGAGCCCCACCTTCCTGCTCAATCTGAGCTACGAGGAGGACGTGGCGGCCGAGGAGGAGGACGGCGCCGGCGGCGCGGACGCCGCCGGCGGGGACGCGGACGCCGCCGGCGGGGGCGCGGACGGCGCGGCCGGCGCGCCACGCCGCCGCCGCCGCGCCGGCGCGGCGGTGCACCACATGGACCCCTACCGCCTCGGCATCACCGACAAGATGGCGGGGCTCATCGATTTTGAATCCGCGTTTGAACGCGACGTCTGCGTCATCGAGTGGCCCAGCAAGATGCCGGCGGGCGTCATGGCGCTGCCGCGGCGGTGCGGCGGGGCCGCGGCGCGCCGGGCGGCGGCGGGGGGAGGGGAGTGGGGTCCGGCGTGCACGCCCGGCCCCGCGCGCCGCGCGCCGACACGCCGACGCCGCCGGCCGGCCGTGCGGCGTCGCAGGCGGACGCTGGAGGTGACGATCGCAGGCACCGGCGCGCAGGCGGCGGGGCGGCTGGTGCACATCGCCTGCAGCCAGGAGGAGGCGGCGCAGCTGGCGCCGGAGCGGGATGCGCAGGGGCAGGCAGCGCAGCCGGCGCCGGAGCAGGCGCAGGAGCAGCAGGAGCAGCAGGAGCAGCAGGAGCAGCAGCCGGAGCAGCAGCAGGCGCAGGAGCAGCAGCAGCAGGCGCAGCAGCAGCAGCAGCAGCAGCAGCAGCAGGGGCAGCAGCAGGGGCAGCAGCGACGGCGGAAGCAGAAGGCCGCGCGGCAGGCGGCCGCTGGCGAGATCAACGGCGCCGCTGCCGGCGGCAGCGCCGCCGCCGCCGCCGCCGGCGGCGGCCCCATCGCGCAGCTGCTGCTCAAGTGGCGAGAGGAGGGGCTGCCTGAGCCGCAGGTGAGCCGGCGCGCCAGCCCGAGCCGGGCGCTGGGCCGGGGGCAGGGCGGGGGCCGCGGCGGCGGTCGCGGCCGCAGCAGCCCACGCCCCACCGCGCGCCCCCGCGCCCGCCGCGCCGCCCGCGCGCAGGTGCGGTGGCGTGAGCCCTCCGCCGGCGACGCCGCGCCGCCAGGCCCGACCGGCGCGGGCGGCAGCGGTGGCGGGCTCGCGCCGGCCGGCCCGCCCGAGGGCTGGCTCGTGCTGGGCATTGAGAGCAGCTGCGACGACACCGCCGCCGCGGTCGTGCGCGGCGACGGCACCGTGCTCTCGCACCGCATCGCCTCGCAGGCGCGCGCTGCGCGCGCTGCGCGCTGTGCTTGCACCGCGCCGCGCCGCGCTCGCCGCCGCGCCGGCCAACCGCCGCACCAACCGCCGCGCCAACCGCTGCCCGCGGCAGGCGGGGCTGCACGAGCAGTACGGGGGCGTGAAGCCCGACGTCGCGCGCGACGCGCACGCGGCCGCGATCGACGCGACTGTTGCCGGCGCGATTGCGGCCGCGGGGCTCACGCCAGCGCAGCTCTCCGCCGTCGCCGTCACGGTCGGGCCGGGGCTGTCGGTCTGCCTGCAGGCGCGCGCGCGCTGCACGCGCCGCGGATTTGCACCGCGCCCGTGCCCGCCCCGCGCTGAACCCCCGCCGCCCGCCGCTCGGCCAGGTCGGCGTGCGGCACGCGCTGCGCATCGCGGCGGCGCACGGCCTGCCGTGGGTGCCGGTGCACCACATGGAGGCGCACGCGATGGTCGCCGCGATGCCCGGCGTGCTCGGCGCGGCGGCGGCGCTCGACGCGGCCGACGCGCGCGGCGGCGGCGCGGCGGGCGCGCGCGCGCAGGAGGGACCGCTCGCGGAGCAGGGCGCGCAGGCGGCGGCGCAGGACGGGCAGGTGGCGGCGGCGGCGCAGGCGGCGGAGCACGAGGAGGGCGGCGAGCAGCAGCGCATGACCTTCCCGGCCCTCCTGCTGCTCGTGTCCGGCGGCCATAACATGCTGGTGCGCCGCGGCCCCCGCTCGCGCCGCCGCGCCGCCCGTGACGCGGGCGGGGCCCGCCGCCGCCGCCGCCAGCGTGGCGCCGCGCCGCCGCCGCCGACGTCGCCGTGCCACGCTGCGCGCGCCAGGTGCGCTGCGAGGGCGTGGGCCGGCACACCATTCTGGGCACGACCATCGACGACAGCATGGGCGAGGCCTTTGACAAGGTGGCGCGCCTGCTGGGCATCGCCGCGGTGCCAGGTGCGGCGCGGCGCGGCGGGGGCTTAGTGCCCGGGGCTGCCGCAGCCCAGCGCGCCCGCGGCGCCGGGCGCCGCGGCCGTGCGGAGCCGCCGCTGCCGCTCCGACGCCCGCGCGCGCGCCGCCCCCCGCACTGGCCGGCGCAGGCGGGCCGCACCTGGAGCGCCTCGCGTCGACCGCGGGCCCGGCCGACGTCGCGGCGCTGAAGGGCCGCGTCGCGCTGCCGATGCGGCGCGACACGACGAGCTGCAACTTCAGCTTCAGGTGCGTTCAGGGTCTAGGTTTCAGGGTTGAAGGATTATGGGTTGAGGGTTACAGATAAACCAGCCGCTAGCTGCAGCCTCACGCGCTCACGCGCGTGCCGACGCATCGCCTCACCCCCCACCACCACCGCCGCCGCCGCAGCGGCATGAAGACGGCCGTGGCCAAGCTGGTCGAGTCCGAGCGCGCCGCGCTGCGCGACGCCGGCGCCGACGACGATGCCGCGCTCGGCAGGTCCGCCCCGCGCGGCGCGCGGCGCGCCCCCGGCCCTGCTCTCCCTTCCTTTCAAGCCCCAGCCCAGCGCTCGCATCACCCGCGCGCCCCCTCGCCGCCTCACCCCCTCTGCCGCCGCCGCCGCCGCCTCGGCCGCCTCGGCCGCCTCGGCCGCAGGTTCAACGCCGCGGTCGCGGCGGCGTTCCAGGAGACGAGCGTTCGCTTCCTCGCGGAGCGCACGGCGCGCGCGCTGGCGCGCTGCGCCAGCGACGCGGCGGGTGCGACGCGTGCGGCGCCGGCGGGCGGCGGCGTGCCGCTCTCGCGCCGCTCTCGCCGCCGCTGGCTCCCTCCCCTCACGAGCTCACGAGCGCACTGAGTTGAGCGCACGCCGCCCGCCCGCGCGGCGCAGAGGCGGGGCAGCCCATGGTCACCTGCCTCGTCGTCGCCGGCGGCGTCGCGGCCAACGCCAAGGTGCGCCGCCGCCGCCGCCGCCACCCTCCCGCCCTCCGCCCCCCGCCCCCCTCCCTCGCCCCTTCCCGCGCCCCTCTTCCGCGCCCGCCCGCCCGCACCACCACAAACAGCACGCCACACCGCACACCGACCCCCCGCGCAGGTGCGCGCCGCACTGCGCGGCGTGGCAGACTCGTTCGGCCTGCCCTGCCTCGCGCCGCCGCCGCGCTTCTGCTCTGACAATGGCATCATGGTCGCCTGGACCGGCGTGGAGCGCGCGCGGCTCGGGCTCTGCCGCCCGCCGCCGCCATCGGTCGACCAGGCGCGGCGCGGCGCGCCGCGCGTGGCGCGGTGCATTGCCGCGCCCGACCGCCCCCGCACCGCGGCGTCCCGCGCCCCTGCCGACCCGGCCCGCCCGCGCCGCCGGCGCCCCCGCCCGCAGGTCGACGCGGCGGTGGAGGTGCTGCCGCGCTGGCCGCTCGGCCCGTGGACGCGCGAGGAATGAGCCCGCAGAACGCCAAGCACTGCAAGCTGCTGCACTGAGGCCGGGCGCGGTCAGCCACGGGGAGAGAGGCCCCCATGACGCGGCGGTGCCGGGGCGCGGGCTGGGGCGAACCCCGGCCCCGCAGCGCTCGGCGGCCTGCGGCGCGGCCGCGGCATGTGTGGCCGGCGCGTCGGTCGAGCGGCGCGGCTTTCACACCAGTCACAGCAGCAACCCGCGCCGTCCCCGCTGACCCCCGCCGCCGGTTGACCAGGCAACCAATCGACAATGCATCGGGCCGCCAGCCCGCCCGGCGCAGTCCTGAGCCAGAGCGTCAACAGATCTGTTCGAACCACGCCCTGCGTGGCGCCATGCGGAATGTGCAGGCCGCCCCGGCTCACCGCCCAGCTCGCCGCCCGCCCCACCTCGCTGCCCGCCCCAGTTCGCCGCCCACCCGACCGCCAGCCGCGTGTGCGTCCGCCGCACGCGCGCACACGCACGCGCGCACACGCACGCGCGTTTGACCACGCCTGCAGCTGCTGGGCGACGTAACCAACGCCGCCGAGCATAGGAGTAGAGTGAGGAGGGGCGTTTGAATGCAAGGTTGGGGTGATTTCTCAAGTGACCCCACCTCTCAAAAGTGCGCGCCGGCCGCACCGCGCTGCCGCTCAACCGCGGCGCCCGCCGCGCGGCGGCAGCGCGGGCGCCGTGCTGCTGCACGTGTGCGCGCGTCCACGCGCAGGTGCAGCTCCCAGCCAACAGCCAGCAGGTGCCGCGCGTGCGCGCGCAAACCAACCCCCGTGCGTGCGTGAGAACCCAAACCAACCCCCGTGTGTGTGTGAGAACCCAAACCGAGCCGCGTGCTCGGGCGGCGGCGCAGGCAAGAGCGGCGCACACCCAAGCAAGCCCGACGGCCCCCCCGACCGCGAAAGAGCGGGCGCGCCGTGCTCCTGCACGTGGGCGCGACAGCGCGTGGCGCAGCAAAGCGCGTGCCCTTGTCACAGCTGCCGCAGCGGGCAGCCGCGCAGCGCGGCGGCCGTCACGAGGACGACCCACGCCGCGCTGTGCGCGAGCAGCACGCCGGCGACTTCGACCGCCCACGGCCACGGCAGCGCCGCGGGCGGCGGCCGGCGCGCGGCGGCCGCCGCCGCGGCGGCGAAGCGGCGCCGGCTGAAGTGCGCGTGCGCGTGCGCGCCGGCGAGGGGGACCGCGACGCCAAGGAGCAGCGAGGTGCAGAGCACGACGCACCCGCACGCGCACGCCGCGCTCGGCGCGGCGTGCCCTGGCGGCGCCCCCGCCACGCCGAGCGCCCACGGCTGCAGCAGCGCAAAGGCGCGCTGGAGCAGCGGGGCGTAAAACGGCGCCGCGCCGAACTTGGCGCACAGCGGCGGCGTGAGCGCGGCCGCGAGCGCCGCCCAGGCGCCGGCCTGCGCCGCCGCGAGCTGCCCGAGCGGCAGCGGCTTGAGCGCGGCAGACATGGCGAGATAGAGGGCGCCCGAGTCCCTGCGCGCGAACGCGTGGCGGCGGCGGCGGCGGCAGGGACCGCGCGGGCACCCCGGTCAGCCTGCCAGCGCCGCGCTGCGTGCATCTGGGGGCTCCCGGCGGCGCCGCACAGGTCTGTGCGCCGCCTTGTGCCGCGCGCCGCACCAGAAGAGCGACTGCGTGAAGCGGCGCCAGTCGAGGTCCCAAAACGTGACGCAGCTGCTGTTCAGGGCCGCCACAATCACGGTGTCGAGCAGCTTCCATGCCAGCACGAGGCGGTTGCGCCACCGCCAGTCCCAACGCCGCGCGCCCGCGCGCGGCGCGGGCGCGCGCGCCGCGCGGCGCGCCGCCGCCGCGGAGGCCAGCTGCAGCAGCGCCGACGCGAGGCTCGCGCCGCTGATGCCCCTGCGACAGGCGGCGGCGCAGTTCGGCGGTGGTGCCCGGGTCCGCGCGCGCCGCAGAGGCGAGAAAAACTCCGCGCGCCGCGTCGCACCAGAGGCAGTCACGCATGCCCTGCGCCCAGACGTAGAAGCAGCCGCAGAGGGACATCGCCACCAGCGCCGCCGCCGCCGGGAGGTCGTGCACGGCGGCGCGCCGCTCCGCGAGCTGTGCCTGATACGCCGCCTCGACCTCAGGCGCGACAAAATTGAGCCGCCAGGGGTTCTGCACGAAGGCGCCGTCCGCGGGCAGCTCGTGCGGCAGGCGCAGCGCGGCGGGCGAGGCACCAGCGTGCGGCGCCGGTGCCGCCGCCGCGCTGCTGCCGTCGCCGGCGCCGCCCGCCAGCGCCGCCGCCGCCAGCGCCCCGGGCCGGGCGCGCGTTCGTGAGCCTGAGCTGCTGCTGGCCATGCCGGCGCCGCGTACGGCTTGCGGGGCGTCCTTGGTGGGCCGGCCGCCGCCGGCGCAGCAGCAGTGATGGCCCGGCCCGGCGCCCCCAGCCCCGCAGCGCCGTGCGCGCCACCCGATCAGGCCGGTCTGTGAGCGGCGGCGGCCCTCGGGGCAGCGGCCCGTTGGTTGAGTTGCCTAAGACCCGCGGCGGTGGCGCGTCGCGGTGACGTGCCGGCGGCCGGCCGGGTGGCGCGCGCCGCCGAGGCCCCACGCTCCACGGTTACACGGACCGATTGCGGCAGCAGTGTGTCGCCGGGTCAGCGCGGCCCGCGGGGACGGGAGACCGCGTGCTGGGCGTGCGTTGTACATGCGCGGCGGTGCGAGGGCCGCCGCACCGCCCGGGGCGACGCGGGAGGTACGGCCGCCCGCTCGCCCGCCGGCGGTGACGCGCGGCGCTGGACCGCGCCGCCCCTCCCCGCTCTCCGGCCAGGCGGCGGCGCGGATGCGCGTGATGCGATGCCCACTCCCCCTCCCCACCCACGCCCCGCCCACCCCACACCCCGCCCCCGCAACCCTTCCCCGCAGCGCCGCGCGCTGGCACCGCCCGCTGGCGCCGCCGCGCGGGCAGCGCGGCGCCCCGCCGGCTCACTCGGTCTTGCTCGCGGCCGGGCGGGCGCCCTTCTGGGGCGTGAGGCGGTTGATCAGGTCGGTCGCCTGCGGCAGCGGCGGCGGCGGCGGCGCGGACGCGGACCGCGTCGGCAGCGGGCGCCGCGGCCAAAAGCTCGCAGCCCCGCGCGCGGCTGCCCGCCGGCCCCGCGCCGCGCGCACGCAACCCGCGCGACCCCGCCCGCGCCCAGAACCGTTCAGCCCTCAAGTCCCCGAGCCCCGCGCCAGCCCCCCGCAAAGCCGCGCCGCGCGCCTGCTTGCGCGTGTTGGCGTAGTGCACCGCCGCCGCGTCGCGCGCCGCGCGCGCCGCGCCGTCGATCTCGTCCTTCCGCATCTCATACACCTTCGGCAGGCTGAACGCGCCGAGCACGACTGCGGGTTTGGGTGCGACCGATGGCCGCGTTTGACATGGTCGGCGGCCGCGTTGGGGGAAGAGGGCGGGCGGGGCGTGGGCTTGGCGGCAAGCGGCGCCGTCCGCCCCGCTGCCCGCCCGGCGCAGAGCGCGCGCGGCGCAGCACGCGCAGCACGCGCACGCACCGGCGTAGAGCAGCCCCACGGGCGTGATGATGCGCCCGACCCAGCCGGCCACCCAGAGCGCGGCAAAGGCCTTGCCCGCGAGCGGGAGGTCGGACCCGGAGAGCACGCGGCCGAGCAGGGAGAGCGCGACGTTGGCGCCGCGGGCCGCCTTGTCGGCGAGTGCGCGCGCGGTCGCCTCGTCGACGCCCGTGCGCAGCACGGCGGGCAGGTGGTCGGCGGGGCCGGTCCTGCGGAGGGTCAGCGGCGCGGGCCGCGGCGGCGCGGGGCGCGCGTCGGCGAGCGCGTGCGCTGGTCGGCACGCGCCGTCGGGAGGGGGCCGCCGCCCGCCGCCCGGCGCGCGCGGGGCAGGGACGGGGAGGGGCGCCGCGCGGGACTCACGAGCCGGTGAAGCGCGCGGCGACGGCCCAGAGCACGCAGCCGAGCACCGCGATCAGGCCCAGGTTGCTCAGCCAGGTGAGCAGCGGCACGCCGCTCCACTCCAGAAGCAGGTACAGCGCCGTCGCGCCGCCCAGCACGGCGCCCGACTTGGGCACGCTGTGCCAGAGCAGCAGGTCCTCCACTGCGCGGCGCGGCGAGTCGGTTGCGGCGCGGCGCGCGCCGGCGGGCGCGCGATGCGCGGCAGCCCGCGCCGTGCCGCCGCCCGCAAGCCAGCGCGCCGGGGCGGCGCGGGGGTGCGGCGCGCGGGCGCCGCGCCACGCCACGGCGCCGGAGAGGGGCGGGAGGGGCGCAACCAACTGTCGCGGCGCCCTCGCGCGCCAGAGCCGTTGCGGGCCCGCACGCGAGCTCTGGCGAGAGATCAGACGACGGCCTGGGTCTACGCGCCGATCGGGCGCCGGGCGCGCCCGCACGGCGCCGGGAGCGGGCGCGTGCGCCGCATGCAACCCCCGCGCCGGCGCCTACGGCGCGCGGCGCGGCCCCGCGGCCCGCCAGGGCGCGCACCTGCTTGCAACTGCGCGGGAAGCTGCACCTTGCGGACCGCCATGATGGCCTGCTGCTGCTGTGCGCGCAGGTGAGCGAGGAGGGTGCTGGGACGGCGCCGAGGGCGGGAGGCTGCTGGGAGGCGCTGGCGAGGGGAGTGCGAGTCGCGGGCGCGCGGCTGGCGAGCGTCCCAGGGCGCGCAGCTGCACCGCGACCGCGGAGCTGCTGCGCTGGGCAAGCCCCAGGCGCGCCCCGCCCGCTCCCAGCTGCCCTCCGCAACCGGCGCTCCGCGATCAGACCGCTCCCACACCGCCTGCGTCGCCCCCCGCTGCCGGGCCCGGACAGCCCGGACAGCCGGCAGCAGCAGACCACTCCGGCAGCAGCGCGCGCACCAGCCCGCCAAGGCCCCGCCCCCGCCCGGCAGCTGCCGCCCGGGCGGAGCCGAGCCGCTGGGCGCGCGCCAGCGGCCCGTGCGCGCGCCGGCAGCGCCGGCAGCAGCGGCGCGCGCCGCCGCGCCGGCGCGACGCCCGATCGGCGCCGGCGGCCGCCCCTCCGCGCACCGGCGCCCGCGCCGCGCCGTCCCCGGCGCCGGAGCGATGCGCTGAGCAGCGCCGCCGCGCCGCCAGCCCGCGAGCAGCCCCCGGCGCCGCCGCCGCCGGCGCCTCAGCGCCCGGCGCGCCGCCGCGCGGCGGCCGCAGCAGCCCCCGCGCGTCGTCGCCGTCGCCGCCGCTGCCGCTGCCGCCGGCCCGCCGCCGCCGCCGGCATGGGCTGCGGCGGCAGCAAGGAGGGCCCGGGCGGCGCGCGCAGCGCCGCGAGCCGCAAGTACCTGGCCGCTCACGCGGCGGGCCACGGCGGCGACCCCGGCGCGCCGGGCTTCACTGGCATCGATCTGTACAACTCGGCGCCCGCGGGGCCGCTGACCGCGCGCGAATACAAGGCGCGGCTCGTGACGAGCGAGGGCACGCAGTGCGTGACGCTGCCGCGCAGCGGCTACACGATCCGCTACGCTTATGTGAGCCAGCGCGGCTACTACCCTGACTCGCCCGACAAGCCCAACCAGGCGCGGCGCGCGGCGCTTGCTCGTTGTGCTGCGTGCGGCGCTTGCTGCGCGCGCCGCGCATTCGGGGCCGGCCGGCGCGCATTGGGTCGCCGCCGCGCGGCCGCGCGGCGGCGGCCGCCGCCGCCCACGCCCGCCTGAACCCGGGCTCGCCCCGCACCCCGCCCGGCCGCGCGCGCGCGCAGGACTCGTTCTGCGTGCACACGAGCTTCAACGGCGACCCCGAGCAGCACCTGTTTGGCGTGTTTGACGGCCACGGCGACGCGGGGACGCTCAGCAGCCAGTTTGCGCGAGACAAGGCGCGGCGCCGGCGGCCGCGGCCGCAGTGGCGTGCGCGCGGCGGCGGGCAGCGGGCAGCGGCGCCCGCGCCGCGCGCCCGCGCCGCGCACCTGCCCCGCCGCGCCGCCCCGGTCGCCGCCCCGCCTAAACCCTGCCCCGTGCTGCGCCGCGCGGCGCACGCGCAGGTCCCGCTCAACCTGCTCGCGAGCGCGCACTTCAACACCAACCCCGCCCTCGCCTTCCACCAGGCCATGGTCGCGACCAACCTGCAGTGCCACAGGCGCGGCGGCGGCGGCGGCGGCGGCGGCGGGAGCGCTGCAGCAGCGGCGCTGCAGCGGCGCCGGGCGCGGCCGCCCCGCAACCCCGCGTCCGCCCCAGCGCCCGCCGGCGCGCCCGCCGCCGGCGCCCCTGCAACCTCCCCTCAAAAGTCCCCTCTCTAACGCCCTGAACCCCGACACCCGCCCCCTGAACCCTGACAACCCCTAAACCCCAGGTCTGACTTTGACGACAGCATGTCCGGCACGACCGCGATCGCCGTGCTCATACGCGGCCGCTCGCTGCTTGTGGCCAACGTCGGCGACTCGCGCGCGGTGCTCGGCGAGCGCGTGCCGCCGGGGCACGGCGGCGGCGGCGGCGCCGGCGGGTTCATCGCGCGGGACCTGTCGATCGACCAGACGCCGTACCGGTGCGTTGTTTGAATGGTTGAATGTGTTGTTTCAATGTTTGAATGTGTTGGGGCGGGCAGCGGGCGCGCGGGCGGCGGGCGCGCGCCGGGTGGCGGGCCGGGCCGCCGCCGGCGCGCCCACGCCTGCCCGCCCGCCCGGCGCGCAGGCGGGACGAGTGCGAGCGCGTGAAGGCCGCCGGCGCGCGCGTGCTCACGCTCGATCAGGTGCGCAGCGGGGTTTAGCGCGTGACCCCCAACAGGGGTTTTGCGGGTCGAGTGGTCGCAGCGCGCGCGGTCTCGGCCGCCGCCGCCGCGAGGCGCCGGCGGCGCTCGGCGCTCGCCCCGCGCCCGCCCGCCCCTGGCGGCGCGCCGCGCCGCCTCACCCCCGCCGCGCTCCGCCGCCTGAACCCCGCCGTGCCGCCGGCCGGCCTAAACCCCGCCGCCGCCAGATCGAGGGCCTCAAGGACCCCAGCCTCGAGGCGTGGACGACGGAGGAGGAGGACGACGGCGACCCGCCGCGCCTCTGGTTTCCCAACGGCATGTACCCGGGCACCGCCTTCACGCGCTCCATCGGCGACGCGGGTGCGCGCTGCTGCGTGACCGCTGCTTCGGGCGTGCGCGCCTGGGCGGGTTGGCCCCGCGCGCCGCGACCCCGCCGCTCACACCCCGCCTCTCCTTAACCCCTCCACCCGCGTTCGCAAACCGCGCCCCGAAACACCCCGCAACACCCCGCAACCCCCCGCAAAACCCCGCGCCCGCCCCAGCCGCGGAGCGCATCGGCGTCTTTGCCGAGCCCGAGCTCGAGTTCCGGCACCTCGGCCCCGCCGACACCTTCCTGGTCATTGCAAGCGACGGCGTGTTTGAGTTCATCTCGAGCCAGCGCGTCGTCGACATGGTGCGCCGCGCGAGGGTTTAGGGTTCAGCACAGGGTTACGCAGGGTTGAGGGCGCGCGCTGCGGCGTCGCTGCTGCCCGGGCGCCTGCCTGCTAAACCCCGGAACCGCCCCGCCGCCGCCCCAAAACCCTGCCGGGCCGCCAGGTCTCCAAGTTTGACGACCCGCACGAGGCGTGCCTCTCGGTGGTGGCCGAGTCGTACCGCCTCTGGCTGCAGGTGGGTCACGCAGAACCCCGGCTGCCGGGGTTTGGAGGAGGGCTCTGAGCTGGGCGTTGGGCGGCGCTGCCTCCGCGCGCGGCGCTCGCCCGCGCGCGGGGCGCCCGCCCGCCCGTCCCGCCGCCCGCCCGCCTGCGCGCCTCCCGACTCGGACCGTCACACTCACACTCGAATCGTCGATTCAAATTCAAATTCAACCCCCTCCGCAGTACGAGACGCGCACGGATGACATCACCATGATAATGCTGCAGCTCAGCGGCCTCGAGACGCCCCCGCCCGGCGCGGTCTCGTCCCTCGCGCGCACCAGGTGGGCCCGCCGCCCGCCCGCCCGCCTGCGCGCCGCCGCCGCCGCCGCCGCCGCCGCCTGGGTGCGGGCGCCCGGCCCTCAACACCCCGCCGCCGCCGCCCGCCGGGCCAAAAACCTGAAACCTAAAACCCGCCTCGCCCCTAAACCCAGCCTCGGATACCAGCAGTATGCCCAGACGTCATACCAGCAGGGCCAGGCGGCCGCGGCGCAGCAGGCCGCAGCGGCGGCGCAGGAGGCCGCGGCCGCGGCGGCGGCGGCGCCGCGGCCGCGGCCGCGGCGGCGCAGCAGGAGGAGGCGGCCGCCGCGGCGGCGGCGGCGGGCCAGCAACCGCCGGCGCCCGCGCCCGCAGCGCCGGCGGCGCCGGCGCCGGCGACGGCGGCTGCGGCGGCAGCGGTGCCGCAGGTGCTGGGCCTCGCGTGCCTGCGCGACGCCGCCGAGGTGCGGCGCTGCGCCGCGCGCGGGGGCCGCCGCCCGCCCGCCCGCGCGCGCGTCGCGCCGCTGCCCGCGCGCCGCGCGGCGCCGCGGCGGCCCACGGCGCGCGCCGCGTCCGCGTCCGCGTCCGCGCGCAGGCGGCGCACCTGCAGCCCCCCACGGGGTCATGCTGCCGCTGCGGGGCCACCTGGTCGCCGACATCGAGGCGTACGCGCCCGCTGGCGCGCCGCCAGCAGCAGCGGCGCCGGCGGCGCCGGCGCGCGCGGCGGCAGCAGCGGCGCGCTCGGCGCCGCTGACCGGGGCGACAGCGGCGCGCTCACCACGGTGCGCCGGCGCACGCGGCTGGCATGCGACGAGCGCAGCGCGCGGGGCTTCGTGCCTCCCCTCGCTCCCTCGCTCGCCCGCTCGCTCGCTTGCCCCAAACCCTGAATCCTGAACCGCCGCCGTGCCCGACTCCATCAAAATCCCCAACCCCAAAACCCCAGATAACCAAGTGGTTCCAGTCCCACAACTTCCGGGCGCCCGAGGACGAGCCGCCGGCCGACGGCGACGACGCGGGCGCGGGCGCGCGCGGCGCGGCGGCCGCCGCGGCCGCTGCCGCCGCGGGCGCGGGCGTGTGGGCGCGGCAGCAGGCGCCCGCGGCGCTCGACCTCGGGCACATCACCCCCGCGCAGCACCGCATGCTGGAGGAGAGCGTCAAGCAGTGAGCGCCGCTAAACCCTGCCGCTGCCCTGCCGCGCGGCGCTAAACCCTGCCCTGCCGCGCCGCGGCCGCGCCCGCCGCCGCGCTGCGCGCCTGCCCAAAACCCTGACCCGCCCAAAACCCTCCCGCCCCGCCCCTCGACCTAAACCCTCCCAGCAACTTCCTGTTCTCCCACCTCAGCGCCGCGGACCGCCTCGCCGCGTACAAGGCGATGCGCCGCGTGGAGGTCGAGGTGCGGCGGGGTTTAGGCGCCGGGGCTCAGGGTTGGTTCCGGGGGCCTGAGCCGCCGCCGCGCCGGGCTGGCGGCACGCGGGCGGCGGGGCGCGTCGCCGGCCGGCCCGCGCTCGAGGGTGGGATCCGTCACGGTCCCCCCGCACGGCCGTGCGGGCGGCCGTGCGCATCCCACCCTCCGGCGCGGGGCGGCCGGCGGCGCGCCGCGCCGGGGCGCGGCGTGGCGCGGCGCGGCGGCCGCGCCGGCGGCGCCGCCCGCGCTGCCTCGACCAGCCCCTGCCTGCCGCAGCCCGCGACCTTGACGCGCGCCCGCCGCCCGCCGCACGCGCGCACGCGCACGCAACACGACTGTGCCGTGCACAATGCACAACGCGACTGCACAATGCGCGCGCGCAGCCCGGGCAGGTGATCATTGCTCAGGGCGAGCGTGGGGACGATTTCTATGTGGTCGAGGCGGGAGAGTTTGACGTCATGGTCGGGGAGCAGGTGGGCGGCGCGTTTGATTTTGAATCTGAACTTGACGGTTTGACCTGCGGGCGCGGCGGAGGGCAGGGAGCCGGCGGCGGCGCGCGGCGCGCGGCGCCGCCCACCCGCCGCGCCGCGCCGCGCCGCGCCGCGCCGCAGGCGGAGCTCGACGCCGCGGCCGACGCGCAGGAGCAGCTGTACGAGCAGCAGCTGCAGCAGCGCGGCAGCAGCAGCGGCAGCAGCAGCAGCAGCAGCAGGCGGCGGGCGCGCCGGCGGCGCCGCCGGCGCAGCAGCCGGCGCCCGCGGCGGCGCAGCCGCCGCCCGACCCCGTGTCGCGGCGGAGCATGAGCAGCGGCGGGTCGATGCTGCTGGACAACGACCTCATGGCAGGTGAGCGGGCGGGCGGGCGGGTGTTACATAACACATGACGCGATGATCCAAAAAAACGCTTTTGACAGCGGGGGACGCGGCGGCCCCGGGGCGCGCGGCGCGAGAAAACCACGCACACATGTATGATGCCCTGACAAAACGCCGCGAACACACGACACAACGCCGCCGCCGCCCGCGGCCGCCGCCGCCAGACATCGCCGCGGTCGCGGTGGACGAGCGGCTGACGGCGCTGCAGGAGGAGGAGGAGCTCGCGGCCGGCGGGCGCAGCCCGAGCGGCAGCGTGATGAGCGGGACCACCGGCGGCGCGCCGACCCTGGGTGCGCGGGGTTTAGGGTCTAGAGGACCTGCGCACGGGGTTTAGGGTTTGAGGTCTAGGCCCTGCCCGCGCGCGCCCCTGCCGCCTCGCACGCGCGCGAGCATGCACGGCCAAAGAGCACGGGCGCGCGCCCGCGCCCCCCTGCCCGCCCCGCCCGCGCGCAGGCGGCGGCGGCTCCGAGCTCGGCCTGCTGGGCGGCCAGCAGACGCCGTGGGGCGAGCTGGTGCACACGTATGTTGCGCCGCCGCCGACCGGCCCCGACGCCGGCGGGCCGCACCCGACGTTTGGGGAGCTGGCGCTGCTCTACGGTGGGTGTGGCGGCGCCACAAAACCCTAGCCAGCAGCGGGGGTTTAAGGAGCCAGCGGGGGGGGGGGGGGGGGGTTTAAGGAGCCAGCGGGGGCAGTGGGGTTGAGGTCGAGTGGGGCGCGTCGCGGAGGGCGGCCGCCGCCGCGGCGGGCCCACGCCGCCGCGCCGCGCCGCGCGCCGCCGCGCCCGCAGGCAAGCCCCGCGCGGCGACGGTCGTCGCGCAGACGCCGGGCGTGCTGTGGCAGCTGGCGCGGCACGACTTCCGCGCCGCGCTGCAGGTGGGTGGGTGTGGGTGTGGGTGTGACGGGGGGGGGGGGGGTCGGGCT
The DNA here is from genome assembly GCA_014905635.1 of Scenedesmus sp. PABB004. Lineage (NCBI taxonomy): Eukaryota > Viridiplantae > Chlorophyta > Chlorophyceae > Sphaeropleales > Scenedesmaceae > Scenedesmus > Scenedesmus sp. PABB004. The sequence goes on from JABVCE010000017.1 coordinate 297,728, forward strand.
GCGGCTCCCGCCCGCGGCCCTGCCCTGCCGCGGCCGCCGGCGCCGGGCGACGCCCCTGAGGCTGCGCGACGCCTCTGAGGCCGCGCCCCCGCCCCTGCCCCTTTTCCTGCCCACCCGACCCTCACCCCAGGCTGCGCGCGGCGACCCGGACGACCAGGTGCGGCGGCCGCTGCTGCCGCCGCTGCCGCTGCCGCCCCTGCCGCTGCTGCCGCTCTGCCCCCCCCCCCTCCCACACACCACACACAACGCACACCACACACACCGCGCCCTAAACCCCAGGTGCTGCGCACGCTGCGCAACTGCGAGCTGCTGGAGTGCATGACCAACGCCCAGCTGCTCATGCTGTCAGACCTGCTGCAGCCGGTGCGCGGGGCCGGGGGCGGGCCAAGGGTTTAGGGCTTTAGGCGCGCGCGCGCGCGGTGGGGGCTCGCTCGCTTGCGGCTGGCAGTGCGTCGCGGCCGGGGGAGGCGGTCGGGCGGGCCCGCAGCGTCGGCGCGCCGCCGCCGCGCGCGGCCCCTCTCTTTCTCTCTCTCCGCCGCGCGCGGCCCCCTCTTTCGCTCTCTCTCTCTCTCTCTTCTCTCCCTCTTCCACACGCACTCACTCGCCGCCTCGCCCCCCCCCCTGAAACGCTAACACCCCCACCCACCCACCCACCCACAGCGCATCTACCAGGACGGCGCCTTCATCATACAGCAGGGCGAGACGAGCGACGAGTTTTTCATCGTCGCGCAGGTGCGTTACTTTTGATGTTACTTTTGTGTCACTTTGCTGTCATGTGTTTTTTTTTTGTATTTTGTCCTCGCCGCCCGCCCCTTGCGGCGCGCCGCCGCCGCGCAACGCGCCGCCGCCGCCGCGGCCGCCGCCGCCGTGCCGCGCGCGCAGGGCAACGTCGTCGCCGTCGTGCGCCCGTCCGGCGGCGCGGCGCCCGACGGCGCCGCCGGCGCCGGCGCCGCCGGCGCGGGGCGTGAAGTCCTGAAGATGGGCCCGGGGGCTTTCTTTGGCGAGAAGGTCCTGCTTGGCGAGCACGCGCGGCCGGCGAGCATGGTCGCGCGCGGCCGGGTGCGCGGCGCGGCGCGGCGCGGCGCGGCGCGGCGCGGGAGAAGCGAGCGGGGAGCGAGGGAGGGAGTGCGCAGCGGCGGCGTTCTCCCTCGCCTGTGCTGCTGACGCGCCCCGCGCGCCCGCGCGCCCCGCGCGCCCCCCGCGCGCCCCGCGCGCCCCGCGCAGGTGCTGCTGCTCGCCGGGTCGCGGGGCACCTTTGAGGCGGCGTTCGGCCCGCTCAGCGCGCTGCAGGCCGACCACGCCGCGTGGGCCGCCTGGCTCGGCAGGCAGCGCGACCTGCTCGCGCGCGGCAAGCTGCTCGGGCCAAAGCACACTCAGCTGCTCGAGGTGCGGCGGCGGCGCGGCGGCGGGCCGCGGCGGCGGGCCGCGGCGGCGCAGCCCGGCCCCGGCCGCCTGGATCCCGGGGGCGCGCCGCGCGCGCGCGCGGGATCGCGCGCGCCCCCCTTTGCCGCGCGCAGCCCTCTGCACGCGCGTCGCCGAGCCCGCGCGCCGCTCAAAACCTCCCTCGCCCTAAACCCCAAACCTTGCCGCCGCCCTGAACCCCGCCAGGCCGAGTTTGACCCGCAGTCGCTGCAGCTCCGCGGCTGCCTGTGGATGCTGAACGAGGCCGCCGCGCTCGCCGCGCTCGGCACGCCCGGCGGCGGCGGCGACCTCGCGCTCACGGGGCGGCTCTACAGCGTCGAGGGTGCGGCTTAAGGGTTTGGGGCGGGCGTTTAGACCCTAGGGTCTAGCCGTGCGGCTGTTTGGGGGCTGAACCCTGGGCGGGGGCGGCGAGGCCGCGCCCGCGCTCGCGCTCACTCGCCGCCGCCGCCGCCGCCGCCCGGCGCCGCAGTCGTGGAGCGGCGAGGGCTCGGCGCGTCGGTCGCGCGCGCGCGCCGCGTCGCGGCGTCGCTGCCGCCCTGCCTGTTCGTGCCCCACACCGTCGCGGCGTGGGCCGCGCCGCGGCCGCGCGGCGGCCCCGCCGTCGTCGCGGGCGAGGCGCTCGCGACGGTCGGCGTCTGCACGCTCGCCGCGCTGCTGCAGGGGGTGCGTGCGCCGCGCCGCCGCCGCGCCGCCGCCGCCGCCGGCGTGCCGCGCCGCCGCCCGCCTCCTCCCTCCACCCCCTTTGCACGCATCAATTCGAACACAGTCTAGTCTAACACCGCAACTTGTTACAACTCAAATCATAACACGCCCGCCCGCCCGCCCGCCGCGCGCAGGGCCCGCTCGACGAGCGCTCCGCCGCGTACGTGAGCGCGATGGCGCTGCTCGGCTTGAGCCACCTGCACCGCCTAGGACTGATGTACCGCGGGCTGTCGGCGATCACGCTGCTCGTTACCGAGGGCGGCCTGGTGCAGCTCGTGGACTTCAGGTGCGGCGCGGCCAGGGCTTGGCGGCAGGGCCTCAGGCGGGGGCGTGCACGCGCATGCAGGCGACACATTCCATAGCACACATGCATGTGCGCGGCCGAGCTGCCCGGCTGGGCGTAGTGTACGGGTGTCAAGGCGCGATAACACTCGTACACTACGCCCAGCCGGGCAGCTCGGCCGCCTGCATGCATGTGTGCGTGTGATTGGACGCGGGCGTGGTTCAGGCAGGGTCTCGACGGACGGGGCCGAGCGCGGCGCGGGGCGTCAAAACGCGCGGCGTCCCCGCCCGGCCGCCGCGGCGCCTCACCCGCGCCGCGCCGCCCACGCGCCGCGCGGCGCCGCGCGGCGCAGGTTTGCGCGGCGCGCGGTCGGCCGCGCGTTCACGCTGTGCGGCGTGCCGGAGTATCTGGCGCCCGAGGTGGTCGGCGGCACGGGGCACGACGAGAGCGCCGACCTCTGGGCGCTCGGGGTGCTCATATATCACCTCATCACCGGTCAGGGGCAGGCACTCCGGGGGTTTAGGGGTCGCGCCGAGGGTTTAGGAGTTCAGGGGACGGCGCAGGGCTCAAGCGCAGGGAGGCCGCCGAGGGCGTTTGTTTGTTTTGCTTGGCGCGTGCCGCGCGCCGCGCGCCGCCGCCGCGCCGTGCGCCGCCGCCGACTCGTCCGCGCCGCACCGCGCCGCGCCAGGTGGCACGCCGTTTGCGCAGCTGGGCGACGACGAGCTGCGCATCTATCGGCGCATCCTGCGCGCCGCGCCGCGCTGGCCCGACACGCCCGCGGGGCACGAGGTCTCGGCCGACGCGCGCGACGTCGTCGCGCAGCTGCTCCGCCGCGACCCGGCGACGCGGCTCGGCGTGGTGCGCGCGCGGGCGCCGCGCCGCGCCGCGCGCCGCGCCGCGCCCGCCGCCGCCGCAGCGCCGCCAACCCCGCGGCGGCGCCAAAACACGTGCCGCCGCCGGCTCGCGCCGCCGCCGCCGCAGGGCAAGGGCGGCATCGCGCGGCTGCGCGCGCACCCCTGGTTCCGCTCGATCCACTGGGACGACCTCGAGGAGGGGCGCACCATGGTGCGGAGGGTTTAGCGGAGGTCAAAACGGGGTTTAGGCGAGCGCAGCGGGGCTCGGCAGCGGAGGGGCTGGGCCGCCGTCGGTGGGCCGCCGCTGGCCGCCAAAGTCAGCGGCGCGGCGCGCCCCGGGCCCCCGCTGCGCCGCTGCGCTCCCTCCTGCGTGCGCGGCCCGCCCGCTAAACCCCGGCCGCCCGCAAAACCCCGCAGGTCCCGCTGGGCCTCCGCGAGCGGCTCTTCCACTCGGCCGGCGGCGGCGAGCTCGGGCCGTGGGCGCCCGCGGCGCGCGCGCCGGGCGCGACGGACCCGGCCTGGCTGGAGGAGTTTTGAGGGGCCGGGAGCCCCGCGCGCGCCGCGAGCGGGCGGCGGCGGCGCGGGCGCCGCGGACGGCGCACGCGGCGCGGGGGCGCAGCCGTCGCTGCGCGTCGGACGGGCGGGCGGCTGCGCGTCCGCTCGTGGCCATTTGCTGGGCGGCCATCGGGGCGGCGTCAGCGAAGCACTGGCGCTGAAAGGGGGGGGACGGTAGGATCGGCCGGGGGCTTTAAAGCTTGCGCCCCGTGCCCGCGGCGGCGACGGGGCAGGGGCAGGGCCGGCGCCAGCCCCGGGCGCCGACCCGGCGGCGGGGCTGAAACGCGCCGGGTTGGCTCGGACGGCGGGCCCCCGCGGGCCGGCCGGAGCGTGGGAGCGGGGCGCTGCCGGCCCGCGAGCGGCGGCGGCAGCGGCGTCGCGCGCACACACAGATATGTGGCCGATCGGTTCACGCAACGGGGGCGCTGCGCTGCACAACCCAACCCGGCACGGCGCCCTGCGCACACGTGTGACACGGCCCCCTCGCGCCCCGGCGCCGCCGCCGCCGCGTTTATGCGTTGCGCCGGCGCCGCCGCTGCGCGCCGTCCCCAGCCGCCGCTGGCCAGTCAGTCAGCGTCCTCCTCGTGCAGTCAGCCCGCCTACTTCTCGTCCTCCTCCTCCTCCTCCTCCAGATGCACCACGCCGCCCTCCTCCTCCTTGAACCGCGCCCACGCGGCGGGGCTGAGCGCCGCGGCGCGCTCGGCCGTCGCCCTGGCCGTGTCTGGGCCATCTGCCAGCCAGTCTTTGTACCTGTTGATCAGGTGGTCGAGGTACTGTTGCACCTCCCAGAGCTCCGGCACGGTGAAGTCGACGCCTTGCGGCGCGCAGGGTGCAGCGGCGCGCACGGCACGCGCGCGCGGCGGCGGCGGGGTGGGCGCCAGGTGCGCGGCCGGGCGGCGGCCCGCGCGCGCGCGGCGCGCGGCGCTCGCCGGCCCGCGCGGCGGCAAAGCCGCTCAGCCCCCACCCACCGTCGGTGCGCGCGAGCAGAACCTCGCCGAGCCCGTCGAGCTGCACCCAGGGCGGCGCAAAGCCCGACTTTGGGTCAATCAGCAGAAAGACCGCCGGCTGCTCAAACTTGACCCGCGTGTTGAAGTTTGTCGGCGCGAGCTGCTGCAGCGCGAGCGGCAGGCCCAGCAGCACCGGCACGGGGCAGGTGATCCAGGACCGCGCGCCGGCGCAGCGGCCCGGGTTGAGCGGCGCCGCGGCGGGCAGCCCCGCCGCCTGCTCGGCCGTGAGCTCGACGGCGGTCGCGTCCACGCCGTACAGGCGCACGCCCATGACCATCGCTGCCCGCTTCTGGCGCAGGGGCGCGTTGCCGGGCTGCTGGCGGGCACCGTGCGGCGGCGGGCACCGTGCGGCGGTCGGGCAGCAGCGGCAGCGGCGCCGTGCTGGGGTGTGCGCGTGCTGCTGGCCCCCCGCGCGCTCGGGAGGTGCAGGGCCGAGTGTTTCGGGTGCGAAAAGCGCGCGAAAGAGAGAGGCGCGGGGCTTTTGATACCGCCCGCGGCCCTGACGAGCATACCGTTGGGAGGGGCGAAACCCTGAGCCGAGAAGGCGACCGCGCCAGGTCGGTGCCCGGCGTGCGCGGACAGTGCAGCCTCGTCGATGGACGCTGCGACGCCGCGGCAGCGCTCGCCGTCACCCGTCGCGCCCTCGACCGCCGCTGCTGCCAGCTGCTGGCGCCGGCCGCCAGCGCACGCGCAGGGGCTGATGCGACCGCTGAAGAGCCCCCTTCACGTGTGCTGGGAGGGCCCTGCTGCGCCCCTGTGCGATGCGTGCGCAAGCCATGCCGTGGCACGCGCGCGCACGGCGCGCAGGCTGACGGGCCCGCAGCCTGCCGCCCGGCCTGCCCCAGCCAGCTCCTGGCTGCCCCGAAGCTCTGGCAGGCGCTGAGCCAGGTCCCTGATGCTTGTGGTGGCACGGCGCAGATCAGCCGCCTGGACGGACGGGCAGGTCGCGACCAGTGCCGCGGCAGCGGCGGCAACGCCGCGCGCCGCGCGCCGGCCGCGGCGGCACGCTGTTCAGCTCGCATGCAGAACACCAGCTCCTTGCAAGCTCGCCGAGTGCCTGAGCGCCAGGCCGCGCGGGCCTGTGCATGGAGGCGCCGGCTCGACTCGCCATCTCAGGCCGGAATGCCCTCGCGTGCGCGCGCCGCACGCCGTCCCGCACTGTTGCGGACCGATCGACCATCTCTTCCATGACCCGTCAAGCGCGCCTGGTGCAGCCGCGTCAGCGCCTGCGGCCGCGCGGCTGGCGCGCGCGCCCGGCCGGCTGCCCGGCTGGACCGCGCACGCCATAGGCCCCCGCCTCGCCGCGGCGCCCGCCACACGCCCCTCCCACCCCTCCCTCCACACGCCCAGACACCTGCGCCTGCTCGCCGGCGCGCCCCAGGCCACGCGCTCGAGCGTGCGCCGAGCTCCCCCCGCAGTTGCGCCTCGCCAGCCCGTCGCGTCGCGATGGCTCCCCAGACCAAGAAGCGCAGCATCTTCTCGAGCTTCATGAAGGGTGCGGCGCGGCCTCGCAGCCCGCCGGCTGGCCGGGGCGGGCGCGGTCAAGGCGGGCGGTCGCCCCGCCCGCCCCCCCGCGGCGCGCTCTGGCGCTGGTTCCCATCTCAGAGGCCTTTGAACGGGCCCCATAGCCGATCAGCGGGCCAGCGCGGCGCATCGGCGCGCCCCGGCGCGGGGGCGGGTCCAGCCGGGATGCCCCGGCTGGCCGATAGCGCCCGGCCTGGCCAGGCCGCCTGGCGCGCCCGCACCGGCCGCGGTGCGCTGATCGCGTTGCCACCGCCCCGCCGCCGCGACGACGCGCGCAGGCAAGGAGGCGGTGGCGGGCACGCAGGTCACCAAGGCCGGCGCGCCCGCGCCCGCGCGGCGCGCGGAGGGCCCGGTCAAGCCCGCCGCCGGCAAGGCCGGCGCGCCCGTGGTGGCGCCCGTGCGCGTGCCGGCCGGCCCGGGCGCGGCCGCGCCCGCGGCGGAGGCCAAGCCCGCGCCCAAGGCGGAGCACCCCGCGGTGGCCCGCATGCGCGCCGAGGACGCGCGCGCGGCCTGGCAGGCGCGCCCCAGCATCCCCGTGCGCCTGCTGGACAACTACATCAACTTCATGGTCATGGGTGAGCGAGCCGCCCGCGCGCCGCAGCGGCGCTGGCCGTGCGGCGCTGGCAGCCTCGCCGGCGCCGGCGCCGGGCCCGCGCCGCCGCCAGCCAGTCCGGCAGCTCGGGCCCGGGCCCGGCGCACGGCTGGGGCAGCCACGCGGGCTGCCGCGCGCCGCCGCCGCCGCGCGGGCCAGCCCTGGCTGGTGTCGCCCCCTCGCCGCCTCGCGCCCACCCCGCGGCGCCGCCCGCGCGCCGCGACCCAGGCGAGAGCGGCCTGGGCAAGACGACGTTCATCCAGAACCTGACCAGCAGCTACAAGAACCGCCGCCCCGCGGCGCACGACGGCAGCAGCACCAGCCTCTCCGCCTTCCAGGCGCGCGCAGGCTGCTGCCGCGACGCGCGCCGCTCCCTCGCGCTCCCGCTGCGCTCTCTCTGCCCCTGCGCCGCCGCCGTCCCCGCTGAGCCCTGCCCCCCTGCGCTCAACCCCAAACCGCCAGGCCAACCCCGACGCGCTCAAGACGGTGCTGGAGCCGATGGAGGTCAAGGAGGCCGGCCGCCGCCTGCACGTGTCCGTGCAGGTGCGCGCCCCGGCCGCCAGCCCCGGCGCCGCGGCCGCGGCTGCTGCTGCCCGGCGCGCCGCCGGCGGCGCGCCGCCCCGCCCCGGCCCCGCGCGCGCTCCCTCCCTCCCTCCCCGCGGCGCTGCGACCCTGCAAAGCACCCCCGCGGCCCGATCCTCCAACCCGATTCAAACGCCCAATTCGAATTCAAACCCTCAACCCTGAACCCTGCCCGCCCGCAGGACATGCCCGGCTGGGGCGACGACATCAACCTCGTGCGCTACCTCCGCATTGTGGTCGACTTCATCCTCTCTGCGCGCGCCAAGGTGCGGCCCGGCGGCAGGGTTTAGGGTTGTTTTGCAGGTTTTTTGTACCGCGGCGCGGCGCGGTCAATGTTCGGCGGAGCGCGCGGCGGGCGGCGCGGCGGCCCCGACCGCCCACACTCGCACACTCACACACACTCTCACACACTCGCACACACACGCGCCGCCCCCGCCCGCCTCGCAGGACTACGAGCTGCTCGCGGGCGCGCGCGGGCTCAACGAGGCCGCGATGTGCGGCCAGCTCGCACACAGCGTGACGGCGGTCGTCTACTTCCTCAGCCCCCACCGCGTGAAGAAGGTCGACCTCATCATCATGGCCGCCCTCAGCCAGCTGGTGAGTGAGGGGCGTGGCGTGGCTTGACGCGGCGCCGGGGGCTTGGTTGTTTGACGCGAACGGGCTGGCTTTGGCGTGAGAGGCTTTGCCCAAGGCTTGACCCGGCGCGTCGTGTGCAGGCGTCAGCTCAGCCGTGGCGCACGCGAGCGCCGCGCCGCGAGCGCCGCGGGCCGCTGAGCCCCGCCCCGCCCCGCCCTTGCCCGCCCTGAACCCTGACCACCCCTGAACCCCTAAACCCCAGGTCACCGTCATCCCCGTGATTGCCAAGGCCGACACCATGACCGACCGCGAGCTGGTCGCGTTCCGCAAGGAGGTGCGGTGCAAACGGGAGGGAGGGAGGGAGGGAGGGAGGGAGGGAGGGAGGGAGGGAGGGGGAGGGAAGGAGGGAGGGAGGGAGGGAGGGAAGGAGGGAGGGAGGGAGGGAGGGAGGGACGGCCGCAGCGGGCGCGCCGGCGCGCGCTGGCGCCGCTTTCCGCCCGTGCGCGCCCACGCCCACCACGCCCCGTCGCGCCGCGCCCGCGCAGGTGCGCGCGATGCTCGCGGCGCCGTCCAAGTTTGCGCCGTCGGCGGCGCGCGGCCTCGCGCCGCTCGAGTTTGCGGGCTTTGGCTTCGCCCCGGACGTGCTCGCCGACCTCGGCATCGGCGCGGAGGGCCTGCCCCTCGCGCTCATCACCTCGAACGAGCACGAGCCGGTGGGTGTTTCTTTGTGCTGCGCTTGTGCGTTGATCTGTGGATCCACAGATTTGGACTCAAAACGCTGGAGGGGCAGACCGTTGCGGCCCGCGCGCGGCCAAAACAAAACGAAACTCACCACCTGCGCCGCCACTCGCTCACTCCGCCCTCAACCCTGAACCCCAGCTGGCCGACAAGGGCATCGCGGCCGAGCTCGGCCTGGACTCGGCCGAGGTGCAGCAGCCCGTGCGCAACTACCGGTGCGCTGCCGGGGGGGCCTCTGCCGCCGCGGCCGCGCCGCGCCCGCGCGCCGCTTGCCGCTCCCTCAACCCCGGACCACCACTAAACCCCGCCCGCCCGCCGCGCAGGTGGGGCGCGGCGTACGCGCTGAACCGCGAGCACAGCGACCTGCTGACGCTCAAGCGCCTCCTGCTCGGCGACAAGGTGCGGGCGGTGTTTGACTCCCTTTGACTCTTTGGCCTTTTGAGTCGTTGACTCTTTAAGGCTTTGAGTCTTCACTCTTGACTCTTGATCCTCTGACTCGCGCCCGCGCACTCGCGCTCGTCCAACTCGCGCCCAACTTGCGCTGCCTCTCGCCCAACTTGCGCTGCCCGCCTGCCACCCCGCAGGTCGACTCGCTGTACGCGATGCTCGACACCTCCTACGCCCGCTACGTGACCTTCTGCGAGCAGGTGCGGGGCTCACATCAGGGCTCAACAGGGCTCATACCAGGGCTCAACAGGGCTCACATCAGGGCTCAACAGGGCTTAACGGCTTGACAGCTCCGGGCCGAACATGGCTCTGGGCTCGACAGCTCGGGGCTCCACGGCCCAGGCCCAGGCCCGAGGGCTCGGAGGATGCAGGGCGCCCGCTCACGCGCGACCGCGCCCGCCGCGCGCCGCAGTTTGAGGCGAGCGGCAAGCAGCTGCCCCTCATCGTGCAGGCGGCGGCCGCGGCGTGCACGCCCTTCCTGGAGTGTGAGCGCCGCGCGCGCGCGCCGCGCGCCGCCGCCGCCGCGCCCCCCGCCGCGGCCTCGGCGTGCGTGCGTGCGCGCGTTGTCTGCGTGCGTGCGTGCCTGTCCCCTCCCCTCCCCGCTGACGCACATTTCATTGAACACTCACAAACGCACCACGTCACCGCTGCCGCGCCCGCAGACGACGACTACTCCAACGCCAAGAGCGCGCTCGACGCCGCCCAGCAGGCGCGGCCCCATGCGCGCCGCGCCGCGCCGCGCCGCGCCGCGCGCGCTGCACTTGCCCGCGGCTCCGCTCGCTGCGCCCCGCCGCGCCTCGCGCGCGCGGCGACAATTTGAAATCAAAAGCCTCACACCGTTTGAATTCAAACTCAAACGCAGGCCATGTCCACGCTGGTGAGCGAGAACAAGGCCCTCATGGAGCGCATCAACGCCCTCGAGCGCACCGGGGTGAGTCACCGTTTGATCACCGTTTGAAAAGCTGTCACAGAGGGGCCCGCGCGGCGGGCGAGCGCGCGCGCGCCGCCGCCGACCTGCGCCGACCCGCGCCGCCCGCCCGACCCCGCGCCGCGCCGCAGCTGCGCGCGTGAGCGCGCCGCGGCGCCGGCGGCGCCGAGCTTGTTCTGGCCGAGCGGTGGCGTCCCCCGGGCCCGCTGCACACACAAGAAACCCTCCTCACTAGTGCTACGTACGCAGCGCCCCAACGACCGAGCCTATCCAAGTCACGTGAACGAATGACTGCAGCATGGTGGTTGCGTCCGTTAGGCTGTAGCGCATCTGATTCATAGGACCGTGGCCCGGCGCCACCGCGCGCCCGCGCGGCCGCACGAGGGCGATTGAATGACCACCCCCCCCCCCAACCACCGCGCGCCGCACACGAGAGGAGGGCACCGCCGCGGCGCGGCGCGGCGCGGCGGGCGCGCGCGCGCGCGCCGCTCGCGAATTAACTTCCCCCGCACTTGCAGTCCTCCTTGATTGGTTTGGCGCACCGACACTTGCGACCCGCTGCGACGACTCGCGGGCCCGATTGACGACGCCGCCGAACATGGCGGCGGGGCACGGACGGGGCGCCGCACGGCGGGCGCGCCCATACATGGTGTGCGGTGCGTCTGAGACACGGCGGCTGGCCCTGCGGGCGCCGAGCACGCCGGAGCTTCTGGACAGCGACCGGGCCGCGCGCCGCGCGCCCGGACCGGGCGCGCCGCGCGGCGCAGCCCTCCCATTGATCCCTCCCTCTTGACGCGCGCCGCGGGCGCCCGGGCCGCGGCGCCGCCTCGGCGCGCCCGGCGGCGGTGATCTGCGTGTGCGTGTGTCTTGGGCGCGCGCGCGCATGGCCGCGCTGCGCCGGTGGTCAGCTGCTCAATCAACCATCCGCATGTGACCCCAGTGTGTATGCAAACGATGGTCAACGCATGTCCCGGGAGCACCCCCCTGTGTCATCCACCCCCCGGCCGCCGCACCGCCGCACCGCCGCACCGCCGGCGGGCGGCGTCGCGGCCGGAGCTCGAGAACGTGGCGGCGCGCTGACTGCGCACGCGGGCGGGCTGACAGCAACGGCGGCAGCCCCGGTGATGCGTGTGTGTGTGTGTGCGAGGGGTGGGCGGGCGCGCAATGACCGGCTCGCGCGCGGGCGCGCGCGTGCACGCGCGCCGCGCGGGCGTGCTGCCGCCCGGCCGCGCTGCGAAGCGCTGCCGGCGGGCGCCCGCGCGGCCGCGGCGCCGCCGTCCAGCCGATGCCATGCGCTGTAACACAGGCCTGGCAGGCATTCACTGGCGGTTGGTGCCGCGCCGCCGGCTCTGCGCCCGCGGGCGGCGCTCGGGCGGCGCCGCGGTCGCGCGACGGCGGAACGCCAGCGCCAGCCCGCCGGCGTAGAGGCTTGGCGGTGAGGCTCGAACAACGCCAGACCGGGCCTGCGCGGACGGCCAGGCGCCGCGCGGTCGCGGCGCAGTCACCCAAGACAACTGCCGCGCCCCCTGGCGTCGCCGCCTGCCGCCCCCTCCCCGCTCCGCCGCCTGAGTCAGCGCCCACATAACCAAACGAGCTCATCCAAGCCGCGCGCCGGCCGAATCCTCGCCAAACTTGCCGGTGACATTGCTGCTTCGCGGGCCCGCGCCGGCCAAACGCCGCCCTGCCGGGCGCGTGAAGCGTCCCACGCATTGCTGACGCATTTGCGCCGCCCGCGCGCAGGCGTTTTCCGGCGGCGCGAGGAGCAGCGCCCGCCAGCAGCAGCGCCCACCAGCAGCAGCGCCCGCGCGCCCGCATGGCGCCGCGCGGCCGTCGCGACGCCAAGGGCGTGGTGCCCGCGCGACGGGGCGCCGCGCTCCTGGCCGCGCTGCTGCTCTGCTGCAGTGCCGCCGCTGCTGCGGCGGGGCCGGCCGTGGAAGTGCGGCTCGTGTTCGACGGTGAGGCGCGCGCCTGCCGTGGGCGGCGCGCGCCTGCCGTGGGCGGCGCGCGCTGTGGCGGGCCCGCGGCAGCGGCCGGGCGGCGGCAGCAGCGGCGGTCAGCGCAGCCGCGCGCCGGCCGGCGCCCCGCACAACGCGCGCCGCCCGCCTGGTCCCCGCCCGCCGCGCTCGCTCGCAGGCCTCGGCCAGGGCGTGTTCGACCGCAAATACGATGCCGCCACGCGCGCCGCGCTCGCGGCGTCGGCGGGCGTGCCAGAGAGCGCCATCTCGCGCGTCGGCGCGCCGGTGACGCCCGGGCCGGCGCCGACAGCTCCCCCGGCCGCCAAGCCGGCGACGCCCAGCGCGAGCGCCACGCCGGCGCCGGCGCCGGCGGCGGACAAGGCCACGCCCGCGCCCGCGCCAACGCCCGCGCCCGCGCCCGCGCCCGCGCCCGCGCCCGCGCCCGCGCCAACGCCCGCGCCCGCGCCAACGCCCGCGCCCGCACCGGCCAAGACCGCGGCGGCGCCCGAGGCGGCGGCCAAGCCGCCCGCGGCCGCGCCGGCAGAGGAGAATGCCCCGGCAGCGACGGCCGCCGCCGCGCCGGCACCGGCCCCGGAGACGGCGACGCCCGCGCCGGCCAAGGGGGCCCGGCGGCGGCGCCGCCCGCGGAGGAGGCGGCGCCGGCGGCGCCCGCAGAGGAGCCCGCGGCGGCGCCCGCGGAGGAGCCGGCGGCGCCCGCAGCCGCCCCCACCGCGGCGGCCGGCGACGCCGCGCCCGCGCCGGCCCCGGCCCCGGCCCCGGCGCCCGCCACGGCGGCGGTCGCCGCCGCGCCGCGCGCGCCGGTGCCGTCTGCGCTCATCGACGGCCGCGGCGCGCGCCGGCTGCTGCTGCAGCAGGGCGCCGGCGCCGCCGCGAGCGGCGGCGGCATCGCGGCGGAGGCGACGTACGCGATCGCCACGAGCGCGGCCGAGGAGGCGACGAGCCCCGCGGCGATCAACGACAAGCTCCGCGCCGCGGCGTCGCCGCCGGACTATGCCTTCCTCGCCGCCCTGCGCGCCAAGGGCGTGCCGTACGAGCCATCGCTCTACTTCAACGGCGAGCTGCTGCTCGACGGCCGGCCCGCGCTGTCGGGCGCGTCGCGCGGCGGCGGCGCCGGCGGCCTCGGCGGCCTGCCCGGCGCCGGCGCCGACGCGGCGCGCGGCGTCGGCGGGCTGCCGCTCTGGGTGTTTGTGCCCGTCGTCGTGCTCGCGGCGCTGCTCGCCGTGCTGCTGCTGACGGGGACGGTGGTGCTCTGCATGCGCTGCTGCGGCGGCCTGCGCGGCGCCGGCGCCGGCGCGCGCGGGCGCAAGGAGTCGCTCCTCGGCGGCGACGCGGCGGGCAGCCAGTTCCTCGCCGGCGACGTCGGCGGAAAGGGCGCGGGCGCCGGCGCCAGCATCGCGCTCGTCGCGCAGCCGGGCGGCGGCTTTGCGCCGACGCAGGGGTGAGTGAGCGAAGCCTCTCCCCTCCCCCCTCTAGCGCGCGCCGCCGCGGGCCTCACCGACATCTGCTCGCCGCTGACCTGCCGCCTCTCTCTCCTCTCCTCTGCCGCCGCACCGCGCCGCAGCGCGCTGGACCAGCTCAACGCCTCGTTCCCCACCAAGGGCAGCAGCGTGCGCGGGCCCGAGAGCGTCACGTCGGCGGTCACCGCCGCGACGAGCTCCGCCTTCACCGCCGCCACGACCGCGCGCTCCACGGCGGGCCTCGTGGCCACGCAGGTGCGCCGCACGCGCGGCGCGGAGGGCTCAGCGCGTCCCTGCGGCTGGCCCCGCCGCGCACGCGCGCGCGCGGCTCGCGCGCGCACCGCCTCACCGCCTCACCGCCGCCCGCCGCCCGCCGCCGCCGCGGCCGCGCCCGCCAGGACGGCAAGCAGCACCGCAAGCACCGCGCCGGCAGCGCCGGCGGCGACCCCGACGCGGCGGCTCTCGCCTACTACAAGACCCTCGCCGCGAGCGGCCAGCCGGTGCCGATCGGGCACGCGCGCGCGTCGCGGCCGCGCCCCGGCCCCGCCACGATCAAGGTGCCGTCCGTCACGGGGCCGCCGAGCGTGGGCGGCGGCGCCGACGGCGGCGCCGACGCGCCGCCGCGCGGCGCGCGCGACCAGCTGTGAGCGCGCGCCGCCGCGGCGGCGCACGCGCGGCCCGCAAGCGCCCGGGGCTCGCGCGGCGAGAGAGAGGGGATGGGTGGGCACCTGGTGCCGGTGCTGTTGTTGGACTGGGCCGATGATGACTACTAAGCTGGCAAGCGACTCCTCTTGTGCTCTTCAGGGGGGGCCCAGGCGCCTGGTCTTGTCGCGCGCTTGCGCCCGCCCGCACAGCGGCCGCTGCGGCACTCAGGCCGCACGCCCGGGGCGACGCAACGCGGCAAGACGCGTGCGCGCAGCGCTGCGGGCGCCGCGGGCAGGGGGTTGCGGGCTGGGGCGGCTGGGCGGAGGTTCGCAGCGCTGGGGGGGGGGGGGGCGCGCGCGGCCCCTGGTCAACCCACCACCCTCCAAAGGAACGTGCCGCCGTGCTGCGGCGGCGGGACTGCCAGTTTCGGGCGCGCTCTGTTGTTCGCACGCACGCACACGGGCGCGCGCCAGGAGGCGCCGTCCGAGAGAGGTCCGCAGCCGCGCCTACGCACGCGGCCACCTTGTGACGGGTGAATTGAACGGCAGGCGCACGGCGGCGGGGCGGCGAATGCACCAACCACAAACCGGGCGCGCAGGGCGGGCAGGCCGAGGGGCGGCGGGGCGCCCGGGGCGGCGGTCGGGCGCGCGCGCGCCCGGCACGCATACATGCTCACAGGGCGTGTGGGTGAGAGGTCAGGCGGGTCCAGGAGGGGGTGGGGTGGGTCACAGGCAAACACGAGCGACCGTCGCGGCGCGCGGCGGCAGCGGCGCGGTAGTGCGGTGCTTGAGCCCCGAGCCTGCCGACCGGCTTTCGATCGCCCACCCCGGCTGTGGAGCGACCAGCGTCCCGCGCTCGCGCTGGGCTGCGCAGCGCGCACAGGCCCGGCAAACCGATCCGAGCTGCTGCAGCCCCCCGCGACTCCCAAGCCCGCGCACTGGCGCGCCTCGCCGCCAGACGTTGAGATCTCCCGGGCGCGGTGGACCAGGGCGTCAGCTCGGCGGCAGCAGCAGCGGCGGTGCGCAAGCCGACAGCAGCAGCGGCATGGCGGCGCCGGACGAGGCGGCGGCGCCGCGCGCCGGCAGGGAGCCCGCGGCTGCGGCGGCTTCCCAGCAGCAGCAGCAGCAGCAACAGCAGCAGCAGGGCGCGAGCCTGCAGGATCTGTACCTCAAGGTGCGGCCGAGGGGGCCTGCCGCCGCAGCGCCGCCGCCGCGCTGCTGCCAGGCCTCGCGCGCGGTCCCGCCGCGGGGCGCAGCGCCCAGCGCGCCGCCCAGCGCGCCGCGCGCCGCAGGTTCGCGACAAGCCCTGCCGCGTGGCCGACGTGCGCGTCGAGCCGGGCGGCCCCGCGGCGGAGCCGCCCGCGGCGGCCCGCCCGCGCCGCGGCCGCTGCGGCTGCGCCAGGAGATCCTGGACCGGGAGCTCGAGCGCGTCTACGACGCCCGCACGCTCAAGGGTGCGGCGCGCCGCGCAGCGCGCTGCTGCCCTCGCCGCCCGCCGGCGCGCCGCCGAGCTGTTGTTCTTTGATCCAGCTGCACCGGCGGCGTCCGCCGCGCCGCTCGCCCGCCGGCGGTCCCGTCGGCCCCGCTCGCCCCCGCCCCTCAACCCCTGTGAACCCCCGCACGCCCCCAAACCGCCCCCAGAGGTGCACGAGGCGCTCGAGCGCAGCGTGGAGGTGCTGCGCCAGCTGGAGGTGTACGAGGACGTCACGGCGCTCATCGACGCGCAGCCCCTGGTGCGCCGCGGCAGCGGGGTGTTAACTGTTGTTGTTTGACTGTTGTTTGACCGCGTTCAGACTGTTACACCCCTTGTTGCGGCGCTCATTTGACGCGCAGCCCCTGGTGCGCGTCGCTCCGCGCGCTGCCTCGTGTTCAGACTTGCTTGACTGTTTCTTTGACAGTTCTTTTGTTGGCCGCGTTTGGACTGTGTGTGAGGCCGTCAACCTCGCGGCCTTTCCTTCCTTTCCAACTGCCCTTTGCTGACCTGCCCTGTGAACTGCCCTGTGTGTCCGCGCCGCAGAGCGAGCCCGACGCGTGCAGCGTGCAGCTCGTGCTGACCGAGGTCGGGCGCTACAGCTTCAAGGGCGGGACCTACACACAGGCGCGTGCGCGGCGGGCGGCGGGCGGGGCGCGGGGGCTCGCGGTCGCGCACGCGCACGCGCTCGCGTACGCGCACGCCCGCGCCCACGCACGCACCCACGCGCATGCGCACGCCAACGCGTGCCCGCAGGGCGGCGAGTACAGCGTGGAGGGCAGCGTGACGGCGCGCAACGCGCTCGGCGTGGCCGACCAGTGGGCGCTCACGGGTGCGGCGGGGAGAACCTCAAAGCCTCAAAACCCGAGCCCCCCGCCGCCGCCGCTGCCGCAGGCGCGCGCTCACGCGCACCCGTGCCGCCGCGCCGCGCCGCGCCGCGCCGGCGCGGCACTCCAGGCGAGCTGGGCACGCGCGCGAGCAAGAACTTTGCGGCGAGCTTCCGCCTCCCGCGCGCGGGCGGGCGCGGCGTGACGCCCGAGCTGCGGCTTTACCAGGTGGGGCGCAGGGTTTAGGGGACGCCAGGGAGAGTTCTGGGGTCGGCAGGAGGGCTGTCCGCGTCACAGCGAGGAGCCCTGACGCACGCGTGCGCGCGCATCAACCCTCGCACGCCCCCCCCCCCCCTCTGCCCCCGCCAGGCGTTCAACAACCAGCAGCTGCACAGCTCCTGGACCGAGGCCATGCGCGGCGTGAGCGTCGCGCTCTTCAGGTGCGCCGCCGCCAGGGCGCAGGGCTCAGGGGGGCGGTTTGTTCGACCCCCCCCCCCCCCCCCCCGCGCCCCCCGCCCCCCTCCCCCTGGCCCGCCGCGCAAGCGCCGGCCCGCCCCGCGGTGTGCGCCTGGGCGCCCCCGCTGAGCCGCGCCCGCGCCCGCCGCCGCGGCCGCCGCCGCGGCTGCCGCGCAGCGCGGACGACCCGGGTCTGTCAGTGACGTATGAGTACGGCTGGCGCAGCCTGCTGGCCGGCGCGACGGCGAGCAAGCCCGTGCGCGCGCAGGTGGGGCGGCCGGGGCCCGCGGGGTCGGGGGCGCGGTGCAGCGCGGGGCCGGGCGGCGCGGCGCGCGGCGCGCGGCGCGCGGCCCTGCGCCCTCCCCGCGAGGGCCCTGAACCCTCCTCGCGAGGTTCAGGTTTAAGCGCCCCCCCCCCCAAAACCCCGACCCCAGGCCGGGGACTACCTGAAGGCGGCGCTGCGCGCCACGTGCGCCTTCACGGGCGGCGGCCGCAACACGGCAGAGGTGCTGCCGACGCAGGTGCGCGCGCGGCCCGCCGCCCGCCGCGGTTGGGAGCGCGCGCCGCCGCGCGCCCACGCGCGCGCGCGCGCCGCCGCGCCGCCGCTCCCCCGCGCGCGCGCAGGGCTGGGCGCTGCGCCTGACGGGCGAGGTCGGCGGCGTCGCGCCGGGCGCGGCGTCGCTGCGCTACGTGAGGCAGCAGGCCCACCTCAGCTGGGCTGCGCCGCTCGCCGAGCAGCTGAGCCTGCACGTGGAGGCCGCGGCGGGTGCGGCCGCGCCGGCGAGGCCGCCCACCACCGCCGCGGCGGCGGCGCCCCTCTCCCCCTCGCTCCCTCGCTCCCTCTCTCCCTCTCGCGCCGAGCCGCCGCGCCGCCGCGCCGCCGCCGCCGCCGCGCGCGCAGGCGCGCTGCTGCCGTGCTGGGCGCCGCGCGGCGGCGCGGCGCGGGGGTCGCCACTGCCGGAGCGCTTTTACTTGGGCGGCGTGGAGAGCAACCTGCGGGGCTTTGACACGCGCGGCGTCGGTGCGCGCGGGGCGGGGTGGGGGCTTTCAGGGTTTATCAGGGTTGACCAGGGAGCAGCGCTCGCGGCCGGGGCGGCGCTCGCAGCACAGGGTTTTGCGCCCACAACCCCCGTGCCGCGCCGCCCGCCGCGCAGGCCCGAGCGAGCCGCGCCGCCAGGGCGCCGCGGCGCGCGGCAGCAGCGGCGGCGGCGGCGCGGAGCCGCCCGCGGCGGCGCACGGTGCGCGCCGCGCGCCGCGCACCGCGCGCACCCCTCCCCTCCCCAACCCCTGCTGCCCCAACCTGCCGCCAACCCCGCCCCCGCTCTCGCACCCTCGAAACCGCTCAACCCTAAACCTCGCCCTAAACCCCGCGCAGGCGGCGCCCCGAGCCGCGACGCGCTCGGCGGCGACCTCTTTGCAAACATCTACGCCGCGCTGCTGCTGCGCCTCCCCGGCCGCGCCGGCGACGCAGGCGTGTTTGCGCACGCGTTTGCCAACGGCGGCTCGTCGGCGCTGCTGCCGTGCGGTGCGGCGGGCGGGGCGCGCGGGGCGCGCGGCACGGCACGGGCGCGCAGCACGGCGCGGGCGGTGGCGGCGGCCGACGCGCGACCGCGGCGCGACCCGCAGGCGCCGGCGGCGAGGGCGGCGGCGCGCGCGGCGCGCTCGGCGCGCTCGCGGAGCGCCTGCGCGGCGGCGCGGCGGCGGCGGGGCAGAGCTTCCGCTGGAGCGCGGGTGGGCGCGCCGCGCCGCGCTCGGGGGGCGCTGCCGCTCAAGCCCCAAACCGCCCTGGGACCTAGTCCCCTCCCTGCCTGAGCCGGCCCTCCCTGCTGCTGCCCCCGCGCGCTGCCCAGGCGTCGGGCTGGTGTTCCCGACGCTGCTCGGCCGGCTGGAGGCCAACTACTGCTGGGTGCTGACCGCGGGGGAGCACGACCGGCTGCGGCGGGGCTTCTCCTTCGGCTTCGCCGCCAACATGGGCCTGTGATGGCTGTGATGGCTGCCGCGCGCGGCGCCAGGGGCGTCGCTCGCGAGGCGGCGGCGCGGCGCGGCGCGGGCGCGGCGCGGGCGGCGGCGCCGGCGGCGGCAGCGCGTGCGGCGGCGGCAGCGCCTGCGGGCGTGTGCGGGCGTCTGCGGGCCCACGGCGGCAGGATGGGCCGGGAGGCGCGGCCTGCCGCGCGCTGGGCGAGCAAATCGGGCGGCGTCATCTCGCCCCGGCGACCGGCTTCCCGGCCTTCGCGACGGGCCGCGCCTGCTCCGTCTGATGTCAGCGCGTCAGTCGAAATCGGCCGAGGCAATGCCGCTCGACGGCGGCACCACCGCCCGCCAGACTGCTGCCGGCCGCGCGACACAACCCTGGCGCCGGCGCGCTGCCTGCTGCCCGGCCCCGGTCGCGCGTCCAGTGCCGGCCATCGCGGCTATCGCGCCCCCGCGCCCGCGCGCCCCCGCCCCGCCCCTGGCAGCCGGGTGCTGCCCCGCCCTGCATCGGCCCTTCACCCCCCCGCGGCGGCGAGCGCGGGGCCCAGGCTGACGGTCC
Source organism: Scenedesmus sp. PABB004 (assembly GCA_014905635.1). NCBI lineage: Eukaryota > Viridiplantae > Chlorophyta > Chlorophyceae > Sphaeropleales > Scenedesmaceae > Scenedesmus > Scenedesmus sp. PABB004. Next base: position 317,299 of record JABVCE010000017.1, read on the forward strand.
CGCCTCCCGACCACCCCGCCGGCATGGCGGTGGTGACGCAGACGCACACGGCGCTGCGGCCGACGAGCCTGGCGGTGGTGCAGGAGGGCCCGCCCGGCGCCGTGGCCAGCCCCAGCCCGCCGCCGAGCCTGTACGACGACCTGCCCATCGTGGTGCAGGCCAGCGAGCAGAAGGCGCTCAAATCGGAGGTGCGCGGCGCTCCAGCGCGCGCCCGGCATTCGCGCGCCCCACGTGCACGCCCGACGCGCAGCCGTGCGGCCACCGCGCCGCGCCGGGAGCCGCTCCGGTGGCGTGCCGAGCTGAGGGCAACCAGAGGGCCAGCGCGCGCGCCCTGACCAGGGCGGGAGCTGCTGCTGTCCCGGGCGAGCAGGCGGCAACCCGCCCGCCCCCGCCCGCCGCGGCCCGGCGCCGACGCGCAGGACGTCATCTACGTGCGCCGCGTCGACCCGGGCCCGGGCAACGTGCACAGCATCTTCATGGTCTGCGACGGCCACCAAGGCCCGGGCGCGGCGAACCACCTCGTGCAGCACATGCCCGGCCTGCTCGGCCAGCTGCTCCCGCCGGCGCTGCCGGACTGGCAGGACATGCGGTGCGCCCCGGCAGTGCTCGCCGGGGCAGCGCGCGCGGCAGCGCGCGACGCAGCCGGCGGCGGCGGCGGGCGCGGCCGGTGCCGCGCGCACCGGCGCCCGCCCACGCGCCCCGCCGTCTCCCGCCCCGCGCGCCCCCAGGGCGGTGAATGAGTTCGCCGAGAAGGTCCGCCGCGCGATCAGCACCGCGGCGGTGCTGCTGGACAACGACTACGCGGCGACGGAGGAGACGGCGGGTGCGCCGCGCCCCCGCCGCGTCCGCGCCGCGCCCGCCCCGCGTGCGGCCTTCCGCCCGCCCGCCCGGCCCGCCCGCGGCGCCGGCGCCGGCCCCGCCCAGCCCTCAGCCCAGCCCTCGGCCCACAGCCCTCACGCCCGCAACCCCGCTCAACCTCCGTGCAACCTCCCGCCCCGCAGGCACGACGCTGACGATGTCGGTCGTGTCCGGCTGGCTGCTGACCGTCGCAAACGTGGGCGACAGCAACGCCGTCATCGACACCGGCGACAGCGTGAGCGAGATAACCTACAGCCACCGAATCCAGGCGCGGCGCGCTGCGCAGCTGCGCGGCGGCGCGGCACGCGCCGCGGCGCGGGAGCGCGGAGCGCGGACGGCGCGGCGCGGGGGTCGGGAGCGCGGACGGCGCGGCGCCCCAGCCAGCACCTGAACCACCACCACCCGCTGCCGCCGCCGCCGCCGCGCGCAGGTCAACAAGGGCGAGCAGAACCGGCTGCGCCAGGCGGGCGCGCAGCTCGCGCCGCTGGGCTTCCACCTGCAGGTGCGCGGCGCGGAGGGGCGCCGCGGGTCCGCGCAGGGCGCCCCACCGGCGCGGCGCGCACGCGCGGCGCTCCGACCGGCGCGCCGGCCCCGACACGCCGCGTGCGCCGCCGCCGCCGCCGCCGCGTGCGCCGCGCAGGGCCCGGCGAAGCCTCAGGAGATGGGCGTCGGCCCGCTGCGCATGTGGCCGGGCGGGCTGTGCGTCAGCCGCAGCATCGGAGACCTCGACGCGGGTGCGCGCCGCCGCGCTGCCGCCCGCGCTGCCGCCCGCCGCCGCGCCGCCTCTCCTCCCCCTGTCGCAGCCCCTCTTGACCCCCGCCGCGCCCGCCCGCCCGCTGCGCGCGCGCCGCGCAGGGCCGCTGATCGTGCCGATGCCGCACGTGCGGCAGGTGCTGCTCACGCGGCACCGCGCGCTGCGGCTCATCATGGCCAGCGACGGCCTGTGGGACCTCATGACCTTCAGGTGGGTGTTAGTTTAGCTGTTATTTGACTGTTATTCAGGAGTTCAAAACAGAGCTGCTCCTAGGAGCTCAAAAGGGAGCTGTTTGGAGCTCGAACGCCCCCCTCCCCGCTCTCGCTCTCGCTCACGCGCGCGCGCCCCGCGCACGCCCCGCGCGCGCCCGCGCGCCCGCGAGCGCAGCAAGGCGGCCAAGAGCGTGCGCCACAAGCTGCCGCACCAGGCGGTCAGCACGCTCTGCTCCATGGTCGCGCGCGACAAGCGCATGGCGGACGACGTAAGCATCATCATAATTGACCTCCTGCCCCCGCCGGGCGTCGGCGTGATGCCCGCGCAGTTCCCCGCGTCGGCGCTGCAGGTGGGCAGCGCGCTGGCGCGGCCGCGCGGCGCGGGCGGGCCGCGCGGCGGGCGAGCGGGGTCCGGGGCTGCGGCTCACACCCCGCGCCCCGCCCGCGCAGGCCGGCGCCAAGGGCGGCGGCGGCGGCGGCGGCGGCGCTGGCGGCGGCGGCGGCGCTGGCGCCGGCGGCCGGTCGAGCAAGTCTGGCGGCGGCGGCGGCGGGCTGTTCAGCTGCTTCAAGTCGCCCGCCGTGGAGGAGGAGGAGCCGCCCGCGAGCTACGCCCACACGGGCGCCGCGCCAGTCGCGCACGCCAACCTGGGTGCGCGCGCCCGCCCTGCGCGCGGTCGCCGCCGCTGCAAAACACAGCAGCACATCGCAATAACAACATGACACCCCCCCCCCCCGCCCCGCGGAACGCAGTCGTGCCGACCGGCCCGCTCGCGCGGCCGTGGGGCGGGCTGGAGTTTCTGGCCGACGTGGACTGCCACGAGGCGTACCCGATGCACGGCGCGCAGCTCGCGCGCGCGTCGGTCTCGCTCGCGGCGCGCGCGTCGCCGCCGCCGCGCGGGCGCACCGACTACACAGTGCACGGCGGCACGGTGCGGCGGCGCGCCCGCGTGGGCCGCAGGCGGCGCGCGCCAGTGGGCGGGGGCGGGCCAGGGGCGCGCGGGGCGCGGCGCCGCGCGCCGTACGCGCCGGCCGCGCCGCGCCCACGCCGCGCGCCACGCGCCGCACGTGCCGCGCCGCAGCAGGCGCACACGTTCAACGCCGACGTGAGCTGGCACTCGGGCGCGACGCAGCACGGCGGCAGCGGCCTGCCGACGTTCCTCTCGCAGTCGCAGCTCGCCGCGCTGCAGGCCAACGGCCCCGCCGCGGCGGCGAGCATGACCCTGTCCGGCCCCAGCGCCCTCGGCGAGCCGCCGCCGCTGCCGGGCGCGACCGCAGCGCCGCCGCCGGGGCCGCGGCACCCCGTGCACCGCCCCGTCGCGGCGCCGCCGGCGCCCGGGCCGGCCGGGCGCGCGCAGCTCCTGGCAATGATGGGTGAGGCGATGCAGGACGACAACAACCTGCAGGGCCACATGGCCGAGGCCGGCGGCGGCGGCGGCGCGCCGCCGCCGGAGGGCCGCGTGCACGGCGTGCGCCCGCTCGCGGCCTGCCCCACGCACGTGTTCCCGACGCAGGCGTACGACGCGCCGGCCGGCGGCACCGCGGAGGCCGCGGCCGCGGCCGTCGCGGCCGGCGGCGGCCGCGGCGGCGGCGCGCGCGGCTTCGGGCCGTCGAGCCCCGCGGCGGGCGCGCTGCTGCGCAGCGCGAGTGCCGAGTTCGAAAACCCCGACGGCTCGGGCGTGTATGTCGCCGGCGACGACGGCGCGCTGCTGCCGCCGGGCCGCGTCGCCGCGCCCGGCCGCGTCGTCGGCGTCGCGTCGGCCGCGCCGGTCGCGAGCCACTATGGCTCCGCGCCCATCGCGCCGCTGCGCAGCGGCAGCGCCGCGGCGGTCGCCGCGGGCCGCCACGGCGGCAGCCTGAGCGCCGCCGCGGCGGCGGCCGAGGCGGAGGAGGAGGAGGGGCTGCGCCAGCGCGGCGTGCGCAGCGCTCTCTATGGCGACGGCATCTGAGCGCCGCGCCGCGCGCTGCTGCTGCAGGGGGCTGCAGGGCTGCCGGGCGCGATCTCGCCCCCCCGGGGGGCTCGCTTGATTGAAGCAAGCAAGCAAGCGCCGCGTGTGCGTGTCTCTGTGTGCGCCCCCCGTTGGTGTGCGTGCGCGGCGCCGCGGAGGTGTTGACAGCAGGCGCACGAGCCATTGGGTCGGTCGTTGCGGCTCTTGCGATTGAACGGACGGCGCGGCAGGCGCTGCTGCTGCTGCTCAGACCCACGGGGGCCGCTGCCACGCGGGCGCGCGCGCGCGTGAGACCGCCGCGCCGCGCCGCCGGCCTGCCCGGCTGGCGTCCCGTGCTGGGGTGGGGGGACACTGCGCTGCGGCGCGTGCTCGTGCTGCGCGCCGCCGGCGCGCGCCGGCATGCGCCCGGCAGGCCGCGCCCGCGCCGTGCGCGGCGCCGGCCGCGTCGGCGGTGGGCGCCCGCGCCCGCTGCTGCGCGGCCGCCGACTTTGGCGCCGCACCATGTTGATTTCGTGCATACAGCATGCCCGCCGTGCAGCCGGGGCGCGCCGCTGCGCGCCGCTGCGCTGCGTCGGGCGGCGACGCCCGGGCCGTCGAACAGCGGTGGGGCAACCTGCATGGAGGCGGCTCAGCCCGCAGGGCTGCTGCTGCCTCTGCTTTCGGAAGCGCTTCCACGCCACGCGTGTACTTCCGGGGCCCGGCCCGCCCGGCCCCGGCACCCTTGCCGGCGCGCATTGGCCCGGCCGAGGGTGCGTGCCACGTGCGCACACGTGGCGAGCCACGCGACACATGATGGTGCGGCGGTCGGCCACGGTCAGTCAATCAATCAGGCGATCACATCACACAGTAGCCGCCGCGAGCGGCGATGTACCAACCATCATGGCGCGGCGAGTGTTTCAGCGTGTGTGTGCGTGTGTGTGTGCGTGTGCGTGCCGTGTGCTGTGTGCTGTGTGCTGTGTGCGCGTGTGTGCGCGTGCGTGCTGTGTGCTGTGTGCGCGCGCTGCGTGGCACGGCAGGCGCGGCCTCGCGCCGCCGGCGTCGCTTACCGGCGGCGCGCCCGCGCGGGCGCGGCCGGCCCCCGTGCCGGCGCGCGCCCCGTCGCCGCATAACGCCCACCCGCCCGGCAGCCCACCACCACGCACGTGTGGCCTGCTGCTGCTGCTCGCCGGCCCGGGGCTTTTTGGGGGGGCTCTGGGGTCTCGGCCATATGCTTCCATCATCTCTTGGCCTTGCTGCTGCTGCTGCTGCTGCAACTGCCGTCGCCCCGACGGCAGCGCCTGCCTGCCGCGCTGCGCCGCGCGCACTGCGCTGCCGGCAGCTGCGGCCCCTGAGCGAGCGCGAGCGCGGGCGGCAGCGAGGCAACAACTCGAATTTACACAACCTCGACCGACGCAGCGCCACGGCTGCCCGCCCGCAGCAGCAGCAGCAGCAGCAGCAGCAGAGGCAGCGCCGCCCACGGCAGGCGCGCGGCGGGCGCAGAAGTTGCGCGCCCCGCACGTGCATGCATGGCGTGCGCGCGCTCGCACGAGCGCGCAGACGACGCTGGCGCCGCCAACACACATTTAGCAACGCCCCGTGGACTAGAGTACACCGCCGCGTGGTGCCGCCAGATCAAAGCAAGAGAGCAGAGAGAGCAGAGAGCAGAGAGCAGAGCAGCGCAGCAAAACGGGCCCCGCCCCGCCAACACCAACGCGCAGCCGCCCGCCCATTCAGCCGCCGGTGCGGCGGCCACACGCGCGCACGCCCGCCCCGCGGTGCAGGTGCGCCTCCCTGGGACTCCTGGTCCTCCCCTTGCCCCTCCCCTTCCCCTTCCCTCCCCGCCCTCCCACGCCAACATGCGTGCACACGTGGTGGTTCAAAAACCCGGGCCGGCAGCGCCGCAGAGCGCGGCGCGCAGCTCGCCCGGGCGGGCTCGCGCGCGGGTTGGTTTCGGCGGCGGCGCGCCGGCGCCGGCGGCCCCGGTTTAGAGGCCCCCTAAACCCTCCAACCCTAAACCCTAGGCGGAGAGGCGTCAGGCAAAGACCTTGAAGGACCCCCAGGCCTCGGCGATGCTGTAGATACTGCCGACGGTGCCGAGCACGCCGATCACGCCTGCGGGGGTGGTGGGGAGGGGCAGAGCGGCGGCGCGGGGCAGAGCGAGACGGCGGCGCGGGGCGGCTTGAGGCGGCGGCGGCGCGGGAGAGACATGCACGCCACACCCGAGGCCCCGGCGCGCCCCACGACCAGACCCCCTCGCACTCCTAAACCCTGCGACTCAAGCAACCTCTGCTAAACCCTGCGACTGCGACTCTCAAAGCCCCGCCTCACCCGTGATGCCGACCAGGAAAACGTTGACGGCCCACTCCAGGCCCCAGCGCTCGGGCTGCTTGTACAGCAGCCAGAAGAGCGGCGGCAGCAGGAAGGTGGTGGGCGTGATGGCGATCGCGCCGACGAGGCCCTGCGGCGCGGGGTTTAGGGAGAGGCGCGGCGCGGGGAGACGGGGTCAGGGTGGGTGAGAGGGGAGAGGGAGAGGGGGTGCGCAGGGTGGAGGGAGAGGGGGAGGGGGAGGGGGCGGGGGAGGGGGCGGTGGCAGCAGCGGCGGCGGCAGCGGCGCACCATGAGGCTGGAGAAGAAGGGGATCTGGGGTTTAGGGGGCGGGGGCGGGACGGGGCGGGCGAGGGTTTAGGGTTCAGGCATGGGCTGGCGCCGCGCGCCGCGCGGTGCGCGGCTGGAGGGGCTGCGTGTGCGTGCGTGAGTGCGTGGGGGAGGGGGCGGCGGGGCGCGCGCGCGCGCGGGCGGGGCGGGGCGGGGGCGCGCACCACGATGCCGACCACGGTGACGGCGGCGACGTAGCTGAGGCGGATGGCGGTCGCGAGGAAGGGGTTGACGCGCGCCGCGCCGCTGTTGCAGATTTGGGGGGGCGGGGGCGGGGTTGAGGGTTGAGGGTTCAGGGGGGCGTCGTCGGGCGCGGCGCGCGGCGAGAGTGGGGCCGGGCCGGGCCGGGGCGCGCGCGGCCGCGCGCGCGGGCGGGCGGGCGGCGCTGCTCGCAGCAAAGCGCGAAACAAGAGGGCCAGGGTTTTGCGTCGCGCCCCTAAACCACGCACGTGCGGCGCCTGATGTCGACCTCAATCATCTGGAAGACTGGCTGCGTGTAGACCTGGTACGCCGCCGCGACGTGGACGACCACAAACATGTCTGTTATTGTGTTATTTGTGCGACGGCGGGGTTTTAGTTGAGCAGCGGGGGCGGGGTGTTAGGGCGCGAGCGGGGGGTCGAGCGGCGCGGGTGCGGGCGCGGGGCGGCGGCGCGGCGGCGAGGGGCGCGGCGGCGCGGCGCGCACCGGCCATGGCGACGACCCAGCTGTACGGTCCGTGCGTGAAGGAGAGCAGCACGTTGTCCGCGACGCCGATGCCAAACGCCTGCGGTTCAGGGGTTTGAACGGGGTTTGTGGCAGCGCGGCGGCGGCGGCGGCGTTGCGGGGTCAGCAAGGGGCTGAGGAGAGGGCCGCCGACGCGGCGGCGGCCCGGGTGGCGCGGCAGCGCCCACGGGCGCGGCAGCGGGCGCGGCAGCGGGCGCAGCGCAGCCGCGGGCGCGGGGCGCGGCGGGGCGGGGCCCAGACAAAACCCTCGCTCCCTAAACCCTCGCTCTCCCTAGCCGCTGCTCACCCAGAAGCCCACGATCGACACGCCAAAGTAGGCGAGGCCGGTCACAACAAAGGTGATGTTCACGCCTTTTAAGGGGGAGGGGAGGGGGGGGGGCGGGAGGGTGAGGCGGTGTGTGTGGGTGTGTGTGGGGGCGTGCGTGCGTGCGCGGCGGCGGCGCGCCGCGCGCGCGCACGGCGCGGCGCGCGGGCCGCAGGGTGGCGGCCGCACCGCGCATCATCGCGGGCACGCTGCTCGCCGGGTGCTTGCCGCCGATCGGGATCGTCGCCTGGGGTGGAGTGCGGGGGCGGCGGCCGCGGCGTCGGCTCGCACGCCTCCGCGCGCGTCCGCCGCCTCTGCCGGCCCTCGCAGGCCGTCGCCGCTAAACCCTCGCCCCCTCGGGACCCACCTGGATCTCGAGCGCCACGTTGTGCCCGCCGTATGCAAAGAGCACGCTGGAGATGGCGTTGAAGATGCCCATCGTCCGCGACACGGGCGACCGCGGCACCTGGCGGGGGGGGGGGGGGGTGAGAGGGAGCGCGCGTCGGGAGATGCGTGCGTGCGAGGCGCGTCGGGCGCCGGTCGCCCGCCGCCGGGGCGTTGGTCAAACCCCCGCCGGCGTTTGACCGCCGGTCAACCGGCGGTCAACGCACCGCCATGGGGTCGTAGCCGACGCTCCCGTGCGGTGGGTTGACCGTCGCGCTCATCGCGACGGCGATGGTGCAGTAGGCGACGCTCATGATGGCGCCCAGCAGCGAGACGAGGCTGAGCTCGTTGAAGCTCGGCAGCTGGCGGGGTTTAGCGGGCGCGGGCGGGCGGGCGGGCGGGCGAGCGGGTTTAGTGGCGGGGCGGGTGTTTGTTGGTGTCGGGCGCGCGCGCGCGCGCGAGCGCGCGCGCGTCCCGGCCCTCCTCCGCTGGGCATCAAACAACCCCGAGGCGCCCCCCTTCAGATCTTTAACACTTAAACCCTAAACCCTAAACCCTCGACACCCACCAGGGAGAGCAGGAGCTGCAGGCCGCCAAAGATGACGTAGAAGGGCCACTTGCCCATGTAGGCGGTGCCGCCGCGCGACACAAAGTTGGAAAAGGCGGCCAGGCTGCGCGCGCGCGGGAGGGAGCGGAGAGGGAGGGGGAGCGAGGGAGGGAGGGAGACGGGGAGAGAGCGTGTGAAAGTGTGAGTGTGCGTGAAAGTGTGAGTGTGTGTGAGAGGGGGGAGGGAGGGGCGAGCGGGGCGCCCGCGCGGCGCGGCGGCGGTCGCGGCGGCGCCGCGCCTGTCGCCGCCGACGACAGTGTAGGTGATGGCGATGCCCACGAGCACCGCGAGCTGGAAGGGCATCAACACGAGCTTGCCGCGCCGCTTGCCTGCAGCACGGCAGAGGCACGGCACGCGGCGGCGGCGGCGGCGGGTCAGGACGCGCGCTCTCGCCCCTGGCCGGCGAGGCCCCCCCCCCCGCAGGCCGCGCTGACGCAGGGCCCTGGCACTAGCAAAACCCAGGGCGCTAAACCCAGGGCTTAAGTAACCCAGCGCGCGCACCGAGGATGTAGGTGCTGAGCTGGTCGTAGCGGTCCATGCGGCGCAGGCCGCCGGCCTCCTTGGCGTCCAGGTCGGGCACCTGTAGCGCGCAGCGGCGCGGCGCGCGGCGCGGCGTTACGAGCGAGGCGCTGATGGCAAGGCGCGGCCCCCCCGCGCGCCGCCGCCGGGCGGCGGGGCGGGCAGGCGGGGCGGGCAGGCAGAAAAGAGGGAGAGAGGGAGGGAGGCGGGACGCGGCGCGGGGGCTCGCCGCGCCGCGCGCGCCGCACCTCGTGCATGTAGACGAGCTGCTTGTAGGTGTACCAGCTGCGGTTGGCGATGCAGAGGTTGTTGTTGCAGAGGTGCGGGGGCGCGGCGCGGCGCGGCGGGCCGCTGCTGCTGCGCGCGCGCCGCACCTGACCCAGAAACTGAACAGCAGCATGATGACGCCGCCGGCCCAGCCGAGGTGGGAGAAGACCGCGGGCAGGCCCAGCACGCCGGCGCCGACCCTGCGCGGCGCGCGGGCGCGCGGGCGCGGCGCCGCGCGACTCAGCGCGGAACGCTCGCAGCTGGCGCGCCGCGCGGGGGGGGGGCGGCGGCGGCGCGGCCGCGGCGCTCACATGCCGGTGACGGAGTGGTAGGCGACATCGAGCCTGCGGAACGGCCGCGGCGTGCGCGGTGAGGGCGGGCGCGGCGGCGGCGCGGAAGCGGCGGCGACGCGCCGAGTGTTGCGTGTGCTGGGCGGCGCCGCGGCTGCTCCTGTCGACCGAGCACACCAAATGCGTCGCCTCGACGCTGCCCGCACGGCCCCGGCGGCGCCAGGGGCGAAACGCGCGCGCGCAACAGCATCGCGCCGGGCGCCCACCAGTTGGCGGTCCGGCGGGCGTGCGGGTCCTCCACCTCCACGGTCAGGTCTCCCGCCTTGGGCTCGCCAACGACGGTGGGCATGGCGGCTGGCAGGTGTGGGGGAGCGAGCGAGTGCGGGTGCGGCCTCGGCGCTGTCGGCGGGGGGCTCGTGAGCTGCGGCCGAGGTCCAGCTCAGCAAGCGCAGAGTGGGGGGCGCGCGCGGCGGGCGGCTGGACATGTCCGGCGGCGGCGGCGGCGGTCCAGGTCACTCTTCATGTGCAGATCTAAAAAACGGGTTACGAGTGCGAGTTTGGGCCCTGTGGCAACGTTGGGGCCTCAAACAAGGGCGGCTGAAGTTGCCCTGGGCCGCACGGCGCCCAGCGGCCACGGCCGCGCTGCGCCGCCGCTGGCGAGCGCCTGCGCCGGCGGGCTGCACCAGCGTTGCGGTTGCAATCTGATCGCTTAACATTCCTTTAAGCCCGTCCAGCCCCTGCGTGCGCCTGACCTCGCGCCCGGGCGCACGGCGCAGCCAGGCAGGCGGCGCGCGAGGCGGCGCACCGCACGTGTGGCAATCACGTGGGCTCAGCGACGACTCCCTTGAGCACGCGCGGCGCGCCTCAGCACTCCACCTAATGCCTTGCGACACACACACACACCTCACACACACAGCACACGCGCGCCGCCACCGCGGACCGCGCAGCGCCCCGAGCCTGCACGCCGGCGCGCCCGCGTGTGCAGCGCGGGAGGCAAGTCGGACAGCGGCCGGGCCACCGCGGCCCGCACCCGGCCACTCGCGCCAGCTCGCGCGCCGCGCAGCCGCCGGCCACTCACGCGCGCTGCGGCTGCGCCTCCGGCGGGCGCGCCGCGGGCGGCCCCATCGGCTGCGCGCCGCCGCCGCTCGCGGCGCCGCCGCCCGGCGCCGGCAGCGCGAGCGGCGCGCCGCCGGCCTCGCGCTGCGCGGCCGCCGCGGCGCCGAGGTTTGCCAGCGCCTCGGCGACCGACGCGGGGTCGACGCCCGCCGCCGCGGCGGCCGCCTGGAACGCGCTCGTCAGCGCGGCGGCCGCCTGGTCGGCCGTGATTTCGTCGCCGCCGCCGCCGCCGTCGGGCCCGGCCGTGCCGCCGAGCAGGCCAGTCAGCCCCAGCACGCCCTCCAGGTGCGCGGGGTTGACGCCCGCCGCGCTCGCGGCCGCCGCGACGGCGGAGAGCAGCTCCGCGATGCCGCCGCCGTCGCCGGCGGCGTCGGGCGCGGCGCCGGCGCCGCGCGGCGCCGGCGCGGGCGGCACGCCAAACGGCGGCACCGCGGGCGGCGCGAGCGTGGAGGGGTCGGACACCGAGGCGTCGGCGCTCGCGAGCGACGCCGACGGCACGCCGAGCACCCGAGCGGCGCCGGCAGCCCCAGGTGGCCGGCGCCGGCGGACGCCGGGTACGGCGGCGGCGGCCCGCCGCCGAGCCCCGCCGCCGCGGCCACCGGCGCGGGCGCCCCTGCGTCCGAGGCGCGCAGGCCGAGCAGCGCGCTGGCCGCCTGCGCGGGCGACGGCCCGCCGCCGCCGCCGCCGCCGCCGGCGCCACCGTACTGCAGCGGCTGCGGCGGCGGCGGACCCATTGGCGGCGGCAGGCCGCCGCCGCCGCCGCCGTACGGCACAAAGCCGCCGCCGTCGCCGGCGTCGCCGCCGCCGTACGCGGCCGCCGCGGCGGCCTCGCGCTCCTCGCGCTCGCGCGCCTGCTCCGCGAGCGCCTCGAGCTGCGCCTGGCGCCGCTCCTCCTCCTCGGCGATGGCCAGCTGCTGGCGCAGCCGCTCCTCCGCCTCGGCTTTCTGCTGCTCCAGCGCGGCGCGCGCGGCGCGCTCCGCGTTGCTCGGCCGCCCCCGGCCGCGCTTTTTAAACGGATTGAACGACTCCAGCGCGGCGCGCGCCTCGGCCGCCGCGCGCGCCGCGAGCGCGGCGGGGTCGGGCGTGGCCATTGCCGCGTCGATGAGCGCCGCCGGCGGCGGGCCGTCCGGCAGCGCGACCAGCCCTGCGGCGTGGCGGCGCCGCGGCGGCGGTGTGGCTCGGAGCGCGGTGCGAGGTGGGGCGCGCGTGCGCAGCGGCAGCCCCGGCGCGCGGCGCGCGGTGGCGCGCGCGCAGCGGCAGCCCCGGCGCGCGCCGCGGCCCAGGCGGGCAGGCGGCGGCGGCGGCGAGCGCGCTGCAGCGCTGCGGCGCCGGCGCCGCACCCTCCATCAGCGCGGCGACGAGCTCGCAGTGGTCCCGCGTCTGCAGGTGCTCCTTGAGCGCCGACCGCTTGCCCGACCTGCGCGCGCGGCGGCGGCGGCAGGGACGCGGTAAGAGGTCAGCGGCGGGCGGCCCCTGGAAGCGCGGCGCGCGCCCCGTTTCCACGCCCGGGCCCCTCTCCGCCCTGGCCCGCGCCCTCCGCCCTGGCACGCGACCTGGCCAGCGCCGCGGCCGCCGGCGGCGCCGCCGCACCGGTATCCCTTTGCAAAGGTGTTGTTCTTGTCGTAGCCGCGGCAGAGGCGGCAGAAGATGAGGCCGCGCTCAAAGCGCAGCGGGTCGCCGCGCACCGCGATCTCCACCCAGCTCAGGCCGTTGGGCAGCAGGAACTCCTGAATGACAACAACGCAACAGGGGACGGGCCGGGCGGGGGCAGAGGGGCGGGCGATGGCACGCCGTGTGCGCGCGCGTGTGTGTGTGTGGTGGTGGGGGGGGGGGGCTGGAACGCGGGCGGGGCGCACGCCGCGCTGCCGGCGGGCACGCGCTTGACAGGGCGCCGCACCTCGTCGTTCTCCCATTGGGACTTGGCGTATTCAAAGTACACCGGCTGGGGCGCCGGCAGGGTTTTGAACGGGGTCAGGGCGCGGGGTTTTGGGGCGTAGCGGACGCGCGGCGGGGCGGGCGGGCGGCGGGCGGGCGGCGGTCAGGGCGCCGCCGCGGGCGGGGCGCCCCGCGCGCGCGGCGGCGCGGCGGTGTGGCGCGGCGCGGCGGCGTGGCGCGCCTGCTTCTTCTCCGCCGCCGCCGCGGCGCGCTCGCGCTCGAGCCGCGCGCGGCCGCGCCCGCGGCCGCGCCCGCGCGGCCGCCCGCGCCGCGCGCCCGCCGCCGCCGGCGGCGCCGGCGTTGCCGGGCGCGGCGACCTCGTCCCTGCGCGGCGCGACGCGCGGGCGCGCGGGCGCGCGGGCACGCGTGAGCGCGCTGTGCGGCGCCGGCGTGGGCTCATACGTCATTTTGTTTGGTTTGAACACTGAGTGTGTGTTAATAACACAAAAGTGACACGCGCCTGTACATCTCGTCCTCGTAATAGTCGTTGAGCTCGTCGTCGTCGGCGTCCGGCCCGGGGCTGAAGTTGTCGCCGCTGTAGCGCTCGCCGTCTGCGCGGCGGCGGCGCGGCGCGGCGGGCGGGCGGGCGGGCGGGCGTTTCTTGGTGGCGCGGCGCGCTGCGCGGCACGGCGCGGCTGCGGCAGGGCCGACGCGGCTGTGCGGGCGCCGGCGACGCCGCGGCCGCGGCGCCGCACCGCTGCCCCACATCGCGTACGGGCGCTTGCTGCCGGCGCCGCCGGTGCCGCCGCCGCCGCTGTGGCCGCCGTGGCCCTCGAGCATGAGGGGCCCGCCGCCGCCGCTGCTGCCCATGACGCCCGGCGGCCCCCCATACGCGCCGCCGGGGCCTGCGGCGCGGCGCGCGCGGGGCCGGCGCAGGGAGAGTGGGTCGGCGCGGGCGCCGCCCCCGGCCTGCGCGGCGCGCGGCCTGCGCGCGCCGCGGGCCCCGAGCGCGCCAGCGCGCGCCGGCCGGCCCCCGCGGCGCACCCGCCGCGCTCGGCCCGCGCCCGCCCGCGCCCGCGACTGCAACGAGCTCCTCCAGCAACACGTCGAGCGTGCGCTGCCGGCAGTAGCCCGACACCGCGGTGCACGCCTGCAGGTGCCGGTCCGCGCTGTACGTCGCGCAGCAGTCTGCGCGGCGGCGGGAGCGCGCGCGGGCGCGGGCGGCGCGGCGGGCGGGCGTGAGGAGGAGGGCCGCCTCACGCACGGCGGCCGCCCCCGCCGGCCAAACATCCAAAGTGCGATGTTAAACAGAAATGACACAAAACTGACGCAAAACTGACGCAGGAATGCCGGCGGCGTGCCAGCCCACCCGTGACGAGCGTGACGAGGAAGCCAAGGTCGGCCGCGTCCTTGGCCGCGTGCGCGACGCACTGGTCGGTCACCGCGCCCGCGAGCAGCAGGAAGCGCTTGTCCATGTTGCGCAGCACGTAGTCGAGCGGCGTCGACGTGAACACGCTGCTGCTGGTCTTGGGCAGCACGATCTCGTCCGGCGCGGGTGCGAGCGCGTCGACGACCTGGCCGCACCGCGAACGCGCGCGCGGCGCGGGAGGCGCGCGTGTCGCGACGTGCGCGCGCGCGTTGGTTGACGTGCGCGCGTGACGTGCTCGCGGCGGCGGCGCGCGCGCGGCCGCCCCCCAAAGCAGGCGCGCCGCCGCCGCCGCGCCGCGCCGCGGCGCGCGCCGCCGCCGCCGCCGGCGCCGCACCCGCGCGTCCCAGCAGCCGGGGGGGACGTGGAAGCCGCTGATCTTGTAGTCCAGCCCCCGGTCGCGCCCGTCGCGCGTGAGGGACTGGATGACGGTGTAGATGACCTCGATGCCGCACGACCGCGCGGCCTGCGGGCATGTTATTTTGTGTGTTATTTTGTTATTTTGTTATTGTTAGGTTGTCATCTTTTGGGTCGAGTTGATTTGTGCGCGGGGAGGCCCGGGGCCGGGCGAGAGGGGCGCGCCGCGCGCGTGCGGCGCGGCGCGGGGCCGGCCGGGGCGCGCGCGGCGGGCGCGCCTGCTGCAGCTGCTGCCACTTGATGGTGCAGTCGTCGATGCGCGACCACCAGTAGGCAAAGTCGGGGCCCTGCGCGCCGCGGCGGCGGCGGCGGCGGCGGCGGCGGGGTCGCTGCCTCGCCGCGCGCGCGCTCGCCCGCGCCCCGCGCCCGCCGCCGCTGCGGAGCGCCCGCAAAGAGCGCGCGCGCGCGCGCATGAAAGGACAGGTTTTTTGAATAACAACAAGAGTAACGCCCCCGCGTGCCTGCAGCTGCTCGGGGGAGTACTGTCGGTACATCGCGCCGCCGCGGTGGCAGTTGTAGTTCTGGGTGTCCACAAACAGCAGCGCCGCCTGGCGCGGGTCGACCGCGACCTCGCGCAGCAGGCGCTGCGGCTGGTAGCTCGCCATGGCGCGCTGTCCTGCGAGTGCGCGCGCGCTGTCCTGTCCTGCGAGGCGGTGGCGCCCTGCGAGCCGCTGCCGCGGTCGAACCGCGGGGGGACCGCACGCCTAGCCTAGGCCGCCGGCGCCTGCGGGCGGCCGGGCGGGGGGGGGCGGGGTGGGAGGGTTGAGCCGGCCCGCCGCGGCGGCAGCGGTGGCGGCGGCGGCGCCGCGCACCGCGCCCCGCTGCTGCCGCGCCCGCTGCTGCCGCCCGCGCCGCGCGCCCCCGCGCGCCCGGGCGGCCGTGCTGCCCCCGGCGGACGACGCCCCAGCACGACGCCGCGCGGGTGGCCCGCTCCCGGCGGGCCCTGCCGCCCCCGCGGGCTGCCGCTGGGGCGGCACCAGCGGGCATCTGCTGCCGCCCGTGCGCCCACCTGGCGGCCCGCCGCGACGCCGCCCGCGGCCATGCGATGCACTACGCTATCTACACGCCTCCCGCCGACCGCCAGCGGCGTTCCGGCCACGGACCGGCCTGCGCGGCCCGCGGGCCCGCCGGTGCGCTGCCGGTGCGCGGTGCTGCGCGGAGCCGGAAAATCCGCGGCCAGATGGTGATGCCGCGCGAGTTTGTGCGGTCGTGGCGTTCGTCAGCCAGTGAACGATGTGCCAGCGGGGGCGCCGGGCGGGCGGGCCCTAAGGACGGCGCGGGGCTCGGCGGTCGGGGCAGCGGCGCGGCGCGGGCGCTGGTGGGCGACGCACAGGAGGACGCCAGCGCGTGATCGACCGCGGCAGCAGCTGGGGCGGGCGGCGGCGCCGCCGCTCCGCCGCGCGCGGTGCCGCTGCCCGCGGTGCCGCCGCCGTGTGGCGCGCGAGAGCGGCCGCGCCAGCGCTGGCGAGCAGACGCCTGCCGCCAGCTGCCCGCACACTGGTCACGCCGGCGGGGCCGGCGCTCGAGCGGCGCGCGCTTGCGCGTGCCGTGCGCTGGTGACGCCGGCCTGCGCTCGCCCGATTTTGGCGCGAAAAAATTCCAGCTCGGTCACCGCCACTGCGCGGCGACGGCGGGCCGCCCCCCTGTCCTGCCGCCGTCGGCCGCCGAGCCCGCCGCGACCGCCTCGCGCAGCAGCGCCTCCCCGAGCTGCGCCTCGCCGGCGGCGGCCGGGGGCGCAGCGGCCTGCCCGCCGCCCGGGCCGCCGCCTGGGCCGGCGCCCGGCAGCTGCAGCGCCGCGCCGGCGGCGCCGCCCCGCGCGCCGCTCCCGCCGCCGCGCGCGGCCGCGTCGGCGTCGAGCCAGCGCGCGAGCGCGGCGAGCATGCGGTGCCGAATCCATGCGAGGTGCGCGCGCTTGTGCCCCGTGTGCATGAGCAGCGCGGGGCGGTCGGCGGGGATGCACCCCCAGAAGAGCCCGTGGCAGCTGTGCAGGCCGACGCGCGGCAGCGCGTCGCGCTCCGACGGCGGCAGGCCCATCTCGAGGCCGACAAACCCAAACTCAAAGCCCGCCTCGCGCAGGCGCGGCGCGAGGCGCCGCAGCGCGGCGACGCCCGGCCCGTGCGGCGAGCGCCCCGCCGCGAGCTTGGCGGCCTCGGCCGCGGGGTACAGGCCCGGCTCGCCCGCCGCGGCGGCCAGGCGGCGGAGCAGCACGTGCTTGAACGCGACCTGGTCGTGCAGCGGGCCGCGCCAGCAGCAGCCGCCGAGCGCGGCGGCCCACCACTCGGACAGCACGCCCGCCGCGGCGGGGGTGTTGCGGTAGAGCACCGCGCCGGTGCACAGGTTGTCCTCGCCCTGCGGCGGCGCGGACGCGGCGCAGTGGCGCGGTCATGGTCGCGCGCGACGCGGCGCGGCGCGGCCAGGGGCCGCGGTCAGGGGCCGCGGGCGCGGCGGCGGCCGCGGTGGCGGCGCCGGCAGCGCGCGGCGGCGGCGCGCGGCAGGGCGCGCAGGGCGGCGGCGCGCGCCTGCACGAGCACGCTCGCGGACGGCGCCTCGGCGAAGAACGCGGACAGCGGCACCGCGCTCGCGGGGTGGATGTACATGTCCCAGTCCAGCCCCAGCACCTGGCGGTGGGCGGGGTCGGCGCGCGCGGGGTCGGCGCGCGCGGGGTCGGCGCGCGCGGGGCCGGCGCGAGACGCCCGCCCGCGGCGCCAGCTGCGCCCCGCGCCCGCGCCCGCGCCCGCGCTGCGCCGCGCCCCCGCGCCGCGCCTGGTCGTATTCGCGCTCAAACATCGCCGCGACGCCGAGGAGCTTTGCAAAGTGGCCCGTCACGTTGGGCGGCAGCGCCGCGCCGTGGGTGTACACCTCCAGGGCATAGCCGAGCGCGTGGGCGTAGTGCCAGAGCGACGCGAGCTGCACGCCGTACTCGTCGAGGTGCGCGGCGAGGCGCGGCCGCGCGTCGCTGACCAGCAGCAGCGCGGCGCGCGCGCGGCGCGGGCCCGCGGCGGCGCCCGCGGCCGCGCCGTCGCAGCCGGTGAGGCACACCGACGCGCAGCCGGCGTCGACGCGCGGCAGCACCGCCCCGGCCCACAGCGCGGTGAGGTTGGCGGCCGCGCCGGCAAAGAGGGCGTTGATGGCGAGCTCGTTGGCGTCCTTGGGGCGGTCGTGCTCGGCGGCGTGGTCGTCGGTGCGCGCCGGCGCGGCGAGCGCCGCGACGCCGCCGCTGCCGGCAAACGCGGCCGCGATGGCCGGCGCCACCAGCTCGGCGTCCAGCGCGCACGCCGGAGCCTCCGGCAGCCTGGAACCGGCGAGCTCGGCGTCCAGCAGGCGCCGGCCGGGCCCGCCGTCGCGCGCGCCGCTGCTGCAGCGCCAGACCACGAGCAGCGCCGCTGCCACCACCAGCGCCACCGCCCTGGCGCCCCCTCTTCGCCGTTGAAGCATGCTCGCGGAGCTGCCAGGCCTGGAGCGGCGCGGGCGCGGAGCTGTTTCTCACAAGATGGCGCGGTGGCGGGCGAGCAGTCCCGCGCGGGCACGGAGGTCCGGCGAGCCCAGCGGCGAGATGAGGCGGACACTGGAGGTCCCTCAGGACGCGTCGCTTGGCCTGAAGCCCGCCGGCGCGGCGGCGCAAGCAGCGGCCAACCCCCCGGCCGCCTGCAAGCCCGCACGCCCCCGCCTCGCGCCCAGCTCTGCAGCCGCGCAGCTGGCTGGCAGCTGGACTCTGCACGGGCAGCTGGTCGGGAGTCTGAGTCTGCCGGGAGTGATGATGTTACCCCGCTCCACCCCGCCGCCGCCGCACCGTTCCGCCGCCGCACCGTTCCCCACACTCGCAGTAGGGACGTGAGCTCACAGATCGCAGTAGGGACGTGAGCTCACGGACCACAGGGATCAGGTGTGCATATAGAGATCACAAGTTGAACTGCCACAATGCAATGCAATGCAAAAGGATCGATCGGAGGCGCCACCGCCGCAGGTTTGGGCGCGCGCGCGTGCGTGCGTTCTGAGTTCGGAGCCGCGCATGGCAAGGCGTGCGACACGACCCTCCCCGACCCTTGCCCCGGCGTCCACGCGCACTGCGGCGCGGCGCAAGGGGGGAGCTTCATCCGGGGCCAGGGGATCGGGCAGGGATGCTGAGGCGGCGTTCTTGCCGGCTTTGTTCTGCCGCCGCGCATGCCATCTCGTCGCTGATGTCAAACACAAACAACAACACAAGCCGAGTCTCTGGGCAAGGCAGTGCCAGTGCAAGACGGTGCGGTGGTTTGGCGCTGGGGGCGCTCGCGCGGCGCAACACGCGCGTGCGTGCGCAAGCGCGCGCGGCACGGGCCGCCCGCCCGCCGATCGCTTCCAGTGCCAGAGAGCGGCGCTCACGCCGCAAGCATTCACAGCCTCGAGCGCAGCACGGCTTGGCTTCTTGGCCGCGCGCCGCTGCGGTTGAACTGTGCAAGTGTTGAAAACCGTACGAGTGTTGAATTGATTGAAGCGCTGGCAGCGCTTCAGCCAGCGCCGAAGGCCGTTGTTTGTCGCGACACGCTTGACACAACAAAGGGCCGCTCAAAGGCATAAGAATGCCACGACTGTGCGCAAGGTCCCGGTGCAATTGGAGGGACACGGCAGCCCCGCCAAGCCCAGCCCAGGTGCGGCCTTCACCAGCCGCTCAAGGCAGGTGCGCCCGAGCACACCAGCCAAGCCCAGCCCAGCCCAGATCACACCAGATCCCAAGCGTTCAGCTCCCAGCAGCGGGTGGCGCCGCCGGCAACGCTGCCCCCGGCCTGGCCACGGGTTTTGGCCAAGAGCACCCGGGGTTGTTGTTGTTCCGACGCCCCGAGCCCCCTAGGTGCAGGCCACCTAAGCTGCCGAGGCAGCAGCGGCTGCAGCCATCCCAAAGAAGCAGAGCGATCCCACAGATCAGGGTCTGGTTAACGGCCCATTCGTTGCTGGGGCGGGCTCGGCAGCCCCCCGCCCCGCCAAAGAGACCCGTGCGTTTGCGCGGCGCGCAACGGCTGCGCTGGTTGGCAGCCGGCGACCGCGCGTGTTGCGTTGGCGCGCGCCAACCAGCGAGGCGCGCGCGGCGCGGGAGCGCAGCGCCGCGCCCGCGCGTCGCCGCGGGGCGCGCGCACGGCTCATGCCGCGCGCGGCGGCGGCGGGCCAGCAAGCTCAGTCGCGCTCCAGGCAGGCCAGTCAGGCCTATAAGAGCGCTGTACCACCAGCTTGCTGCAAAGCATGCGAACCATGCGTCGTGCGTTGACCAGCAGTGGTGCTGCGCGACCCGCTGCACTTGCGCAGACGGGTCTCTCCCAGCGCATGCTGCCCCGCGGCGCAGCCGCCTCGTGGCGCAGCCGCCCCCAACCCCTCGGCGGCTCTGCCAGCATCCCATGCAGGGGCGCACGCCCCCCGGGCGCGGCGCGGTCAATCGAAGCCGGGCTGCGAGCGGCGCGCGCTCAGAACATGCGCACAAGCTGCGGCCCAGCCAGGCCGGGGGCTCCCTGCATGCACTGCAGCTGCGCCAGCAGCGCCTGCTGCGCTGCCAGCTGCTGCTCCTGCTGCAGGAGCACGAGCTGCTGGTGCGCGAGCTGCGCCTCCTGGTGCTGCAGCCACAGCTGCTGCGCCGGCGCGGGGCCGAGGGCGCCGAGCTGCAGGAGCCCGGCGTGGCCGCCGCCGACCGCAAGCTGCTGCAGCGCCGCGGCGAGCGCGTCGCCGCCGCCCAGGTGAGGCGCGGCGCCGTGCGCGCCGCCTTGCGCGCCTGCGGGGCTCGCCGCGACCAGGCCCGCGAGCGGGCTCGTGAAGCCCGCCAGGGTCACCGTGTCGCAGGAGAAGAGGCTGCCGCTGCCGTCGGACGCCGTGGGCGACGCGCTGCCGAGGCTGCTGCTGCTCGCCGCGACCGGCAGGCGCAGCTGCTGCGGCGGCGGCGGCGCGCACGCGCGGCCGCCGCTGCCCACCAGCACCAGGCCGGCGCTGCTCGGCGCGAGCACGTACAGCTCCCCGCTCGCCGGCAGCGCCGCCGCCAGGCTGCTCGCGTTGCTGGTTGACGGCGCGAGCGCGCCCAGGGGCGGCGCGCCAAACGCGCCGTGCGCGGCGGGCCGGCCGAGCGCCGTCGCGGCCGCGGCGGCCGCGATGTTGGCGCACAGCAGCGCGCCCTGCTGCGCCGCCGGCTGCTGCGGCTGCTGCGCCGTCTGGGCCGGCTGCGCTGCCGCGCCGCCGCCGGCGCCGCCGCCGCCGGGCGCGCGCGGCGCGGTCGGCGTGCGGAGCTCCGCGGGGCTGTGCGCGAAGAAGCAGACCGTGCGCGCGCAGGCGGCGCCCGCGGTGCACATCTGCGTGCGGTAGAGCTCGGGGTGGAGCCAGGACTCGAAGATCTGCGCGCGTCGGGCGGGCGGTCAGCAGTCGCCGCGGCCGGCCCCGAGTAGGCGCGCGCTGAGGGCACGCGCTGCCGCATAGCCGGGCCCAAATACCCCGTGGAAGCGTGCGTGAGCACCCGAGCCCGGCTGTGGGGGCGCGTGGCGACCACTCGCGGAGCGAGCTGGCGTCGACGGCGGGCGCGCAGCTCACGTTGTGCGCCAGGTGGCAGGCGTCGCCGCGCGGGCAACCTCCGTCACGCTTGACGTCGACACAGAGCTGGTGGGAGTAGTTGTGGGTGCGCAGGTCGCGCCGACGGGCCTTTTCGCCCCAGTGGGCGAAGACACATGTCTGCCAGTTGTGCGCGATGCGCTGCGGCCGCGGCGCGGGGTAAGAAAGCGTGAGGTTGAGCGGACGCGAGTGGGCCGGCCGCGGACGGCCGGCCGCGCGCGTGCACGGCGCGGGACGGCGCCGGCCATCGCCCGCCGCGCCGGGCGCACCTTGCTGCAGGGCAGCACCTTCATGGCATACATGCGGAACTCATCTGTTGCATACAGGTCGCCAAAGTCGGTGGCGGGCCCGGGGGCCGCCATGGCGCGCGGGACCGGCACCACCGAGCGCTGGCGGGCTGCGCGCGCTGCGCTGCTGCTGCGCGCTGCGCGGAGTGATGCTCTAGCGGGTGGCGGTCAAGCGGGGCAATGGGCGCGGAGGGTGCCGCGCGCCGCGCGGTCGCCGCCAGCGCACGCGGCAGCCGGGCAGTCGGGCAGTCGTACGTACTCGGTGCTCATCACTGAGCCGCTGCGAGCACGGTGGGCCTCAAGAAGCTCGTGCCAAGCCGTGACGGCGCGCGCGGCGCCGGGGGGCCCGCTCGCCGGGCCGTGGCAACTGCACCAGTCACTATTATGTGCGCGCCGATTAGGTGCCCACCCCAACCAGCCCCGCCGCGATCTGGCCGCGGGAGCGCCAGCCGTCGCGCCACGGCGGCCGGGCGGGGCGGCGCGGCCTCGGCTGGCGCGTCGTGCTCGCGCCGCGCGTAAGCTTCGGGCCGCCCGCCGTCAGTTGACTGCCGGCGGTGACGCCGGCGGCGGCCCGCGCCCGCCGCGGCGGCTGGCAGCGCCCTGCGGCGGCGGCGCGCGCGTGGCGCGCGGCACGCGCCCGAGCCACGGGCGTCGCCCCGCGCGCTGGCGGGCACGCCGCGGCGGCGGGCCGGCCTGCGCTGCAGCGCAGCGCGGAGGGAGCAGCGGCGCGCAGCGCGGCGCAGCCTGCTGCCATGGCGGAGCACGAGCAGTGTCACCTGCGGCCGCAGAACCCCGCCAACCCTGGTGGCGTTGTTCGGTGCTGCGCGTGTGCCGCCGCCGCCCGCGCGCGCCGTGCGGCGGGCGGGGGCCGCTGTGCGCCGGGCGCGCGCGCGCGACGCCGCTGCTGGCCCCCTCGGCTGCGTCGCCGCCCGCAGACCTGTCTGCAACCGATGAATTCCGCGTCATGAACGTGCTGCCCTGCCAAAGTCGGTGGCGGGCCCGGGGGCCGCCATGGCGCGCGGGACCGGCACCACCGCGCGCTGGCGGGCTGCGCGCGCTGCGCTGCTGCGCGCTGCGCGGAGTGATGCTCTGGCGGTGGCGGTCAAGCGGGGCAATGGGCGCGGAGGGGTGCCGCGCGCCGCGCGGTCGCCGCCAGCGCACGCGGCAGCCGGGCAGTCGTACGTACTCGGTGCTCATCACTGAGGCCGCTGCGAGCCCGTGTGGGAGCACGGTGGGCCTCAAGAAGCTCGTGCCAAGCCGTGACGGCGCGCGCGGCGCCGGGGGGCCCGCTCGCCGGGCCGTGGCAACTGCACCAGTCACTATTATGTGCGCGCCGATTAGGTGCCCACCACAACCAGCCCCGCCGCGATCTGGCCGCGGGAGCGCCAGCCGTCGCGCCACGGCGGCCGGGCGGGGCGGCGCGGCCTCGGCTGGCGCGTCGTGCTCGCGCCGCGCGTAAGCTTCGGGCCGCCCGCCGTCAGTTGACTGCCGGCGGTGACGCCGGCGGCGGCCCGCGCCCGCCGCGGCGGCTGGCAGCGCCCTGCGGCGGCGGCGCGCGCGTGGCGCGCGGCACGCGCCCGAGCCACGGGCGTGCCCCCCACGCGCCGGCGGGCCACGCCGCGGCGGCGGGCCAGGGCCCAGCGATCGCCCGCGGCGGTGGGGCGGGCCGCCCCGTGGCGCGGCGGCGACGCCTGCGCTGGCGCCGGCGGCAAGTGCCGATGCTGTGTCGCGGGCGAGGGCACTGCGCGCGAAGGGCTCAGCCGTGACGCGCCGTGTGCCGCGCCGGCGCCGGTGGCGGCGACACGCCCGCCACACCCCCACCAGCTCGCGCACCGAGCCGCGCTCCTGCCGCCGCCGCTCGCGCCGCTGCTCGCTCCCGCTGCCACCGCCAGCGGCGCTGCTCCTGGCGGCCCTGGCCGACCGACCGCCGCATCCATCCATCGCCACAGCGCCTCTCCTCAGCCGGGTGCCGCGCGGCAGCAGAGCGGGGGCGCTCCCAGCAGGCGGCAGCAGCCCATCGCAGCAGCAGTCGCCCCACCCGCGCGCTCGGAGCCGCCCAGCCGCCCAGCAGCCGCCTGGGCGCCGCGAGCGCGCGGTTTGTGATTCGTGACCGGGCGCGGCGCGGCCAGCCGGGCGGCCAGCGCGGAGGGAGCAGCAGCAGCAGCAGAGCAGCGCGGCGCAGCCCGCGGCCATGGCGGAGGCGGAGCAGTGGCACCTGCGGCCGCAGAACCCCGCCAACCCGGTGGTGTTCTTCGGTGCGCGCGCGCCGCCGCCGCCTGCGCGCGCCGTGCGGCAGGGGCCGCCGCGCGACGCCGCCTGCTCGCGCGCGCGCCGCCGCCGCCGGCCCCTCGCCTGCGCCCCCGCTGCCCCGCAGACGTCGCGATCGGCGGCCAGCCGGCGGGCCGCATCCTCATGGAGCTCTGGGCCGACGTCGCGCCGCGGACGGCGGAGAACTTCCGGGCGCTCTGCACCGGCGAGTTCAGGTGCGCACCCGCGCCGCCGCCGCCGCCGCGCAGCGCGCCGCGCCCGCGCGCCGCGCGCCGCCGCGCACACCACGCGCGCGCCGCACGCCCCGCGCCGCGCGGCTTGCAGGAAGAACGGCGTGCCGCAGGGCTACAAGGGCTGCCAGTTCCACCGCGTGATCAAAGACTTTATGATCCAGGGCGGCGACTTCCTCAAGGGCGACGGTGCACGCGGCTGCGTGCGCTGTTGTTGTTGTTGTTGTTGTTGTTGTTGTTGTTGTTGTTGTTGTTGTTGTTGTTGTTGTTGTTGTTGTTGTTGTTGTTGTTGTTGTTGTTGTTGTTGTTGTTGTTGTTGTTGTTGTTGTTGTTGTTGTTGTTACACGCAAGCTCAGTCGTGTGTGTGTGTGCGCGCGCGCGCGTGTGTGTGCGCGCGGCTGTGTGTGCGTGTGCGTGTGCGTGTGCGCCTTGCCACTTTGTGTGAACCGTCAGAACCCTGTGTTGGCCTTAGATCAGACCAAACAAAGCCACAGCGCGCGCGCGCGCGCCCAGCTTGGCGCCCCGGTTCGTTGCCGCCGCCGGGAGGCGCGCGGCCGCCGGGAGGCGCGCGGCGCGCTCAAAACGGCGCGTCCGCGTCCGCCGCCGTGCACGTGTGCGCGCAGGCACGGGGTCGATGTCGATTTACGGCAGCCGCTTCGCCGACGAGCCCTTTGTGGGGCGGCACACCGGCCCGGGCCTGCTCTCGAGCGCCAACAGTGGGCCCAACACCAACGGCTGCCAGTTCTTCGTCACCTGCGCCAAGGCCGGTGCGGCACGCGGCGGCACGCGGCGGCGCACGCGGCGGCGCGCTGCGCGGCTGCGGCGCGGCGCGGCTGCGGCGCGGCTGCGGCGCGGCGGCGCCACCCGCGCCGACGCCCCGACGACCCCGCGCCGCCCGCCCGCCGCGCCCCGACGCCCGCCCGCCCGCCGGCGTGACACCCCCCCCCCCCCCCCCGCTCGACCAAGACTGGCTGGACAACAAACACGTGCGCGCGCCGCGGCCGCGCCGCCGCCGCCCGGCTGCCCGCCCCGTGCCGACGCCGCGCGCGCCGCCCCCTCCCTCCCCTCCCTGCCTCCCTGCGCGCGCCCTCTCCCCCCCCCCAGGTCGTGTTTGGTCGCGTGCTCAAGGACGGGCTGCTCGTGGTGCGCAAGATTGAAAACGTTGCGACCGGCCCCGCCAACCGGCCCAAGCTGCCCTGCACGATCGTCGAGTGCGGCGAGATGTGAGCCGCGCGCGCGCGGCGCGGGAGGCGGCCGAGGGGTGGTGCCGGGCGCCGCGCTGCGTGCGCTGCGTGACGGCCGGCGGCGGCGGTGGCGCGGCGCGCGTGGAACGCTCTGACGACGCCTCGCTGGCTCGCCCTGGCCTAGTCTAGCCGCCCGCCCGCTGCCAGCCCGCTGCCAGCCGGCCGCGAGAAGGGGCCCGTCGGCGCGCGGACCAGGTGTTACGGCGCGCGCGCACGCTCGCTCCAGCCACCAGCCTGAGGCCGGATCGGCGGGCAGAGGTCCGCTGCGCCGCGCCCCACGCCGCGCGGCGGCGGCCGGCGCTGCACGCCCGCCACGCCGCCCCGCCCGGGCGACGGCGGGCCCCCACAGTTTGGTCGCGCCGCGCGCCGGCCGGCGCCCCCGCCCCGCGTAGCCGAGGGGTCCCGCCCAGCTCGCCCCACCCCCTGCCAGCGCCCCGCCCGACTCATCCAAGCAATGCACCCCGCTCGCCGCCCGCCCTAGCTACGCGTACACGCCCTGCCTAACCGTACTCCCGCTGCGCTGGTGATCATTAATGATCAGTCGGCGCGGCCGAGCCGCCCCCGCAGCTCGGGCCGAGGCGCCGCTCACGCGTCCTGCTCCTGCAGGCGCGGCGGCGGCGGCGGCGGCGGCGGCGGCGGCGGCGGCGGCGGCGGCGGCGGCGGCGGCGGCGGCGGCGCGGGTCAGGCGCGGCGCCGGGGGAGGCTCGGGCGGCGGTGGCGACGGGGTGCGAGGCGAGACCAGGGGCGCCGAGGACGGTCGTCCCGGTCGTGCGTGCGGGACGTGCACACGTGCCTGGCGCGGCGCGGCCCGGGGTCACAGCCGCCGCGCCGCCCTGGCCGCCTGCACGGCGCGGGCCAGCAGGCCGTCGAGCCGGGCGCGCACGCCGCTGACTCCTGCTGCGCCGCCAGCGGCGGCGCTGCCCAGCAGGCCGCTGCCGCTGCCCAGCAGGCCGCTGCCGAGCGCTGGCGCGCGCGGCCGCGGCTGCTGTGCGCCGGCGGCCTGCCAGCGGGCACCGGCACCGGCGCCCGGCAGGCCGCCGGCCAGGCCGGTGAGGCGGCTGCCGAGTGCCGACAGCAGGCCGGCGCCGCGCGGTGGGCTGGCCGGCGCGCCAGCGCCGGCGACGGCCGTCACGCGCACGGGCGGCGGCAGGCCCCCGGCGGGGCCGGCGCCGGCCACGATGGCGCCGGGCGGCGTTGACGTGGGGCGGCCCTGCTCGTCGTAATAGGTGGTGCTGCTGACCAGGCCGCCGCCGCCGTACAGGGCGCCCGCGGCGTCGCCGACGCGCGCCGACTCGAGGCTCGCCGCGCCGCCGCCGGGCTGCTGCTGCGTCGCCGCCGCCGCCGCCGCGGGCTGCCGCGCCGCCGCCGCGGCGGCCTGCTGCGCGGCGAGCTGCGCGGCGTTGATTGCGGCCTGCCACTCGCCCGGGTGCTCGGCAAGGTACGCCTGCACGAGCGCCTGCTGCGCCGCGGCGAGCTGCTGCGGCTGATACTGCGCGAGATAGCTCTGCGCCGCGGCGAGGCTCTGCGCCGCGTGCGGCAGCGCCGGCAGCGCGCCGCCGCCGCCGGGCCCCGCGCGCCCGCCGCGCCGGGCGGCAGCTGCGCGGGGTCGATCGCGGTCGGCCACGCCGCGGTGCTGGCGACGCCCCCGGCGGCGGCGGCCGCGGCCGCGGCGGCGCCGCCGTCCATGCCGAGCGCCTGCGCGGCGTAGCCCGCCTGGGCGCTGCCGTCGCCGCTGAAGGGACTGCCGGGGCCGGCGGCGCCGCCGCCGGCCTGGCCGCCGGCCTGGCCGCCGGCCTGGCCCCCCTGTGCAAGGCTGCCCGACTCCAGGCGGCCGTTGAGGCCTGGTTGCTGCTGCTGCTGCAGCTGCTGGAAGGGGGCCGCCGCGGCGGCCAGCTGCTGCTGCTGCAGCGCCGCGAGCTGGGCGGCGATGCCCTGGCCCTGCTGCATCGCCTGCGGCAGCCCCTGCGGCAGCAGGCCCTGCCCCTGCTGCAGCGCGGCGAGCTGGGGCGGCAGCCCCTGCCCGCGCTGCAGCGACGCGAGCTGCTCGGCCGCGGCCGCCGGCGACTGCCGCTGCGCCGCCGCCGGCGCGGCGCCCTGCTGCGCCGCCGCCGCACTCTGCTGCTGCGCCTGCAGCTGCTCCGGCGCGGCGGGGCCGTCCAGGGGCCCTAGCATGTCATCCATCAGCGTGAAATCAAACCCCACGCCATCGCCGGCGGGCCGGATCGAAAAGCCGTTGATGTCGTAGCCGCCGCCGGCGGCCGCGCGGAGGTCGCCAGCGCCGGCTGCGCCGAGCCCGCCACCGCCGCCCAGCCCGCCGAGCAGCCCGCCCAGCCCGCGCGCGAGCCCACCCGCGCCGCCGCTCAGCCCCAGCCCCCCGGGGAGGCCCCCGCCCACCTGCAGCAGGTGGCGCGTCGCCGGCGCGGCGGCGGCGGCGCCGGTGGGCGCGAAGCCGGCCTTGGCGGCAAAGGAGCTCACGGACTTGAGCACGTCCTCCAGGGGCGGCAGGCCCTCGGGCGGCGGCGGCAGCGCCTTGAGCACCTGGGTTTGGGGTTGAGGGGCGGGGCACAGCGCGGAGCGGAGGGCACGCGCGTCGGCGCCGTCACGGCACGCGCTCTGCCCCCGGCCCGCGCCCGCCGCCGCGCCTAGACCCTGCTAGCGAGGCCGCCCGCCGCACCTGGCTGAGCGCGGCGGCGTCGAACTTGCCCTGCGCCGCGTTGGCGATGAGGCTGTTGATGTCGGTCTTGGACCTGCGGCGCAGCGGCGCAGCGGCGCGCGGCGCACGATGCGCGTGAGTCCGTTGAACACCGGCAGGGCGTGGCGGCGGGCGCGGCCGGGGCGCGGGCCCGAGGGTTGCTGCGGAGCCGCCCCTGCCGCGGCCGCCGCCCCCCCCCCCCCCCCCCCTGGGAGGGTTTAGGTCTCGTTCAACACCCAAACCCACCAGTCGATCTGGGGCAGCTTGGTGACAAAGTCGGCGAGCGGCTGCACCGCGGCGGCGACCTCGCCGAGGGGCGGGAGGTTGTCGGGCATCGTGAAGTTCACGGTCTTGATGAGCGTCTTGAAGTCGCCGCTCTGCGCGCGCGCGCGTTTGAAAAACGAGGGTCGGTTTGAAAACGAGGCTTTTGAGCCGCCGAGGCGAAAGACCGCCGCGGCGGCCGGCCTCGCGCCCGGGGCCGGGGCGATGAAAATGGGCCCGAACAGGGCCCGACCGGACCCCGCGAGCGCCGCCGCCTCAAAACCTAAACCCTAAACCCTAAGCCCTAGACCCTCCCGCACCTGCAGGGCGTTGAGGCCGGTGATGACCTTCTCGAGGCTGGGCATCTTGGGGAGCTGGCTCGGGTCAAACGTTGGGATGGTGATCTTGCTGAGGTCAACGTTCTGCGGCGGTTCAGGGTTTGGGGGAGCGGGCGCAGGGCGTCGGTGAGTTTTCGGGGCGGCCGGTCGGGTCGAGGCCGCGGCGGCGGGGGCGCCCGAGCCGCGCCGCGCGCGCGCCCGCCGGCCCCGGCGCAGCGCCCTCAACCCTGAGCCAAACCGCCACGCACGCTGGGCAGGGGCGGGAGCTTGAGCTCGGGCATCTTGACGCCGGGCGGGAGCGGCACGCCCTTCATGATCTCCTCCAGCGTCGCGACAAACGTGGCGTTGGCCTGGTTGATGACCTCCGCCAGGCTCGGCAGCTCCACCTGCGGCGCGGCGCGGCCCGCGGCGGCGGGGCGTCGGCCGGCGGCGGCGGCGCGCCCGACGGCGCGGCGGCTGTTTTTTTTCACGCTTCTTGAGCCCGCCGCCGCCAAAGCCCGCCCTGAAACGCCTATCAAAAACCCGGGTTGCGCCCTTATGCATAGCCATATCGCCAAGCCCCGCGCCACGCGGCGCACCGCCTTGGGGTCGAACATTGGCTTCATGAACTCGCTGAGGGGCGGCAGGTTCATCTCCTCCCAGCTCGGCAGGCCGACGGAGGCGAGGAACTCGTTGAGCGGCGGGAGGTTGATCGACTCAAGCGGCGGCAGGAAGTCGGACAGCGGCGGCAGCTCCACGCCGTTGGGCATGAGCCCCAGCGCGGGCAGGGCGGGGAGCTTGGAGAGGTCGAGCTTGGAGAGGTCGAACCCGGCGCCGCCCTGCTGCGCCGCGGTGAGCGAGCGCGCGGTCGCGCCCGACGCTGCGGGCGCGCGCGGCGGCGCGGGGCGGAGAGTGAGGTGGGGAGGCTGGGGTGGAGGGGTCGCGGGCCAGCGGGCCTGGGCGCCAGCGGCGGCGGCGGCGCGGCGGGCCGCACCAGCCAGGCCGACGACCAGCAGGCAGATGAGCCCCGCGCGCCTCATGGTGGCGCTCTGCGGCGGCGGGGTGAGGCGTCAGGCCGGTCAGGGGGACTCCACGGGCGCGGATTGCTGGCGTGCGCGGCGCGGCGAGGCGTCCTCGCGCGCGTGTAGTGCCGCGCGGTAGGCGGGGCGATGCGGCCCGCCCCGAGCTCCCCGGGGCCTCGCTGGCTCCCGGGCAGCGCCCAAGCAGTTCGTTCAGCCGCGCACCTGCTGGTGAAAGCTGTGTCAGGGCCTGGGCGGCTCGCGCGAGAGCTGCAACGTCTGCTGCTTCGCCCCGGCCGGCGCGGCGCGACCCTGGGCTGCTGCGCGCACTCGTTCCCCGCACTCGCTCTCAAAAACGAGGGCGCGTCGAGCAGGTGTGGGCGCGCGGCGGGGCCGGGGGACCCGCGCGGGCGCGGAGTTTCTGCGGCGCGCGACAACTGCGGGCGCGGCGAGGGTTCTCCCAGCCTGCCCGCAGATCGCGTCTTGCGAGGCCAAAGGAGTGACGCAGCGCTGCGAGCTGCAGCGCGCTGCGCGGCGCCCTGCCGCACCAGGGCGTGCGGGCCGCCAGCGCACGGCGGCGCGGGGGACACCAGAGCTGCTGCCAGGTGCTGGGCCGGCGCGGGGCGCCCTGGATGCGGGTACGACACACCCAGTCACCGCCTGGCTGCGCGCTGCGGGGGGCAGCGCCGCGCCGGGCCGCGCGGCAGCCGTGGTCAACGCGCGCCGACCCACACTCTGAACTGAACCGTTGAGCCCCCGGCCTCGCCACCGCGGGAGCACCTGCGATGGGCTTGAAACCGGCGGCTGGGGGGAATGGGGGCGGCAGAGGGGCCCTCAGGGGCGCCCCGACTGGGCTCGCAGAGCGCCCGGCCGCGCGCGGAACGCAGCGCGCCGCCGCCCCCAACGCCGACGATGGGGCCACCTACGAGCGCCGGCCGCCTGCAGTGGCCACAGCTGCGACCCACAAACTCAGTGTCCACTCTTCACGCGCACACCGGCGCCCTGCGGGACTCGCGCATGCCCGCGCGCGGCGGCGCAACCGCCTCGAAGCGCCGCCGCCGGCAGCACTGCCGCCGCCTGCCGCGGTGTCCGCCCGCACAACCGCGCGCCGCACACACACACGCACGCCCCTGCGCCAGACCAAGCAGCACTTTTGGCGAGCGCGCTGGGGCCATCGCCGCAAGCAAGGTGGGCGGTGGCGCGCGCGTGGGCGGCCCTGCCGCAGCCGCCGCGGGCGTATGGGAGGGGCTGCCGTGGCGTGGCAGCCAGGCCAGGAAATTGGCTGCCAGGGCGCGCCAGCGGCGAGGGGCGGGGCCAGCAACCCGCGCCCACCAGGCGCCGCGCAGAGCGCGCCAGGGCAGCGGCGGGCGTGCCTCGGTGCTGCTTTGGGCCGGCCTGACACGCGAGAGCCCGGCCGCGGCGGCCGCACGCGGTGCGGCTGGCCGGGCGGGCGGGAGCAGCAGGCGAAGCCCTCTCTAGCTCCCAGCCCCGCCGGCCTGCGCATCCCGGCAACCCGGGGGCGGCAGTGAGCGCTCTAGGCCGGGGTGATTGGAGGCAGCCCGCGCGCGAGCGGTGGCGGAGCACGGCGCGGCGCCGGCGCCGGCTGCTGGAGCGGCCGCCGTTCCCCGCCCGGCTGGCGGCAGGGGGCGCCGCCCCTGCCGCCGCCGCCGCCGCCGCTGCCGGTGTCGCTGCCCCCACCGTGGCCCTCGTGCGGCCTCTCACCACCTCACGCGCCGCCCCGCCGCCCGCGCCGCGCAGAAAGGCGCCTGCAGGAGAGGGCGCAGCGCGGCATGGCGCGACCCCCCGGGCTGGCGCATGCCGAGCCTTGACCGGGGGATGAAGCGGGGCCTTCATGGCTCGCCAGCGCCAGGCGACGGCGGCGCCGCGGCAGCGCTGGCGGCGGCAGAGCGCGGCGCCGCGGCGGCGGCAGGCGGCGGCATGACGCGGCCGGACCTCGGCGGCCCGGCCGCCGTCGCCGCGCCGGCGCCGGCGGCCGTGCCGGGCGGCGCCGGGGGCAAGCCCGCCGCCGTTGGCGGCGCCGCCGCCAACGGCGCGGACGGCCGCGGCGCTCCCAAGCAGCCCGAGCCGCCGGCGGCCGCTGCTGCGCCGGCGGGGGCGTCTGAGGCAGGGAGCAGCTGCACGAACGAGGGCGTGGCGGCGGGCGACGCGGAGAGCAGCGATGCGACGTCCGGCGCCCGACACGAGCGCCCGGCCAGCAGCAGCCCGGGCGGGGACAGCAGCAGCGACGCGTCGTCGGCGCTGCCCTTTGCGTTCAAGGCAACGCCCACAGCAGCAGTCAAGCCACCCGCGACGCCGCCTGCGGCGGCGCCGGCGCCGGCGGCGAGCGGGGGCGCGCCTGCGCCGGCGCCCGCCGCGGCGGCGCCCGCCGCGGCGGAGCAGCAGCAGCAGCAGCAGCAGCAGCAGCAGCAGCAGCAGCAGCAGCAGCAGCAGCAGCAGCCGGCCGCGCCGCCCGGCGGCGGCGCCGCCCACGGCGCCGCGGAGCAGCAGAGCGACGTGTGGCAGTTGTACTTCAGTCTGTGCTGGGAGCCCCGTATCGGCGGCATGCTGGGCGAGGGCTGGCGGGACAGCTATCCTAGCGACCTGGCGGCGCTGCTGCTGTGGGCGGGGCTGAGCCAGGCGGCGGCGCACACGCGCGTCGCCGCGAGCGGCGACGCCGCGACCGCGGCGGCCGCGGCCGCGCAGCTGCTCGAGTGCCAGGCGCTGCTGACGTCGGCGATGGCGTCGGGCGGCGCCGCCGCCGTGGCAGACGCGGCGGGCGGGATGACGCCAGAGGAGCTGGTGCGGGCGGGGCCGTCCGCGCTCGCGTCGCTGCCGAGCCTGCGCGGCGGCGGGCGGCCGGTGCTGCAGGCGGGCGGCGGCGCGGCCGCGGCGGCGTGGGGCGAGGCGGGGCCCGGCTTTGCGGCCGGCAGCCCGACCAAGCGCAAGAGCCGGCACGCCGCCCGGCGCGGCGGCGGCGGCGCAGCCGCGCCGGCGGCGGCGGCCGGCGGTGGCGGAAGCGCCGCCAGCAGCCCCTACCGCTTTGGCGCCGCCGCCGCCAGCAGCAGCACCAGCAGCAGCGAGGCGCCACTGCCGGTGGACCAGGCCGGGCTCGTGCGCTTTGGCGCGCAGCCGGCGGCGGCTGCGCCAGCAGCAACTGGCGCTGCAAGCAGTGGTGCTGCAGCGCCGGCGCCTGCAGCCGGCAGCGAGCCCAGCGGCGGCAAGCCGGGCGGCGCCAGCGAGCCCAGCAGCGGCAGCGAGCCCGGCGGCAGCAGCGCAGCGTCGTTTGACATCGTGCGCGAGCTGCAGGAGGAGCTCAAAGCGCAGCTGACCGCCGCGCCTGCTGAGCCGGGCGCGGAGCAGCGCAGCGCGGCTGCGCCGGCGCCGGCTGCAGGCGCGCCGGCGGCGACGGCCGGCAGCAGCGGCAGCGCCGGCGCTTCGGCGCCCGCGTCTGCGCCTGAGCAGGCGGCGCCGAGCAGCTCCACCGGCCCTGCGGCAGCGGCCGCGCCGCCGGCGGCGCAGGAGCTGGCGCCGCCCCCGCCGACCAGCCAGCAGGGCGGCGGCGGCGGGCAGGAGCCGCCCGCGCCGCCCGCGCCGCCCGCGCCGCGCCGCCGCGCGCCGCCGCGCGCGCGCGCAGCGGCGCGGCGCCAAAGCCGCCGCCGGCGGCGGCGCGCGGCGGGCTGCGGCAGGGCATGGTGGCGACGAGCGTCGGGCTGAGCCCGCTGCACGTCGCGGCCGCGGCGGGGCGCGTCGACGTGCTGCAGTGGCTCTCCTGGGCGGGCTGCCCCGTCAATGAGCCGCTGCTGATCGACGTGCCGCTGCAGGACGCGCTCGCGCTCAGCATGGCCACCGCGGCCGGCGGCGGCAAGGACGGCCGCGCCAAGGGCGGCGGCGCCGGCAGCGTCGCGCTCGCGGTGCAGCTCGCGGCGCGCGCGGCGACGGCGGCGCACGCGGAGCCGGCGCAGCAGGCGAAGCGGCTGCGGCGCTGCGCGGACGGGCTGCTCGCCGCCGTGGGCGGTGGCGCCGCGCGGCCGCCGGCGCGGCCGCAGCGGCTGCTGCTGCCGCGCGACGCGCTCGCGGGCTGGGCGCTCGGCGGCGCGCAGTGCACGAGCGCGGGCGCAACGCCGCTGCACGTGGCCGCATGCTACGGGCAGGTCGGCGCGGTGGAGACGCTGCTGCGGCTGCCTGGTGTCGACGTCAATGCCACCACCGCCCAGGGCTGGACGGCGCTGCACGTCGCGGCGAGCCTGGGGCACGAGGGTGAGCGCGCCGCGCCGCGGCGGCAAGCTGGCAGCGGTGGCGGTGGGCGCCTCGCGCGGGGTCGCGCGCGCTCGCACGCTCACGCGCACGTCATGCCGCCCCGCCCCCGCGCGCCGCGCCCGCAGCCGTGGCGGCGGTGCTCGCGCGCGCGCCCGGCGTCGCGCTGGCCGCGGCCGACGCGTCCGGCGCGACGCCGCTGCACCACGCCGCCGCGGGCGGGTGGTGGGCCGTCGTTGAGGTGCTGTGGCCGCTGCGCGGCGTCGCGCTGGACGCCGCCGACGGCGCGGGGCGCACCGCGCTGCACCTCGCCGCCGCGGGCGGGCACGCCGCCGTCGCGGGCCGGCTCATCATCGCCGGCGCCGCGACGGGCAAGCCCGACGCCAACGGCATGGCCCCGCTGCACCTCGCGGCATACAACGGCCACAACGACATCATCGGCAAGCTGCTCCTCGCCGGCGCCGACGCGGCGGCCGGCGTCGGCAGCGGCGACGGTGGCAGTGGCGGCAGCGGCGCCGGCGACGGCGGTGGCTGCGGCAGCGAGGACGGCGCCGGCGGCGGCGGTGACGGCGCCGCCGCGCCGGCGCTCGCGGTCGGCCCCGGCGGCCTGCTCTCGTGGCGGGGCGGCCGCTGCACCTGCTGCTGCGAGGACGTTGACGCGATCACGCGCCGCCTAGCCGACGCGGCGGCGCGGCTCGCGCCTGGCGGCGACGGCGGCGGCGGCGGTCGCGGGAGCGGCGGCGGGAGCGGTGCGGCGCTCTGCGACGAGGCCGGGCCGCCGGAGCCGGAGAGCGAGCCCAGCGAGTCGGAGAGCCCGCTCGCGAGCGGCGCCGGCGCCGACGACGGCGCTGGCCGCGCCGCGCTGCCGCGCTGGCCCGACCCGGAGGTGCTGTGCCTGCGCGGCGCGACCGCGCTGCACCTCGCGGCCGCGGGCGGACACGCCGACACGGTCGCCGCGCTGCTGGACGCCGGCGCGGACGACGACGCGCCCGACGGCGCGGGCGCGGCGTCCGTCGCCGTCGCGGCGGGCGCCGGCGCGGTCGCGGCGCTGCAGGTGCTGCTCGAGCGCCAGCTCGCGGCCACGCCGCCGGGCGGCGCCGGCGACGCCGCCGACGCCGCGCAGTGCGAGTGGTGGCGGCAGCTGCTGCTGCGCCGCGACGGGCGCGGGCGCTGCGCGCTGCACCTCGCCGCGTACAGCGGGTGCCTTGCGGCGTGGGACTTTGCGTTGGAGGTCATCGGCGTGCTGGGGCCCTCGACGGCAGCGAGGCGGCGCTCGCGGCCAACGTGGCGGCGGTGCTGCGCCGCGCCGGCGACGCGCGCGACGGCCGCGGCCTGCTCCACTTTGCCGC
This sequence comes from Scenedesmus sp. PABB004, assembly GCA_014905635.1. NCBI lineage: Eukaryota > Viridiplantae > Chlorophyta > Chlorophyceae > Sphaeropleales > Scenedesmaceae > Scenedesmus > Scenedesmus sp. PABB004. The sequence continues at coordinate 352,105 of JABVCE010000017.1, forward strand.
GCAGGGCGGCTGCCCGGAGGTCGTGGAGAGCCTGCTGGAGCTGCTGCCGCCGCCGGCGGCGGCGCGGGCGGCGCGGCGGGCGGGCGGCTGCCGTGGCACCTCGCCGCCGAGCGGGTGCGCGCCCCGCCCGCGCGGCGCCGCCGGACGCCGCCGCCGCCGCTGCCGCCGATGCCGCCGCGCGACGCCCGCTCACTCCTGCACTACCTCGCTCGGCTGCCCCGCCCTGCCCCCGCGCCGCAGGGCCACGCGGGCGTGATGGCGCTGCTGCTGCGCCACGGCGCCGCGGGCGAGGTCGACGCGCCCGACGGCGGCGGCGCGACCGCGCTGCACCTCGCCGCCGCGGGCGGGCACGCGTCGGCGGTGCGGGTGCTGCTGAGCGCTGGCGCCGACCCGGCGCGCGCCGCGCGCGGCAGCGGCGCGAGCGCCCTGCACTGCGCGGCGGCGGGCGGCATGCTGCGTGCCGCGCGCGCCGCCGGCGCGGCCGGCGAGGGCCCGGGGCCGGGCTTTGCCTGCGGCATTGACCTGGCCGCGGCGGCCGACAGCGGCGGCGCTGGGCCGTCCGCTGGGCTCACACCCACCATCTCGGCGCTCCTGGAGGCCGGCGCGCCGGCCAGCCAGCGCGACGCGGCCGGCTGGCAGCCGCTGCACTGGGCGGTCGCGCGCGGCTGCCGCTGCGACGCGGAGCTGCTCCTCGCGGCGACGCGCGCCGCGGACGGCAGCGGCGGCGGCGGCGGCGGCGGCGACGGCGCGCTGAGCGGCGCTGCAGGGCGGCAGGGCTGGGCTCCGCTGCACGTTGCCGTGCTCATGGGCCGGCGCAGCATGGTCAAGCTCCTGCTGGAGCAGCAGCCGGGCAGCGAGGCGGAGCTGCCGGACGCGGCAGGCCTGGCGCCGCTGCACTACGCCGCGGCCGCCGGCCGCGCCGACCTGTTTGCGCTGCTGCAGCGCGGCAGGCCCTGGCGCGCCGCCGGCGCCGACGGCGGCGGTGGCGGCGGCGAGGCCGCGCGGCAGCTGCTGGTGCTCGCGGCCGCGTCGGGCAGCGCCGAGCTCGTGCGCCTGCTGCTGGACGGCGGCGCCGCGGAGGCGGACGACCCTGCGCCGCGCAGCAGCGCCGACGGCGGCGGCGGCGGCGGCGGCGGCGGCGGCGGCAGGGACAACGCGCTGCACGTGGCCTGCCGCTACGGCCACCGCGGCGTTGCGGCGCTGCTGCTGAGCCACGGCTACGCCGCCAACGCGCCCGGCGCGGGCGGCCGCACGCCGCTGCTGCTGGCGGCCGCGGGCGGCGCGGCGGTGCACTCGCCGCCGTGCGGCGGCGGCGGCGGCGGGGCGGGGGCGGCAGCGGATGCGGCGCCGGCGGCGCTGCCCGCCACGCACCCGGCGGTGCTCGCGGGCGCGCTCGGCGTGCGCCCGTCGGCGGCGCTCGCCGTCGCGGCGGCGGCCGGCGCCGCGCGCGCCGCGGGCGCCGCCGCGCGTGCCGGCCTCTGCGCCGACCTCACGGCCGCAGGCGCCGACCTGCGCACGGTCGACGCGGCCGGCAGCAGCGTGGCGATGTGCGCCGCGGCGGGGGGCCTGGTGGCGCTGCTCGATGCCGCCGTCGCAGGCGGCGGCGACGTGCGCGCGCCGCTGCGCGCCGCCGACGCGGCGGGCTGGACGGCGCTGCACTGGGCCGCCGCTGGCGGGCATGAGGCGGCGGTGCGGCGGCTGCTGGAGCTGGACCCGCCCGCGGCCGCTGCCGGTGGCGGCGGCGGCGCGCCGAGCGGGGGCCGGCAGCGCTGCAGCCCGACGCGTCGGGCCGGCTGCCGCTGCACCTCGCGGCGGCCGGCGGGCACCTGCCCGCCGTGTCGGCGCTGGCGGCGGCGCTCAACGCCGCGGGGGTGAGCCCGCGCGCGCCGCGCGCGCGGCCGCCTCGCGCCGCGCGCCCTTCCGAGCGCCCGCTCACCGCGCCGCCGCCTGTCTGCCCGTCTGTTCACCACAGGTCGACCTGCACACACCCGACCGCTCCGGCCTCACGGCGACGCAGCTGGCGGCCAACTGCCACCACCTCGCTGTAGTCGCGCTGCTGTTGGAGTCGGGGCAGGCCGGCGGCGCCGCCGGCGCGGGGTCGGCGTGCACCTGCACCTGCGGGCACCAGCACCACCATCACCACGGCGCCGGCGGCGCGGCCGGCGCGCCGCAGGGCGCCGCCGGCGCAGACGCTGGGCAGGCGGCGCTGGGCGCCGACGGCGCGGCCGCGGCCGCGGCCGCGGCGCACGCGCTGGCCGGCGACGGCGCGGCAGCAGGCGCCGGCGGCGTCAAGCCGGGCGCCGCAAGCGGCAGCACCGCGCTGCACCTGGCTGTGCGGAGCGGGCTGGAGTCTGTGGTGGTTCAGCTGCTGTCGGTGCCGGGCGTGCACCCCAACCAGCCAGACGCGCAGGGCAACACACCCCTGCATCTCGCGGCCGCGCCGCCGCCGGCGCCGCAGCCGGTGCTGGCGCAGCAGCCGGTGCCGGCGCAGCCGCCAGCGGCGGCGGTGGGCGCCTGCGGCGGCGGGCTGAGCCTGCTGCAGCAGCTGCTGGCGGCGGGCGCGCGAGTGGACGCGGCCGCGGCGGACGGGTCGACGCCGCTGCACCGCGCCGCGGCGTCGGGGTCGGCCGAGGCGGTGGCCCTGCTGCTGCGCGCGCCCGGCGCCGCGGCGGCGGCGCTGGCCAAGGCCGACGGCGGCAACACGCCGCTCCACCTCGCCGCGGCGGGCGGCCACGCGGCGGCGGTGTCGGCGCTGCTCGCGGCCGCGGGCGCGCCGCCCGAGCTCGCCGGGCTCGGGCGCCGAGCGCTGACCGAGGCGGCCAACGCGTCGGGGCAGACGGCGCTGCACCTCGCCGCGGCGGCGGGCGCCGTGGACGCCGTCGCGGCGCTCGCGGCGGGCGGCGCCGACGTCGACGCCGCGGCCGGCGCGGAGGGCGTGCCGCTGCACGCGGCCGCCGCGGCCGGCAGCGCGGGCGCCGTCGCCGCACTGCTGTCGGCGGGCGCCGACCCCGACGCCGCCGCGAGCGGCAGCGGCGCGACGCCGCTGCACGTCGCGATTGCTGAGGCGCGCCTGCCCGCCGCCGAGGCGCTGCTCGCCGGCGGCGCCGAGCCCGACGCGCTCAACGCCGCCGGCGCGGCGCCGATCCACCTCGCCGCGAGCCGGGGCTGCCTCGGCGGCGTCGCGGCGCTGCTGCGCGGCGGCGCCGACCCCAACGCGCGCAACGCCAAGGGCTGGGGCCCCGTGCACGTGGCCGCGAGCGGCGGGCACCTGGACATCGTGCTGCGCCTCGTCGCCGGCGGCGCGGCGTGGCGCGGCGGGCGCGGCGCCGGCAGCGCGCCGCCCGACGCCGACGTCGTCCGCCTCCTCGTGCGAAAGGGCAGCTATAAGGCGAGCTACCTGGAGGGGCGGCTGCGGCTGGCGGAGCGCGAGCGCGCGCGCGGCGCGCGGGCGCGCGGCGGCGCCGACGGCGCGGACGCGCCGGCGGCGGCGGCGCCTGCAGCGGCGCGGCGCGGCGCCGGCGCGGGCGGCGACGGCGGCGAGCCCGGCGCGCCCGCGGCGGCCGGCGGCGGCGCGGCGCAGCAGGCGGGCGGCGCCGACGGGCCGCGGCGCGGCGGCGACGGTGGCTCGGACGCGCTGCTGGACGCGGCTGCGGCGGCGGACGCCAACATGGCGCTGCTGCTGCAGGAGGAGGCGGCGGCGGCGCGCGCGGCCGAGGCAGAGGCGGCGAAGCGCCAGGCACGCAAGGACAAGAAAGCGGCCAAGCGCCAGGCGGCCGCTGCCGAGGCGGCCGCGGCGGAGCAGGAGGAGCGCGCGCGCGCCGAGGCCGAGGCCGAGGCAGCCGCCGCGGCCGAGGCGGCTGCGGCGGCAGCGCGCGAGGCCGAGGCGGCGGCGCGCCGCGCGGCGGCAGAGGAGGAGCGCCAGCGCGCGGAGGAGCAGCAGCGCGCCGCGGCGGCAGCGGCGCAGAAGGGGCGCCAGCGCCAGCAGCAGCAGCAGCAGCAGCAGCAGCAGCAGCAGCAGCAGCAGCAGCAGGCGGCCGCGGCCCACCAGCCGGCTGCGGATCAGCAGCAGCCGCAGCAGCAACGGCAGGCCAAGGCCGGCGGCAAGGCGGCGACCGCCGGCGGCAAGCAGCCAGAGCCCGCCAAGGCCAGCAAGCGCGCCGGTGTGACGGCCAAGGTCGTGGCCAGCTCCGGCGCCGCCGCCGCGCCACCCGCTGCGGCCGCCGCGCCCGGCAAGGGCGCCGGCGGCAAGCAGCAGGCGGCTGCCGCTGGCGGCGGCGGCGGCGGCGGCGGGACCAAGGCCGCGGGCAGTGCCGCGGCGTCGCCCGCACCCGCCGGCACCAGCAAGGTCCTGGTCGTTCCCCGCCCCGCGCCGCCGGGCGCGGCCGCCAGGAGCCCCGCCGCCGCTGACGCGGGCAAGGCGGGCGCGGCCAAGGCCCGCGGCGGCGCGCCGGCCGCCGGCAGGCAGCCGGCCGCCTCGCCCGCGCCTGAGGCGCCCGCGGCGCGCTCGGCGCCACGCAATGCGGCGGCGGCGCCAGCGGCGTCGGCCGCGGCGCGGATTGTCGGGGGCGCCGCGGAGCTGGCGGCGACGCTGAGGGCGGAGCTGGGCGGCGAGCAGCTGCAGCCGCAGCACGCGCGGCCGGCGTCGGCCTTCAGCTCCCCCGCGCCCGCGCTCGCGGCGCCCGCGTCCGCGCCGCAGTCGCCGGCGCCGTGGGCGGGCGGCGCCAGCAGCGCGCCCGGCGGGGGCCTGGCGCCAGTGAGCAGCGCATACCGCGCGCCGCCGCCGGCCGGCGGGGGCGCGAGCAGCTGGCGCAACGGCAGCCCGCTGCACGCGGCGCCGTTTGGTGCTAGCCCGGGCGGCGGCCTGCTCTCTAGCAGCGCGCCGGGCGGTGGCAGCAGCCCCGCGCAGCTGCCGGCGCACCTGCAGGCGCTCGGCGGCCGGGGCCCCTCCATTCTCGGGCCCCAAGCGGCCGCCGGCGCGTCCCGCCAGCCCGCGTCCACGCTGGGGCAGCAGCTGCTGCAGCAGCAGGCGGGCGCGGCCGCGAGCGCGGGCGACGCGCCGACCGCCTGGGGCGGTCCCGGCGGCCGGCCGCCCGGCTTTGACGCCGCGCCCGGCGCGGGCGTGGGGCGCAGCCGCAGCCTGCCGCGCGCGGGCTCGTCCGGCAGCCTCGGCGCGTCCGGCGCCGGCAGCTTTGGCGCCGGCGCCGGCGCCGGCGCGCTGCCGCCCGGCAGCCTGGGCGGCAGCCTGGCCGGCAGCTTCACCGGCGGCGGCATCTGGTCGTACCTGCCCGGCGGCGGCGGCGGCGGCAGCCCGCTCGCGTCGGCGGCGGCGGCGCGCGCCGCCGCGCGCGTGCTGTTCCCGGCGGCGCCGCCAGCGACGGCGGCGCCGCGCCCGTCGACGGCGGCGCCGCGCCCGGCGGCGCGCGCAGCAGCAGCGGCGACGGCGGCAGCGGCGGCGGCAGCGCCCGCACGGGCGGCGCCGCCAGCGGCGCGAGCAGCGCGAGCGACAGCCCGCGCGGCGCCGGCGCCGGCGCGGCGGCTGCCACGCTCGGCGGCAGCCCCGCGGCGCCGCCGCCGCCGCTCGGCGCCGCCGGCGCCGGCTTTGCGCCGCCGGCGCCGCTCGCGCCGTCGGCGCTCGCGGCGCTCGCGGCGCCGCCGCGCGGCGGCGAGCCCGACGTCCCGGCGCACTTCCGCTGCCCGCTCAGCCGGCGCGTGATGACCGACCCGGTGATGGCGCCCGACGGCCACACCTACGAGCGCGCCACGATCGAGGCGTGGCTCGCGGCGCACGGGTCGAGCCCCGCCGCGCCGGGCGCGCCGATGGCGGCGGCCGACCTGGTGCCAAACCTCACCATGCGCGTGATGCTTGCGATGTACCGGTGAGAGGCGCTGCGAGCTGTGGAGAGGCAGTGCCCCGGTGAGGCGGCGATGCTGCGGTGATCTGGCAGTGCGGCGTGCGCAGCGAGGCGCAGGCTAGCGAGGCAGGCACGGTCGGGGGCGGGCGGGCGCGGGCTGTGTGACAGTGGCAGGTAGCAGGCAGCGGCTGTTCAGGGGCGCTCGTGTGCAGGCAGGCAGGCGGGGCACGCGCGTGTACAGGTGCTGGCGCGCGCGCGGGGCACGAGAGGGGAGAGCTCTGCGGAGCGGCCCGGGCGGGGCCCAGGCCCCGACCCGGGGCCGGCGTGATTAGACCCCGTGCTGTGTGGCGGCGAAGCGGAGTAATCGGAGGCCGCCCCGCGTCGGCGCCGGGCTGTTACACAGACGGGCAGCCGCCGCACTGGGGGGCTGCGTTCCGAGGGCGCGCGCGCGCTCGCGCTGCGCGCGCCGGTGTCGGCGCAGCGCGCCGTCCGCAGCAACAGGGATTGGGTTCACGCCTGGCTAGCTCCGCCCCAGCGCCCGCTCCGCACACGCCCCGCCGCCCGCTGGGACGGGCGGCGCACCGCGCGCGTCGCAACTGATCACCACAGCACGCGCCCCACAGCAGCAGAGGGAGGGGGGCGGCCGCTCGAAGGGGAGGGAGGGGGCGGGTCCTGCCGCCGCGCCGGGCGGGGCGCCCTGCCGCTCGCTCACGGCAGCAGGCGGCCGAGCTCGGGCGACCCAGCCTTGATCAGGCCGCCCTTGTCGCCGCCGTGGCCGCGGCTCGCGAGGTCCTGCGCGCCGCAAAGGCGGGCGGGCAGCGGCCGCCGCGCGCGCGTGAGCGCGCCTGGCACGCGAGCACTGCGCGCGTAGCTCCCCGGGGGAGGGGGGGGGTGCACCGGCGCCGCGGCCACGCGCGCGGCAACGCGCGCGCGCGCGCGCCCGCGCACCTGGCGCGCGGTGCTGCGCCGCCCGACCGCGCCCGCGAGGTCGGCGCCCTTGTCGTGCCCGTCGCCGCCCGGGTCGTCCGCCTCGTGCGCCTGCGGCGGCGCGGCGGGGCGGCGGCGGCGGGGCGGCGGCGCGGCGGGGCTCAACCACGGCAGCCAGAGCGCGCACCCCGCAGCCGTCGATGCAGCCGCCGCTGCACCAAAAACCCAAGCATCGAAGTCCAAACTCCTCCGTCGCCGCCTTGGTCCCCCCCCGGGCCTCAACCCTCAACCCTCAACCCCAAGCCGTAAGCCCTAAAACCCTGGACCCACCTGGAGGAGCCCAAACTTCTCCGCCTCCTTGGCGCCGCCGCCGTGGCCGTCGTACGGGTCCTCGTCCTCCAGCAGCAGCTCCCCCGCCGCGACGAGCGCCTTGGCGCGCGCCGCCTCCTCGACCCAGTTGAACCTGGGGTTTAGGGCGGGGAGCGTGCAGGGGTTTAGGGTGTGTGTGTGTGTGTGTGTGTGTGTGTGTGTGTGTGTGTGTGTGCGCGCGTGTGTGTGTGTGTGTGTGCGCGCGCGTGTGTGTGGGAGGCGGGGCGACGAGCGCGAGGGCCCGGCGCGCCGCGACGCCGAGGCTCGTGCAGCCCCCCAGACCCCGAGACCCCGTTAAAACTGCCCTGAAACCCCAGGACCCCCCGCGCGCGCGGGGCAGCAGCGGTCCAAGTGCGGCGACTTCACGCATGCGAGCAGGTCAAGCTGCCGGTGTGCGTGAAGCCGCCGCACCTGGACTGCAGTGCTGCCCCGCACGTGCCAGCCGCCCGGCGCGTACGACGCCCCGGCCGCTGCTGCTGCTGCTGCTGCTGCTGCTGCTGGCGCTGCTGCTGCTGCTGGCGCTGGCGCTGGCGCCCCTGCTGCTGCAAAACCCCTGCTGCCCTACGCCCCAACACCCCGTCCAACCCTGAACCCCGCCAAGCCCCGCGCACTTGAAGACCGTGAGCGTCATCAGCAGCGCCTGCAGGCTCGCGGTGCACGCGAGGCCCGTCCACAGCCCCAGGGCGCCGAGGCCGCCCGGGAAGGCGAGCAGGCAGGCGATGGGCAGCCCAAACACCTGGCGGGGCAAGCGCGCGCGCGGGCGCACGGGCGGCGGCGGCGGGCCTGAGCGGCAGAGACAGCAGAGGCAAGGAGGGAGGGAGCTTGGAGGCGAGCGCCGCGCGCACGGCGGGCCGCATCGCCGCCCCCGCCCCGCGCTCCCGGCCCTCCTCTCGGCCCCTCCCCCGCCCGGCGATCGGCCTCAACACCCCCGCCCCAGCGCCCCGCGCGCCTACGCCCAGCCCCAAACCCGCCCTCCCTCTAAACCCTGCTAAACCCGCCCTCTAAACCCTAAACCCTCACCCAGTATGTGACGAGGTTGATGCTCGCCCCGATCTTCTGCCGCCCGCAGCCGCGCATGACGCCCGCGAGCACCGTGTTGGCGCCCTCGCCTGGGTTGAGGGGGGGAGGGGGGGGTGTTTTTGTGTGTGTGTGTGTGTGGGGGGGGGGGGCAGGGTGTGGTAGAGAAGGGCGTCAGCCAGAGCTAGCTTGCTCCGTGCTTCACCCCCCCCCTCCAACCACGCGCGCGCGCGCGCACCGACGAGCGAGACCGCGAGCGGCGGCACCGCCTGCGCGGTGAGCATCACCACGTCCGCCTCGCCGCTGAACAGCTTGCCCAGCTGGTGCCGCCCGAGCAGCAGCAGGCCGGACGAGGCGATCATCACCAGCGTCCCCATCAGCACCGCGACCTGGCGGGGCGGCGGCGAGAGGGTTTAGGGCGGGGCTTAGGGCGCGGCGGCGGGGTTTGAGCCGGGTTTAGGTGGTGAATTGAAAGGATTAGCCCAGCTGGCTTTTGAAGGAGCGCTCGGGCGTGATTGGGGGTGCGAGAGGGGGTCGGGAGGGCGCGGCGGCGGGGCGCGCGCAGCCGCAGCAGCCCTGCTGCCCCCCTCTCCCCAAAGAGAACCAGCCGCGCGCGCAGGTGCGCCCCGAGCCCCCCACCCGCCCCCGCCCGCACCCGCCCCCGCCGCGCACCTGCACGGTGAGCCAGGCCATGTGGGGCCGGCCGCCGCCGAGGTCGTTGCCCACGCGCGTCGACGCGGCGCCGCTGAGGCCGTGCGCCGCAAAGAAGCAGAGGGCGTGGATGTTGAACGTGATGCCCACTGGGACGGGGTTCAGGGTTCAGGCGTGCAGGGGCGGGGTTTAGTAGCGGCGGGGTTTAGAAGGGGCGGCGGGCGAGCGCGCGGGGCTGAGGCGGGGCGCAGCAGCGGGGGCCGGGGTCGGGAGGGGGCGCGCGGGCGTGCAGCGGCGCGCGCCCCGGCGACGGGGGCCCCAGCCGCCGCCGCCGCCGCCGCCGCCGCCCGGCGCAGCGCCTCCCCGGCTGCACAGGGTCCAGCGCGCCGGCCCTCCCCTGCACGGCGCCCCCAGGGGCCCGCGCTAAACCCCGCCGCCGCCGCTCACTCATAGACATCGTCTGCTCCGGGTTGGGCAGCAGCCCCGACAGCATCACAATGACCTCAAACGTCCACCAGTCGAGGCCTGCGGCCGGGGTTAGGGCGCGCGGCACGGCCGGGGTTTAGGCGGCGGCGGGCGGCTGCGGCGGGAGGGGGCGCGCGCGGTGGGGCAGCAGGCCGCGCCGCCGCCGCCGCGCCGGCAGCCGGGGGCGCGCGCGGCTGCAACCGCAGGCCGCCGCAGGCCGCGCCGCGCCGCGCCGGCAGCCGGCGCGCCGCCTGCAGGCGGACAAAACACACACACAGAAGAACGCAAAACGTAACACAATCTCCCGCTGCCTCACAGATCATGACGCAGGAGGGGATGGCCATGCGGACGTATGTCCCCCAGTCGCGCAGCGCCTCGGACGTCCAGCCGGGCCAGGTGCAGCGCCCCGGCTCCTGCGCGCGCGTGTGCAGCACGCAGCAGCAGACCATCAGCCCCAGCGACGTCGCCTGCACCGCGTCCCACGCGACCGCCGCGCCGAGCAGGCCCAGCCCCAGCCTGCGGGGTCGGCGGCGCGCCGGCGGCGGCGGCGGGGGCTGAGCGCGGGGGAGCCGGCGGGGACTGAGGCGCGCGCGCCAACCCTCACCCTGCCGACGCTCCGCCGGCGCGCCGCCCGCGCCCCCAAAAACCCCGCCGCGCCCCCAACCCCTAAACCCTTGACCCCCGCTGCTCACTTGGCGACGAAGAGCCAGAGGAACAGGGGCGTGAGCAGCGTGGCGATGAGTGTGACGAGCATCAGCGGCTGCACCACCGCCTGCGGCCGCGGGGTTTAAGTTGGCAGCAGTTGAACCGCGGGCGTAAGGCAAACCCCGCGGGCAGCGCACGCGCGGTTTTGAGGGCCCAGAGCAAGCGAGATTGGAGGGGGGGGGGTCGAGCGCTGGGCGCTGCGTGCGCGTGAGGAGCGCTGGCGCGAGGGCGGGCGGCGCCGCCGCCTGCCCAGCCCCCGGCTCCCTCCCTCCAACCCTACTTAAACCCCGCGCGCGCCTGCGCCGAGAGGTAGCGCCGGCAGCACTGGTCTGCCGCGTCCATGAAGAGCGCCGGCGCGAGCGCGAGCGTGAAGCGCGCGGCCGAGGCCGAGATGGTGGGGTCCTGGGGGCGGCGGGGTTTGGGGTTGGTTGTCGACCGGGGGTTGGGAGGGGTCGGGGCCGGGGGCCGGTCAGTGGCGCGCGCGCGAGGGCGCGGCGGCTGGCAACGTGGGCGCGACGCCCGCGCGCGAGCGCGCGCCGCTCGAGCGCGCGCCGCTCGAGCGCCGCCGCCGCCGCGGCCGCCGCCGCCGCCGCGCACCTGGCCCATCGCCACCAGCGCCGCCTCGCACCAGCGCCACATGCCCAGCGCGGCGCAGCAGTAGAGCCCGCTGATCGCCAGGCCGCGCTGCAGCACCACGCCGACGAGGCCGTAGCGCCGCGCGCCAAAGGCCTGCCCGCAGAACGTCTCCATCGCCGTGACAAATCCCAGCATGCTGCGTTGGTTGGTTGGTCCCCGGCGGCCGGGCGGGCGGGCGGGCGAGAGGGCGGGCGGTTGGGTAAGGGAGGGGGGCGGGTGCAACGACAAAAGCTTCACATAACAACAAAGTTGTGACACAAAGCAGTGAATAACGTGAAAAATGACACAAACGACGAGGCAGTGCGTGCAACTCACGGCGCGTTGCCGGTGACGTTGTAGACCGTCTGCGCGAGCACGAGCGCCGAGAGCTCCGCCGCGCCGAGGTGGCCGACGTAGCTGGTGATGATGAGCTCCTGGGCGGCGGCGTCACGACAGGGTACAGGGTTTTAAGTTTAGGAGTGGTTTTTGGGTTCATCGGGCGGCGCCCGGGCGCGGCGCGCGGGGTCGAGGGTGGGCCGGCGGCGCGGGGTTGAGCGGGCCGGCGGCGCGGGCGCGGGCGCGGGCGGCAGCGCGCGAGGGGCGGCGGCGGGCGGGCCTGCCGGCCGCGCGCCGGGTGGCGTGTGCGCCGCCGCGCACCTTTGTGAAGGTCAGCACCTCCATCCAGCTCAGCGGCCACGCGAGCAGCCACAGCCTGCGCGCGGCGCGCGGCGACGGCGCGCGGTGTGGGCCGCCCGCGGCCCACGCGCCGCGCACGGCCGCCCCGCGCGCCCTTCTCTCTGCCTCCCTCTCTCGCTCCCTCCCCCTCCCTCCCTCTCTTCCTCACCCCCTCGCCCCCTGTCCCTCCTAGGGGCCTCCCGCTCACCGCTTGCACATCGCCACCATGTCGAACAGCGTGCTGTTGGCGCCCTTGCGCAGGCCGCCATACTTGGGCAGCGGCGGCCCACCGCCGCCGCCGCCGCCGAGGCTGCCGAGGCCGCCGCTGCTGCCCGCGATATTGAAGCGCAGCGTGCTGCCGCCGCTGCCGGGCCCATCGCCGCCGGCCGCGCCGCCGCCGCCGCCGGCGCCGCCGGCGCCGCCGCCATCCATGCCCAGCAGCAGCGGGTGCACGCCCTTGTGGTGGTGCTGCTGCTGCAGCTGGTGCTGCTGGTGGTGCTGCAGCAGCGCGCCCGCGCGGCCGCCGTAGGGCGGCGCGGCGGCGCCGCCGCCGCCGCGCGGCGACGCGCTGCCGCCGCTGCCGCTGCCGCTGCCGCTGAAGCTGTCGCTGCCGCTGCTGCCGGCGCCGCCGCCGTCGCTGCTGGTGCTGGCGCCGCCGCCGCCGCCGCCGCCGCTGGCGACGCTGCTGCTGTCGCTGCTGCTGCTGGCGACCAGCACCGCGGAGGTGGGCTGAAAGCGCAGCTGCGCGTGCGTGCTTGCGCTGGTGCTGGTGCTGTAGGCGCTTATCGGCACCGGCGGCGCGGCCTCGGGCGAGCCGGCGCCGCCGCCGCCGCCGCCGCCGGGCCGCAGGCGCTTGCCGCGCTTGGAGAGGTCGGCCCTGCGCGCGGCGCGGGGCGGAGCGGCGGCGCTGGGACGAGGCGCGGGCGCGGCGCGGGCGCAGGCTGGGCCCACGGCTGCGGCTGGCGCATCAGCCGGCCCTGCGCAGGGGGATGGGCCGCCGCCTGCCGCTGCGGCACCGCCGACAGCGAGCTGCCAGCCCGCGCGCCGGGCGCAGCAGCAGCGGCGCCGCCGACTGCCGCGCCGCGCCGCGCCGGGCTGCGGCGCTGCGCATGGCATGGAGGGCGGCGCCCCTGGCCTGCTGCCACGCTCGCCGGCGCCGCTGCTGGGCGGCCTCCAACGCCCTGGGCAGGGCGGGAGCTCGCCTGCTGCAGCGCTGCTGCTGCTGGCGCGCGCCTGGGCGGCCTGCCGGCGGTCTGGCGTGCCCACGACCCTGCAACAGACGCCCACGACCGCGTGCAGCTGGCTGCGGGCCGGCTGGCGTCCCTGCGCGGCGCGTGGAGCCCATCAATCGCCCGCACCCGAGCGCCTCTGTGCGTGCGGAGTTGTCTGACTTGCCGTAGCCGGCGTACGCGAGCAGAGCTTCCATCCACCCCCGGCCAGCACTGCCGGCGGCCGTCGACGGCGTTGCTGGCCGAGACCGCGTTGCTGCGTTAGCGTCCTGCGCCCTGCTGCTCAGCGAGCCGCCACGCGCGCCGAGCCGGGCTGGGAGAGCAATTTCCCGCGTCCCATGCGCTCGCCAGCAGCCTCAGGTCGCGGGCAGCGACGAGAGGCGCGTGCGAATCCCCGGGCGGCCTGCGGGCCGGCTGCCGGCGCGCTGGCGTGCGCGTGAGGCTGAAATGAGTGCGGGGACGCCGTGCCAGGGCGGCGGGGGCTCGGCGGCGCGGGCGGCCTGGTCTTTGCGCGCGCGGCGGCAGCGCGTCGCCTCCCGAGCTGCCTGCCGGTCGTGGGGCTGGCCTCCACCTGCGGGCGGGGCGGGGGCGGCCTCGCTGACCATTCGTGGACTGCGCGCCCGCCCCCGCGCGCCGCGGCCTCACCGGCAGCACCGGCAGGAAGACGGGGCTCTCCAGCTGCATGCCGCCCGCCCCGCCCTGCGCCAGGTGGGCCGCCGCGAGCTGCAGGCCCGCCGAGCCCGAGCCGCTGCTCCGATCGGCCATGGCGGGGCGCGGGCGTGCGGGACGCCCGGCGCGGCGGCTGTGGGCGCGGCGCGGGCGCGGATCGGGGCGGGCCGCGCCGGCGGTCAGCGCGCGGTCGCGGGCGATGGCGTGCGGTCTTGGGGCTTTGCCGCCCGCCCACAGCCCGCCGCGGCGCGCGCCGCCCACCGCCCTGCCGCCGGCGGGCCGGGCGGCGGCGGCTGCGCGCGGGGGGCGGCGGCGCACGGCAGCGCACGCGCGCGCTGCTCGCGCCTGCGCGCCCGCGCGCCGCGCAGCCCGCGGCGCGCGGCCAGCCCGCCGGCCCAGCAGCAGGTGCCACCACTCAAGCGCGCGTGCGTCAGCTCAGGGGCTCGTTCCAGCGTGCGGCGGCGGCTGCGCCTGCAGCTCGCGCGCGAGCGCACCGAGCCGCGCCGCCCAGCCCAGCTGGGCCCCACCACTCCGCCGCGCCCTTACAGCTGGCAGGCACTGAGCCGCGCGGCTGGCAGGCGCTGAGCGGCAGAGGCCGCGCTCGCCGTCCGCACCGCCGGCCGGCCGCCGCATCGGCGGCGCAGCGGCCAGGGCGCAGCGGCCAGGGCGCAGCGGCCAGGGCGCAGAGTTCAGGCGCAGCCGCGCGCAGCGGCGGCCCGCCTCCACCCAGCGCGTGGGCCCGTGAATGCTTCCTCCGCTCCCGGTTGCGAGCCGTTGAAGGCACTGCTGGCAGCGGACGCGGGCGCCGCCGCCGCCGTCGGGCGTGCGCCAACCAGCAGACCCCTCCCAGAAGTGAAGCGCTGCTGTGGTACCGCCCCGAGCCGGCGCCAGGGACGGCCCGGCGCTGCGGCGCTCCGGCAGCAGCGCCGGCAGCAGCGCCGGCAGCGGCCGCAGCGCCATGCAGGCGCTGCAGGGCGCGGCCCGCGCCGGCGCGCTGCGCCGCGCGCTGGTGCTCAGGAGCGGGCGCAGCGCCGGCGGCGCCGCGCCGCGGCGAGCGCACCAGGCGCCGGTGAGCGGCGCGGGCGGCGCAGCGGCGCCCGCCGCGACCGCGGTCTACCTCGCCCCCAGCGAGGCCCACGTCGCGCACCTTGCGGCGCTGCTGGCGCGGGACCGACGGCCGGGCGACTGTTACTGCCTGCTCGGCGTGGTCGGCGCTGGCAAGTCGGTCTTCAGGTGCGCGCGGCGCCGGCCGGGGCCGCGGCGCGCTGCCTGCTGCAGTGCAGCAGCGTCGGCGGCGGGCGCGCCCTCCCCACACACAGCGCCCCACTTGCTGCCGCCGCCCGGCGCCCAGCCGTGCGTTTGTGCGCGCCGCCGCGGGCGACCCGGCGCTGCCGGTGCCGTCGCCGACCTACCTGCTGGAGCTGGTCTACGACGAGCAGGACGGTGCGCCGCGGCCGCGGCTGGCCTTGCAGGACGGCGCGCCACGGCTGCGCGCGCGCCCGCGGCCGACGCAGCGCCGCCGCCGCGCCGGCGCGCAGGGCCGCCCATCCACCACTACGACTTGTACCGCCTCGACCCGGGCGCCGACCTCTCGCGCCTGGGCCTCGCCGCGGCGCTGCCGCGCGCCGTATCGCTGGTCGAGTGGGCGGAGCGGCTGCCGCCCGGCGCCGCACCGGGCGAGCGGCTCGAGGTCGCCCTCGCGATCGGCGGCGGCGACGGCGTGCCGCTCGGGCCGCAGGGGGAGCAGCGGCAGCAGCAGGAGCAGCAGCAGCAACGTTGGGGCGACGCCGGCGCAGGCGCGCTCGTGCTGCCGACGCCGGAGCTGCCGGCGGCCGGCGGCGACGCGGCGCGCTGGCCCGGCGACGAGTGGGTCGAAGAAGAGGAGGAGGGCGAGGCCGCCGGCGGCGGGCAGGAGGCGGAGGACCCCTACACCGACCGGCGCTGCCGGCGCGTCACGCTGCGCGCGATGGGGCCCGGCTGGGCGGCGCGGCTCGGTGCGCTCGCGCGCGAGCTGCGGGCGCAGCCGCCGCCCGCTGGAACGAGCCCCTGAACTGAAGCACGCGCGCTTGAGTGGTGGCACCTGCTGCTGGGCCGGCGGGCTGGCCGCGCGCCGCGGGCTGCACGGCGCGCGGGCGCGCAGGCGCGAGCAGCGCGCGCGTGCGCTGCCGTGCGCCGCCGCCCCCCGCGCGCAGCCGCCGCCGCCCGGGCCCGCCGGCGGCAGGGCGGTGGGCGGCGCGCGCCGCGGCGGGCTGTGGGCGGGCGGCAAAGCCCCAAGACCGCACGCCATCGCCCGCGACCGCGCGCTGACCGCCGGCGCGGCCCGCCCCGATCCGCGCCCGCGCCGCGCCCACAGCCGCCGCGCCGGGCGTCCCGCACGCCCGCGCCCGCCATGGCCGATCGGAGCAGCGGCTCGGGCCTGCAGCTCGCGGCGGCCCACCTGGCGCAGGGCGGGGCGGGCGGCATGCAGCTGGAGAGCCCCGTCTTCCTGCCGGTGCTGCCGGTGAGGCCGCGGCGCGCGGGGGCGGGCGCGCAGTCCACGAATGGTCAGCGAGGCCGCCCGCGCCCCGCCCGCAGGTGGAGGCCAGCCCCACGACCGGCAACTTCAGCGCCGCCAGCCTCGTGCCGCCGCTGTTTCAGATGGCCGGCGCGGCCGGGGGCGACCCGGGCCTGCCGGGCGTGCATGGCCTCCCCGCCAGCGCCAGCCCGGTGCGTGGGCGGCGCGCGCGGGGGCTCGGGCGGACCGGCTGCCGCCATGCTGGCCGCAGCCGCGGCCCGGGGCGGCGGGGGGCCCGGCGCACCAATGGCTCGCGCCATGCGGCCCTCGGCCCTCCCGGCGCGCACGGGGCGGCCCCCCGGCCGGAGCCCGGTCGCGCGGTGGCAGTGACTCACGGACCGCCTCCTGGGCGCGTCCGTGGCGGCCGGGGGCGGCCTCGGGGGCACCAGTCCCCGGGTTGACCCTCGCGGCCCGCCCCCGCGCCGCGCCTGCCGCCCCGATCGGCGCCTGCGCCCGCTCACGAGGCGCGCCCCGCCCCGTCCCGCCTAACGCCCGCCCGCGAGCTCAGGCCGGCGGCAAACCGGGCAAGCCGGGCAGCGCGAACGACGACGGCTGGGCCTGGCGCAAGTGCGCGGCCGGGCGGGGCGCGGCGGGGGCGGGGGCGCGCGGGCGGCGGTCCTGCCCGCCCCGGGGCGCGGCGGACGCACGAGCGGGGCGGCGCGCGGCGCGCGGCGGGCCGCGCCGCGCGCCGCGTCCGCCGCCGCCGCTGCTGGTCAAGCCCGCGCGCGCGCGCCGCACCCCGCGCCGCTGCTGCAGGTACGGCGAGAAGATCGTCAAGGGCAGCCCCTTCCCGCGCAGCTACTACAAGTGCAGCAGCACGGGCTGCCCCGCGAAGAAGATCGTCGAGCGCGACAACCTCTCCGCCGTCAGCGCCGTCACAGAGTACAAGGCGCGGCCGCGGGCGCGGCGGGCGCGGCGGGCGAGGGGGAGCGCGGGTGTGGGCGCGGCGGGCGGCACGCCAGCGGCGCGCAGGGCGGCGCGCGCGCGCGCGCGTGCGTGCGGGAGCGCCGCCGCCGCCCACGCGGCGCCCGCCGCCGGGGCGGCCGCGGCCGTGGCGCGCAGGGCGAGCACAACCACGCCATGCCCAGCCAGTGGCGCGGCGGCGGCGGCGGCGGCGGCGGCAGCGGCGGCGGCGGCGGCGGCCGCCAGATGCGGCCGCCGCGGCCGCCGCGCATGGACGCGGCGCAGCAGCAGATGTGGGCGAGCACCGCATACGCGGTGCGTGCGCGCGGCGGCCCGCGTGCGCGACACAGCGAGCTTGCCTGCCTGCAGCCCGCGCCCGCGCGCGGCTGCGCCGCGTGCGCGGCCCGCGCGCGCGGCCCGCGCGCGCGCGCCCACACCCCCGCGCCCGCCGCCGCCGCCGCCGCGCAGGACGCGCAGCAGCAGCACATGTTTGGTGCGATGATGGCAGCCGGCATGGGCAGCCTCGGCGCCGTGGGCGGCGGGCTGGCGCCAGAGCAGCTGCAGGCGCGGCGCCGCGCGCGGCCGCCCCCGCCCGCGCCGCCGCCGCTGCCTCCGGCACGGCGCCGCGCGGGCGCGCCGGCTGCGCCAGGCGGCGACGGCGCGGCCCGCCCGGCCGCCGGCGCCAACGCTCGCCGCCTCGCACCCCCCCCCCTCGTCGGCCGCGCGCACACACACAGATGCACGGCTTCCCTCCTGGGCTGCACGGCTTCCCCATGCTGGCCGACCAGGACGACCAGGACGGCGGCGAGGCGATCAAGGCCGAGCCCGAGGCGGAGCCCGAGGCGGAGCCCGAGGCGGAGCCCGAGGCGGAGCCCGAGGCGGAGCCCGAGGCGGAGCCCGAGGCGGCGCCCGAGGCGGAGCCCGAGGCGGCGCCCGCGGCGGAGCCCGAGGCGGAGCCCGAGGCGGCGCCCGCGGCGGGCGCCGGCGAGCGCGGCGAGGCCGACGCCGAGAGTGAGCGCGCGCGGCGGCTGCACGCGCTGCTGCGTCCCGCGTGGCGCGGCGGCCAGCCGCTCACCCGCTCACCCCCTCCCCCCCTGCAGGCCCGGCGGCGGCGCAGGACCAGCAGCACAGCGGGCCCAAGCCGGCGGCATCCAAGCTGCAGCTGCAGCAGGAGGAGCAGGGGCAGCTCGACGCGCAGGCGGCGTGCGACGTCGTGGACCAGCCGCCGCAGCCGGACGGCACGACGCCGCAGCCCAACGGCGGCGCGACGCCGCAGCCCGACGGCGGCGCGACGCCGGAGCACAAGCGCAGCAGCTGCGGCGACGGCAACCTCCACGCGCTGGCAGACCTCGCGCTCGTGGCAGACCTGGCGCAGGCGGAGCTGGACGGCGACGCGCCGCGTGGAGCGAGCGCGCCCGGCGGCCGCAGCGGCAGCCCCTGCGGCGACGCGGCGGCAGCGAGCCCCTGCGGCGGCGGCGGCGGCGGCGGCGGCGCGAGCGGGAGCGGCGGCGCGGCGGGCATGCAGGGCCTGGACGGCCCCGGCGCCACGCCCGCGACGCCGGCCAGCGCGGCGCGCGGCGACGCCGAGCCGTCTGGCGCAAGCGCCGCGCCAGGCAGCGACGGCGCCGGCGGCGCGCCGCGGTCCGCCTCGCGCGCCGGCCGCCCCGACTCGGCGCTTGGCGGCGGCGCCGCGAGCCGCCCGGCCAGCCGCGCCGGCGCGAGCGCCGGCGAGGGCGGCGGCGGCGGCGGCAGCGGGCGCAAGCGCGCGCGCGGCGCGGCGCTGAGCCCCATCGCGACGGGCGGGCTGTCGGCGATGATGCACCCCGGCTTTGCCGCGGCGGTGAGCCCGCTGGTCATGGCCATCATGCAGGGCGTCGTGCACGGCGTGGCGCACGGCATCAGCGGCGGCGGCGGCGGCGTGCCGCCGTTCGACCCGCGCGGCGCGTTTGGCGGCGGCGGCGGCGGCGGCGGCGGCGCGCCGTCGCCCGTGTCGGCCGGCAAGGCGGCGGTGAAGCAGGAGCAGCAGCAGCAGCAGCAGCAGCAGCAGCAGCAGCAGCAGCAGCTGCAGGAGCAGCTGCAGGCGAGCGGCGATGGCAACGGGCCCGGCAGCCCCGCCAGCCAGGGCGGGGCGGCGGCCAGCGCGTCGCCGCGCAAGGCGCCCCCCGCCGCCGAGGGCTCGCCCGCCGCCGGCGGCGAGGCGGCGGGCGAGGCCGCGCCAGGCAGCCCCTGCTCGGCGGCCAGCGGCGGCGACGGCGCGGGGCCCGCCGGCGACGCGGGCGCCGACGCCGGCGGCGCGGGCGCCGGCGCCGGCGACGCGCTCGACGCGGGCGGCCTGCTCGACTCTGCCGCGGCGATGCAGTTTGTGAACAACATGATGGTGGCCATGGCTCCGATGAACATGATGGCGCAGCAGATGCTGGCGCTGAGCGGCGGCGGCGACGGCGGCGCGTCGGGCGGCGGCGGCGGCGGCGGCTTTGCGGGCCTGCCGCCCGGCCTCGCCGGCCTGCCGGGGCTGGGCGGCCTGGCCGGCTACGAGCCCGGCGACGACGACGATGACGGCGGCGGGCCGATGCCGGGCGAGGGCGCGCCGGACGGCGGGCAGCTCACGCGGCTGGTGCCCCTCAATGGCAACGACGACGCGTACAAGTGGCGCAAGTGAGCGCGGCGCGCTCGCTTGCTGATGGCGGTTTGGTTTGGGCCGCCGCCCGCGCGGGCGGCGGGGGCCGCGGCCGCGGATTTTTGGGCGGCGGGGGGCCCGCGCCGCGCCGCGCAGCACGACGATGCCCAGCTCGCACGTCCAGCCACGCGACTTGACGTGGCGTGACGCTCAAGCTGGGCATCGCCGTGCTGCGCGGGGCGCCGACGGTCGTCGTGCTGCGCGGGGCGCCGAGCCCGGCGGCGCCCGCCCGCTCACGCCACGCGCCGCGCGCCGCGCCGCGCCAGGTACGGGCAGAAGCAGGTCAAGGGCAACCCCAACCCGCGCAGCTACTACAAGTGCACCTCGCTCAACTGCCCCGTGCGCAAGCACGTCGAGCGCAGCGCCGACGACGACAGCAGGGTGCGCGGCCGGGCCGGGGGCGGCCCGCACGCCCCGCACGGCGCGGCGCGGCGCCGAGCTGCCGCGCGCGCCGCGGCGCCGGGCGCCCGCCCATGCCGCCGCCCCGCGCCCGCCCGCGCCCGCCGCGCGCAGCTGCTGGTGACGTACGAGGGGCGCCACAACCACGCGCCCCCCGCGGCGAGCACGCAGCGCGGCCGGCGCGCCAGCGGCGGTGCGCGCCGCGCCGCGCCGCGCGCCGCTCTGCGCCGCCCTGCCCCGGGGGCGGACGGGCAGCCCCCGCCAGCGAATTCCTTTCACATGCTCCCGCCCCCGCCCCCGCCCCGCCCCCGCCCCCGCCCGCGCCTCTCTCGCCCCGCAGCGCGCAAGGGCGCTGCGTACCGCGGCGGCTCGGCCGGCAGTCGCGCCGCGGCGCCGCCGCTGCTCGACCCGTACGACGCCGCGACCGCGGCCGCGCTCGGCGTCGAGCCGCACGGCGGCGCCAGCGCCGGCGGCGGCGGCGAGGGCGGCGCGTGCGAGGCCTACATGTTTGCGGCGCACATGGCCGCGGCGTCGTACGGCGGGCACGTCGCCGGCTACGCGCCGCACCCGTCGGGCCTGCCCGGCGGCCCGAGCGCGGCCGCCGCGGCCGCCGCGGCCGCCGCGGCCGCGGCCGTCGCCGCGATGGGCGCCGGCGGCGGCGGCGGCGCCGGCGCGGGCGCCGCCGGCAGCCTCGCCAGCGGGCAGCAGCTGATGCCGGGCGTGCACCGCCTCGCGTCGCCGCTGGACGACGCCGAGGCCGGCCCCGCGCCCAAGGTGCGCCGCGCGCCGCGGCCGCCCGCCCTGCGGCGCGCCGCACGCCGCCCCGCGCGCCGCCGCCTCGTGCGGGCGCGCGCGCGCTCCTTTCTCACCCGCCCGCCCCTCCGCCCCCCTCTCGTCCCGTCTCCTCGCCCAGCGCCAGCGCGCCTTGCTGGACGGCGGCGGCGGCGCGCCCGGCGGCGCGGGGGCGCCGCTGGTCAACCCCAACGAAGCGCTGCAGGAGGTGCTCAAGGGCGCCTCGGGCGCCGCCGGGGGCGGCGCGCCGCCGCCCGACGCCGGCGCCGTCGCGGCGGCGCTCGCGGCGGCCGCGGCGGCGTGCGGCGGCGACGCCGACATGGCCGACGCGGAGCCGGCCGCCGGCGGCGCGGCGCCGGGCGCCGGGGCCGCGCCGCCCGCCGCGTCGCCCGCGCGGGGGCAGCCGCGGTCGCCCGCCGGCGCGGACGCCGCGGCGCAGCAGCCGGGGCAGGTCGAGGCCGAGGGCGGCGGCGGCGCCCCGCCGCCGGCGCCGGCGCAGGCGCAGCAGCCGCAGCAGCAGCCGGCGCCGGCGCGGCAGCAGGGCGGCGGCGGCCCCGCGCCGCCGCCGCAGCAGCCAATGTACACCAGCTGGCCGCCGCCGCAGCCCGCCGCGGCGCACCCCACCGTCGTGCCGCCCGCATACGGCGAGCCAGGTGCGTGGGCGCGTCGCGCCGCGACAGCCCCGCGCGCGCGCGCGCGCGCGCGCGCGTGCGCACGCCAGCCAACGCGCGCCGCGCAGCTGGCTTGGCCCCGGCTTCCCCCGCCGACGGCCGCTCACGCGCGCCGCCCGCCCGCGCCGGCGCCGCAGGCGTGCCGAGCTGGGACCCCATGCTGCTCATTAACACCCCGCGGCCCACGCCCGGCGCGGCGGGCGCCGCCGCGCAGCGCGGCGCCGCGTTTGGGCTGCCGGACGCGCAGCAGCACCTGGCGCCGCCGGCGGGGCCGGCGGCGTACTTCCCAGGCGCTGTCGTCGGCTTCCCCCCGGGCGCGGGGCTGGCGGCGGGGTGCGATGCGGTCGTGCCGCCGCCGCCGGCGCCGGCCGCGCCGCGCGTCCCCGGCGGCGCGTGAGCTCGTGGCCTGGCGCGCGGCTGGCGGGGCTTTGCAGGAGGCGCGCGCGCGTATGTGTACAGAAGCGGTGGCCGCGACGTGGGGGGCCAGGGGTGCGCGTGTGTGCATGGTCTGACGGGGCGGGCGGCGGATGCGCGGCGGCGCGCGCGGGGCGGGTCGGGCGGCCATCGCGCGGCGCGAGGCGCGAGGCGGCAGCGGGCGCACGGGCGTGCACACATCATCACCACCCTCACGCACAGACCCAGTTGCAACTCGAGGCGTTGCCGCGTGCGGTCGAGCGGTTCGGTCGAGCGGTTCGGCGTCGCCCCGCCGCCGCTGCTGCCCCCGTGCCGCCGCGCTCGCTCCGCCTTCGGTCAGAGTCGGTGACGCGGTCGGGCGAGCACGAACGAGGCAGCGCGAACACGCGACATCTCGGGCAGCCCGACACTCCTGCCCTACCTTCGCCGCAGCGCCCGCCTGCGCGCGCCGCGCTTCGAAGCGCGGTGCCATGGGCGCCGGCGGCTCCTGCCTGCGCGGCGGAGGCGCGGGCCGCGAGGTGGGCGCCAGGGGGCGCTCGCATCGCGCGGGGGCCAGCGCGCGCGCCGTGCCGCTGCCGGGCGGCACGGCATCGCGGCGCTGGCGGGCGCTGCCTGCCGGCGCGGCCGCGGGGGGCGCGCGGGGCTGCTCGCCCGGCGCCTGGCGCCCGCCTCGAGCCCCAGATTTGCTCGCCCGGCGCCTGGCGCCCGCCTCGAGCCCCAGATTTGCCTGCCCCGGCGCCCGCCAGCGTGCCCGGGACGCGCTGGCATGCGGGCGGCGGCCCTCACGCGCGGCCGCCGCGGCCGCACCGCCGCGCGCAGGTGGCGGTGGCGGACGGCGGCGCGCCGCTGCCGCCCGCCGCGACGATCGCGGCGGCCGCGGCGGCGGGGCTCATCCCGCCCTGCGAAGGCGCTGGCAAGGCTCCCGCGGCGGGCGGCGGCGACAGCGCGGCGGGCGGCGGCGCGCGGGCGCGTGCAAGGCGCCGCTCTGCTGCTTCGATCCCTACGAGTCGCAGCCGGGGCCGCTCGGCGCGCCGCCGCAGCCCTGGCTGCCGCACGACCCGCACGTCGCGGGCCCGCCGCGGCCGCCGTGCGAGGACGAGCGGTGCGCGCCGCGCGCCGCGCGGCGGGCCCCGCGCGGCGGGGCCCGCAGTCGCCGCGGCTTCTCACCCGCCGCCGCGCCGCGCCGCCCAGGCTCGAGGTCGCCGCGGCGGTGGCGGGGCTGCTCGACGCGTCGCCGCGCGGCGAGCTCGAAAACATCCTCAAGCTGGTGCGGCGCGCGGCGCGACGCGAGCGGCGGGCGCGGCGGCCGCACCGCGCCGCGCCGCCGCCGCTCCGCAGCGAGCCGCCCTCGACCCTCCGCCCGCCCGCCGCCCGGCCGCCAGGTGTGCCGCATCTTTGGCGTCGAGAACGCCCTCATCGGTGAGGCCCCTAGAGGCCCCTGCCCCCAGGGGGCGCGGCGCGCGGGGCGCGGGGGCCCTGCGCAGCGCGCGCGCGCGCGCAGGACAGGGCGCGCGGCGCCGCCGCGCCCCCGACCGCCCCCGCCGGCCGCGCTCCGGTCCCCGCGCCGCACCCGCGCAGCGCTGTTTGGGGACCGCCGCATCTACATCACTGACAGCGTCGGAGGCTTCCAGGCGCGGCGCGCAACGCGGCGCGCAGCGCACACAGCGCACGGCTGCCGCGCGGCCGCCGCGCCGCGGCGCGCGCGCCGCCGCCGACGCTGACGCCGCCGCCGCGCGTCGCCGGCGCGCAGACGGGCGACTTTCCGTGGCGCTCCTCGTTCTGCGGCTGGACCATGGCGAGCGAGCAGCACAGCGTCATGGTGATAAACGACGCCCTGCAGGACGCGCGGTGCGGCCGCGACCGCCGGCGCCGCCGCCGCCGCCGCCGCCGCGCCCCGCTGCCTCTCTCCCCTGCGCGCGCGCGCGCGCGCGTGCGCGCGCCGCCGCCGCCGCTGTTGCCCCGCCGCTCAAACTCCGCCGCCGCCGCTTAAACCCCGCCGCAGGTTTTCGGACAACAAGTTTGTCCGCGAGCTCGGCGTGCGCTTCTACTGCGGCACGCCCCTCGTGTCGAGCAGCGGGCACCGCCTCGGGACGCTGTGAGCGCAGCGCCGCCGCGCTGCGCCGCGCCGCGCCGCGCTTGCGCGATGCCGCCGACCGCGCCGACGCCGCGCCGACCGCTGCGCCGCGCCGCGCCGCGCCGCGCCCGCCGCCGCGCAGGTGCTTTGCCGACCGCGAGCCGCGCGTGTTTGACTCGTCCAGCTACCAGGTGCTCGTGAACTTCAGCGAGCTCGTCACGCGCGAGCTGGAGAAGGACATCGCGCTCGCGCGCCAGCAGGTGCGGCGGGCGGCCGGCCGTGTTGTTTCTTGTTTTCATATTGTTACTGTTACTGTTGTCGTTGCTTGGCCGCGCCGCGCCGCGGGCCGCCGGGGCGGGGCAGCGGTCAGGTCGGTCAGGTCGGTCGGTTGGCTGGTCCCCACGACGCAACCCTCCGCGCGCCGCCGCGCCGCAGGTGGACCAGGGCCGCGCCGCGGCGGCGGCGCGCGCGCAGCGCTACGGCCTGCTGCTGCGCACCGCCGACTGCGTGACGAGCGCGGTGCTGCTGGTCGACACCGCGGCGCCGGACTGGCCCGTGCTGCACGCCAACACGGGCTGGGCGCGCCTCGCCGCGGGCTCGCGTGCGGCGGGCACGGCCACGCGAGCGGCGGCGCGCACGCGGCCGGCGGCGACGCGTGCGCGGGCAGCCGGCACGCCGGGTTCTGGGAGAGTGGGCAGGACGAGGAGGCGGAGGAGGGCGGCGGCGGCGGCAAGGGCGGCGGTGCGGGTGAGAACGGGCTCAAGTGCGGCAGCCCCCGCATCGCCGCGGTGCGCTGCAGCGGCGCCGAGTCGCCGGTCGGGCGGTCGCTGTGGGCGCTGCTCGACGCGCAGCTGCCGCACCAGCTCAGCGCCGGCGCCGCGCCGGCGCCGCCGCCGCCGCGGGTGCCGCGCTCGGCGGCGGCCCCGCCGGCGGCTGGGGTCCCGGAGAGCAGCTGGTGGAGCAGGTGCGGCGGCCTGGCGGCGCGGCGGGGCCTGTTGGCGCGGCGGGGCCTGGCGCGGCGGGGCGGGGCGGCGCCCCGCGCGCGCGCCTCTCTCTGAGCCCCCGCCGCCCGCCGTGGCCGCCGCAGTGCGCGGGCGGCAGAGCTTCACGCTGCGCGGCGTGCGCCTCGCGGCCGCGCTCGGCGGCGCGCCGGCGGCGCTGACGTTCAGGTGAGCGGGCCGGGCGCCCGCCGCCGCCGCCGATCGGGCTGCGTGCGGGGCCCCGCCGCCGCCGCGCCGCCGCCGCCGCCGCGCCGCCCGACCCCGCCACATCCATTCCCCGCCCCGCTCACCACCGCGCCCGTGCCCCGCCCCCGCCGCCGCCAGGTGCGCCGGCTTCAGCACCCTCGACGGTGGCGTCAGCGTGTGCCTCCCCGCGAGCGCGCCCGACGCGGCGGAGCTGCCCGCCGCCGCGGCGGCGCTCACCGCGCGCAACCCGACGCCGGCGGAGCACCCGGTGCGGCTCGGCGTCGCGGCGGGCGGCGGGTCTCTGTACTTCATCACAGTCAAACTGGCGCCCCGGGGGCGCGGCAGCGGCGAGCACGCGGCGGCGCCGGCCAGCAGCACCGCCGGCAGCAGCGCGGGCAGCCTGTGGACGCTGCCGACGGGCAGCAGCGCCGCGTGCAGCGTCGCGGCGAGCAGCGCCGCAGCAGCAGCGGCCGCCTGAGCGGCCCGCTGCCGGGCGTGCGCGGCGCGGCGCCCGCGCAGCAGCAGCAGCAGCCGGAGGTCGCGCCGTGTGAATTCCCGCAGTTTCCTTCCGCCGGCGACGCCGGCGACGGCGACGGCGGCGCGCCGCCCGCCGTGGTCGAGCCGGCCGCCGGCGGCGGCGCCGGCGCGCCCACGCCGGGGCTCGTTGTGCTCTGCAGCGTCGCCGCCGAGGGCGGCGGGCCCGCGTGCGGCGGCGGCGACTCGCCGCTCGCGAGCGGCGCGAACGCCGGCGCGCACCTCAGCGGCGCGAGCGGCGCGTCCAGCCCGGTGAGCGCCAGCCTCTGCGCGGGGCTCGTGTGCCGCCGCATCGCGGGGCTCACGCTCGGCGGCCAGATCGCGGCGGGGAGCTACGGCCGCGTGTTCCGCGGGACCTACCTCGGCGCCAAGGTGCGGCGGCGGGGCTCGGGGCGGGGCGCCCAGGGCTCAGGGTTTCTTGGGGGGGGGCAGCGGGGCTCAGGGCTCGAGGCAGGGCGGGCACGCGCAGCGCGGCCGCCGACAGCAATGACCAGCACCAGCACCACCACCAGCGACGCCGTGCCCGCGCTCAACCCTGAACCCTCGACCCGTAACCTCACCCGCCGCTCTTCCCCGCCAGGTCGCGGTCAAGGTGCTGGACGGCGACGACGTGCTGCGCCGGCACGAGGGCACAGGGTTCTGCCTCGAGGCGCTGCTCGGCGAGGCGCTGCGCCACCCGGCGGTCGTGCGCACGCTCGCGTGGGCGGTCGTCACGGGCGAGGTGCGGTGGCGCGGGGCGTGCGCGGGAGGGCGCGGGGCGCAGCGGGGGTCGTCCCCGCGGTTCGCAGGCCGCGCGCGCGCGCCCGCGCCGCCCGGCTGCGCCCGCGCCACTCACTCGCGGCCGCCCGCCGCCGCGCGCCGCGCACAGGGCCGCGTGCGGCCGCGCGAGCGCTTGTGGGGCGAGACGCTGCAGCAGTCGGCCAAGCCCAGCGTGGCCGCCAACGCCGCGGAGGTCGCGGCGGCGCGGCGCCAGGGCGACTTGGAGGCGGCGGGGCTGCTGCGCCTCAGCGGCGGCAGCGCCAGCGGCAGCGACGGCGGCAGCAGCGACGGCGGCAGCGACCGCGGCGGCAGCGGCGGCCGCCGCCGCCGCCACAGCGCTGAGAGCGCGCCCGCGCCGTCGCCGCACGGGACGCCGCCGCCGCCGGCGGGGCCCGTGACGGCGGCAGAGCTGGAGGGTGACGTCGCTGACGAGGCGGGCGTGCTCGGCGGGCAGACCTGGTGCGCCCGCGCGCGCGCGCGCGCGGGGCGCCCCGCGCCGCGCCGCGTGGGGCCTGCGCCGCGGGCCGCCCACGCCCGCACTCGCACTCGCACCCGCCCGCGCTCACCGCCCGCCTGCCTGCCCGCCCGCCCGCCCGCCTCCTAAATCCTGAATAGGATGGTGCTCGAGTACTGCGACAAGGGCTGCCTCCAGGTGTGTGTGTGTGGCCGCGCGCGCCGGCCGCTGCGTCTGGCCCGCGCGCGCGCCCGCGCCCGGCGCCGCCGCCCCTCGCGCCGGACGCTCTCCGCCCCTCTCGCCCACGCACTCACTCCCCGACTCCCTCACTCGCTCACTCCCTCTTGCAGGACGCCGTCGAGCGCGGGTGGCTGCGCGAGAGCCGCTCCTGCGTGAGCGGCCCGCTCAACCTGCTCGCGGTCCTCGGTGAGCGCCGCCGCGCCCGCCGCCGCGCCGCGCCGCCGCCGCCGCCGCCGCGCCCGCCCCCCGCGCGACACGCGCCATGCGCGCCCGCCCCACAAAACCACCCCCCGACCCTGAGCCCTTGCCTCCGCTTGACTCCGCTGAACCCCGCCCGCGCCCGCGCCACCGCGGTCAACCCCCAGCGACGGCGGCCGAGGTCGCGTCTGGCATGGCGGTGCTGCACGGGCAGGGCATCGCGCACGGCGACCTCTCCGCATTCAATGTCATGCTCAGCAGGTGCGGCGGGGAACCCTAAACCCTAAACCCTTTGAACGCCCTTGCACGCGCTTGCTCTCTGCACCTGACCCAGGGTCTCCCTTTGGGGTTTAGCCCGTTGGGGTTGAGCCCTTGGAAACCTTTGGGAAGAGCTCTCGCATTGGGCGGCGGGGTGCACGGTGGTGCCGTGCGGGGCGTGCTGCGCGTGCTGCGCGTGATGCCCAGCGCAGTGGCGCGCCCCACCTGCGCCCGGCGTCACGCGCGGCAGGCGCGGCGGCGCATCTCGCACGTGTGCTCTGCATCGCTCACGGCGCGTTGACCGGCTGTTCAGTTGAGGGGGTCGTGCGCAGCAGGCGCCTCGGCCCTCGCTCGTGCGCTCTTCTTGGCGGTGCGCCAAGGAAAGGCGCACGAGCGAGGGCCGAGGCAGCTGTTCTTTGGGGTGGCAGCGCAGGAGCACGTTTGGGTCTCCACGCGCCGCTGCGCCCCTCACGCCCCCGCCCCGCGTCGCCCGGCGTGCCACGCCGCAGCGCCGACCGCAACGCCGCCGTCGGCGGCCGCGGCTTTGTGGCCAAGGTGGCCGACTTTGGTGCGCGCGCCCGCCGCGCCGCGC
Organism: Scenedesmus sp. PABB004; assembly: GCA_014905635.1. Classification (NCBI taxonomy): domain Eukaryota; kingdom Viridiplantae; phylum Chlorophyta; class Chlorophyceae; order Sphaeropleales; family Scenedesmaceae; genus Scenedesmus; species Scenedesmus sp. PABB004. The sequence goes on from JABVCE010000017.1 coordinate 379,985, forward strand.
CGCGCCGCGCCGCCGCCGCGCCGCCGCCGCCGCCGCAGCGCTGGCGCAACGCCGGCGCCGCCGCTCGCGCTCGCTCACGCGCGTGTGCGTCGCCGCGCCCGCGCCCGCTCGCGCGCCCGCGCCGCGCAGGGCTGTCGCGCCTGCTGAGCCACGGCAGCAAGGTGATGACGCGCACGTACGGCACCATCACACACATGGCCCCAGGTGCGTGACGCCGCGCCGCCGCCGCTCGCCCGCCGCCGCCGCCGCCGCCGCGCCCCTCCTCCCTCCCTCGCCTGCGCGCCCGCGCGTGCGCGCCGGGTCGGAGCCCACAAGCGGGAAGCACTCACCGATGCAACGCCCCGCGCCGGCGCCCCACCCGCGCAGAGGTGCTGGAGCAGGGCCTGGTCGGCAAGGCGGCGGACGTGTACAGCTTCGGCGTGCTCCTCTGGCAGGCACGGCGCCGCGCATTGCGTGCAGCGCAGCGCAGCGCAGCGCGCCGTCGCCCCCCCCCTGCCCTGCCGTGCCGGCTGCGGCCTCGACGCGCCGCCGCGCGCGCCGCGAGCCCCGCCGCCGGCTCACGCCCGCCCGCCCGCCGCCGCCGCGCCGCCGCGCGCGCCGCCGCGCGCGCCGCAGATGGTCACGGGCAGCCGCGTGGGCGGGGCTGTCGCACAGCGCCGTCGTCAACGCGGTCTGCTGCCGCCGCCTGAGCCTCGCGTTCCCGGCGGACGCCCCCGAGGCGCTCGTGCTGCTCGGGCGGGCCTGCCTCGCCTACGACCCCGCGGGCGCGCGCCGCGCCGCGCAGGCGGCCGCGCTGCCCGGGCGGCGCCGCGCCGCGCCTCCTCTCTCCGGGGTGCGCCGCCCGCCCCCGCCGCGCGCGCCCGCCCGCCGCTCACGCCCCCGCCCGCCGCCCGCCCGCTCTGACCACAATAACGTCACAAATAACGCCACAAATAACAGACCGCCCGACCTTCACCGACATCCTGGAGATCCTTCAGCCCATGAGCGACCTGCTCGGCGGCGCCGCCCCGCTGCCCGCCGCCGCGGCTGTGCCGGCGGCGCCCGGCCCCGCGCCCGGCCCCGCGCCCGGCCCGCCGGCGCGCGGCGACGGCGGCGACGGCGACGGCTGCGACGGCGGCGCCGGCGACCGCCACGGCAGCGGCGGCAGCGGCCTGCCCGGCGTGCAGGGCTTCTGAGCGCCCCGCGCCAGAACGGGGAGGGCGCGGGGGAGAGGGCGCCAGCGCCGGCAGTATGGCGGTTGGGCGCGTGCGTGTGCTACTCGTGTTTCTTTGGGGACCGCTGACAGCGCTCGCGCCGCTTTGGCAGGCGCGGAGCGGGGGGCGGGGGACGCCGGCGCTCGGACAGAGGGGGGAGGGGGCAGGAGCGGCGCCCCACGCGGCGGCGGCCGGCGCCGCCCCGCTGGGCGGCTGCGCGGCGGTGGGCGCGTGCCTCGGCTGCTTGTCTCGGGTTGGTCGCGTGGGTGGCGGGGCCGCGTTGTTTGCTGTGCTTGTCACGTGCCCCCCTGGTTCGGTTGTTGTCGCGGCAGCTTTGAGGCATCGCCTCCCTTTTCAAGGCGGACCTGGGTCCCAAGCGAGGGGCGACACTTCGGGCGGCGCGTTTGGCCGCGCGCGCGCGTGCCACTTCCTGCGTGGGGCGAGGCCGCCGCCGGCGCCGCTGCGCCCCGACCGACCAACCCCGCGAGGGGCGGCGCGGGCGCCGCGGCGGCGGCGGCCGGCGCTCGCGCTTTGTCCTTGTGGTGATGGCATGGAGGGCAGCGGGGCCAGGGGAAAAGAAAAGGACATGCCACAAATGCAGAGGGGAGGGAGCGCCGGCGGTGGGGTGCACGGCGTGGTGGTGGGCGCGCGGCGGGCCGGACGGCCCCGCCGCGCAGAGCACTGACCGCTACTGACCGCTTGCCGCGCCTCGGCGCCTCAGCGCCGGCTCGATTGCAGCCGCGGGACTCGCGCCGGCGCCTCGCGCGTCGGCCGCCGCAGCCGCTTGTGCTTGTGCGCGCGTGTGCTTGTGGCTGGGCCCGAACACCACTGACGATGCGGCGCCAACACTTGACAACGCACGCGCCCCGCCCGCGCGGCGCCGATCGGCACCACCCACTCGCTTGCTGCGGCAAGGCCTTGGCCCGCCGCCGCCGCCCCGCCGGCGCGTGGCCGGGCGGGCGGCGGCGGCGGCGGCGCCCCTCTCGCCGGCTGTCGGCACCACCCACTCACTTGTTGTTATGCGGCGCAAGGAGACTGTGCCCAATTGGGCGGCCGCGCGTGCGCGCGTGCCGGCGTTTTCACCACACCACACGCACTGCGTCTGGCGCTTTGCTTTGAAAAGCAGGGCGCTTTGAGGCCGGGGGTTTAGGGGCGGCCTGGCCTGGCCTGGCGGGCGCACGAGTGTAAAGCGATCGACCGGCCGCGCACGATTGATCGGTCGGCCGCGCCGTTGCACCGCCGGGCCGGACCAGCAGCAGCGCCGGCAGCCGGCGCGTGCGCGCAGCAGCAGGCGCAGCAGGCCAGGCACGCGCGCGCCAGGGCGGGATCACAGGGCGGGCATGGGGGTCACGTGCGCGCGCGCGCGGCGAGGGGGCGGCGGCGCACCGCGCGGCGGCGACCGCCGCGGCCCAGCTGGCCCCATGGCGGCGCCGCCGCGCCGCCCGGGCGCGTGCGGGCGCCGCGCCGCGCCGCGTCACTCGTCGCCGTCGTCGCCCTCCTCCCCCTCCTCGCCCTCGTCGTCGCCCTCGCCGCCGTCCGAGGGCCCGCCCGCCGGCAGGCCCACCAGGCCGTCGTCCTGCGCATACTCATCTCCGCCTGCGGCCACGGCGCGGCGGCGCGCGGCGCGGCGGCGCGCGGCGTCGGCGTCGGCCGAGGCTGCGGGGGACGCGCCCCGGCGCGCCGCCGCCGGCACACCCCTCTACGCCCCGCGCAGCCGCCGGCGCGCCTGCTGTGCCGCGCGCGCACCGTCGCCGTCGAAGCCCTCCTCTCCCTCCTCGTCCCCTCCTCCTCGCCCTCCTCCCCTCGTCGTCAAACTCGCCCCCATCTGACCGCAGCGCGGAGCGCAACGGCGCGACGGCAGGCGCAGGCGCGGGCGCGCGCTTGTGAGGGGCCGGGCGCGCTCGCGAGGGCTCGCGCGGGAAGCTTGGCCGCGGCGGCGTGCCGCAAAACACGCCAAGCACGCGGCGGGACCACCGCGCATGAGCACGCGGGGAGAAAGAGAGCAGCGGTGCGTGCCACGCGGCGTGGCGCGGCGCGGCGCGGCGCTGCGTCCGCACCTGGTCACCGTCAAAGAGGCCGCCCATGTCCTCCGCCGCCTCGCGGTACCAGCGGAGCGGGTCGGGCCAGATGTCGTCCTTGAGCACGTCCGCGATGTCGTCGTGGCTCTGCGGGCGGCGGCGTTATTTGGGTTGTTATTTGGCAGTTATTCGGTCGTTAGTCACGGCGCCACGCCCAAAGCAACGGGCGCGGCTCGGCGCACGGCGCGCGCGGCGGCGCGGCAGCGCAGCGGCGGCGCCGCACCTGCACGCCCTCGCCGCTGGCGAACCAGAGGCTGAACAGGCTGTACTGGTTGCCGGCGGGCGCGCCCCGCTTGTCGCCCGCGCGCGGCGACCCCTCCTCGTCCTCCTCCTCCGGCGCCGGCTCCTGGCGGCGCAGCGCGCAGCGCGCGGGGTGCGGAGCGCGCGGGGCGCGGCCGTGTGGGGCCCGCGCCGCGGGCGCGAGCTGCTGGCGGCAGCGCGCACGTGGTGCGGCGGGCCCGCGGGCAGCCGCGGCGGCCCCCTCCCCCCCCCCCCCCCAACCCTGTGCCTGCAGCGCGCGGCCGGGGCGCGCACCATGCCGGGGCGCCACTGGATGTCGGTGCCCGTGACCGCGAGCGACGCGTCGTCGCCGAAGCGCAACTCCTTCACCAGCTCACTGCGGCGCCGCCAGCAGCAGGGGCGGCGTGGGCGCGGCTCGGGCGCGGGCGCGGCTCGGGCGCGGCGGGGGCGGCGGGCGCGCGCGGCGCCCCAGCAGCGCCGCCGCGCCCCTGGCTGACCCCGCCCCGACCCGCAGTGCTGTGCTGCGGCGCGCTGCTCGCGAGCGGCTCGCTCCGACCCCGCAAAACCCCGCGCTGTGGCCCCGCTAAGCCGCGCACGTGTTTGCAAAGTAGGGGTTGCTCGGCGCAAAGGCAAAGCGCACGCGGAAGCCGCTCTTGATGTCGGCAAAGTCCTCCACGTCCACCTGGCGGGGTTTAGGGGGTTTGGGGGGGGGGGGGGGTCGGGCGGGTTTGGGGTTGAGGGTTGAGGCAGGGCGCGCCGCGCGCCGCCCTTCACCCCGCTCGAGCATCTCATTGTTCAAGCCCAGAGTTTCAAACTCTCAAGCCCCCCCTAAACCCCAGGCTAAGCCCTGGGGGCCAAGCTAAACCCCGGGGGCTCACGTCGACGAGGTAGTCCATGACGTCGAGGTCGGCCTCCGTCACCACGTTGCGCACGATGGGGTGCACCATCAGCACCTGGGGGCGTGCGGGCGCGTGGGGCGTGTTTTGCTTTGTTTGATTGGGGGAGGCGGGGCGTGCGGGGCGCGGAGGGCTCGGCGCCGGCGCACGCCGCCCGCGGCGCCGGCGCGCCGCGCAAGGAGGCTGTTCGAAGTGCAAAGCCGCCGGCGGGGCGGGCGCCCCGGGGCGGGCGCGCGGCGCAAGGGCCGCCGCGCGGCGCGCGCCTTTTTCCAAAACCCGGGTATGCGGCTGAGCGCGGCGCCGCGCGCGCCGTAGGCGGGGCGCCGGCGCTTGTTGAACTCCTGCTCCACCGCGAGCACGCGGTCGCTCGCCTCGTCGTTTATCTGGTGCGGCGGCGGGGTTTTGGGCGGCGGCGGGGCGTCGGGGTTTAAGGGGTTGAGGGTTTTGGGTTGTTGTGCGAGGGGAAGGGGGAGGGGGAGGGCGGGGAGGAGGCGGGTGAGGGTGAGGGCGAGGTGTGTGGGCGGTGGGCGGGGGTGGTGGCGTGGGGTGAGGGTGAGGGACGGGGCCAAGCCGAGCAGTGCTGGCGTGCGGCGCGCGCGGCGCGCGCGGCGCGGCGGGGCAGCGGCTGCCGCGCCGCGCGGCTGGCATGCGCTGCGCGCCGCGCTGCGCCGCGGCACAAGGGAGGAGCGCTCCCCTCTCCCTGGGGCGCCGCACCGCGCCGCCGGGCGCTGCCAGCTGCGTGCCGCCGTGCCGCCGGCGCGCCGGGCCGGCGCGCCGCCCGCGGCGGCGGCGGGGCGGCGCCGCGCCGATCCATCGTGCGCGGCGCGCGCCCGCCGCCGGCTCCCGCACCTGCTCCAGCTCGTACTGCGCCGCCTCAGCTGCTTCCAGCGCGGCGAGGTCGGGTTGGTCCAGGCCGTCGGCGAGGCCGTCGTCCTCCAGGGCTGCCGCGCCCTCGTCTGCTGCTGCTGCTGCCCCGCCCTCCGGCTCCTCCGGGCTGCCCAGGCGGGGCCGCTTGGGCGACGCCATGCCCCGACCCGAATGATGCGCGGGCGGCGGCGGCTCTCGGCGCGCAGGGCGAGGCGCTGGCGGGCTGTGGGGTGGGCGCGATGCTGCTGGCACGCGAGGGCGGGCGGGTCGAGCGCGCGTGGTGCCGGGCGGTGTGAGGCCGCGCGCAGAGCGGCTCCCGCGCACCTCCGGGCGCGCGGCGCAGGCGGGTCTGGCCGCGCCCCAGCCCCGCCCGCCGGGGGCCCCGGCCCGCTGCTCCCGGCCGGCCCGGCCCGCCGTCCCGCACTCCCTGCGCGCACAAGCAACGATCAGGACCTCCCGGAGACGCGCAGGTGCGCTGCAGGCGCCAACTGCCGTCCCGCGAGCGCGCTCGAGCGCTGCGGTGCCGCGTGCGCGGGCCAGGCCCGCTCGCACCGCTCGGCGCACCTCGCACGCGGCGGCGCGGCGGCGGCGGGGCCGTGGGCAGCGCGGGCCAGGCCATCTCCGCCAGCGCCAGCCCGCTCCCGGCGACTGGGGACGCGCAGGCGCCTGCCTGCCGGCCCCGAGCGACGCCCGGGGTGGCGCTGCAGGCGCTGGCAGCTGCGCCGGCGCGCGCCCGGCCCCCCGCGCCGCTGCGTCGGCGGCGCCGAGCGCACGCGTGCGCGCCGCGCTGCCCCGCAGGGCGCCAGGAGCTGCCAGCGTGACGCCCGGAGCAGGCAGGCGCACTGCGAGCGCGGGCGGGAGCAGGACAGGAGCAGCGGCGCGGGGGACGCGGGCGGCGCGGCGCGCGGCCGGCAGCAGCGGCGGCGGCGCGCGTCCAACCGACCGCACCGCCGGCGGCCGCGCGGCGCGGCAGCCACCAGCAGCGGCGGCGGCGCGGCAGCCACCAGCAGCGGCGGCGGCGCGGCGGCCCGGCGGCAGCGGCAGCGGCGGCGGCGGCGGCGGCGGCCGCGCGCCGGCCCATGCCGGCGGCGGCGGCGCGCCGGCAGCGCTGCTAGCGCGGCCGTGCATGGCTGGCGCACGACGCGCTCGCACGGGCGCCGCGGCACGCCGAGCAGCGGCGGCGACCGCCGACGCCGGCCAGCGGCGCAGCGGCGGCAGTAGACGGGCGCAGCGCCGCCCCGCGCGGCGCGCGCCGCGCCCGCCGCGGCGGCGCTAGCCGGCGGCGCGCGGGCGCGCGCGGGCGGCGGCGGCGGCGGGCTCGCAGGGCAGCCGCCGTCCCGGGGGACAGCGGCATCAGCCGCGCCTCGCAGGGCAGCGGGCGTCAGCGTCTCGCAGGACAGCGGGCGCCAGCGCCTCGCAGGGCAGCGCGAGGCATGACGCTGCGGCTGTCGCCGGAGGTCGTCGCGGACGTGGAGTGGGCGGTCGTGGCGCTGACGGGGCTCATCGCGGTCGTCAGCCTGGTGCGCCGGCGGCGGCGGCGTGGGCGCGGCGGGGGCGCGGGGCTCAGGGTTTTGCAGGGCGCGCGTGGCGGGGCGCGGGGCTCAGGGTTTTGCAGGGCGCGCGCGCGGCGGGCGGGCTGGCGTGCTGGCGTGCGGGCTGGCGTGCGGGGGCCGCAGGGCGGGGGCCGCGGCGGCGGCGGCGGGGGCCGCGGCGGCGGCGGCGGCGGCGGTGCGGGCCGCCGCTGGCCCCGGCTGGCCGCTGCTGGCCCCGGCCGCCACTGGCCCCGGCAGCAGCGGGCAGCGGCAGAGGGGCAGCGGCAGGGGCGCCGGCAGGAGCGGCGCCAGCAGCAGCGCCCCCCCCCACCCACCCACACCCACACACACGCACACACGCGCCCGCCCTCACCCCCGCCCGCCATCACCCCGCCGCCGCCCTCATCCCCCGCCCGCGCCCGCCGCCGCCCGCCCGCACCCGCCGCCCTCCGCCCGCCCGCGCCGCCGCGCCCCCAGCTCGGCGCGCTCTACAGCGTGCCCTGGACGTTCCGGTCACGCCAGCAGGCGTCGACGCGCGCGTTCAACTACCTCTGGGTCACGCGCGCCGCGCTGCAGGTGGGCGGGTGGGTCAACGGCGTGGGTGGGTGTGTGTTGTTGTGTGTGTGTGTGGGGGGGGGACCACTGCAGGTGCGGGTCAACAGCGTGTGGGCGGGTGTTGTGGGTGTGGGCGTGTGGGTGTGGTCGGGGGCAGAAGGGCCGTGTTTGGAGGGCCGCGCGGCCGCGGCTCCCCTCGCCCACGCGTGCCCGTCCACACACACCCTTTTGCAGGTCATTGCCGCGTGCTATGCGCTCAGCCTGGACCTGCGCCTGCAGGCGCGCGCGCAGCTGCGCGGCGCGGCGGCGCGGCGGCGGCGCGGCGGCGGCGGCGGCGCGGCGGCGGCGGCGCGGCGGCGGCGGCGCGGCGGCGGCGGCGGCGCGGCGGCGGCGCGGCGGCGGCGGCGCGGCGGCGGGCCGCGCGCGCCGCCCCTGCTCCGTCCCGCGCAGCGCTGCAGCGGGCGGCTAAACCCCGGCCCCCCGACCCGCCCGCCCGCCCCTAAACCCCCCAGGTGCTGTGGAGCGCCAAGAGCGCGATCATACCGGGCGGCTACAACGTGGACGCGATGTGCAGGTGCGCTTTAGGGGCTGGGGTTTAGGGGGCTGGGGTTTAGGGGCGAGGGGGCGCTGGGTCGGGGCCGCCCCAAAGCCCCTGCCCCCCGCCGTCTTCCGCTTCTCCTCGGGCGGGTGTCGCCCGGGGTGCAGCGCAGGACGGCGGGCGGCCGCGGCTTTGAGGGGGGCTGGGGGGGCTTAAGGAGGGGGGGTGGTCGGGGCCGCCCCAAAGCCCCTGCCCCCCGCCGTCTTGCGCTTGTCCTCAGGCGGGTGTCGCCCGGGGTGCAGTGCAGGACGGCGGGCGGCCGCGGCGTTGAGGGGCGCTGCGGGTTTGGGGGGGGGGGGGTGGTCGGGGCCGCCCCTGCCGCTCCCGCCGTCTTGCGCTGGCCGCTGCCGACGGCCTGCTCGTTGCTCGCTGGGCAGCGGCCAGCGCAAGACCGCGGGGAGGGGGGGTAGGTTCGGGGGGGGGGGGGGGGGGGGGGTGGCCTGGGTCGCCCCTGCCGCCCCCGCCGTCTTGCGCTGGCTGTAGAGAGCCGGGTCCTGCCGACCGGTCAGCGGCCAGCGCACGACGGCCGGGGGCGGGGGGGGGGGGGGGGGGGGCGACGCGGCGCGCGCGCCTCCCCGCGCCCCCTGAGCCCTCCCGCCCCTAAACCCTCTCCTCCACGCCTAAACCCTGCCCCCGCCCCCCCTAAACCCCGCCCAGGCTCTACATCGGCCTCTCCTTTGGCCTGCTGGAGCCGTCCTTCCTGCTGCTGGTGCTCTTTGCCTGCATGTGAGCCCAGCCCCCCCCCTCCCCCTTTTGCTCCCCGCTGCGCACTGCGCGCTGCGCTGCGCTGCCCAGCGCCGCCGGCCCCGGCGCGTCCCCGCACTCAGCCCCCCACGCACGCGCTCGACGCCCCTCTCGCCCCCCACTCAACCCGCGCGCGCCCCCCACTAAACCCTCGCGCGCCCCACTAAACCCCCAAACCCTAACCCCGCAGGTACACGGTGCACCGCCACACGAGCAGCGAGCCGGGGGCCAACCCAAACCTCTTCATCTTTGCGCTCACCCTCGGCCTCACGCTGCCCATGTGCGCGGCGCAGGTCTTCGCCGCGCTCTTCAGCCGGTGCGGCGCCGCCGCGCCGCGGCGCCGCCGGGGGCTGAGAAGGGGGGGGGGGGCTCGAGGGCTTTTGGGACCGGGGGCGTGTGCGCGCGCGCGGTTGTGCGTGGCAGCCGCCGCCGGCGGCGCCTCGCGCTCGCCCGCGCGCGCCGCGCGCGCGCGCGGCGCTCAGACCCGCCCTCCCCTCCCTTTTTCAAACGCGCCCGCCCTCCCTCTTCAAATCTTCAAACCTGCACCTCCCTCACCCCCCCCCCTCCCCCTCCCCCCCCCCCCCCCGCGCAGCATCATGACGCAGCTGCGCTACAATGAGGAGCTGATGTTCAAGTTCTTCGCCGCGAGCGCGGCCGTCGGCGACACCATGTGCCCGGGCGAGGCGGACAACCCAAACTGCGCGGTGCGCCGCGCGGCGCGGCGCGGCGCGGCGCGCGTGTGTGTGTGGGTGGGGGGGGTCGCTGTCCCGGCGGCTGTGCGCCGCCGCCGGGACCGCCGCGCGGCCTGCCGCCCAAAACGCGCACCGCGCAAGCTCGAAAAGTCAACAGTCAACAAATATCAAATAACACTAAAAATAACATTCCTGCCCCCACCCCGCCCCGCCCGCCCCGCCCCCCAGGTGTGCCTGTTCCCCGAGTTCTCCACCCTTATCAGCGCCGCGTTTGCGCTGCTGTACCTGGGCGTGCTCTGGGCGACGCTTGGGCGCGTCGCCGACGCGGCCATCTCGCGCGTGCTCGCGCGCCGCATCCGCCTCCTGCAGGTGGGTGCGGGCCGCTGCGCGTGTGCCTGCGCGCGCGCATGCGTGTGGGGTGTGTGTGTGGAGGGGCGTGCTGGTTGCTCTCGCTGCCTCTGGTTGCGTGCCGCGTCCTCGCGCGGCCGCGTGGCGCGCCGCGCCGCGCCGCGCGCGCGCGCCCCTGCACCGCCGCTCGCGAACCTCGCTAAGCCCCGCCTCAACCCCGCCCCGTCCCCAACCCCTAAACCCTTGCCGTCCCCCCCAAACCGCCCGCCCCAAACCCCAGGTCAGTGTCACGCTCTTCTTCTGCGCGAGCGTCGCGCTGCGCGGCGTGACGGTCGAGGCGCCCGACCCCTACTCGCTGCCCTTTGTCGCGCTCTGGCTCTCAAACGTGCTCGTCGGCAGCGGCCTCATCGTGGTCGTGAGCGCCGTGCTCGTGAGCGCGGCGCCGGGGTTGGGGTTTTTAAGGGCGGCGGGCGGGCTGCGGGAGGGATGGGCGCGGCGGTCGGGGGGGGGGGGGGGGGGCGCCGGGGCGGGGCGCGCGCGCCGCGCCGCCTCCCTCCCTCCCTCGCGCCCGCTCACGCCCGCGCCCTCCCTACCCTCCCCCGCCCCGCCCTGCCACACACAGGTGTGGGTCCCTGTGTATGACGGCCGCACCGCGGGCGCCCGCATCGGCGCGCCGCCCGGGGTGAGCCGCCGGCCGGCGGGAGGGCGGGCGGGCGCGGAGAGGGACGGGGGCGAGCGCACACGCGCGCGCGCGCGCGTGGCGCCACGGCCGCCCGCGCGCCGGCGCCCACGCACGCCGCCCGCCCGCGCCCCCGCCACCGCCACCGCCGCACGGTGCGCAGCCGCCGGCGAGCCTTCTCGCCGCGCCGACCGAGCTGCTGCCGCTCGTGGGCTTTGCCAAGGGCAGCTACAGCCACGAGCCGCCCAGCAGCGAGTGCGATGACGGCGCGGGCGAGCCGCCGCCGCTCGAGCTCGGCGCCGGCGGCGGCGGCGGCGGCGCCGACGCGGGGGGCCTGCCGCCGAGCGGGCCCGCGGCGCGCTGCTGCGCCCGCTCGGCGCCGGCGGCGCCAGCAGCAGCGTGGCCGTCGTGCGCAGCAGCTCGCCGCACCTGCGCGCCGGGGCCGCCGCCGCCGCGGCGGCGGCGGCGGCGGCGGCGGCGGCGGCGGCGGCGGCGGTGGCCGCCGACGGCGGCGGCAGCGGCAGCGGCGCGCCGCGCCCGGCGCTGCGGCACGCGCCGCGCCGGCTGGAGCACGAGTGACCGTGGCGCGCGCGTGGGCTGGTGAGCGGCGGCGGCACAACCGCTTGCGATGATTTACAATGGCCCCCCGCGACGCCGGGCCTCTGCGCGCCTGCAACCGCCTTCAACCGCCCGCCTCGGCCGCCCAAAGCCAGCCGGGCCGAGCCTGCGCGCCCTGTCAGCTCAGCTCAACCACAGCCGCAGATCGCAGCCACCGCCGCAGCGCAGCGCCGCCGACCCTCGGGACAGACAGACGGGACGGAGGCGCGCGAGGCAGGCTGTGAGCGCGCGTGGCAGCGCGTGGCGCCGCCGGGGGTGCACGGTCGGGGTCGGGGCGGGCGGCGGGGCTGCCCGCCGCCGCGGGCCATGAAACACTGAATGCAGATCTGTGCGCACCGCCGCGATATAGATCAAATCACGTGTCGCACACACCAAAACCGCTGCCGCGCCGTGGCGGCGCACGGCGCACACACCGGGCGGGCAGCGCGCGGCGCGCGCGCGCGGGGCGGGCCGCCGCGCCGGGCGGGCGGCGGGCGGCACGCGCCGCGCGCGCGGCAAATGCAGGGCAGCTAGCAGCAGGCAAGGGCGGCCCGCGGGCAGGGAGCGAGGCTGAACGTCTCGCGTCAACACAAACACATGTTATTCAGTGTGACACGCCATGTCTGCGTGCCATGCGCAGCCGGCGCGCGCGCGCGCCGTCAGCGGTGACAGTGACAGCCGCGCGGCCGCAGCAGCACACGCCGCTGCCGCCGCCGTGGGCGGCGGCGCCCCTCGCCCCCGCGTGCATGTGCCACCACACAGTCGCGCGCCGCGGCCGGCGCCCTCTGCTCGGCCGGCCGCGCGCGCGCGCGCGCGCGCGCGCCTGCGCCGGGCGGCGCACGGCATGGCGCACACGCCGGGCGGGCAGCGCGCGCGCGCGGCGCGGGCAGTGGGTGCGTGAGAGGCACGCGCGGCGCGTGCGGGGGCGCCGCGCGTGCGCGTGCGTGCGTGCGTGTGAGTGAGTCGTGATGGGTGTGGGTGTGTGGCTGTGGCTGTCGGCGCCGGTTCCCCATTCCCCATTCCCGTGCCCCCGTTCCAAGCAGCAGCTCCGCCTGCAGACGCCACCACACACAAGCAAACACAGCCGTCTGTTCAGCACACCGGGTCGGCCGTCGTCGTGGCAGCGTGCAGCAGGCGAGTCGTCGTGCGCCCTGCGCCCCCCTCCCCCCCCACCCTCCAGGCGTGCGAGCGGGCGAGGGGCCCGTGCAGCATGGCAAGCGATGCATGCGCCGCACAATTCAGGCGGCGGCGGCGCGCGCAGCCGGCCGGCGGCGCCCGCGGATCGGGCGCGGGGGGCCGGCCGGCCGCGCCGCGCGCGCCCGGCCGGCCTGCTGGGCCGTCTCGCGCGAGCAAGGGGTAGTGCCAGTGCGCAGTGCTGCGGGCGTTAATTTAGGCGCGCGCGCGGCATGCAAGTCCTCGCAGCGCGCGGCGGCGCTGCACGATGATGAAAGTGGTGCGCGGTCGTCGTGAGTGCAGGTCCACGTCGGCGGCGCGCTCCGGAGCGCTGCTGGGTGAGCGCTAGTCGGTACAGGCGGCGGCAGAGGCCGCCGCCGCGCCGCAGCGCGCCGCGCCGCGCGGGTCGTCGGGCGCGGGCGGGCAGGCGCGCTGCGGCGTGCGCGCGTGCGCGTGCATTGCGGCATGCGTGCGCCCCCACACACCACCACCACACACCGCCGCCACCCCTACGGCCCCCGCCGAGGCGCGCGGCGCGCGGCAGGCGCGGCGCCATCCAGCCGCCCGCCTGCCTGCCGCGCGCCGGTCCAGTCGTCGGCGCGCGCCGGCCCCCTCGACCCGCGGGCGCTCGCCGCCCCCGTCGTCGGGGCGCCAGCGCAGTTCAAACGGATGGATACCAAAGCACCTGATCAAGGCCGCAGGAGCGGCAGGAGCCTGCGGGGCGCGGCGCCGCCGCCGCCGCGCCGCGCCGCGGCGGCGGCGGCGCGCGCGGCAGCGGCGGGCGCTCGCCCGCCGCCGCGCGCGCGCGCGCCCGCCGACGCAGCCCTCTCCCGCCCCGCAGCATCCAGCAGCCTGCACATCACGCGCATACATCTGTACACCGCGGCGGCCGCCCGGGCGCAGGGCGGCGGCCGCAGGCGTGCGTTGGGAGCGCGCGCGCGGACCGACCTCGGGGGCAAAACGAAGCGGCACGTCGGGGCGCTGCGCGCCCGTCTCGGTCTGGGGCTCAGCCCCCGTCGCCGCCCTCCCCGCGGCCGCGCCGCGCACTGATAGCAGAGCAGAGCATCCAGCCCGCACGCCCGCGCGCGGCGCGTGCGTCAGTGCGTGCGTGCGCCGCGGCGGTGGAGCGGCGTGGTAGTAGTAGTCCAGTAGTCGCAGTCCTGTCCAGTCTCCTGTCCGGTCTCGGTCCGGTCTGTGCATCCTGAGTGGGTCTGTGCATCATCCTGAGCGAGTCCCAGTCCGTGCATCCATTCGCCGCCTAGTGAGAGTAAGTAAGCATGAGCAAGCAAGCAAGGCCGGCGCGGGGCCGCGCGCGCGCGGCCCCGCCCGCCGCCGCCGCCACACGCGCCGCCCTCGGCGCGCGCCGATGAAATGAGCGGGCGCGCGCGCACTATGAGGGCGGGCAGTCGCAAGGCAAGGCAATCAAACGCGACACGCAAAAACTGCCGGCCCGCCGCCGGCCGCTCCGTCCGCTGCACGCCACGCGCGACGCGCCGGGGCGGGCGGGGCGGCGCGCGCGCGCCGCACCGCCTGCCCGCCGCCGGCGCGGTCCATCGTCGATTTGTTTGTCGCATCAAATGCGGCGCCGCGCCCGGGGCGGGCCGGGCGTGCGCCGCGGCGAATGCCGCCACGGGCGCCCGCCCCCGCGGCGGCGCGGCTGGGGGTTCAACGCCGGCCGGCGCCCGCCCGCGCACGCGCGCGCCGCCCGGCCCGGTGGCCGGGCCGGCGCGCCGCGGCCGCGGGCGCCACGGCCAAGCACGCAACGAAACGCAAACCAGGGGCGACGTCGGCGGCCAGCCTCAAGCGGCGCGCTGTCGTCGTCGTTATGCGCCGCAGGGTCCTTAGGCGGCGCGCCGTGCCGTGCGGTGCAGTCTTTGTCATCGTCGCGGCGCGGGCGCCGCGCCGCTCGCGCCTCCGCCGGCGCCGCCGCCGGCGCCGGCCGCGCGCGCGAGCGGCGCGCGCTGCATCTAGGCGCCGCCGCCGCCAAGCACGCCCAGCAGGATGAACGCGGGCGCGGGGACCGACTCGGGGCACTCGTCCGCCCAGGAGCCGTCCGACGCGCGGCGCTGCAGGTCGCGCGCCGCGGGCCAGGCGCCAGGGGGCTTGCCCAGCGCGGCGAGGCCGTCGAGCGCCGACGCGAGCTCGGCCGCCGCGCCGCGCAGGGCGGGCGCGCCGCGCGCGGGCGCCGGCGCGCCGCACAGCGCCGGCGGCGCGGAGCTCGGGCCGAAGCCGTCCAGGCTCCCGCGCCGCTTGCTGCTCGGCTCGCGCGCGGGGCTGAGCGAGAGCGCCGCGACGCGCGGCAGGGCGCGCTTGCGGCTGCCGTCGCCGCCGGGCCGCGGCCCGGGGCAGGGGTCTGCCAGCGGCGCCGCCGGCGCGGCCGGCACCTGCAGCTGCAGCTCCATGTGGCGCAACCACGCCTGCAGCTTGCCGCGGCTGCTGGCGCCGTGCGAGCAGGCCGCGTCGTCGCCCGCCGCGGCCGCGCGGCGCGGCGCGGCGGGCGCGGGCGGGGCCCGCGGGCACTCCGCCGCCGCCGCGCCCGCGCCGCGCTCCGGCGTGCGCGGGCTGCCCGGCGGCGCCGCGCACGCGGCGGGCTCCGCGAGCGAGAGGCACAGGCAGCGCCGCGCGGGCGGGCGGCTGCTGCAGCTGCTCGCGCTGCTGCCGGGCGGCGCCGCCGCCTCCAGCTCCAGCCGCGCCGCCCGCAGCGGCGCGCCCGGGCTCCACGGCGACGGCGGGCAGCAGAGCTCGAGCGCGCGCGCGGGGGGCTGCTGGCCGCGGCGCCCGCAAACGCGGGCGCCGCGAATGCGGGCGCGGCAAACGCGGGCGGCGGCAGCCCGCCCTCGCCCCACGCCAGCCCGCCGGCGTGGGCGCTCAGGGCGCCCATGTGCGGCAGCCCCGACGACGCCAGGCCCGGGCGCGGGCGGGCGCCGTCCACGCTGAGCGCGCCGCTGGCCGCGAGGGCGCTGGCGCCCGCCACGATGGCCCGCAGCGTCGCGCCCGTGGCGCGCGGCCCGGCGTCAGGGCCGGCCGACTGCGTGCCGGAGGCGCCCGGGGGCCCATCGCCGAAGCCAAAGCCGCACTGGCTGCTGCAGGCGGAGCTCGCCATCATCGCGCCCCTCCGGGCGCGCGCTGGCGCGTCGCCTCGGCCGCCTGGCGCCTGCGGCCGCGAGAGCGGCGCACGGGGCGTGGAGTGAGCACGCGGGCGGGCACAACAGGCGCCCCCGCAAGAAGGGCGGGAAAGAGAACCCACTCCCTCGGCGCGCCCCGGACGGCCCCTCTGGCACGCGCGGCGGCACGCCGGCACGCGATCACGGCGCTCGGCGCGCCGGCGCCGCCGCATGCCGGCGGCGCGCGCGGGGCGGGCCATCGCCGCGTCGGCCCGGCCCCCGGCGCCGCCGGCGCTCCGACGCGCCACCGAGCACCGCGTGGCGGTAGCCAGCCGGCCTCCCCGCCGCTGGCGCACGCTGCCGCGGCGCAGCGGCGCGCGTGCGACCGCCCCGGCGCCGCAACGCACCCGCTCCGGTGCGCCTGCCGCGCGCGGCCGCCGCCGGCTCCGCCGCGCGCTCCAACAGCGTGCCCGCGGCCTGCGGTCAGGCAGCGCGCGCGAGACGCCCCGATCCGGGCGCGTCGCGGCGTGCGGGCGGGCTCAGGTTGAGGCGCGCTCTCGGTCCCCGCCGGCCGTCGTCTGTCTCCCTCGCGTCACTAAAGCGGTGCTGTGGGCCGACGCGCGGCGGCGCGGCGCGCCTGGCCTGGCGGGGGCCGCGACCCGAAACCTGGACCTCGGTGACCACCCGCGTGCGCTGAGCCGCAGCCTCGCCAGCGGGCGCGGTACGGCCCACCACCGCAGGCGCCTCCGCCTGCCGTGGGGAACTGCCGCCGCGTGGCGTCACCGCGGCGGCGCCCGCCGCACCGCGCGCTCTCGCGCCGTGGCGCACGGCGCGGACGCGCGGTCGCGCGCGGTGTCGGGGCGTCACACACTCCAGCGTCACCCCCGCGGCGCGCCCCCGGCGGCGGGCCGCCGCGCCCCCGTCGCGCCGGCGCCCGCGGCGGGCGCCCAGGCGCCGGGCGGCGCCGCCGCCGCCCACTGCCCGCCGCCGCCCCAGCCGCCGCCAAAGCCCGCCGGCACGTGGTAGCGCGGCGCCTGCGCCTGCGGCGGCGGCCCGCCGGCCCAGCCCCCGGGCGGCCGGCCGTAGTGGGCGGCGGGGCCCGCGGCCGAGGTCGAGAACCCGGGCGTCGCCGGGATGAGCAGCGGGCGGCCGCCGGGGCGCGGCGCGCCGCCGCCCGCCCCCGCCGCCGCCGGCGCGCCCGCCGGCGCCTGCTGCGCCGGCGGCGCCCCCTGCGCCGGCGGCGCCCCCTGCGCCTGCCCCGGCGCCGCCGCGGGCTCGCCGGCGCAGTCGCCGGCGCAGTCGCTGGCGTCGCTGGCGTCGTCGTCGTCCGACAGGCTGAACTCGTAGGTTATGATCACGCCGCCGCCGCCGCCGCCGCCGCCCGCCGCGGCCGCCGCGGCCGCGACGCGCAGCGACTGCAGCCCGCCCGCGAGCGACTGGAGCAGGCGCGGCGGCGCCGCCGCCGCGGCGGGCGCGCCCGGGCCCGCCGGCGCCGGGCAGGCGCCGGCGCTGGGGTCTGCTCGCGCCCGCTGCCGCTGCTGCTGCAGCTCTGGCTGCTGCTGCTCGCCGCGCACGAAGGAATCGAACGCGCCACTCACAAAGGGGTCAAACGGCTGCTGCTGCTGCTGCTGCTGCTGGGCCGGCAGCGGCCGCGCCGCAGCCGCCGCGGCGGCGTGCCCCTGGTGCTGGTGCGCGTGCGCGGCCGCGGCGCGCGCGGCGCGCGCCGCCGCGGCCGCCGCGGCCGCCGCCGCGTCGGCGCCGGACGCGATGCGCGACTCCAGCCAGTCCACGACCGACACGCCCGGCCCGGGCACGTCCATGGGCGCGTCCATCACGTCAGCCGCGGCGGGCGCGGCGGCCGGCGCGGCGGGCGGCGCGCCGTCGCCGAGCCACAGCAGGTCTGCCACGGCCGCGGGAGCGGGCCGCGGCGCCGGCGGCGCCGGCGAGGCGGCGGCGCCGCCCGCCTGCGCCGGAAAGGCGTCGTCCTCAAAACCCTGCGCCGCGCCGCCGCGCTGCCGCCGCGTCTCCTGCTGCTGCTGCCCCTGCCCTCGCGCCTGCTGCCGCTGCGCCGCGCCCCGCGCGCCCGGCGGCGCGCCGCCCGGCGGCGCCGCGCCCGGCGGCGGCGGCCAGGGCCGCGCCGGGTCGGCCCAGCGCCGCTCGGCGTACTTTGCTCGAATGAAGGCGGCGAGCTCCGGCGCGTCGCGGCGCGGGCGCGCAAAGCCGGGCGGCAGGCGCGCCTCGTGGTAGGCGTTGGCCGCGGCGTTGCCGGTCGTCGCCATGAACACCACCTGCTCCGGCAGCCACGTGTCGAGCGAGCACGAGCGCACCTGCGCGGCGGCGCCGGCGGCGGCGTCGGCGCGGCGCGGTCGGCGCGCGCGCGGCGGGCGCCCGCGCGCGCGCGTGCCGCCCCGCCCATGCGCGCGCCGCCCGCCCCGCCCGCGCGCGGCGCGGCGCGCCTTGGAGATGTGCGCCCCCAGCCCGCGGTGCGCGCCGGCGCAGCGCATGCAGAGGAACACTCCGAGCGAGACCGACGCCCAGGAGGGGCGCCCCGCGGGCGACGCGTCCGCACAGTCGGCGCACACGCGGTTCCCCGGCAGCGCGAGCAGCTGGCGCAGCTCCGCCTGGCGCAGCTTGTTCTCCTCAAAGCTCACGCCCTTGGCCTCGCCCGCGCCGGGCGGGGGCCGCGCCGGCGGGCCGCCGCGCGCGTCGTCGCGGCCGCTGCCGCTGCCGTCGGAGCCGCCCGGGCTGGGCAGCAGCTCGGCGGCGGCGCCGCGCGGCGGCGGCGGCGCCGCGCCGCCCCAGCCGCCGGCGGCGGCGGCGGCGCGCCCGCCTGCCGCGCCCGCCCAGCCGCCGCCGAGCGCGCCGAAGCGCACCGCCGCCGCGTCGCGGCGCTGCTGCAGCGCCGCCGGGTCGGCCAGCAGCTCCAGCAGCGCGCCCGCCCTGCGACCGCGTGGGCGCGCGGGCGCGGGGGCGCCGCCGTCGGCGTGGGCGCGCGCCACGGCGGCGGCGGGCGCGCTCCGCGGCGGCGGCGGCGGCGGCGCGCGCGCGCACCTAAGCCGCACGTTCAGCCCGTCGTCGGTGCCGCGCGGCCCGATCGCCTCGAAGCGCGACAGCGCCGCGAGCAGGCCGCGCGCCTCGCGCCCGCCGCACAGCGCCGCGGCGGTCGGCGAGCCGCGGACGAGCAGAAACTCGAGCGCCTGCAGGAGGCAGCGCGGGAGCACGAGTCAGTGTGAGGTCGAGTGCTGGCTCGAGAGCGAGCTCGAGCTCGAGCGGGGGCCAGGCCCAGCTAGGGGGGCGCGAGCGAGCGAGAGCAAGCGCGAGTGCGAGCGGCGCCGGGCGGCGCGGGGCGGGTCTGGGAGGGGGGCCCCCTCCCTCCGCACCAGGAGTGCCTTGTACACGTTGCGCCAGCGCTCCGGGCCGCGGGAGAGGCGGAACACCAGCACGGCCTGCGCGCCGGCGCGGCGCCGCGCGGCGGTGAGGCGCGGCGTCCGGCGCTGCGTCCGCGCCCGCGCCCGCCCCCGCCCGCCCCCCGTCCCCTCGCCAGCCGCCAGTGCTCACATAGATGACGTGCGCCTGCTCCGGGTCGTGCGACAGCGCCGCGAGCTCCGCGAGCTGCTGCCCCGTGGGGCCCCTGCGCGGCGGCGCCGGCGCCGGCGGCGGCGTCGGCCACGCCGGCGCGGCGCGGCGCGGCTGGCGGCGCGGCTGGCGGCGCGCGGTTGGCGCGGCGCGGCTGGCGCACCAGGGGTCCTTCCGCGTCGCCTCGCGCGCCTTGCGCTCCACCGCGGTGAAGGGGTGCAGGCGGCCGGCCTTGATGGCAGTCACATAGTCGCCTGGCGGGCGGGCGGCGGGCGCGTGGGCGGCGGGCGCGGCGCGGCGGTTGGCGGCCACCGCTGTTGCCGCTGGAGCGCGGCGGCACGGCAGCGGCAGCGGCAGCGGCAGCGGCAGCGGCGACGGCGGCGGGTGGCGGCTGCGGGACGCAGCGCAGCGCGCGCGCGGGGGCGCTCACGCAGCCAGGCGACGGTGTCGCCGAGGCCCTCGGCCACGCGCTCGAACGGGCCGCCCCGCGCCGGCGGCGGCGGCAGGCCGTACGGGCCGCCGCCAAACGGAGGCCGCTCAAGCTGCTGGGCGTACATGGCGCCGGGGCCGCCGCGCCGCGCCGGCGGTCACGCGGCGCCGCGCCGCATGGGCGCGCGGCGCGCTGCTGCTGACGCGGCACCGCGGCGCGCCGCCGCAGCCCGCAGCCCGCAGCGGGCGCCGAGCGTGCTCAGACGCCTCCCGGCTGGGGACGGGGATCGGCGCCGGCCAGGCTGGGGCGCTCGAGTCGCGGCGGCGGCGCCGACAGCAGCGCGGCAGCTGCGGCGCGCGGCGCGGGCGGGGCTGCAGCGCGCGCAGGCAGCTTTCGCGGGCAGAGCGGGTCTGGCGCGATCCGGGGCGGCGCCTGCGGGACGCCCCGACACGGCTGCAGCGCGGGGGAAGCGGGCGGGCCGCGAGTCTGTGCTGGCCACGCTCGCGCCGCGGCCAGGCCGCCCACGGCGCCGCCCGTCGCACACCCGATCCACACCGCACCCCACCAGCCCGCGCCCGGGCCCACCCAGGCGGCCTTCACCACACAGCAGGCCGCGCCCGAACCAAGTCGCGCCCAGGGCAGCCCAGGGTCCCTGCTGCCGCCGGGACGTGCGCCGTAGAGTTGAACCGGTGCGGCCGGAGCAGCGCGCGCGCGGCGAGGAGCAGCCAGCGCCCGCGCGCGGCACGCCGCTGCTGTCGCCGCTGCTGCCGCCGGCGCCGCTGGCGTGCGGCAGGGGCGCGGGGGCTGCCCGTCGCGGTCGCACGCCGCGCGCCCACGCCCGCTCCCGCGCCGCGCGCCGCGCGCCCGCCAGGCGCCAGGCCAGAGCAGCGCACGCGCCGCGTCGCCGGCGCGATGTCGGCCGAGGGCGCCGGCGGCGACGCCGGCGGCCCCGACGGCGGCCCCGGCGGCGGCCCGGGCGGCCCCGGCAGCGGGCAGCAGGACCGGTACCTCCCGGTCGCCAACATCGCGCGCATCATGAAAAAGGCGCTCCCCGGGAATGCCAAGATCGCAAAGGACGCCAAGGAGGCGCTGCAGGAGTGCGTGAGCGAGTTCATCAGCTTTATCACCAGCGAGTGAGCCTTGCGGGCATTAGGATAATGGTTATCTGCCTGCGCGCGCTGCGTGTGCGCGCGCGCCGGCGCTGCGTGTGTGCGCGCGCGCGCCGGCGCTGCGCGCTCGAGCGGCTTGGCCGGGGCCGCACCTGTGTGCGCGTCTTGTCAGCCGCCGCGCGCCACAGCGAGCCCGCGCGCCGCCGGCGAGCCCACGCGCCGCCGGCGAGCCCACGCGCGCCCCGCACCGCGCCCCGCGCCGCGCCGCCGCAGGGCGAGCGACAAGTGCCTGCGCGAGCGGCGCAAGACGATCAACGGCGACGACCTGCTCTGGGCGATGTCCACGCTCGGCTTCGACGACTACCAGGAGCCTCTGCGCATCTACCTCCAAAAGTTCAGGGAGGCCGAGGTGCGGCGGCGCGGCGCGGCACGCGCGCGCGGAGGTGGCTGCGGGTGCTGCTGGGGCGGCGCGCGAGACGCGGGCGCGCGGCGCGGCGCTCACGCGCGCGTGGCGCCGCCGCCGCCGCGCCGCAGGCGGGCTCCGGCGGGGGCGGGCGCGGCGGGGGGCACTGAATGACGCGCGCGCGGGCGCGGGCGCTGCTGTACCATCGACCATCGCGCATTGCCGGCCCTCGCGGCGGCGCGGCCCGGCGCGGCGCGGCCGCGTGCTTCCTCCGAGGGCGCCTCAAAAGCTGCGAGGGCTGGGGTGGCCGTGCGGGGGCCCACCGTTGTGCGTCCAACAAGTTGGTTGTGATGCGCGCGCCAGCTCAGTCAACTTGTTGAGCGCACAACGGCGGGCCGCCCCATGGCAGGCGCGCGCCACCGAGATTCTGGGGTCTTGTGCATGCGTTTGCCGCCGGCCGGCGGGTGCAAGTTGGCGCGCTGCTTCCGTTTTTCCCCCGCGCGCGCGGCTGGCCGCGTGTGCCGCCGCCGCCGTCCCTCCCTGCACGGCGCGCGCGGGCGGCGGCTGGGCCGGCTGTGTGCTGCGCGCTGACGCGGGGAGCGGCTGCAGCCGGCGTGGCCGCCGTCGTGTGACACGCGTTGCCCGACCCCTCGCCAGGCTCCCTCGCACCCCGCGCCCGCCCCGGCCCCCAGCGCCAGCGCCAGCGCCAGCTGCCTCGCTGCCCCTCTGCCCGCGGCCCGCGCCGTCGCGCGCGCCGGCCGCGGGGCCAAAACACCGCCGCGCTCAGCCGCCGTGCGCGCCGGTTGCGAGGTCGAAGACCGTCGCGGCGGCAAAGACGAGGAAGAGCGACCCCCCGATGTACTGCGCCGTCACCTCGCTGATGTAGCGGCTGAGGAGCGACCCGCCCGCGACGGCGATGCCGGTCGCGAGGCCGTGCCCCGTCACTGCGCCCGCGACGACGCCTGCGCGCGCGCGGCGCGTGTGCGCGTGCGTGGGCGATCGTGTGCGCGTGCGGCGCGCGCGCGCGCGAGAGCAGGACGGGGGCGGGGCGCCCACGCGCCCCCGCGCCGCCGCGCCGCCGCCGCGCCGCCGCGCACCCGCGGGGTCGCTCGCCGCGGCGAGGGCGATTGTCGCGAGGAAGCTCTTGTCGCCCCACTCGGCGGCAAAGACGAGCGAGAACGTCGACGCGACGAGCGCGGCCGTCGCGGCGGGCGCGAGCGACGTCACGACCTCGCCCGCCTCCTCCTTCTCCTCCGCCGCCTTGGCGCCCGCGTCGGCGGCGCCCTGCGGCACGGCGCGCGGCGCGGCGGGCGGGGCGCGCTCGGCGGCGAGCCCTCCCTTCCCGCCGCCGCCGGCGAGCAGCCGCCGCCGCCCCGCGCCGCGCCCAAGAGCAGGCTGAGCAGGCATCTGACTCTGCGCGGCCCTGTTTTCTTGCCTTGTCAGGCATTACACAAAACTACACACGCCCACCTTGAGCGTGGAGATGCCAAAGTAGAGCAGCAGCGCGACTGCAAAGAGGTCGTCCAGCGGCAGCCCCCGGCTCGCGGCGGGCAGCAGCTCGTCGAGCTGGTGGAAGACCTGCGGGCGGCCAGGGTTTAGGGCGGGCCGTGCGTCACGTGCCGCGTGCGTCATAACACGCGCTGCAACGCAGCGCGGGGCAGCCTCGAATGACGCTTGTCTTGTCACGGTCACACGGTCAAACATCAACGTAACAGAATAACGTAACGCACCTGGCCCAGCGCGACGCTGATGACGGTCATGATCGCGAGCGCGCCAAAGGTGCCGCTGAACACGGCGGTGCGGTCCTGCGGCGCGGCGGGATGCGGCGCGGCGCCGCGGCGGGTCGGCGCTCGCCGTGCACTCGGGCGCGCCGCCGCCGGCGCCGCCGCCGGCGCCCTCGCCGCGCCGGCGCCGCGCCGCGCCGCGCCGCGCGCCGCACCTCGCGCAGCGCGAGCAGCAGGGCGATGAAGAAGGTCTTGTCGCCGATCTCGCTGAAAAAGATGAGCAGCAGGCTGCTGACAAAGCCCTCCGTGAACTGGCTGTCGCCGACGAGGCCTGCAGCAGTGGTCAGGTGAGGCGGGCGGGCGCGTGCGCGCGTGGCCGGCGGGAGGAGCGCGACGCCGCGGCGGCGGCGGCGGCGGCGGCGGCGGCGCACCCGGGATTTTGAGCGCCGACATCGCCTGCGCCAGCTGCGCGAGCGGCTCGGCGTGCGCGGGCCCCGCGGCGAGCGCGCCCGCCGCGACCGCGGCGGCGGCCGCCGCCGCCGCGCCGCGCGCCCAGCTGCCGCCGCCCGCGCCGCGCGCTGCGCCTGCAGCGGCCGCCGCCGGGGCCGGCTGCGCCGGCGCGGCGCGTGCGGCTGCGCCGGGCCGGAGCGGCGCCGCCGCGGCCGCGCCCGCCTCGCGCGCCGCCTGCGGGCCCCGCGTGCAGCGCGGGCGGCCGGCGTCGGCGCGGGCGGTCGGCGCCGGCGCGCACGCGGCCGCGCGCGCGCGGGCGGCGCGCTGCCCCCGCCGCGCCGCGGGCGCGCCGCGGCCAGTCGCGCGCGCGCCGCTCACCGCGCGCGCCGCCGCCAGGCCACCGCGCTGGACCTGCTGCGGATTGCTGCAGGGGCCACGCGCGAGCGCCGCCGCGAGCCCGGCGCGCCGCGGGCGGGGCGTCGCGGCGCGGGCGCCGCCGCTGCCGGTGCCCAGCGCCGCGCTGCGGCCCAGCGCGCGGTGCATGGCGGTCGCTCTCAGCTCCAGGGGCACGGGGCGACGGCTGGCCCGCGCGACCGCGGCCAACGCGCTGCTGCTGCTGCCGCCCGCGGGTGCGCTGCTGCCAACGGCGCGCTGTGGGCGCGGGGCCGGTCGGGGAGGGCCAATTTGCGACGGCACGACCGCCTGCGTCGCCGGTCGCGCGTTTCGCGGCCTGCCGCGGTTTAATTACCCTGTAATTTGGGGGGCGCACGCCACCGCCACCAGCCGATGGCGCGATCACCGCCACCGCCACCAGGCGCTGTTTCGCGGGTGCTGCCGGCAGCGGGGGGAGGTGATCCCAGAGAATGCTGGGTCGCGGCGTGCCAGGCACGCCTTCGCCTACCCCCAAGCCAGGCAGCCCGCCCGCGCGAGCGCCGCGTTTCCGCTCCCGCGGCCGCAGCAACAGTGCGCACGCGGGCCGGCCGCCGGCGGCGAGGCCGGCGGCCGTGCACTGCCGGGGGCTGCTCATTGACGAGCATGAACCTTTGCAAAGGCTCCCCGAGTCAGCGCAGCGGTCCTGCACGTGCTGGCTCCCCACGACGGCGACAGCAGCGCTCGTCGGGGCCTGCGTGGCCGCGCGGGGGCGCAGGGCAGGGCGGTGGGGATGGCCCAGCGCGGGGTCGCCGCGGCGCGGGAGCTTGGCGGGCCGCGCGCTCCCGCACCCAGCAGGGTCGACCACGCCCCGGGCGCGGCTGCGGCGCGGCGCGTTGCCGGCCGCCCCCGCGCGGGCGTGGCGCCAAGTCCTGCGGTCAACCCTGCGGCCGC
Organism: Scenedesmus sp. PABB004; assembly: GCA_014905635.1. Lineage (NCBI taxonomy): Eukaryota > Viridiplantae > Chlorophyta > Chlorophyceae > Sphaeropleales > Scenedesmaceae > Scenedesmus > Scenedesmus sp. PABB004. Next base: position 404,296 of record JABVCE010000017.1, read on the forward strand.
CGGCGGGCGCGCGGGCGGGGGCGTCGCTCAGCGGGACGGGGGCGCGCTCACACTCGCGCTGGCGCTGGTGTCAGACGACGCGAGCGACGACAACATCACCGCAGCCAGCTCGGGCGTGTTGGCACGCTGGCTGTTCGTCAGGCCCAGCGTGTTTGTTGACAGCGCACACTGCACAGCGCACACTGCACAGCGCTGGCGGCCGCGTTTGCGGCGGCTGGCGAGGCGTTCGCGCAGGCGGTCGCGGGCCCCGCGGAGCAGCTGGCCTCGCGCCTAACACAGCTGACGCTCGCCGGCGACCAGATGCTGGCGGTGCGAGACGCGCTGGCGGTCGCGGACAAGGCAGACCTGGTGCGCGTGGTCGACCAGCGCGGCGGGGAGTGCGTGACCGTGCCGGTAGGTTGGATGCACTTTGTGTCCAACCTGCTGCCCTGCGTCAAGGTCGCATTCGAAGTGCTGCGCCCCGCGCAGGCGGCCGGCGCGCTGCGCGCGCACCGCCGCCTGCGTTGTGCGTGTTGGGACCTGCCTCCCGACTACCAGCGGGTCACGCACAACGTATGGGACACGCTGCAGGCGTGGGCTATCAAGCTGCGGGCCGCCGAGCGCGCGTGGGCTGCCGGGTAGGCGTGGGCCAGCTCGGTCGACGTGGCTAGCGCCAGTGGCCTCGGGTGGGCGCCGCCGCGAGTAGGTCCATTCAGGCCACGGCACTGCGCGCTGCTGTTGCTTGCTTCTGATGCTGCGCCGTGGTTGTGCCTGGTGTGGGCCAAGGCTGGCCAGCCCAGCCCGCCGGCGGGCAGCGCCCCAGCCCGCGCGAGCCCGACGGGGGAGCGACGCGCGCGGCAGCCCGCGCGCGGGTGTTGGCGGGCGCCCGCCTGGCCCGGCCGTGCCCCTGCCCGGCGGCTCAACGCGCCGACAAGGCCTAGCAACGCCGAAGCCGCAGTTGTAGGCGGCTGGGCGGGCCTCGCAGGCGCCCTTTAGGCGGGCGCGGCCTCGAGGGCCGCCATGGCGATGCTCTAAACCGTAAACCCGGCCGTCGCGGCGGGCCAAGGCCGACGGCGCCCCGTGTGCCCGCCCCTTCACCCGTCGAGCCTGCTGGGCAGCTTGGCAAGGCGCGGCAAGATGGTGCGACCGCGCGCGCGCCGGCGCGGCGATGAGCGGGCGCCCATCGCGGCGGCCCGCCGCCCGCGCGAGCCCGGGCGGCCGCGCGCGCCCGCCCGGCGTTGGCGGCCGGGTCGGGCGGGGTCTCAGCGCGCGCCACCGCCCGGGGCGGGCGCAGGTGAACGTGCCCAAGACCAAGAAGGCGTTCTGCAAGGGCTGCAAGAAGCACATGATGATGAAGGTCACCCAGTACAAGACGGGCAAGGCCTCCCTCTACGCGCAGGGTGAGGATCGCGGGCGGGCGCGCGCCGCGGCGCGCCGCGGCGGCCGCTGCTGTGCGAGCGCCGCCGCGCCGCCGCGCGCCGCAGGCAAGCGCCGCTACGACCGCAAGCAGTCCGGCTTCGGCGGTCAGACCAAGCCCGTGTTCCACAAGAAGGTGCGGCGGCGGCGCACGCCGCGCGGCGGCGGCGGCGGCTGCGGGGCAGTTGCCCGGCGGCATGCGGCAGCGGCGGTGGGCGTCCGCGCCGGGCGTCTGCGCCGGGCGGCGGCGGCGGCGGCTGCCGCGCGGGCCGGGCCGGCGCGGCGCAGCGTCGCGACACGCCGCGCGACGGGGACAGCGGCAGGCAGCGGCCGGCGGGCGGGAGTGTGTGGAGCTGCAGCGGCGGCGGCGGCCAGCACGCAGCTGGGCCAGCACCGGCGGCGCTGGCAGCAGCGGCACGCGCACGGACAGCCCGGCGCCCTCCGCGCCCGCCCTGCCTCCCTCGCCCGTCCCGCCGCGCCGAGGCGCTCCCCGCGCGGCGCCCCCGCCGCCGCGCGCTCACGCGCGCAACCGCCGCCGCGCTGGCGCGCCCCTCCCCTCCATCAACTCGCAGGCCAAGACCACCAAGAAGATCGTGCTGAGGCTGCAGTGCTCCGAGTGCAAGCAGTCGGCGATGAAGCCGATCAAGGTGGGTGCGGCCGCGGGCCGTGCGGGACGTGGGCATGGGACGGGGTGCGGAGGCGCAGGACCGGGACCATCATGGCCGCGGCGGCAGCAGTCGGTGGCAGCGGCGGCTGGCGGGAGCAGGCGGGCAGGCAGCAGGCGGCAGCAGCAGTCGGTGGCAGCGGCGGGAGCAGGCGGGCAGCAGCAGCGGAGCGGCCGGCGGCGGCAGCCAGTAGGCCGCTCCCCGCCCGCAGCCGCGCCCGCCGCGCGCCGCGCCGCACGCCCGACGCCGACGCTGCGCGCCGCCGCCGCGCCCCGCGCCCCGCCCCGCGCCGCAGCGCTGCAAGCACTTTGAGATCGGTGGCGACAAGAAGAGCAAGGGCGCCTACTGAGCAGCGGCGGCGCAGCGCGCGCGCTGCGAGGTGGTGGTGGTCAGGGCGGGCCCGCGGCGGCGGCGGCGCGCGCCAGAGCAGGCGCTCTGGCGGCGGCGGCGCGCGCGCGCGGGCGGCGGGCCCGGGCCGCGCGGGCGCGCGGCGGCAGCAGCCGCTGCTGGCCGCGCGCGGCCGGCCGGGCGGTGGCGGCCGGCGACGGCTGTGTGTGTGTGGCGCTTTGAAGTTGCCCCGTAACTCGGCTCCACGCATCCCTCGCCCGCCGGGCGCCGCCCGGTCCGCACCCCGGGCCGCCGCGGCCACACGCCTGGCGCCGCCCGCCCGGCTGCGTGGCGCGCGCGGCGCGCGCGGCAGCCGGGGCACCGCTGCCAGCAGTGCAGCGCGTGCGCGCGAGGTGCTGCCGCGGGCTTGCTTGCTTGCGCCGCGGCCTGAGGCGCGCGCGGGCGGCGGCGCGCCCGGGCCCGCCCGCGGCGGCGGCGGGATCAGGCGCCCCGGCGGCGGCCGGGCGCAAGGCGGCGGCCAGCCGGCCTCGCCCCTGCGCGCTGCGCGACGCTGCGCGCCGCCGCCGCGCCCCGCGCCCCGCCCCGCGCCGCAGCGCTGCAAGCACTTTGAGATCGGTGGCGACAAGAAGAGCAAGGGCGCCTACTGAGCAGCGGCGGCGCAGCGCGCGCGCTGCGAGGTGGTGGTGGTCAGGGCGGGCCCGCGGCGGCGGCGGCGCGCGCCAGAGCAGGCGCTCTGGCGGCGGCGGCGCGCGCGCGCGGCGCGGCGGGCCCGGGCCGCGCGGGCGCGCGGCGGCAGCAGCCGCTGCTGGCCGCGCGCGGCCGGCCGGGCGGTGGCGGCCGGCGACGGCTGTGTGTGTGTGGCGCTTTGAAGTTGCCCCGTAACTCGGCTCCACGCATCCCTCGCCCGCCGGGCGCCGCCCGGTCCGCACCCCGGGCCGCCGCGGCCACACGCCTGGCGCCGCCCGCCCGGCTGCGTGGCGCGCGCGGCGCGCGCGGCAGCCGGGGCACCGCTGCCAGCAGTGCAGCGCGTGCGCGCGAGGTGCTGCCGCGGGCTTGCTTGCTTGCGCCGCGGCCTGAGGCGCGCGCGGGCGGCGGCGCGCCCGGGCCCGCCCGCGGCGGCGGCGGGATCAGGCGCCCCGGCGGCGGCCGGGCGCAAGGCGGCGGCCAGCCGGCCTCGCCCCTGCGCGCTGCGCGACGCTGCGCGCCGCCGCCGCGCCCCGCGCCCCGCCCCGCGCCGCAGCGCTGCAAGCACTTTGAGATCGGTGGCGACAAGAAGAGCAAGGGCGCCTACTGAGCAGCGGCGGCGCAGCGCGCGCGCTGCGAGGTGGTGGTGGTCAGGGCGGGCCCGCGGCGGCGGCGGCGCGCGCCAGAGCAGGCGCTCTGGCGGCGGCGGCGCGCGCGCGCGGGCGGCGGGCCCGGGCCGCGCGGGCGCGCGGCGGCAGCAGCCGCTGCTGGCCGCGCGCGGCCGGCCGGGCGGTGGCGGCCGGCGACGGCTGTGTGTGTGTGGCGCTTTGAAGTTGCCCCGTAACTCGGCTCCACGCATCCCTCGCCCGCCGGGCGCCGCCCGGTCCGCACCCCGGGCCGCCGCGGCCACACGCCTGGCGCCGCCCGCCCGGCTGCGTGGCGCGCGCGGCGCGCGCGGCAGCCGGGGCACCGCTGCCAGCAGTGCAGCGCGTGCGCGCGAGGTGCTGCCGCGGGCTTGCTTGCTTGCGCCGCAGCCTGAGGCGCGCGCGGGCGGCGGCGCGCCCGGGCCCGCCCGCGGCGGCGGCGGGATCAGGCGCCCCGGCGGCGGCCGGGCGCAAGGCGGCGGCCAGCCGGCCTCGCCCCTGCGCCGGCGCGGCGCGGGGCGTGCCAGCTGCCTCGATCGGCTTTCAGGTTCAGGGCTGCAGAACCTGCCCGACGCTCGCGCCAGCGACGCGGCGCGCCCCGCGCCCGGGCCGCGCCAGTCGACGCCCGCCACCGCCCCACGCCCGAGATCTGCGCGGCCAGCAGCCCGGGGCACCATGGCGCTCGCAGCCAAGATGCAGACGTCCGTCGCGGCGCGCGGCGCCGCCCCGCGCTGCCTGGGCGCCGTGCGCCCGCTGGGCCTGCGTCACGCGCCCGCCGTGCGCGTGGCCGCGGCCAAGGCCGACGAGGCCGCCGCGTTCGAGGTGGGCGGGGCGCGAATCATCGGGGGGCAGCGTGTCCGCCCCGGGCGTGCGCAGGGCGCACCGCCGACCGGCGCCTGGTGCCTGGAGGGCCGTGGCAGCGCGCCACCACACGCGTGGCTGCAATTGGGGGCGCCAGCGGCCGGGAGGGGCCTCCGGCCCGCGGGGCCTGCCCTCGATCTGCTGTCGCCCCTGCCCGGCGTGCCCATTGGCGCCTGACCCCGCCGCGCTCCCCCGTCTCCGCCCGCCGCAGTTCGGCAAGGCCGCCACGCTCTCGGCCGTGGCGTCGACCTGGCTGTTCAGCGGCAACGCGCAGGCCGCGACCGAGCTCGCGACGCTCGCGGGCGACAACCGCCTGGGGACCATCTCCCTGCTCTTCCTGCCCGCCCTGGGCTGGGTGGCGTTCAACATCCTGCAGCCCCTGCTCAACCAGGTCGGCCGCATGAGCGAGCTCAAGGACGAGGCCTCGAGCGGCGGCAAGAAGCGCCGCGGCGTCGCCGGCGCGGTCGGCCTCGGCGCCGCGCTCAGCCTGTTCGCGGCGCAGCAGGCGGACGCCGCGACCGAGCTCGCGCAGCTCGCGGGCAGCGACAACCGGTGCGTGCGCGGGTCGCACGGGCGGGCGCCACGACTACGCAGCGCCGCCAGCGCGCGCCGCGCGCGCGCGCGCGCGCGCCTGCTGCTCACGCGTGCGCCCGTGCCCGCGCCTGCCCAGCTTTGGCACCATCACCCTCCTCTTTGCGCCCGTGGTCGGCTGGGTGGCGTTCAACATGCTCACGCCCGCCTCCAACCAGCTGAACCGCATGAACGAGCTCAAGGACGGCGCCGCCGCGGGCGGCAAGCGCCGCGGCGTCGCCGGCGCGGTCGGCCTCGGCGCCGCGCTCAGCCTGTTTGCGGCGCAGCAGGCGGACGCTGCGACCGAGCTCGCGCAGCTCGCGGGCAGCGACAACCGCCTGGGCACCATCGCCCTGCTCTTTGCGCCCGTCGTCGGCTGGGTGGGCTTCAACATGCTCACGCCCCTGTTCAACCAGCTGAACCGCATGAACGAGCTCAAGGGCGAGGCCGCCACCGGCGGCAAGAAGCGCCGCGGCGTCGCCGGCGCGGTCGGCCTCGGCGCCGCGCTCAGCCTGTTTGCGGCGCAGCACGCGGACGCCGCGACTGAGCTCGCGCAGCTCGCGGGCAGCGACAACCGGTGCGCGCGCGGGCCGCGCCGTGGGCGCGGGCGCCACGACCGCGCAGCACCGCCAGCACGTGTCGCGCGCCTGCTGCTCACGCGTGCGCCCGTGCCCGCGCCTGCCCAGCTTTGGCACCATCACCCTCCTCTTTGCGCCCGTGGTCGGCTGGGTGGCGTTCAACATGCTCACGCCCGCCTCCAACCAGCTGAACCGCATGAACGAGCTCAAGGACGGCGCCGCCGCGGGCGGCAAGCGCCGCGGCGTCGCCGGCGCGGTCGGCCTCGGCGCCGCGCTCAGCCTGTTTGCGGCGCAGCAGGCGGACGCCGCGACCGAGCTCGCGCAGCTGGCGGGCAGCGACAACCGCCTGGGCACCATCGCCCTGCTCTTTGCGCCCGTCGTCGGCTGGGTGGGCTTCAACATGCTCACGCCCCTGTTCAACCAGCTGAACCGCATGAACGAGCTCAAGGGCGAGGCCGCCACCGGCGGCAAGAAGCGCCGGTGAAGCAGCGGGCCGACTGCGGGAGCGGCGGCGGGCTGGTCGGGAACGCGCCTGCGCGGCTGGGCGCCGCCGGCGCGGCCCAGCGGCCGCGCCGGCGCCGCGGCGGCACGGCGCGCGGCGGGCGGCGGGGGCGCCAGGGCGCCGCTGTGCGCGCCCGCTGCTTGTACTCTCCTCGGGCGGGGCTGCAGGGCAGGGGCTGGGGGGCGCGCCGCCGGCGCGGGGCGGGCGCGCGCGAGGCGTGGGCGAGGCGCGCGGCGCGCGGCGCGCGGGGCGGCCGCGCGGCGAGCGGGGCGGCCGCGCGCGCGCGGCGCCCCCAGATAGTCAAAACAGCATAGGCCGGCTGGCTGAGAGTGCGGTGTTTTTGTGCTCTGCGGCACCGCGCGGCGCCGGCCGCCGGCCGCCATTGGCGCTCGCGGGCCCACACGAGAGCGTTCTGGTCAAAGAGGCGCATGTGAGCGCGTCGGGTCGTGTTGCCGGGGGCGTGCCGGCGATTCGGGCGCGGGCGGCGGCGGGATATTGGTCTGTCTGTAACCGGAGCTGCCCACCTGTTCGTGTGGTCGCCGGCGCGCCGCGGGGGCTGGCCGCGCGTCTGCGCGGCGCGCCGGTGGCGCTCCGCCGGTCGCGGCGGAGCCAGCCCTCGCGCCTGCGGGTGCCGCAGGTGCCCGTCGCGCCCTGAACACGCTCCGATCGTCGCCACCTCGACCAGCCCCGATTGTCAGCACGCGCGCCTCGCCATCTGCCTGCACCGCGCCTCGCGGCGCGGCCGCTACGGAGAGCGCGCCCGCCCGCCAGCCGTTTCAATCCAATCCCGGCCCACCGCCACCCGCTTGACCACCCGATCAGCCCTGTTCACGCCCCAGAATGGCGCTGTGCCTGTCCCGGACCGCCGCGCTCGCTGCCCCGCGCACCGTGCGCGCCCGCACCACGCCCGCGCCGCGCCCGCGGCTGCTGGTCGCGCGCGCCGAGGCGCCCAAGGGCGGCGCGGACAGCGTGGGCGCCGATTTCGTGCACATTTTTGCCAAGGCACAGGTGCGCGCGCGCCCCGGCGCGCCGCCCGCGACGCGCCGCGCGCCGCCGCGGCGCGACGCTCACGCGCGAGGCCGCGCGCCGCCACAGGACAACGGCGTGCGCTGGGCGGAGAACGACCACACCGGCGCGCGCAAGGCCCACGCCGGCGCCTCGTCGCCGCTGAGCGCCGACGGCTTCACGGCCAAGAGGGGCGACGCCGCGGCAGCCGAGGAGGAGGCCGGCGCCGAGGTGGGCGCAGCGCGCGGGGGCGGGCGCGGCTTCCGGAGATCCGCATCTCCCGCCGTGGCGAGCTGCCAGGCCGCCGCAGCGGTGGCACCTGCGCGGGCGCCGGCGGGCGGCGAAAGCGGGCGACCCAGCGCGCCGCGCCGCGCCGCGCGCCGGCCGCTCTGCCGCCGCCGCCCCGCTGGCTCACAGGCCGGCGACTACGTCGGCGAGGCGGTGCAGAACCTGGTCGGCCACAACTTCACTGGCGACGCCACCGAGCCCCCGGCCAACACGGGCGCGGCGGGCTGGCAGGGCGACACGCACGACCGCCGCAAGGGCGACGGGTGCGCGGCCCGGCCGCCGCCGCACGGGGCCGCGTCCGTGCGGGCTGGCCCGGCGCCGCCGCGCCGGGGCTGCCGCCGCCGCGCGGGGCCGCTGCGCCGAGCCGCGCGCGCCGCCGCCCTCACGCCAGCCGCCGGCGCCGCCGCCCCGCAGCTTCCACGCGCGCAAGGTGTGAGGCCTGCCGCCCCGGCGCGCGCCCCAGCCGGCGCCGGCGCCGCGCGCGTGCCCCGCTGCCGCCGCCGGCTGCGCCCGGCGCTGGTGCAGCACGGAAGCGGGCGCGCGTGCGCTGCGGCCGGCGGAACAGTTTTGTAGCATCGCGGCTGGTCTGTTTTTTGCTGTGTCGGTGTCAAGGTTGGTGTCGTCGTAAGCGTTGGTGGTGGTGGTGCCTGCGCGTGTGGAGGAGCAGGCCCTTTGCAGGAGGCGGCGGCGCCCACAGCGGTGCTTGATCGTGGGCGCGCGGCGGCTGCAGCAGACAGCGCTGTGTGGCGCTTAGGAGATGGGGCCGTGGGCCCGTAACTCGGCTCCACACACCCCTCGCCCGCCGGGCGCCGCCGCCCGGTCCGCACCCCGGTCAGCCGCAGCCACACGCCTGGCGCCGCCCGCTCGGCTGCGCGCGGCGCGCGCGGCGCGGCGGGCACGGCCGCCGGGGCACCGCTGCCAGCAGTGCAGCGCGTGCGCGCGAGGTGCTGCCGCGGGCTTGCTTGCTTGCGCCGCGGCCTGAGGCGCGCGCGGGCGGCAGCGCGCCCGGGCCCGCCCGCGGCGGCGGCGGGATCAGGCGCCCCGGCGGCGGCCGGGCGCAAGGCGGCGGCCAGCCGGCCTCGCCCCTGCGCCGGCGCGGCGCGGGGCGTGCCAGCTGCCTCGATCGGCTTTCAGGTTCAGGGCTGCAGAACCTGCCCGACGCTCGCGCCAGCGACGCGGCGCGCCCCGCGCCCGGGCCGCGCCAGTCGACGCCCGCCACCGCTCCACGCCCGAGATCTGCGCGGCCAGCAGCCCGGGGCACCATGGCGCTCGCAGCCAAGATGCAGACGTCCGTCGCGGCGCGCTGCGCCGCCCCGCGCTGCCTGGGCGCCGTGCGCCTGCTGGGCCTGCGTCGCGCGCCCGCCGCGCGCGTGGCCGTGGCCAAGGCCGACGAGGGTGTGGACACGCGGCGGCGGAGCGGCGGAAAGCTGGGCGGCCGGCGCGGTTCAGGCGGCCGGCGCGGCCTGGGCCATCGAGCCCGCCCGCCGGCCTGGCTGGTGCGGTGGCGTGGCTGGGTCCGGGCTGGCACTGGAGGGGCTGGCTGGAGGCGGCGCCGGGGCGCGCGGCGGCCCGCCAGGCGGGCCCGGGCGGCGGCGCGCGCCGCACAGCGCACGCGGCAGCGACCACCGGGGCGCGGGCGGCGGGCGCGCCTGGCCCGTGCGCGCGGGCCTCACAACACTGCAACTCACACAATTGCACAGCCGTCGCCGCCGCAGGCAGCCGCCCGTGCGCACGGGGCCTGCGGTCGCCCCGCCGTGGCAAGGCACCTCTGCGCGCTCGCCCTGCCTCGGCCCCTGCTCCCCTTCACTCCTCACTCCGCCTCGCGCGCCGCCGCCACCACACCCGCGGCCAGCGCGCGGCACACCGGCTTGTGCGCGCGCCACGCGGCCGCCTGGCAGGCGCGGCTGCAGAAGCGCGCTGGCGCGGCCAACTTGACGCAGCCCCCGCACACGCACGCCGGGCCGCGCACCGCCGCCAGCTCGCTGTGCACGCCGGCCAGCGCCGTGCAGCGCGGGTTGTTGCAGCACGCGCGCAGCGGCAGTGCGGCGCACACCGCGGCGCACAGCTCCTCCGCCTGCGCGGCCAGCGCGGGGCCGCGCTCCTGCAGCGTGCTGACGCTGGCTGCCGCGTCGGCCTGGGCGTCGTCGCCCAGCTGCGCGACCAGCTCCGCCGCCGCCGTGCACAGCAGCTCCTGCTGCGCCAGCAGGCGCTCCAGGCCAGCGCGGGAGGCGTCCGCCGGCAGCGGCCCCAGCGCGCGCAGGCGCTCGCCCAGCAGCGCAGCTGCATCGCGCAGGGCCAGCACGGCGGCGGCAGGTGCCAGCCACACCGGCGCTCCGGACCCGCCACCGCCACCGGCGGTGGGCGCGCCAGCTGCCGGCTGCGCCGCCAGCGCCTCGCTGAGCAGCTGCGCCAGCACCGCCACACCCCGCGCCGCCAGCACCGCCCACAGCGCAGGCGGCTCGTACGCGAGCTGGCCGCCCGCAGCCGCCACGGCGGCCGGCTGCGCGCGCGCCACCGCGTCAACGATGGCGCAGCCGGTGCACACCACCACCTGGCACCCGCTCGCCAGGTCCCGCAGCTGCTCATCCCTGTTGAGCGCGGCTGCTGCGAGCGGCGCGCCGGCTGCCACGCACTTGAGGGCCGTGAGCAGGCAGGCAAACACCTCGCGCTGCAGCAGCAGGCCTGCGCCGCCGCCGGTCGCCGTCAGCGCCGGCGCGGCTGCCAGGCTGGGGCCGAGCCAGTCGATGGTGGCGCACAGTGCGTGCGCTGCGTCCAGAGCGGCCTGTGGTGCGACCCTGCCCGCCCAGCTCCTGGCGGACGCCTCCAGCAGCCGGCAGAGGGTGGAGGGGTCCTGCTGCGCAAACGCCGCCAGGGCCGCGTCGGCTGCGTGGCAGTGGCAGCAGCGTTTGCAGCGGCGGGTGCAGCGTGAGCAAGCGCAGGCTGGGCCAGCGCGCAGCGCCAGCTGCCAAAGCCAGCCAGCGCGCCTCGCACCCTCTGGTCCGCCGCTCCACAACAGCAGGTAGCCGCAGCGCAGCAGGGCGACTTCAGCAAGTCCTGCATTGACCGGCTGCAATTGCGCCCCGCCCAGCCCCGCCGCTGCCTGGCTGCTGCCCGCGCTGCTGCCAGTGGCTGGCGCCAGCAGCGCGGCGGTCGTGGGCCGGGCGAGCGGCAGGAAAGCCCGCACCACCGCCGCCGCTGCCGCCTGGTCGGCGCCCGGCGCCCCACCAGGGACAGGCCGCAGCAGGCAGTCCACAACGGCGCCGGCGCAGATCACGCCGGCAGCCAGCGGGCGCGGCGTTGGCTGCAGCGCCACCAGCTCCAGCGCCGCCTCCGCCGCCGCACCCGCCAGCTCCACGGCGCCCGCTGCCGGCAGGCCGCCGCCGGCGCCGCAGCTGGTCGGCGGCAACACCTCAAACAGCATCGCAACCGCGCTGATGCTGGCCTCCATCAGCTGCTCATTGTCCTCACCCTGGGGCACCGCGGCGGCGTCCAGCCCCAGCATGCGCAGCAGCGCGGCGTGCGCCGCCGGCACGGCGGGCGCGCCAGCGCCGGCGCCGCTGCCGCCACCTGTGCTGGCCGGCCGGCCGCGCTGCGCCTTGTGCCGGTGCGCCGCAAGCAGGGCGAGGTCGGCCAGCAGCAGCTGCTGCACCGCGGGGTCTGACAGCAGCGCCTGCTGCGCCTCTGCGCTCACACGACCGGCCTCCCGCGCCAGCTCCAGGCTCCGAACTGTTAATGCGGCTGTGAGGCGTGCATCAATCAAAGCGTCGTCCACCAGCAGCACGCGAGCGGCACCGCTGGCGGCCTGTGCGCACCAGGCGCCGGCGCGGCGCAGCGCGGCGAGCGCCAGCCGCGCGACCGGCTGCGCCTTACGCAGCAGCGGGCCCTCCAGCTGGCCCTGCGGCGGCCAGGCGATGCTGACAGCGTGCGCTGCCCTCAAAAGCGCTGACACAGTGAGACGTCTCAAGTCGAAGAGCTCATGCTGCCGCCGCCGTCGTCGCCGCCGCTGCTGCTCCTGCTGAAGCTGCTGCTGCTGCTGCTGCTGCTCCCCCTCCTGCTGCTGCTGCTCCTCGGCCTCCAGCGCCACGGCGAGGGCAGTGCACGCTGCGGCCAGCGGCGGCAGCACGCCTGCAGGCGCGCAGCGGCAGCGGCGTGGTCAGGGATGGGCGAGGCAGCGGCTGGCGCGGACCGGCACTGCCACCACCCGCCTGCCGCCGCTCACCCGCGCGCTCCACCTCGGCCGCCAGCTCCGCCCTGGGCGCGCCAAGGTCCTTGCGGATCTGGAAGCTCCGCTCAAGCATATAGCACAGTGCATCAAGCGTTCTGACAAAGCCGAACCTGCCCGCCGCCGCGGCCTGGGTCGCCGGCGCCGCCAGCAGCGCCAGCGCGCTCGCCACGGCCTGCGCGAGCGGCTGCTGCACGCCGGCGGCCAGCAGCGCGGCCAGCTCGGCGCAGGGCGAGCCCCTGGCCTCTGCGCTGTCAAGCAGGCCGGTGTAATACTTTCGCAGCTGTAGCGCAGCGGTGCCCTCCGCCGCGAGCGCGCCGGCGCTGCTCGCGCGCGCGCGCAGTGGCCCAGCCAGCCCGCCAGCGCCGCCGTCTCCGGCCGCATGCTGCGTGGACCGCAAGCTGCCGGCGCAGGCGAGGGCTGGAGGGGGCAGGCGAAGCCTGGCGGGGTTGCGGCGGCGCGGGGCGGAGCGGGCGCTGCTGTCGCCGCTCGCGTGCGCCCGCCGCTCGGCACCGCCGCAGGGCCGCGCGCTGGCGGGCAGGGCGGGCGCGCCGCGGGGTCGTCGGGGCGGCAGTCGGCCGGGGTGTGGAGGCGAGGCGGCGGCGGGGCGGCGGGCAGCTGGGCGGCCGGCGCGGTTCAGGCGGCCGGCGCGGCTCTGGGCGCTTGCGCGCCCGCCGGCCTGGCTGGTGCGCCGGCGTGGCTGGTCCCGGCTGGCACTGGACGGGGCTGGCTGGAGGCGGCGCCGGGGCGCGCAGCGGCCCGCCAGGCGGGCCTGGGCGGGCGGCGCGCGCCGCACAGCGCGCGGGGCAGCGACCACCGAGCACGCGGGCGGCGCGGACGCGTCGGCGCGCGCGAGGCCGGCGGCGGCGAGGGGGGAGCACGTTAACCGCCGCCGCCGTCCCGCCCGCCCGCCGCCGCCGCCCGCCCGCCAGAGGGGCCCGGCCGCCCGCGGCGCGCGCGGGGGCGCGCAGCAGCAGCATGCAGCGGCAAAAAGAAGAGGGAGCCCGGGGGGCACCTTGAACTAGTAACACCAGTACAGCCGGCGGCCGGCCGCGGCGAGCAGCGGCCCGGCCGCCGGGCGCGCGGGGGTCCGCGCGGCAGGTGATCGCAGGCGCCGCCGCCCGCCGCCGCCGCAGCGAGGGAGGGCGCCGCCTCGCGCGGCGGGCGGCGCCGCGCGGCAGGCGGTCACAGGCGGCCGCAGGCGCCGCCCGGCCCGCGCGGGGGCGCCGGGCGGCCGCCGCCGCGCGGCAGGCGCGCAGCCGCCGCCCGGCCCGCGCAGGGCGCAGCCAGCGCTGACGGCGGTCGGCGCCGCGCGCAGCAAGCAGCCGGGCGGCGTGCCGCGGTCAGCGCCGCGCTCGGCGGCCGCGCTCGGCGGCCGCGCTCAGCAGCCGAGCAGGCACTGCTTCACGAGGGCCATGCGGATGTAGAGGCCGTTCTGCGTGATGGTGGTGGGGCGGCGGTGGTGTGGTGGAGGGGCGGCGGTGGTGTGTGTGTGTGTGTGGGGGGGGGGGGGGGGGGGGGGTGGGGGAGAGAGGGCGTGGCGAGCGTGTGTGAGTGTGTGGTGTGTGTGTGTGTGTGTGTGGGGTGGGAGGGGGGGGGGTGGCGAGTGAGAGTGAGCGTGTGTGTGTGTGAGAGAGAGAGAGAGAGCGTGGGGGAGAGAGAGAGAGAGAGAGAGAGAGAGAGAGAGAGAGAGAGAGAGAGAGAGAGAGAGAGAGAGGGAGGGAGGGAGAGAGGGAGAGAGAGAGATGGAGAGAGAGAGAGAGCGTGAGAGAGGGAGAGAGGGAGAGAGAGAGAGAGAGAGAGAGAGAGAGAGAGAGAGAGATGGAGAGAGAGTGCGCGTGGGGGCGCTCGTGGGCGCGCGCGCGCGCTTGGCAAGGCGGCGGAAGGCGCCGCCGCCCCCCGAGTGGGTGCGTGCGGGGCGCACGCACCTTGGCCTGGCGGAAGTAGGCGGCGCGCGGGTCGGCATCCACCTCGACCGCGATCTGCGCGCGTGCGGATGTGTGTGTTTGTGGGGGGGGGAGGGTCAGGGAGTGTGTGTGTGTGTGGGTGTGTGTGTGGGTGTGTGTGGGTGTGTGTGGTTGTGTGTGTGTGTGTGTGTGCGTGGGTGTGCGTGGGTGTGGATGGGTGTGTGGGGTTTGGGGAGGGGTCAGAGAGAGAGAGAGAGTGTGTGTGTGTGTGTGTGTGTGTGTGTGTGGGAAGGTGAGGGATGTGTGCGTGGCGGGGCGGCCGCGCCGCCCGCGGCGACGGCGTGGCGGGCGCGCAGCGGGCGGGGCGCGCGCAGCGCCGCCCCAGCCGGCGGCGCGGCGGCCGCGCGCCTCGTCGACGCGCGGGAGGGGGTGCAGCACGACCGCGTCGGGCCGCAGCTGGCGCATGAGGTCGGCGTCGATGATGTACTTGCCCCGCGCCTGGGGGGTTGGGGTTTAGGGGGAGGGGGGGGGGAGGGCAGGGTTGAGTGGTCGGGGCAGTGCGGTGGGGCGAAGGGGCGCGTGGAGGGGCCGCAGCGCCCGCCTAAACACTGGACGCCGGTCAGGCAAGCAACAGCGCCAGGCATTTCCACCACAACCGATGAAGACACTCCGCCAAACCACCACCAAACGAACCACTGAAAACAACCAGCATGTGCACCGCCCCCCACCTGTGCGTAGGCGGGCCCATGCCGGCGAAGCGCCTCTTCACCGCCGTCACACCTCCAACACAACCACCGACAACACTGATCAAACCAACACCACCAAAACCACCGAAAACACACAGTGCATCAAACAGACAAACATCAAACAGCCAACAAACACCCCCCCCCCCACACCTGCGCGTAGGCGCCCATGTCGGCGAAGCGCTCCTTCTGGATGCGCGTCATGTACAGCACGTCCACGTCGCTCGCGACCGCGCGCAGGTCGTCAACCTGGCGCGGGGTTTAGCGGGGGTTCGGAGCGGGGGTTTTGGTGCGGGGTTTTGGTTGGTGCGGGGTTTTGGTTGGTGCGGGGTTTTGGTTGGTGCGGGGTTTTGTTGCGGGGGCGGGGCTTTGACGGGCGGCGGGCGGCGGCGGAGGAGGGGCGTGCACGGCGGCGGCGCGCGCCGACGCGGGGCGGGGCCGCCGGCCAGCGCCCTCCGCCCCCCCCCCCCCCCGCGCGCGCGTGCCCTGCGGCGCCGCCGCGCGCGCGCACCTCCTCCCACTGCACGCCCTTGGAGGTGAGGAAGGCCTTGAGGTCGGCCTTCATCGCGACGACGGGCGGCGCGACAAAGTAGACCTGGCGGGGTTTAGGACGCGCGGGGCGGGGCGGGCGGGGTTTAGCGGGGGGCGCGCGCGCGGGGTTAAGCGGGGGCCGACGGCGGCGCGAGCGGAGGCCGGAGGCGGGGCGCCCGCGCTCGTGCGGGCTGGGCCCCGCCCACGCCCTCGCTGCGCCGCCGCCCCAACACCCCGCACCCCAACTATAACAAAACCCCGCCCCGCCCCTTAAACCGCGCCCCGCCGCCCGCGCCGCGCGCGCCTTGACGCCGGGGAACATGCTGAGCATGTACGCCAGGCTGTGCACGGTGCGGCCGTTGAGCAGGTCGCCGACCATGCCGATCTTAAAGTCCTGCGGGCCCGGGGCGGGGCAGGACGGCGGCGGGGCGTTATTCATGCTGTCACTTTTGTTACTACTGAGTTGCTTGGGCTTTGGTTTTGCCGCCAAGGCGGGCGGGGGGCCCGGGGCGGGCGGGGCCCGCGCGCAGGGAGGGGCACACGCGGAACGGCGCGGCGCGGCGCGGCGCGAGCGCGTGTGTGGGTGAGCTGAGCGTGAGCCCCCTGCCCCGCCAACGCCCCTGCTCCCGCACCGTGAGGCGGCCGATCTCCTTCTGTATGCTGTACAGGTCCAGCAGCGCCTGCGTGGGGTGCTGGCCGGGGCCGTCGCCTGGGTGGGGGGCGTTGCGTGACGCGTTGCGTGACGGCGCGCGCGGGCGGGCGGGCGGGCGCGGCGGGCGTAAGCGCGCGGCGGCCGGGGGGCTGGGGCGAGGGGGGAGGGGGTGAAGGGGGCGAGGGGGCGAGGGGGGTGAGGCGCGCGCGCGCCGCCGCTGCTGTCCGGTCCCAAGGGAAGGCCGCGGCGGTGGGAGAGGGTGCCGCGCGCGTCCGCCTGTGACGGGAACCCGGTGGGGGTCGCTGTGCGCCGCGCGAAATACCGCTGCCGCCACGGGCGCGAGCGGCAGCAGTGAGTGTCGGGCGCGCTGACGAGCTCCGTGTGCAGCGCAGCGCGGGCGAGGCAACGCAAACGCAGAGCAGCCAAAGCAACGCCCCGCTGCTCGCCCTGCCGCCGCCGCCGCCCTGCCGCCCGCCCGCCCCGCCCCTGCCTTGCTGCCGCCGCCCGGCCCCTGCCCCGCTGCTCGCCCTGCCGCCGCCGCCGCACCGGCGTTGATGATGGGGACCGACGCGACGCCCGCGGCGCGCGCGGCGCTGCCGGCGGCAAAGTGGCGCAGCACGATGCAGTCGGCGTAGGCCTCGATGGTGCGGATGGTGTCTGCGGGCGACGAGGTTTAGTGGGGTTTAGCGGGGCGGGGGCGGCGGGGTTTAGCGGGGCGGGGGCGGCGGGGTTAAGCGTGGCGGCGGGGGTTCAGTGCGAGGGAGGGGTCGGGAGTGCGGCATGCAGGGGCCGGACGGCGGCGGCGGTGCGGCGGGGCCCGTCCGGCGCGCCGCGCTGCCTCGCGCCGCGTGCGGCGCGCCCGTGCGCGCTGCTGCGTCGCGCTGCTGCTGCTGCTGCTGCGTCGCGGCGCGGCGCGCACCCTCGAGCGTCTCGCCCTTGGCCGCGGAGGAGTACTCGCCGGCAGACTCGGTGGACAGCACCTGCAGGCGCGGGGGCGGGTGGCGGGTCGCGCGCGGCCGGGCGCGCCCGGGCGCGGCGGCGCCGACGCGGCCGTGCGCGCGCGACTGGGACCAGTCCCCCCTCCACTCCGCTCCCCGTCGCCGCTGCTGGCGCGGCGCCGGCGGCCGCCGGCCCGCCCCGCTCGCGCGCGCGCGCGCTTGTGCGCGCCGCCGCCGCCGGCGCACCTGGCCGCCGAGGCGGGTGATCGCCGACTCGAAGCTCAGCCGCGTGCGCGTGGAGGGTTCGTAGAAGAGCGTCGCCATCACGCGCCCGTCCAGCACCTGGCAGAGGCGGCCGCGGCGGCGGCAGCGGCGGCGGCGGCGCGGCGGGTCGGCTGCTGCTTGCAGGACGCCGCGCGTGTCGGTTGCTCGCGGCGGTTGCGCGCGGCGGTTGCGCGCGGCGACGCCGGCGCCGCGCGGGCGCACCTTGGCCTCGGGCGTGCCCGGGCGCACGCGCTCCATCGCGGCGGCCTCGGCAAAGATGACCTCCAGCGCCTCGCGCTTGAACTGCTGCGCCTCGACGACGTGCTTCACGTCCAGCTCGTGCCAGGGCTTGGTCGGCGCGCCGTTGGTCATGTAGGCCGCCGGGCGCGCGCCGGCGCGCCGCGCCGGCCGGCGCGGCGTGAGCGCCGCGCCGCGCGCGGGCCGCAGCGGCGGCCCGGCGGCCGCCGGCGTGCGCCGCGGCGCGGCGGGCGCGCCGCGGCCCGCCGCCAGCTGCGACGGGGCGCCACGCATGGCGGTCGGACGGAAGCCGGGCGGCGGGGCTGCGCGGGCGGCTGTGCAGGGCGGGGGCGCCGCCCGGAGGCGCGGGGCAGTCGCAGTTCAAAGCCGGGCGTCGCGGGCGTCCCGGAGGGCGCGGCTGCGGTCTGATCAGCGGCCGGGCGGGAGCGGGGACGGGCAGTGGGGGGAGCAGGCGGCGTGGGTGGGCCGCGCGGGGCCGCAGTCGCCTGTGCCCTGGCTGTCACACAGGGCGCACCGAGTCGGCCGCGCGCGCCGCTCCCGCCCTCTTGGCGCGGTCACTCGACCGCACCGCACCGGCCTCGGCCCGCGCGCGCCCCGCGCCGTCGGCAAGCATGCAGCAGCAGCAGCTCGGGCGGGGAGCGGGCCGGACGGCCGCCCCGGCGGCGCGTCCGCTGGCGGCCCGGCGCCTGGCACCGCCGGCGCGGCGGGCGGGGCGGCTGGCGCGGGGCGGCGTGGCGGCATCTGCTGCTGCCGCGCCCTTCCCGGCCCAGGTCTGCGTCGTGCTGGGCACGCAGTGGGGCGACGAGGGCAAGGGCAAGCTGGTGGACATCCTGGCGCAGCAATACGACGTCATCGCGCGCGCCCAGGCGCGGCGCGGCCGCCGCCGCCGCCGCGCGCGGGCGCTGCTGCCGCCGCCGCCGGCAGCCGCCGCGCCGCGCGGGGCTCAACCGCCGCGCTGCCGCCTGGGCGCAGGGCGGCGCCAACGCGGGCCACACCATCTACGACGACAAGGGCACCAAGTACGCGCTGCACCTGCTGCCGAGCGGCGTGCTCAACAAGTGCGCGCGGCCGCGGCGCGCCCGCGGCGGCGGCGCCCGCGGCGGCGGCCCAGGGGGGAGAGGAGAGGGGGAGCGGGCAGCGGGCAGGGAACGCCAGCAGCACGGCAGCAGGGCGCCAGGCAGGGCGGGCGGCGGCAGCGGCACGACGCGGCGGCGCGCCCGGGCGCCAGCGCCGCCCGTCCGCGCTCAAACGCACAACCCCGCTGCCGCCGCCGGCGCTCAAAACTCAAACTCGCACTGAATGTTTTCAAACGCGGCTCGCAGGAAGGCGATGAACGTGATCGGCAACGGCGTCGTCGTGCACGTGCCAAAGCTCTTCGAGGAGATCCAGGGCATGGCCGACAAGGGCATCGACGTGCGCGTTACGACAGCTGTTTTGGGGTTGTTATTATTGTCGTTGGGCGGCAGCGGCAGAGCCGGCAGCAGCGGCGGCAGCGGCGGGCGCGCGCCGACCCCGCCCCACGCCCACGCCCTCGGCCCCGCGCCCGCTGCTGCTGCTCCGCCCCGCGCAGATCGAGGGCCGCCTGCTGCTGAGCGACCGCGCGCACCTGCTGTTCGACCTGCACAAGGAGGTCGACGGCGCGCGCGAGGCGGAGCTCGCGGGTGCGCCGCCGGCCGCGCGCGGCGGCGCACGGCCGCGCCGCGCCGCGCGTGCTGCCAGCTCCCCCCGCGCCGCGCGCGCCGCGGCCGCGCCGGGCCACGCCGAGCTGCGCCCCCGCCCGCCCGCCCGCCCCGCTCGCCGTCTCGCCCGCCCCCTCAACCCGGACCCCTGAACCCCAAACCCCAGGCGCCAAGATCGGCACGACCAAGCGTGGCATCGGGCCGGCGTACGCGTCCAAGGCCACGCGCAACGGCCTGCGCGTCGCCGACCTGCGGCACCCAGAGTCGTTCAAGGCCAAGCTCGCCGCGCTCGTGGCCGACGCGCAGGCCAGGTGTGGTGTGTGACTGTGCGCGCGCGCGCATGCAAAGGCAGCCTCGGAGGCGCGCGCGCCGCCGCCGCCGCCTCACCCCCGCCCCACACACACACACTCACACGCACACACGCACGCACGCTCCCGACACGCACGTGTACGCGCCAGGTTTGACGCCCTGCCGGCGGAGGTGGTCGACGTGGAGGCGGAGGCCAAGGCGTACGCCGCGTACGCGGAGCGCCTCGCGCCCTTCATCACCGGTGAGGGTTTAGGCTCTGGCCGGGCGAGGGCTCTAAACCGCCGGCGCCCGGGCGCAAAACCGCCGGCGGGCGCAGCGCGGGGCGCGCGGCGCCGCGCGCGGGGCCGCCCGGGCGGCGCCCGGGCGGGGCCGCTCGCCCGGCCGCACCTCTCCCGCGCGGCGGGCGCTCGAGCAGCGCCCGGCCCCCACGGTCACACCCTCAGGGCAACGCCCATGTTATTTAGCACCCAACATAACAAATAACACCTCCCGCCCGCGTGCGCAGACACGGTCGACTACCTGGCCGACGCGGTGTCGGCGGGCAAGCGCGTGCTGGTGGAGGGCGCCAACGCGACGATGCTCGACGTGGACCACGGGACCTACCCCTTTGTCACGAGCAGCAACCCCAGGTGTTTTGTGTTTTGTGTTTTGTGTTTTGTGTTTTGTGTTTTGTGTTTTGTGTTTTGTGTTTTGTGTTTTGTGTTTTGTGTTGTGTTGTTGTGTCGTGTTTGGGGGGAGAGGGGGGGGGAGGGGACGGCGTCGTTCTTTGCTTGGGGCGGCCGAGGGTCGCCGCGTCGAGCGGCCGCGCAGGGCGGGCCGCCGCGCGGGCGCGCGCGCCGCGCGCCCAGCGCTTTGTGGGCCGCCGCTGAGAGCCCCCCCCCGCCGCTGAACCGCCGCCGCCGCCGCTGAACCGCCGCAGCATCGGCGGCATCGTGTCGGGGCTCGGCCTCGCGCCGTCGCGGTTCGGCGCCGTCGTCGGCGTGGTGCGGCGGCGCCGCCGCCGCCGCCGCCGCCGTTGCCGCCGCCGATTGCCGCCCCTGCCACCTCTCCCTCTTCAAACCTAAACCCTCAAACCTCCCCAAAACCCCCGCCGCCGCCGCCGCCGCCTCTAAACCCCAGGCCAAGGCCTACACCACGCGCGTCGGCGCGGGGCCGTACCCGACCGAGATCAGCGGCGCGCTCGCCGAGTCGGTGCGCGAGGTGGGGCGCGAGTACGGGACGACGACGGGGCGCCCCCGCCGCGTGGGGTGGCTCGACGTCGTCGCGCTGCGCTACGTCTGCAAGTGAGCGCGCGCGGGGAGCGCGCGCGGGGAGCGCGCGCGGGGTGGCCGGCGCCGGGGAGGGAAGGAAAGGGGCCGCCGCGCGCTCGCCTCGTGAGCTTCAGTTCAAAACCCCTAAACCCCTCCTCCACCCCTCAACCCTGCCTCCAGGATCAACGGCTTCACGCACCTCAACCTCACCAAGCTCGACGTGCTCAGCGACCTGCCAGAGATCAAGGTGCGGCGCGCGGCGGCGTTGGGATTCAGGGTTTAGGGACGGCGGCGCCTGGGGTTTAGGGACGGCGGCGCCTGGGGTTTAGGGGGGCTCGCCGCATGGGGCCCGGGATGTGGGGCCCGGCGCGCAGGGGCCTTCGGGGCCGTGCGGGTCCCCGGCCCCCTTCGGCCCGCCGCAGCACCGCCGCGCGCGCTCGGCCCCCCCCCCCCCCACACACACACTCCCCGCGCGCGCGCGCAGGTGGGCGTCGCGTACACCGTGGGCGGGCGGCGGCTGACGGGCAGCATGCCGGCGTCGATCGAGGAGCTGGAGGCGGTGGAGGTGGAGTATGAGACGCTGCCGGGTGCGGCGGCGGCGGGGTTGAGGGGTTGAGGGGTTGAGGGACCTAGCAGGTTTTAAGCAGGGTTGAGAGGGGCTGGCGAGCTGGCGAGCTGGCGCGGGGCGGCGCGCGCGCGCCACCGCCGCCGGCCCACGCGCGCCCCGCGCCGCGCCGCGCCCCGTGGCGCCCGCCCGCCGCAGGCTGGCAGTCGGACATCAGCGGCGCGCGCAGCTGGGCGTCGCTGCCGCCGGCGGCGCAGGCGTACGTGGAGCGCGTGGAGGAGCTCGTGGGCGTGCCGATCAAGGCGCGCGGCGCGCGGCGGGCCGCGCACGGGCCGGGCGAGCGGCGGGCGCGTGCACCGCGCGACGGGCGGCGCCGCGGTCTGACAACAACCCCCGCCGCCCGCCGCCCGCCGCCCGCCGCCCGCCGCCCGCTGCCGCCGCAGTGGATCGGCGTCGGCCCCGGCCGCGACGCGATCGTGGTCAAGGGCGAGTAGGGCGGGCGTTACGTGACAGTTACGTGACAGACAAAATGACGACGTGACGGCGCGAGGCGGGGCGGGCGCGGCGGCGCGCTGGGCACGCGGGGCGCGGCGGGCGGCGGCGGGCGCGCGCGGCCCTCCGTCTGGGGGCCGCGGCGGCCGCTCGCGCCCGACCTCCCCCCCCCCCCTCTCTCTTTCTCCTTCTCCCCCGGGCGCGCCGAGGCTCTGGCGCTCTCACTGTGTCGGTGTGCCCGCGGCGCGCACGCGCGCGCTCGCGCTCGCGCGCGCTCGGATCCGAGGCGGCAGCGATCCCCCCTTCTTTCTTGCTGTCGGTGCGCGGCGAGGATTTGCGCGCCGCCGCCGCCGACGGCGCCGGGGCGGCGGCGGCCGCAAGCAGCAGCTGCTGGCAGGAATCAAGCGCCGCGCGGGCCGGCGAGCGCCGGCGATCGGCGGCGGCGGGCGGCGGGCTGCGAGCGCCTGCGCGCCCGCAGCGCGCGCGCTCGCGAACTGGGCAGGCAGGCAGGCTAGCAGCTGCAGCAGTTGGTAACACGGTGCAGAGCGGTGCACGCGCGGGCCGCCGGCGGCGTCATGGTTGACCGACCGTCCGCCGCCGCTGAGACCTGCCTGCCGCGCCCGATCCGCTGGTCGCCCCGCGAGGAGGC
The DNA here is from genome assembly GCA_014905635.1 of Scenedesmus sp. PABB004. NCBI lineage: Eukaryota > Viridiplantae > Chlorophyta > Chlorophyceae > Sphaeropleales > Scenedesmaceae > Scenedesmus > Scenedesmus sp. PABB004. Next base: position 426,295 of record JABVCE010000017.1, read on the forward strand.
CAGACCGCCGGGCCGGGCGCACGACGGGGAGGAGAGAGAGGCGGCAGGTCGAGGTGGTTGCGGCCTGTTCGAGCAGCAGCACCGCGCAGGGGCGGCATGGCGGCTCGGCGACGCGCTGGCGCGCCAGGTGTCGGGCAAACGCCCGGCTGAGCCGCGCCGCGGGCGCTGGCGAGGTCAGGCGGCCGAGCAAGATGCCACACACAGGCAGCCCCGCGCTGGAGGCGCTCCGGACGGCCAGCGGCATGGCCTGGGTGCGAGGGCGCTGTGACACGGAGGCGTCGGCAGCGCGGGGCGCGCCCTGGCGCGCCCGTCGGCGCGGGCGGGGCCGCGGGCCGCTGCCTCCCGCGCGTGCCGCAGCCCGCAGCCCGTGGCCCCGCAGCGCGCCCGAGAGGGCGCCGGTTGCGCCCACTACCGCGCCGCCGAGCCACGGCCGGCGCGGCGGGGCGGCGCGGGCGCCCGGGCGCGCGCGGCGCCGCGCCGACGCGCGCCGCTGCCGCTGCCGCGCGCGCCGCCGCAGGGCGCGCTGCACAAGGAGGTCCCCGACCCCGCCGCCGCGTCGCGGCGGCTGTGGGACCAGGCCTTCCGGCGCGCCAAGTCGCAGGTGCGCGCCGGCGCGGCGCGGCGGCGCGCAGCAGGTGCGCGCCGCAATTCAAACGCGCGCGCGGCCGCTGCGCCCCCGCCGCGCGCCGCAGCTCGACACAGACCTGCAGCAGTTCTCGGAGGAGCTGCAGCGCGCGATGGCGGCGGCGGCGGCGGCGCAGCAGCAGCGCGGCGACGCGGGGAGCGGCGGCGGCGGCGGCCGCGACGCGGCCGGCGAGCCCGCGCCCCGCGCCGCCGCGGGCAGCGAGCAGCAGCTGCGCAGGCTGCTGGAGCTGGTGCGCGAGTTCCTGCGCCTCGGCGACGCCGCGTTCCAGGCGGGCCTGCCTGAGATCATCACCTGGCTGCACGCGCAGCGCAAGGCGTGCGGCGCCGAGCACGGGCGGCTCAAGAGCAGCTACAGCCGGCTGCTCTTCCTGCTCTCGCGCTGCAGCCGGCTGCTCAGCAGCGACTCGGGCGACGGCGGCGGCGCCGGCGGCCGCGTCGGCGCGGGCTCGGCGCGCGCGCGCGCGCGCGCGGCCGCCGCGGGCGCCGGCGCGCACAGCGGCGGCAGCGTCGGGCTCGAGCTGCGCCGGCTGCTGTACGGCCGGGCCGGCGCGAGCGTCGCGGCGCTCGGCGGCGGCGGCGGCGGCGCGCGGCACTCGATCGACATCGGCGCGGCGGCGGCCGCGGCGGCGCGCGCGGCAGCCGGCGGCGGCGGCGGTGGCGGCGACGCGCGCATCGCGGCGGCGCTGGCGGATTGCACCGCGCAGGAGGAGGAGGACGACGACGCGGCGGCGGCGGCAGCGGCGGCAGCGGCGCGGGAGGGCGTGCGCGCCGGCGCGCGCAGCGCGGCGAGCCACCGCTGCCGGCGGAAGAGCGCGTACGGTGCGTTGGGGCGGGGGAGCGCCGGGCTGCCGCGCGCTGCGCCGCATGCTCTGCAGCGGCGGCCCACGCGCGCGCCCGCGCCGTGCCGCGCAGTCGCCTTCAAGGAGCCGCCGTCCGGCAGCGACAGCGACAGCAGCGGCGCCGGCGGCGGCGGCGGCTCGCCGCGCGGCGGCCGCGGCGGGGCGCCGACGGCGGCGGCGGCGGCGGCGGCGCGCAGGGGCGCGCCGCCGCGCGGCGCACGCTGGCGATGAAACGGTGCAACACCATGCCGGTGCAGCACGCGGAGGCCATGGAGCAGCTGCTGCGCCAGGTGCAGCAGCAGCACCACCACGACGCCGACGGGCCCGACGCGGCGCCGCGGCCGTACCCGCTGCAGCCCAGCGGCGGCGGCGAGCCGGGGCTGGCGCGCAAACGCGACGGCAGCGGCGGCGGCGGCAGCGGCGGCGCTCGGCGGTCGAACCTGGAGCTGTCAGATTTCATCGCCGTGCACGCCGCGGTGACGTCGGACGCCGCGCCGCAGCCACCGCGCGGCGCGGGCGCGCTGGGCTCGTCGCCCGGCCGCGCGCCGGCGGGCGTGCACAGCCTGCTGGCGGGCGTGCAGCGGCCGCAGGCGGCGGCGCAGCCGTCCGGGCTCGCGGACGAGCCCCGCGCGCCGCCGCCGGGCGCCGGCGCGCAGCGGCCGGACGCGGCGGACGGGGCCGAGGCGGGCGGCGCGCCCAGCAGGGGCTGGGTGCGGCAGCAGTGGAAGAAGCTCAGGGGCCGCTGGCGCGAAGCCCGGCCGGCGAGCAGCAGCTGCAGCAGCGACGCGGCCGGGGGCGACTCGGACGACCCCGCCACGCCGCTGAGCGCCGACGGCGGCGCGGGCGCCGCGCCGCCGGCGCTGCCGCGCAGCGCGAGCGCGGGCGGCGCGCGGGCCTGGTTTGGGCTGGGCGCCGGCGGCAAGGGCCGGGCGTTCATATCCGGCCTTGGCGGCCGGCCCGCCGTCACGCACCGCTCCAAGTCGGCTGTCGACCTGGCGCTGCTGCCGGCGGCCGCCGGCGCGTCGCGGGCGCGGCTGCGCCGCGCCAGCGCGGGCCCGACCTCGCCGGGCGGCGGCGCGCGGCGGGTCGCCGCCGGCGCGGCTGCCGACGCCGCCGCCGCCGCCGCCGCCGGCGCCGACGCCGTCGGCGCCGGGGCGCGGGCGCTGCGGCGGCAGCCGAGCGTTCGCTTCGCCAACCTGCCGGGGGACGGCGACGACGATGAGGAGGCGCAGCGCTCAGGGGAGCTGCCGGAGCGGCAGGAGCTGCACAGCGACGGCGCGGCGGCGCTCGCGCCGCCGTCGGAGCAGGCGCAGGCGCCCTCGGACGCTGCGCAGCAGGCCACGCCTGGGCAGCCCTTTGCCCGGCCCGCGCCGAGCGGGCGCTCGCAGTCGCTGGACGGCGGCTCGTACGCCGCCGCGGCGGCGCCCGGCCACGCGCACGCGGCCGGCGGCGCGCCGCACGGGCCCGCGGGGCAGCTCGGCCAGCTGGCGCGTGGCGTCGCGCGGCCGCACCCGCTGTCCATGAGCCGTAGCGGCAGCCAGCTCTCGCTGGACGGCGGCTGCGCGTCGCCGCTGGCCGCCAGCGGGCCCGCGCTGCGCCGCATGAGCAGCGGCGGCCTCGGCCGGCACGGCAGCAGCCGGCTGGGCTGCGGCCGCGGCGCGCCCGAGCCGACCCGGATGTCGCTGCTCCAGCCGGCGGCGCTCGCGGCGCACCTGGTCGCGGCCGGCCACGGCGGCAGCCCGGGCGCGGGCGCCAGCCCCGCGCACGCCGCCGCGCCGCCGCGCCACACGTCGCCCACGCTCGCCGTCACGCCTGCGGAGCACGCGCTGCTGCTGGGCGGCGCGGTGCACGGCATGCGCGTGTCGCTCCCAGGCACGCTGCCGACGGCGGCGCTCGCCGCGGGCCTCGCGCTCGGCCCCGGCCGCCCCGGCTCGCCCTGGGTGCTCGCGCAGAGCAGCGGCAGCCTGTTTGACAGCCCCGGCTGGCGCACGTTCACGCCGCCGCTGAGCCGCTGCCAGTCGGTCGGCGGCGGCCTCGCCGGCAGCGCCAGCGCCGGCGAGCTCGACCGTGGCGGCAGCCTGCGCGGCAGCGCGGCGGGCAGCTGCGGCAACCTCGTCGCCCTGCGCGCGAGCCTCGGCGGCGCCGACTGGCTGCCCGCGCACCAGCGCGCGGTGCTCGGCGGCGCCGGCCCGGTGCAGCGCGCGGGCTACTGCAGCGAGTCGGGCGCGCAGCACCTGGGCGGCGGGCTCGACGCCGGCGCGGTCGCGCTGCAGGCGCGCACGATCAAGTGCTCCATCTGCTCGGTGAGTCCGGCCGCGGGGGCGCGGCGGCGCGGGCTGTGTCAAACGGGGAGCGGGGCGGGGGCGCGGCCCGCGCCGCCGCGGCCGCAGCGGCGGCGGCGGAGACGGCGCCGCGACGCGCGCGCCTGCGCGCGCACTGCATCCGCCCCACCCCGCCCCGCCCCGCCCCGCAGCACGACGTGCTGGGTATCGTCACGCTGCCCCACAGCACGCTGTGCGGCATGCTCGCCGCCGACGCCGCACGCCTGCGCGGCCGCGCCGCGACGGCCGACGCGCGGCTCACGGTGCTCGCGAGCTGGATCGAGGAGCAGGTGGGGCCCCGGGGCGCGCGGCGCGCGGGAGAGGCGCGCGGCGCGCGGGAGAGGCGCGCAGCGCACAGCGCGCGCGCGCGGCGCCGGCGGCGACGGCGGCGCCGGCGGCGCCGCGCTGACACCGCGGCGGCGCCGCCTGTGGCGCCGCGGCGCAGCTGATGCACGAGGTGTGGCCCGAGGTGCTGTACGAACCCGCGCTGCGCATCGTGGCGCTCGCGCGCCTCGCGGCGTCGCAGCAGCCCGACGGCACGCCCACGCCGCAGGCGCGCCGCGCTGCGCCGTGCCCGGCGTCGCGCGGGGGGGGGGGGGGGGCGTCGCCGGCAGCCGCTGCGCACGCGCGCGCCCGCGCGCCGCCGACCGCCGCCGCCGCGCCCGCCGCTGCTGCCAGGCGCGGTGCGGGGAGGCGATGGAGGCGCTGGGCGCCCTCGCGGCGCAGTGGCGCGATGAGATGGCGCTCGCGACGGCCACGCAGAGCAACGCCGCGGTGCTGGCGGAGGTCGCGGTGCGCAGCGCACAGCGCGCACAGCGCGCGGCGCGCCCCTGCCCGGCCCCTGGCCCGGGGCCCCGCCGCCGCCGCGGCCGCCGCCGCTGTCGGGCGCGCCTCGGCCCGTCGTCGTCGGCACCCGCCGACGCCCGTGGCACCGGCCGCCCCGCCGCCCCGCCGCCCCGCCGCCCCGCCCCCGGCCAGGCCGACTGCGACATTGTGATAACGCTGTGCAACCACATGGCGCAGCACCTCTCCGACAAGCAGCGCTGGCTCGCGGAGCCGCTGCCCGGCGCGGCCGGCGAGCCGGCCGGCGCGGCGCCGGCGCCGCCGGCCGACGGCGGCCGCGGCGGCGCGGTCGCGCCGCCCGCCGCGGGGTCGGGTGCGCGCCGCGCCGCACGGGCGGGCGGCGCGCCGCGGGGCCCCCGCGCGGCGCCGTGGACTGCGGCCGCCGCCCGCCGCCGACGCGCCGCCCGGCCCGCCGCCGCCGCGCGCCGCGCGCAGGCACCTCCACGCCGCGGCCGACGCCGGTGATGCAGGTGCGGCCGGCGCTCGCGGCGCCCCACCCCAGCCCCTGGAGATTCCGTGCTCTCAACCGACCCTCGCCCTCCTACCCTGAACCCCTAAACCGCCCGCCCGCCCCGCCGCGCAGGTGAGCGACTTTGAGATGATCTGCCCCATCAGCCGCGGCGCCTACGGCCGCGTCTACAAGGTCAAGAAGCGCTCCACGGGTGCGTCACGTTTTGTCGTCATTTTGTCGTCATTGTCACTTTGTTGTTTGTTGATTTTTGCCCGTCGTCCGGGGCGCCCGCCGTCCGCTGACCTGCCCGCCCACCGCCCGCCGCGCGCCGCAGGCGACACGTTTGCCATCAAGGTGCGCCCGCCGCCGCCGCGCCCTCGCCGGCCCGGCCCGGCCGCCCCCGGCTCAACCAACAACTGACAAACCCGAACCCCAAACCCTGAACCCCGCCCAGGTGCTGACCAAGACGGAGCTGGTGCGCAAGAACATGGTCGAGTCGGTGACCAACGAGCGCAACATCCTCGCCATGGTGCGCCGCCGCCCGCTCCGCCGGCGTCCGCACGGGGGCGGCGCGCCCGTGCGCACGCGGCGCGGGCCGCGCGCTCCCTCCCTCGCCCTCCCCCTCCCTCGCTCTCCCCTCGCTCCCTTTCTCCCGCCGCGCTCGACACGTCCAACGCCGCCCTAAACCCTAAACCCCGCAAAACCCTAAACCCTGCAAACCTTTAAACCCTTAAACCCTTTGTAGGCGAACAACCCGTTTGTGGTCCGCTTCTACTACAGCTTCAGCAGCCCCGAGAAGCTCTTCCTCGTCATGGAGTACTGCCCCGGCGGCGACCTCTCCTCCCTGCTGCAGCACCTCGGCCGCTTCGACGAGGAGGTCGCGCGCACGTGAGCGGCGGCGCGGGGCGCGGCGCGGCGGCGCGGGCAGAGGCAGAGGGGGCCGCGCCGCCGCGGCGCCGCCGGCGGGGTCGGGCATGGGCGCCGCGCGCGCCGCCGCGCCCGCCCAGCGGCGCCGCCAGGTGCCCGCCGCGGTGACCTCCGAGCCGCGCGCGCCGCGCGCCGCGCAGGTACGTCGCGGAGACGGTGCTCGCGCTGGAGTACTGCCACAGCAAGGTGCGGCGAGGCGTGGCGCGGCGCGGCGCGGCGCGGCGCGGGCGCCCAGCCGCGTGCGCGCGCGCGCCTCCCAAACGCCGCCGCCGCGTCCCGATCGCCACCGCCGCTGCCCCTGCAACCACTCCGTCCCTCCCTCCGCCACCTCACCTCACCCGCAGGGCATCATTCACCGCGACCTCAAGCCGGACAACCTGCTCGTGTCGAGCACGGGGCACATCAAGCTCAGCGACTTCGGGCTCTCCAAGTTTGGCGGCGCCGCCGCGGCCGAGGGCGCGGCCGCCGCGGCGGCGGCCGGCGGCGGCGGCGGGGCCGGCGAGCCCGGCGGCGGCGCCGGTGGCGGCGAGGCCGCCGCGCCGGGCGCGGCCACGGCGGCCGAGGCGGCGGTCGAGGCGGCGCTGCTCGCGGCGCGGCGCGGCGCGTCGGCGCCGGTGTCGGCGCCCGCGAGCGCGCGCGGCCCGAGCGGCGCCGGCGGCGGCAGCAGCAGCGGCGACACCAGCGGCAGCGGCGACAGCAGCGGCAGCTTGGCGTCCGCCTCGCGCGCGCCCAGCAGCGAGCGCCTGAGCAGGGCCGCGTCGCCGACGGCGGCGGGCGCCGTCGCCGCCGCCGGGGGCAGCCCACGCCCAGCCCCGCCGACGCGGCCGGCGCCGGCAGCCCGCAGCAGCAGCTGCAGCAGCAGCCGCCAGAGACGCAGCCAGAGGACGGCGGCGGCGACAGCGAGCCCTCGGCGCCGCCACCGCGCGCGTCGGCGGCGAGCCGCGCCGCGGTGCAGCGGGGCCTGCACTTCACCGCGGCGGACCAGAGCATGTCGCCGGTCACCCAGGCGAACGAGCTGCGCCGGCTGACTGCCGCGATCCCCCACACCAGCCTGCCGGCCTCGCCCGCCGCGTTTGCAGGCAGCGCCGGCGGCAGCGCCGGCGGCGCGGGCCCGGCGCCGCTGCTGCAGCAGCTGCCGGGCGCGCGCGGCGGCGGCGGCGGCGGCTGGGGGCGGCGGGGGGAGCGGCGCAAGAGCCGCGCGTCGGCGGGCCTGAGCGTCACATGGTCGTCGCTTGCCGCGGCCGGCGGCGACGCGCACGCGGTCAGCGCGGGAGGCCAGGCCGGCAGCGCCGGCGGCGGGCCCGCGGGCCCCGCCGACCGCGACGGCGGCGGCGGCGGCGCACGGCCGGCCGACCCCACGTCGGTCGCCGGCGCCGGCGACGAGGCGGCCGACGGCGAGCCGGCGGGCGCGCAGGGGGCGCAGGCGCAGCGCGCTGGCGCGGCGGCGGCGCCGCCGGGCGGTGAGCGGGCGAGCCTGCCGCTGAGCGCCCCGGTCAGCGCCACACGGCTAACGCAGCTGCTGCAGGCGGTGTCGGAGCAGCAGCAGCGCCAGGCCGAGGCGGCCGCGGACGAGGGGGGCTGGGCCGCGGCGGCGGGGGTGCCGCTCACTCCGAGCGTGCCGCCCCTGCACAGCGTCTTTGCTGCTGAGGGCGAGTCGCCGCAGGCGGCGCCGGAGCCGGAGCCGGAGCCGGAGCCGGACCGCGCGCTGTGGCGCTCCGACAGCAGCTGCTCGGCAGCGTCAGGGCGGCGCTGCCAGCGCGCGCTGTCGGTGACGCTGCCGCCGGAGCTGCAGGCGCCCGAGGACGCGACGTCCTGCGGCCCGCTGCCGGAGCGGCGCGGCAGCGACGGCGACGGCCGCGGCAGTGGTGGCCACGGCGGCGACAGCGACAGCGGCGGCTCCAACCCTGGCAGCGCCGAGCAGCGGCCGCAGGCGCGCGGCCTGGGCGCCGGCGCCGCGGGCGCCGCGGCGGGCGCCACTGCCGCCGCCGGCGGCGCGCCGCCCGGCGGCGGCGGCGCCGGCGGCACGCCGCCGCGGCGCCCCGCGGTCGCGCCGCTCGCGGCGACGCACCGCGCGCTGGGCACGCCCGACTACCTGGCGCCGGAGCGGCTCATGGGCATGGCGTACGGCCCAGAGGTCGACTGGTGGGCGCTCGGTGTCATCCTGTACGAGTTTGTGTACGGTGAGCTTGGGTTTGTGTGTGCGGGCGTTACGCTTGCCCGTCACAGCTGGTCGTCGTGCCGGCGGCGGCAGCCGCGGCGGCCGGCGTTTTGCGGGCGAGCGCGGCGCGCCCCGCGCGACGCGCCGCGCCGCCCGCCGCCGCCGCGCGCCGCCGACGCTGCCCGCGCCCGCGCCGCAGGCGCGCCGCCGTTCAACGCGGACAGCCCGCAGGAGATATTCGACCGCATCCTCGACTGCTCCGTCGAGTTCCACCGCGACGAGGGCGGCGAGCACGTGGTCAGCGAGGAGTGCCGCGACCTCATCGCCCGCCTGCTGCAGGCGCGCGGCGGCCGGCGCGGCGGCGCGGCGGTCGGCGCGACGGCGCGGCCGGCGCGGCGCGCGGGGGATGGGTGCAGGCGGCGCCGCCGACCCCGATGCCGCCGCCGCCGCGCAGGGCGACCCGGAGAAGCGGCTGGGCCACCGCGGCGCGGGCGAGGTGAAGCTGCACCCCTGGTTCAAGGTGACCGCGCCGGCTGCCGCGCTGCCGCGCCCGCCGCGCCCGCGCCGCCGCCGACCGCCGACCGCGCCGCGCGCCCGGCCGCCGCAGGGCGTCGAGTGGGGCAGCCTCGCGCGGCGCAAGGCGGCGTTTGTGCCCGACGCCGAGGCGGACGCCGCGTCGTCTGCGCCATACTTTGTGGAGAAGCCGTTCAGCAAGCACTCCATCGCGGCCGACCTCTTCCCCAGCCCCTCGCCCGCCGCGTCGGCGGGGTCGGCGCTCGGCAGCGGCAGCGCCGCGGCCGGCACGCCGCGCGAGCCGCCGCCGCCGGCCGCGCCCGGCGCCGGCGGCGGCGGCAGCGCCGGCGGCAGCGGGTTCACGTCGCCCGCGCTCGCGCCCGGCGCGCACGCCGGCGGCGCGGCGGCGGCGGGCTGGCCGGGGCGCGTGTGGACGCCGGCGGGCACGCCGCGCGGCGGCGGCGGCTGGCCGGGCACGCCCACGGGCGGGCTCGTGCCGCCGGTGCCGCCCGCGTTCTTCGCGAGCTGCATCGCCGCCCTGCCCGGCGCCGGCGGCAGCCCCGCGCTGCTGGCGGGCTCGCCGGGCCTCGCCGGCCGCGGCGCGGGCCTCCGGCCGGCGTCGGCGGTCGGCGTCCCGGCGCCGGCGGGCGCGGCCGCCGCCGCGGCGGCGCTGCAGCAGCAGGGCCTCTCCGCGGACGGCAGCCCGGCGGCCAGCCGGGCGAGCAGCGCCAGCGGCGGCGTGGGCGGCAGCGGCGGTGCCCGCGCCGGGGCGCCGCCGCCGCCGGGCGGGGCCGCACTGCACGGCGGCGGCGTGCTGGCGCTGCTCGGCGCGGCGGCGGCCCCGGACGCGCGGGCCATGCGCGCCAGCTCGGACCAGGTGGACGCGGCGGCGCTGGCGGCGCTGCAGCACCGCCAGCGCCGCTGGTCGGCGCGGCAGCTCGGCAGCCCCGGCCTGGCGTACGCGCAGGCGGCGCTGCTCACGCCGCCGCAGCTGCTGCGCGAGCGGCGCGGCGGCGCGCTCGGCGGCGCCGGCAGCGCCTGCAGCAGCCCCGCGGGGCCGGGGCTGAAGCAGCAGGCGGCGGCGCTGCCGGCGGCGGCGTTCGCCACCGCCGCCCGCGCGGCGGGCTCGCCAGCAGGCGGGGCGGCGGCCGAGGCGCCGACCGAGCCCGGCGCGGGCGCGGAGTGGGCCGCGGCCTGCCTCAGCCCCGCCAGCAGCAGCGCCGGCTGCGCGACGCCCGGCTCCGCCGGCTGCGCCAGCCCCGCGGCCGCGAGCGGGGCCTGCCGCCGCTGCCGCCGGGGCAGCAGGCGGCGCTGCCGCCGATGCTGGCGGCCGCGCTGCTCGGCAGCGACGCCGGCGCTGCCGGCGGCGGGCAGGACGCAACCGACGCGGCGCACGCCGCGGCGCTGCTGGTGTGCGCGGACGACTGGCCCGCGCAGCAGACGCAGGAGGCGCAGCGGCTCAAGGCGCGCAAGAGCAAGGGCTCGTCGCCGCAGCAGCGCCTCAAGCACCAGTGGGCGCAGCAGCACGCGCTCGCGCAGCTGCAGCAGCTCGACGGCGGTGGCGCCGGCGTCGCCGGCGGCGGCGATGCGTACGCGCTCGCCGTCGCGCTCGAAAGCAGCGGCGGCGCCGCGAGCGCCGCCACGAGCCCCGGCTCCGCCCGCAGCAGCCGCGCGAGCAGCGAGGGCGGCACGGCAGGCGCCAGCAGCAGCGGCAGCCCCGGCGGCGGCGCGCCGCCGGCGCCGCTGCTGGCGAGCCTGGGGCCGCGCGTGTCGATGGACGTGCCGGCGCAGCGCGACCGCAGCCCGACCAAGCAGCTGCGCGCGCCAGGCGCGGACGGCGCAGCCGGCGCCAAGCCGCCGGGGGGGCCGGCGAGCGCGCCCGGGTCGCCGCGCTCTCCGCGCTCGCCGCGCGGCTCGCAGCGGCGCGCCTCGCTCAGTTCGCCGCGCGTGCCGCTGCGCGGCGCGAGCCCGCTGTCAGAAGCAGACTTCGAGCTGCCCGCGAGCGCGCAGGCGGCGAGCGCGCAGGCGGCCGCAGCGCCGCGGCCGCCCTCGCGCCTGTCCAGCCGCCCGGCGTCGCGCGCGGACGCCGGCAGCGCAGGCACGCTGCCGTGCCGGGTGTCGTCTGACGACACCGGCGCGCACGACTGCGCGCCGCCTGCGCCGGCGCCCGCGGCGGCGCAGGCTGGCGGCGCCGGCGCCAGCCCCGGGGCAGGGACGGGGCGGCGCAGCCGGCGTTCCACGGCAGCGAGCTGCTCGCGCAGCCGTCCGAGGGCCGCTGGAGCGACACGGTGAGCTGTCGGAGCGTGGCCTCCCACGCCAGCGACCTGTCGCTCGCCCTCGGCCTCGGACTCATGCGCGCCAGCAGCGGCGAGCCCTCCGCGCCAGGCACCGCCCGGCTGCGCTCGCCGACGCCGAGCGGCTCGCCGTCGACGGCAGCGGCCGCGGCCGGCGCGGCGGGCGGCGGCGGCGGCGCCGGCGCCGGCGCCGGCGAGTCGCGGCGGCTGTTCAGCTTCAGCTTGTGGCGCCGGCCGGGCGAGCAGGCGGCGGCGGCGGCCGCCGCCGAGGAGGCCGCGGCGGCCGCCGGCGAGACGCCGGCCGCCGCAGCCCAGCAGCCCGCGCCGGTGCGCGAGCAGCAGCAGCAGCAGCAGCAGCAAGAGCAGCAGCAGCAGCAGCAGGAGCAGCAGCGCCACGTCGGGGCGCCAGCGGAGCTCGGCGACGGGCGGGGCGCCGGCGGCAGCGCCTCGCGGCGCAGCAGCAGCGGCGGCAGCGCCCGCTCGCCCGGCCCGCCGCCAGCCGGCGCGGCGGCAGCGCGCGCGGCTCGCCCGCGCGCGGCGCGCCCGCGAGCGACGCCCGCGGCGGCGGCGGCGGCCGCGGCAGCGGCAGCGGCGCCGCGCTCGGCGCGCCGCCGTCCGGCGGCGGCGCGGGGCCGCCGGCGCAGCCGCTCGGCGGCGGCCTGGACGCGGGGCTGGACGCGTTTGATGACTTTGCGTCGGTCAACGTCGAGGCGCTGCAGGAGCTGAACCGCGAGAAGCAGCAGGCCGAGCTGCTCGAGCCGATCGCCGCCGCGGTCTCGGCCGGCGGCAGCGGCGCGGGCAGCTCCGCCGGCGGCGGCGCGAGCGGCGGCGGCCGCGCCGCGGCGGTGGACGCGGCGGCGGCCGCTGAGCTGCCGTACCAAGCGCACAAGGCGCTCCTGTCTGGCTACGCTGCCGCCGCGGCGGCGGCGGGCGCGTCGGGCATGTCGGGCGCGCACCTCGCGCTGCACGCCGGCGGCAGCCGCCCCGCCAGCAGCAGCGGCGGCGGCGCCGCCGCGGCCGAGCCGCACGCGTGGTGGGCCGACGGCGGCGGCGCGGGGCACTGGTACGCCCCGCCCCCGCTCGCGGCGCCGCCGCTGGCGGCGCACGGCGGCTACGCGCACGGCGGCTACGGCGCCGCGCCGCTGTGGCCCGGCCCCAGCGACGGCGGCTGCGCGTACGCGGCGGGGCTGGGGCCGGAGGATGACGGCGAGGAAGACCCCTTCATCGCCCAATACGGCCAGGGCCCGCCGCCGTGCCTCGCCGCGCCGCCGTACGGCCACGCGGCGGCCCCGCACGCCGGTGGCGGCGGCGAGTGGTGCTGGCCGCTCGGCGGCGCCGCGGGCGCGCGCCACGCGTCGCCGGCGGCGGAGCGCCACCACCAGCAGCAGGAGCAGCAGCAGCAGGGCGGCGCTGCGCTCGGCGGCGGCGCCCTGGAGTACCTGGACGTCGGCTCGCACGTGCTCGTCCCCGCGGCGCAGCTCGCGGCGATGCGCGCGCAGCTCGCCGCGCTGACCGCGGCGCTGACCGCGCACGCGGCCGGCGGCGCCGAGCTCGCGGCCGCGGCCGCCGCCGCGGCCGCGGAGGCGGCGGCGGCGCAGCAGCAGCAGCTCTACCTGATGCCGTGCAGCCTGGCGGTGCCGGGCGACGGCGGGCCGCCGCAGACGGTGTACCTGCAGCTGCAGGAGCACCAGGCGCTGCAGGTGCTGCGCGAGCTGCAGCCCAGCGGCGGCGGCGGCGGCGGCGGCGCGATCGAGCCGGCGCCGCCGCTGGGCTACGCGAGCGAGCCGCTGCCAGCGCCGGCCGTGGGGCAGGGGCGCGGCGCGTGCACGGCGCCGCTGCCGGCGCCGGCGGCCGGCGCCGGCGGGGACGGCGGCGGCGCGCTCGCGGCGCTGGCGGAGGTTGGCTGCCTGGTGGAGGGCGCTGGCGGCGCGCACGCGGGCGGCGCCGCGGGCAGCGGCACCAGCAGCCCCGGCGGCGCGGCGGCAGCGCGGGACGGCGGCGCCGCGCGCGGCCGGCTGCCGCGGGCGAGCCTGAGCACCAGCTACCTCGACCGCCTGCAGCCGACGGCGCGGCACTCCGACCCCGGCAGCCCCAGCCCGGGCGGCTGGGGCTGGGGCGCCGCGCCGGCGGCGCACGCGCGCGCGCCGCGCGGCCTGCAGCACGCGCGCTCGCACGGCGGCGGCTGGGGCGGCGGCGGGTCGCCGCTGTCCGCGCCGCGCGGCGGCGCCGGCGACGCGGCCGGCACGCCCGCGCAGCAGGTCGCGCAGCTCTGGGCGCGCTCGCCGCCGGGCGGCGGCGCCGCGGGCGGCGGCGGCCTGCCGGCGCCGGCATTCCCACTGGCCGGCGACGCCGGCTGGGGCGGCGGCCACGCCGGCGGCGCGCCCGCCTGGCACGACCCCGCCGCCGCGTTTTCGACGCCCGCGGCGCAGCTCGCCGGCGCGCCGGGCGGCGGCGGCGGCAGCAGCCGCGACTTCCTCGCGCAGCTGCAGGCCATCGCGGCGGACGCGTCGCGGGGCTACCACTACCGGGCGAGCGACAGCGGCGCCGCATCGGGGCGCTCGTTCCTGCGCCGCGCCGCGACCGGCAGCCTGCCGGGCACGCTGCAGCACGGCGGCGGCGCGGCGGGCGGCGGCGGCGGTGGCGAGCCGCGCGCCGGGTGAGCGCCTGGGGTGTGGCGCGCGCAGCGGGGACACGCGTAAGCTAACGGCTGCACGCGCGCGCACGCCGCGCCTGGTTTAGTTGGGGGCGGTGGGGCGGCTCTCTGTCGTTCGTGCTGGCGCTGGGGCGGCGAGCGCTGGGCCGATTTTGACTTGCCCCGGCGCGCGGCTCCCGCGCGAGCCGCCGTCGGCGGTGGTGGTGGTGTGATTCTTTGGGCCTGGGAGACGCGCGCGCCCCGAGGTGGGGCGTGATGCAATGTAATCGCACGCAGCATTTCCGCGCGGCCGCGCGGCGCAGCGGCGTCACCGACGGCGCGGCGCGGCGCGCGTCCCAGGGCGCTGCATCTCCGCCGATCCCGCGAGCGCCAGCAGCCACGGCCCCGCGACGCCGGGGGCGGGGCCGCGCGTCACAGCTTCGCCCACGGGGTGCGCGTGAGCAGGCCGCGCCAGGCGTCTCCGCAGCTCGGATGAGCACGCGGCGGCGGCGCCAGCGCGCCAGCGATGCCAGGCCAGCGATCCGGGCGCGTGGAGGGCGGGCAGGCAGCTTAAGGCGCACCTGGGCGGCCGACAAGCAAGCGCGCTTGTCACTTGGTTGATTGCGCCGGGTTCCTGGCCGCCCCGGCGCCGCACGGGCAGAACGGGGCGCCCGAGAGAACGAGCGACGCCGCCCGCGCACCCACGAACGGCGGTTGGCCTTGAATTGCGCCCGCCCGCCCTCGCGCGCCGCCCGCGGCTCCCGGGCGCGTGACTGGCAGCCGCAGCGCCAGTGCCGCCGCCTGTGTCGGCGCGGGCGCTCATGAGCTGCGGCGGCCCCAGCGGCGCGGGGAGGGCAGCAGCGGGCCCGCCGGCGCCAGACGCTCCCAGCGCGCACAAGTGGACGCAGCACCATGCGCAGTGACGTTTTCGCCGCCGTCAGCAAGCTGTTCCAGGAGACTGAGGGGTCCGGCATGGTGAGGCCCGCCCCCGCGCCGCTGGGGCCGCCCCGCGCCGCCGGGGTGCGTGGGGAGACGGCCGCGAGCTGGAGGCAGCGCTCCGGTCGGCGAGCGCGGGGCCCGGCAGTCGGCGCTGGGCGGGGGAGGCGCCCATCTGCGGCGCCTGCTGCTGCTGCCGCGCTGCTGCGAGCACCCGCCCAGGGCGCTCCCCAGCGGCCTGTCGGCCAGCTCCCGCTGCCCGGGGCCGCGTCCCGCCCGCCGCGCCGACGCCGCGTGCCGCCGGCCGCCGCCGCAGGAGCCGGACTACAGCGAGCTCGCGCACGAGCTCGCCCAGCAGGAGGAGGCCGCGCACGCGCACGCGGCCGGCGGCGAGCAGCAGGGGCGGGAGCACCTGTTCCGCCTCTTTGTCGGCTGGGTGCCCAAGCTCTTCACCGAGCAGGACCTGCTGCCCCTCTTCCAAAAGGTGCGCACCGCTCGCTGGCGTAGCAGCAGCGGCCACTGCGGCGGCGGCCACCGTGGCGGCCACCGCGGCGGCCACTGCGGCGGCGGCGGGCGGCGGGCGGCGGGCGGCGGGCGGCGCGCGCCGGGGCTTGGCCGCGCGCGCCGTGGCCCGCGCGGCGGCGCCGCTGTCGCGCCGCTGCTGCCGCCGCTCCCGCAAGCGGCGCCGGCGCGCGCGGGCGGGCCGGCGCCGGGCAGCAGCGACGAATGACGAATATTTAAACACAAATAACAACACAAATAACACTGCCCCGCAGTACGGCGACGTGAAGGACATGATCATGCTCAAGGACAAGATCAGCGGCCAGCCGCGCGGCTGCGCGTTTGTGAGCTACGCGACCAAGGAGGAGGCCGAGGCTGCGATCGCGGCGCTCGACAAGGGCGTGCACCTCCCCGGCGCGCTCTGCCCCATGGAGGTGCGGCGCCGGCGGCGGCGCGCGCAGGGCGTGCGCTCGCAGGACGCTTGCAGGACGCGCTCGCAGGACGCGCTCGCAGGACGCCGGCGTTCGCAGGACGCGCCGGCGCGCTGCGCGGCGCCGCGCCGGCGCGCCGCCGACGCGCCGCCGCCGCGCGCCGCGTGCGTCGCAGGTGCGCTTTGCGCGCAGCCACCAGTACGTGCCCGCTGGGCAGGGGCCCGAGGACAACCGGCAGCTCTTCTTCGCCCGCGCGCCGCTGCGCACGACCGAGGACGAGCTGCGCGCGCTGTTCGCGCGCTTCGGCGAGGTGCGCGCGGGGACGAGCGGGCGCGCGCACGCATGCAGAGCGGCCAGCACGCCACGCAGCAGCAGCAGCCGCCGCCTCACGCCCGCCGCCGCCGCCGCTGCCGCCGCCGCTGCTGCCCCTGTCGCTGTCTCCGCAGGTGGTCGAAATCAACCTCTTCCGTGAGCGCCGCACCGGGCTGTCCAAGGGCTGCGGCTTTGTGACGATGGCCGCGCGCGAGCAGGCCGTCGCGGTGCGCGAACGCGCGGGCGCGCGGCGGGGGCAGGCGGGGCAGCGGTGCTGGCGGTGCTGGCGGCGCGCGGCTCGCGCCCGCCGCAGCAGCGGCCGTGGGCGCCCGTCGAGCCCGGCCCCGCCGCGCGCGCGCAGGCGATGGCGGCGCTGGACGAGAAGCAGCTGCTCGAGGGCGGCGTCACGCCGCTCGCCGTCAAGTGGGCCGACCCGGACCTCCAGGCGCGGCGCGCACGCGGCTTGCAGCCTTGCAGCCTTGCACGCGCGCGGCGCGCAGCCTTGCCCGGGCCGCGCGCCGACGCGCCGCCGCCGCCGCCGCGCCCGCCGCCGCGCGCGGCCGCAGGTGAAGAAGCGGCGCGCGGTGGAGGACAGCAACGCCGACAACCGCATGGTGCGCCGGCGCGCCGCCGCCCGGGCGCCAGCGCCGCCGCCCTTTCATCCGACGCACGCCCGCCCGCCCGCCCGCGCGCCCGCCCGGCCCGCCGCAGCTGTTCTTTGCGAAGGTGCTGCGCAGCGCGACCGAGGCCGAGGTGCGCGCGCTGTTCAGCCGCTTCGGGCGCGTCGTGGAGATCAACCTCTTTCGGGTCTTCCTGGTGCGTTACTTTTCTTGTCATTTTGTCATTTTCGTTGTTGCCTGCCGGCGTTTGAACGCCTCGAGGCGGTGCCCGCCGCCGCGGCGCGGCGGCGCCGGCAGCGCCTCCTCCCCCCGCCGGCGCCTGCCGACGCCTGCCCCCGCCCGCCGCGCGCCGCCGCCGGGCCGCAGGGCGCGCCGACGACCAAGGGCTGCGGGCTCGTGACGATGGCGACCAACGCCGAGGCGGTCGCGGCGATCGACGCCCTCGACAGCCGGCACACCTGGGAGGGCATGGACGCGCCCATGGTGCGCCGCTGGCGGCGCCGCCGCAAGGGGAAGGAGGGGGCCCATCGGCGGGCGGGCGCGCCACCGCCGCGAGCGCCGCGAGCGCGCCGCCGCCGCCGCCGCCGCCGCCACCGGCGCGCAGGTCGTCAAGTGGATGGACGTGGCGCTGCAGAAGCGGCGGCGCGAGGAGCACCTCGCGGCGATGCGGCAGGGCCTGGTGCCCAGCATGGCGACCAGCGGTGAGCGCGGCGCGGGCGCCCGCTCGCGCGCCGCCGTCGCCCGCCGCTGCCCACGCACCCACGCGCCGCTCCCCTCGCACCCACGCGCCGCCGCCGCCGCCGCGCCGATGCTGCAGGGAGCGACCTCATCTGGTCGGGCAGCAGCAGCCGCGCGAGCAGCAGCACCGGCGGCGCCGCGGGCGGCGGCGCCGGCGGCAGCGGCAGCCGCGGCCGCCTGCTCGACGCCGCGGGCGCCAAGGCGGCCGCGGAGCTGCCGGGGCTGCTGCCGGCGGAGCTGCCGCCGGTAGGGTGCGCGCCAGACGCGTACAAGCTCTTCGTGGGCAACGTGCCAAAGCCGTACACCGAGGAGGACCTGCGCCCGGTGCGGCGTCGGCGGCGGCGACGGCTTAGCAGGGCTGCGCAGCAGGGCTTTGCAGGGCCCGGGCCGCGCGAGCCGCCAAGCCCGCGCACGACCCGAACGTTTGAATTCAAACGCGCGCCGCCGCGCAGGTGTTTGAGGCGGTCGGGCCGATCGTGGAGCTGGTGGTCGTGCGGGACAAGTTCAGCCACGAGTCCAAGGGCAGCGCGTTCGTGTGGTACCGCTCCCGCGCCGACGCCGACCAGGCGGCGCAGCAGTTCAACCTCAGCCGCGTGCTGCACGACCCCACCGGCGAGCAGACGCGGCCGATGGTCGTGCGCCGCGCCAACACGCGCAAGCCCTCGGGTGCGCCGCGCCGCCGCTGCCGCCTGGCCGCCGGCCCGCTGCCCGCCCGCCCGCGCCGCCCCCGCCGACGGCGCTGACGCCGCCCGCCGCCCGCGCGCGCACGCGCGCCCGCAGGCGCGGTGCCGCCGCACCTCGCGCACGCGCACCTGCTGGCGGGCGGCAGCGGGCTCGGCGGCGCCGGGCTCGGCGCCGGCCCGCGCGGCGCCACGGGCCTGCCCGCCGGGCTGCTGCTGGTGCAGCAGGCGGCCGCGCTGTCGCGCGACTACGGGCAGCCTGGCCCCGGCATGGCCCTGGGCGGCGTGGGCCTCGCCGCCGGCGGCGGCGGCGACTTGCCGCTGCACCTTCAGCCCATGGTCGCAATGCAGGCGCGCGCCGGCGCGCCGGGCCGCGGCGCGCGCGGGCGCCCGCCCCCGCGCGCCCCGGCCTGCGGCCGCCTCGCGCCCCCGCGCCCCCGCCCCCCCCCCCCCCCGCGCCCCGCTCACGCCCATGCCCTCGCCGCCGCCGCCGCCGCGACGCGCGCAGGTCCAGCAGCAGCAGCAGCAGCAGCAGCAGCAGCAGCAGCAGCAGCAGGAGTACCAGCACGCAATGGGCTACTTTGCTGCCCCCCACCCCCCGGCCTACGCGGCCGGCAGCAGCGACAGCAACGCGGCGAGCAGCAGCGCGGGCGGGCTGTTCTGCTCGCAGCCGCACCACCTCAGCGGGCCCGCCGACGCCGCGGCGCTGCTGGTGCAGCAGCAGCAGCTGCTGCAGGCGCCGCCGCCGCCGCCGCAGCAGCAGCAGCAGCAGCAGCGGCAGATGGCCTGTGCTGCGGCCCAGCAGCAGCAGCAGCAGCAGTACATTTACATGCCGCAGCCGCAGCAGCAGCCGCAGCCGCAGCCGGTGCGGCTCGCGCCGGCGCCCGCGGCGCCGGCGCCGGCCGCGGGCGCGCCGCCGCCGGCGCACGCGCCGCCGCCGCCGCGCGGCGTCGGGCCGGTCGTGCAGGTCGGGCTGCAGCTCGGCGGCGGCCAGGCGGCCGCGCTGACGCCGCACCTGTACGGCGTCGCCAGCATGACGGGCGTCGACATCAGCAGCGTGCCGGTGGCGGGCGGCCATTGGTACCTGGCGCTCACCGGCGCGCAGAGCCAGGTGGAGGCGGCGCGCGGGCTCGTGGCGTCGCTGCTCTCGCAGCTCGGCGGCGTCGCGCCGGCGCCCGGCGGCGGCCCGCTCGCCCACATGGGCGGCGGCGGCGCCGGCGGTCGGTTCATGTGAGCCGCCGCTGGCGCGGCGCCGCGCGAGAGGGGGGGGGGGCGGGGCGCGTGCGGCGCAGCGCGCCGCACGTGGAGCGCCAGGCGATGAGAGGGGCCGCCGCGACGGCGGCTCCGTCGCGCTCCGCCCTGCCGCGCGCGGTGCGCCTCGCGCGGGCCGTGCGCGCGTGCCGCGCGCGATGGCCTGTGCTGCTGCGGCGGCCGGGCAGGCGGGCGGGCGGGCGGGTGGCAGCGGCGGCGTGGCGCGCAGCCGCAGGCGCCGTGTGCGTGAGACGCGCACGGCGGGACCCGCGCTACGGCTGGCTGGAAGTGGATCACTGGCGGGCCTTGGGATGCATGAGTAGATGGCCAGTGAGTAGATGGCCAGGCCCTGGCCATATCTGGGCATGCCGTGACGGCAGGCGCACGTGAGCCGTGCAGCGCGCTGACACGAGCGCCGCCGCGCCGGGGGACTCAAACCCTGAACGCCCCCCGGCCGCGGCGCGCGCGGCCCCGGCCGTGCGCACCCGAGCGGCGCCGCCCGAGGTGGGCGCCCGCTCGGCGTCGGGGTTGAGGCCGTGGCCCGCCGCATGGTTGACCATTGTGACGCTGAAGCTGATTATGATGGCTGCACACACACACACACACACACACACACACACACACACACACACACACACACACACACACACACACACACACACACAGACACAGACACTCACACTTCGCGTGCGCCCCGCCGCTGTGGCGGCGGCTGGGCGGGCGGCGGCGCGCCCAGCAGCGGCAGCATCACACGCACGCGTGCGCACCGCGGCGGGGGCGGGGGGGCTTCACTCATTGCCTGCCGCGCTGCCTGGGCGGATGATCGGTGCGCCGCGCAGGGCGACCGACTGCACTCTCCGCACTGCGAGGAGGGAGCCCCGGCGTGGCTCGTGGCCCCCCTGCGCCGCGCCGCCGCCGCATTGCGCGGCGCGCCGCGCGCGGGCCTGGCGCCCGCGCGCGCCGCTGCCCTGTTGTGTGTGTGTGTGTGTGTGTGTGGAGAACGCCCCTGAGGCGCCGCTGACGGGGCTCGATCGCTTGCACTTGACGGCACGGCGCGCCGCACACACGCCCGCGGAGGGAGCCCCGCGCCCGGCCTGAGCGCACCCCGGGCGCGCCGCCGCCCCGGGGCGGCGCGCGCGTGCACTGCCGTGCTGCCGCCGCCTGGGAACGGGAACGGCGTGGCGGGCGTCCGCGGCGACGGAAGACCCCCGAACGGGGAGGCCCTGCTGGCTGGCTCACTGCTTGTGCGGCGGCGCGGGGGCCGCCGGTCGCGGCCGCCCCCGCCGCACCCTGCTCGCGCGCGCGGCGCGGCGCGATGGCAATGACGTTCATGATGGCACGCCAACACACGCCCGGCGCCGCCGGGCTGCTGATGCTGAGGATGCTGATTCCAAAGCTATGATGCTGAGCACAGGGGGAGGGAGGGGTTGCCCTGAGTTTGAGTTGTGAGTTTGAGGCGGCGGCGCGGAGTGCGGGGCGCGCGCGCGCGCGCCCCGACGCACTGCCTGCACTGACGCACACACACGCACGCACATCACACACTCGCCGCCCGCGCTGCGCTGCCGCTCGCGGCGCGCGGCTCGCCTGACTGCGCTCTCTCTGCTCCCTCGGTCATCGCCATCGTTGTCGTGAAGGGATGCCTGCAGCAATCTACTACACTACTACGCCCGAAGACTGCGAAGACTGCGCCGGGGCGTGTCGCGGAACCACTCGCGTCCGCGCCGCTCTCGTGCTCGGTGGTCGCTGCGCGCGCCGTGCGGCGCGCGCCGCCCGCCCGGGCCCGCCTGGTGGGCCGCTGCGCGCCCCGGCGCCGCCTCCCTCCAGCCCCGTGCAGTGCCAGCCCGGACCCAGCCACGTCGCCGCACCAGCCAGGCCGGGGGGCCGCGAGCGCCTGGGCCGCGCCGGCCGCCTCAACCGCGCCGGCCGCCCAGCTGCCCGCCGCCGCCTCGCCGCCGCTCCTCCACACCCCGGCCGGCTGCCGCCCCGACGACCCCGCGGCGCGCCCGCCCTGCCCGCCAGCGCGCGGTCCTGCGGCGGTGCCGAGCGACGGCAGCAGCGCCGGGCGCTGCTTCGCTTCCCGCGCCGCCGCAGCCCACCCAGGCCCCGCGGCCCTCTCCAGCCTTCACCCGCGCCTCCAGCTTGCGATCCACGCGGCATGCGGCCCGAGACGGCGGCCCTGGCGGGCTGGCTGGGCCGCTGCGCGCGCGCGAGCAGCGTCGACGCGCTCGCGGCGGAGGGCGACGCCGCGGAGGCGCTGCGCGCCTGTTTCGCCGACCTTGTTGACGTCGGCTTGGCCAGGGGCTCGCCTTGCGCCGACCTGGCCGCGCTGCTGGCCGCCGGCGTGCAGGCGCAGCTGGCGCAGGCCGTGGCCCGCGCGCTGGCGCTGCTGCCGGCGCCGGCGACCCAGGCCGCAGTGGCGGGCAGCGTCGGCTGTGTCAGCTCGATTGCTGTCCTGTGCCTCATGCTTGAGCGGAGCTTCCGAATCCGCAAGGACCTTGGCGTTCGCGAGGCGGAGCTGGCGGCCGAGGTGGAGCGCGCGGGTGAGCGGCAGGCAGACGGTGCCTGTCCACACCAGCCGCTGCCTCGCCCATCCCTGACCACGCCGCTGCCGCTGCGCGCCCGCAGGTGTGCTGCCGCCGCTGGTCGCGGCGTGCGCCGGCGTCGCCGCGGCGCTGGAGGCCGAGGAGCAGCAGCACGAGGAGGAGGAGCAGCAGCAGCAGCAGCTTCAGCAGGAGCAGCAGCGGCGGCGGCGACGGCGGCGGCAGCATGAGCTCTTCGACTTGAGACGTCTCACTGTGTCAGCGCTTTTGAGGGCAGCGTACGCTGTCAGCATCGCCTGGCCGCCGCAGGGCCAGCTGGAGGGCCCGCTGCTGCCGCGGACGCAGCCGGTCGCGCGGCTGGTGCTCGCCGTGCTGCGCTGCGCCGCGACCTGGCGCGCACAGGCCGCCAGCGGTGCCGCTCGCGCGGGGCCGGTGGACGACGCTCTGCTTATGGCACGCACCGCAGCCTGGTGGACAGTTCATAACCTGATGCTGGCTCAGAAGCCCGGCCATGTGAGCGGCGAGGCGACCCGGGCGCTGCTGTCAGACCCCGCGGTGCAGCAGCTGCTGCTGGCCGACCTCGCCCTGCGCGCGGCGCACCGGCACGAGGCGCAGCGCGGCGGGGCGGCGAGCGCTGGCGACGGCGCCGGCGCCGGACCCGGCGCGCCCGCTGCGCCGGCGGCGCACAACGCGCTGCTGCGCGCGCTGGCGCTGGACGCCGCCGCGGTGCCACAGGGTGAGGACAACGAGGGGCAGGTGGGGTGGAGTGTCGGCGCGGTTACGGTGCTGTTTGATGTGTCGCCGCCGACCAGCTGCGGCGTCACCAGCAGCGGCCTGCCGGCGGCGGGGGCCGCGGAGCTGGCGGCCGCGGCGGCGGAGGCGGCGCTGGAGCTGGTGGCGCTGCAGCCAACGCCCCACGCGCTGGCTGCCGGCGCGGTGTGCGCCGGCGCCGTCCTGCGCTGCCTGCGGCCCAGCCCTGGTGGGGCGCCAGGCGACGACACGGCGGCGGCGGCGGCGGCGGTGGTGCGCACGTTCCTGCCGCTCGCCCGGCCCATCGCCGCCGCGCTGCTGGCGCCAGACGCTGGCAGCAGCACGGGCAGCGGCCGGGCGGCGGTGGGGCAGGGCGGGGCGCAGCTGGTTGACGCTTGCACTGTTCAGGTCACCCTGCTGCGCTGCTGCCAGATTCTGCTGCTGAGCAACGGACCAGAGGGTGTGTGGCGCGCAGGAGGCGGCTGGCTTTGGCAGCCGACACCATGCGCTGGCCAGTCCTGCCTGCGCTTGCTCACGCACTCGCCGCCGCGCCACCGCCGCTGCAGCCGACGCGGTCGTGGCGGCGTTTGCGCAGCAGGACCCCTCCACCCTCTGCCGGCTGCTGGAGGCGTCCGCCAGGAGCAGGGCGGTCAGGGAGGCGCCGCACGCCGCCCTGGACGCAGCGCAGGTGGTGTGCGGCGCCATCGCCCGGCTCGGCACCAGCCTGGCAGACGCACCGGTGCTGACGACCGGCGGCGGCGCGGGCCTGCTGCTGCAGCGCGAGGTGTTTGCCTGCCTGCTCACGGCCCTCAAGTGCGCGGCGGTCGGCGTGGGGCCGGCGGCAGCCGTGCCCAACAGGGTTGAGCAGCTGCGGGGCCTGGCGAACGGGTGCCTGGCGGTGGTGCTAATCGCCTGCGCCGTCGGCGACGCGGTGGCGCGCGCGCAGCCGGCAGCCGTGGCAGCCGCCGGCGGCCAGCTCGCGTACGAGCCGCCTGCGCTGTGGGCGGTGCTGGCGGCGCGCGGCCTGGCGGTGCTGGCGCAGGTGCTCAGCGTGGTGCTGGCGACGCAGCCGGCGGCTGGCGCGCCCACCGCGGGTGGCGGGCCTGGCAATTTCGTGCGGCTGGCATCGGCGGCCTCCGTGCTGGCAGCCCTGCACGACGCGACGGCGCTGCTGGGCGAGCGCCTGCGCGCACTGGGGCCGCTGCCGGCGGACGCCTCGCGCGCGGGCCTGGAGCGCCTGCTGGCGCAGCAGGAGCTGCTGTGCACGGCGGCGGCGGAGCTGGTCGCGCAGCTGGTCGACGACGGCCAGGCCGACGAGGCCGCCTGCGTCAGCACGCTGCAGGAGCGCGGCCCCGCGCTGGCCGCGCAGGCGGCGGAGCTGTGCGGCGCGGTGTGCGCCGCGCTGCCGCTGCGCGCGTGCTGCAACAACCCGCGCTGCGTCGCGCTGGCAGGCGCGCACAGCAAGCTGGCGGCGGTGGGCGGACGGGCGTGCGCGTGCGGGGGTTGCTTCAAGTCCGCCGCGCCAGCGCGCTTCTGCAGCCGCGCCTGCCAGGTGGCAGCGTGGCGCGCGCACAAGCCGGTGTGCCGCGCGCTGGCTGCGGGTGTGGCGGCGGCGGCGGCGGCGGCGGCGGCGGCGGGGCGCGAGGCGGCGTGAAGGAGGGGCCGAGGCAGGGCGAGGTTGGTGAGGTGCCTTGGCAGGGCGGGGCGACTGGAGGCCCTGTGCGCACGGACTGCTCGTTGCGGCGGCGACGGCTGTGTGGCTGTGAGTTGCAGCGTTGTGAGGCCTGCGCGCACGGGCAGGCGCCCCCGCCGCCCGCGCTCGGTGGTCGCCGCCGAGCGCGCTGTGCGGCCGTCGCCGCCCGCCCGGGCCCGCCTGGCGGGCCGCTGCGCGCCCCGGTGCCCCCTCCAGCCAGCCCCTCCACTGCCAGCCCGGCCCATCCACGCCGCCGCACCAGCCAGGCCGGCGGGCGCGCCCGCCAGGGCCGCGCCGGGCGCCTGAACCGCGCCGGCCGCCCAGCTGCCCGCCGCCCCGCCGCCACCGCGCCTCCACACCCCGGCCGGCTGCCGCCCCGACGACCCCGCGGTGCGCCCGCCCTGCCCGCCAGCGCGCGGCCCTGCGCCGGCGCCGAGCGGCGGCCGCGCGCGAGCGCCGACAGCAGCGCCCGCGCCGCGCCGCCGCAGCCCCGCGGCCCCGCCAGCCCTCGCCAGCCCTCACCCGCGCCACCAGCTTGCGGTCCACGCAGCATGCGGCCCGAGACGGCGGCCCTGGAGGGCTGGCTGGGCCGCTGCGCGCGCGCGAGCAGCGTCGACGCGCTCGCGGCGGAGGGCGCCGCTGCGCTGCGGCTGGGCGCCCATTTTGCCGGCTTGATTGAGGAAGCTGAGACCAGGGGCTCGCCCTGCGCCGACCTGGCCGCGCTGCTGGCCGCCGGCGTGCAGCAGCGGCTCGCGCAGGCCGTGGCCCGCGCGCTGGCGCTGCTGCCGGCGCCGGCGACGCGGGCGGCGGCGGTTGCCAGCAGGGACTTTGCCTTCACGATCTTTACTCTGTGCGACGCGCTGCAGGGGAGCTTGAGGATCCGCAAGCACTTTGGCGCGCCCGAGGCGGAGCTGACGGCCGTGGTGGAGCGCGGGGGTGAGCGGCGGCAGGCGGGGCGGCGCCGGTCCGCGCCGGCCGCTGCCTCGCCCATCCCTGATCACGCCGCTGCCGCTGCGCGTCCACAGGCGTGCTGCCGCCGCTGGCCGCGGCGTGCACTGCCCTCGCCGCGGAGCTGGAGGCCGCGGGCGCCCCGCAGCAGCTGCATCGGCAGGACAGTGGCGAGCTTGCTGACCCAAAATGCCTCACTGCGTTAGCGCTCTTGAGGGCGGCGCGTGCCGCCCACAAGGCCTGGCCGCTGCAGGGCCAGCTGGAGGGCCCGCTGCTGCCGCTGGCGCAGCCGGTCGCGCGGCTGGCGCTCGCCGTGCTGCGCCGCGCCGCCGCCTGGCGCGCACAGGCCGGCGGCGGCTTCACTCAGGCGGCCAAGGGGGTGATGTCAGAGGTGCTGTCCTTAGCCTGCACCGCAGCCTCGTCAACAGCTCAGATTCTGGTGCTGGCGCGGCGGCACGGCGGCGGCGCGGCCGAGCAGGACGGCCTTGTCAGCAACGAGGCGCAGCGGTCGCTGCTGGCGGACCCCGCGGTGCAGCAGCTGCTGCTGGCCGACCTCGCCCTGCGCGCGGCGCACCGGCACAAGGCCCAGCACGGCCGGCCGTTCAGCGCAGGTGGCGGCGCCGGCGCCGGACCTGGCGCGCCCGCCGTGCCGGCGGCGCACGCCGCGCTGCTGCGCATGCTGGGGCTGGACGCGTCTGTGGTGCCCGCTGGTGAGGACATGGAGTGGCTGGTGGAGTTCAGCGTCAGCGCGGTTGCGGTGCTGTTTGATGTGTCGCCGCCGGCCGGCTGCGGCGTCACCAGCAGCGGCCTGCCGGCAGCGGGCGCCGCGGCGCTGGCGGCCGCGGCGGCGGAGGCGGCGCTGGAGCTGGTGGCGCTGCAGCCAACACCCCGCCTGCTGGCTGCCGGCGCTTCGTGCGCCGGCAACATCACGCGCGCCATGCGACGCGTCCGCCAGGGCGGTGACACGCAGGGCGACCTGGCGGCAGCGGAGGCGGCGGTGGTTCGCGCGTTCCTGCCGCTCGCCCGGCCCACTGCCACCGCGCTGCTGGGGGCAGACGCGGGCAGCAGCACGGGCAGCGGCCAGGCGGCGGCGGGGCAGGGCGGAGCGCAGCCGGTTGCCGCAGCCATTGTTCAAGGCGCCCTGCAGGGCTGCGGTCTGCTGATGCTGTGGCACAACAGAGAGCAGGGTGCGCCGTGCAGCTGGCTTTGGGAGCAGATGCAACGCGCCCGAGCCAGCCTACGCTTGCTCACGCCCCCGCCGCTGCCGCCGCCGCAGCCGACGCGGTCGTGGCGGCGTTTGCGCGGCAGGACTCCTCCACCCTGTGCCGGCTGCTGGAGGCGTTTGCCAGGAACTGGGCGGCCAGGGAGGTGCCGCAAGACGCTCTGACCTCAGCCTACGCACTGTGCAGCACCATCGGGCAATTCAGCCCCAGCCTGACCGGCGCGCCGGCGCTGACGGCGACCGGCGGCGGCGCGGGCCTGCTGCTGCAGCGCGAGGTGTTTGCCTGCCTGCTCACGGCCCTCAAGTGCGCGGCGGTTGGCGTGGGGCCGGCAGCAGCCGCCCCCGACAGGCATGAGCAGCTGCGGGGCCTGGCGAGCGGGTGCCTGGCGGCGGTGCGCACCGGCTGTGCCGTCGGCGACGCGGTGGCGCGCGCGCAGCCGGCAGCCGTGGCGGCCGCCGGCGGCCAGCTCGCGTACGAGCCGCCCGCGCTGTGGGCGGTGCTGGCGGCGCGCGGCCTGGCGGTGCTGGCGCAGCTGCTGAGCCAAGTGCTGGCGGCGCAGCCGGCGGCTGGCGCGCCCACCGTGGGTGGCGGGCCTGGCAATTTCGTGCGGCTGGCATCGCGGGTCTCCGTGCTGGCGGCCCTGCAGGATGTGGCGGCGCTGCTGGGCCCGCGCCTGCGTGCGCTGGGGCCGCTGCCGGCGGACGCCTCGCGCGAGTGCTTGGAGCGCCTGCTGGCGCAGCAGGAGCTGCTGTGCACGGCGGCGGAGGAGCTGGCCGCGCAGCTGGACGACGACGCCTTGGCCGGTGCAGCCGCCTGCGCCAGCACGCCGCAGGAGCACGGCCCCGCGCTGGCCGCGCAGGCAGCGGAGCTGTGTGGCGCGGTGTGCGCCGCGCTGCCGCTGCGCGCGTGCTGCAACAACCCGCGCTGCGTCGCGCTGGCCGGCGCGCTCAGCGAGCTGGCGGCGGTGCGCGGCCCGGCTTGCGTGTGCGGGGGGTGCGTCAAGTCGGCCGCGCCCGCATTCTTCTGCAGCCGCGCCTGCCAGGCGGCCGCGTGGCGCGCGCACAAGCCGGTGTGCCGCGCGCTGGCGGCGGGTGTGGCGGCGGCGGGCGAGGCGGAGTGAGGCTGAATGGAGCATGTGCCTTGGCAGGTCTGGGCCCCCGCAGCCCCGTGCGTTCGAGCCGCCGGCTGCAGCGGCGGCGCGCTTGTGAGTTGCTGCATTGAGCGCCGCTTGCGCCGACCGCCTGGCTGGCTGTTACCGGCTGGCAGGAGCGCACGGACCGGCGCCGCCCGTGGCTCAGATCACCCGAGGCGCGCGCGCGCTTGCTCAGCGCGCGCAGCCGCCGGCCAGCACGCCCAGTGCAGCAGTGCCTTCTCAGCGCCGGCCGCTGCTGAGCAATCTACGCGAGTGCCGCCGCTGTCTGTCCATCCCAACACCACCACCACCGCAAAGCACAGCATTCACAGCTCGCCCCCGCCCGCCGGCAGGCGCGGGCCGCCAGGGCGCAAGTCCCCACCTCGCCCCCCCCCTGCCGCGCGCGCCCGGCCGCACGGGGGGCCGTCTCTGCGCGGGCGCGCCCGCCGCAGGCTGGGCGCGCCCGCTGCTAGCGGCGCCGCGCGGCGGGGGGTGCCTGCACTCGGCGCCCGCCACGCCGCGCCCGCCTTTGAATGCTCTGAGAGTCGCGCTCAGGCCGGGCCGAGCTCAGGCGGAGGCCGCCGAGCTCAGGCTGAGCCCGAGCTCACCTGCGCCGGGCCTCGTCCGGGATGACCTCCACAGTCGCCGGCACCGGCTCCGGCTCGGCGCCCGCGGGCTGGCCCGCCGCGGCGCCGGCGCCGGCGCCGGCGCCGTGCAGCGCGGCCAGGTCGAGCCCGCCCACCGCCGGCTTGCCGCCGGCGACCGCGACGTTGAGCGTCGGGAGCTGCGGCTTGGGCAGCGACACGTCGGGGACCTGGACGGTCGGGATCATGACCGTCGGCAGCGCGACGTCCGGGATCTGGAGCTTGGGCAGCTCCACCGCCGGCAGGCTCGGCAGCGTCAGGTCCGGCAGCTTGGGCAGGCTCGGCAGCTGCGCCTCGGCGCCCTTGGTCGGCAGCGTCGGCAGCGTGAGGTTGAACCGCACAATGGGCAGCTTGGGCATCTGCGGCGGCGTGTGCGCAAATCAGGCGGCGGGTCAGGGCGCCGCGCCGCGGGCACGGGCGGGCGCGCAGCTGCACCGCCAGCGCCAGCAGTGCGCCACTGCAAGCAACGCGCCAGTGCACAGCAACGCGCCGCAGTGCCAGCTAGCTGTGCGCGCCTGCAGGGGCTTGAAGGCGAAGGGGTTGGGCAGGTCGATGTCGGGGACCGTGAAATTCAGCTTGGGCATGGAGAACTTCTTAAACTCCGGCACACGCAGCTCTGCGGCGCGCGAGGCGATTGCAGTCGGTCAGCCGGTCAGCCGGCGCGGGCGGGCGCGCCTGCAGGCCGTGCCGCCGCAGCGCGGGGAGGCGCGGCCGGTGCCGCCCCGGCCGCCGCCCCGCGCGCGCGGCTGCCGCGCTCCCGCCCTGCCTTCCCTCCCTGCGCTCACCCGGGAAGTTCACGACGAGGTTGGGGAACTGGGGGATCTTGGGCAGCAGCGCGCCGACGAGGTTGGTGAGGTCGGGCAGCTGCAGCGGGGGCGGCTTGGTCACGTCGAGGGAGGGCAGCTCGAAGCGGATCTGCGGGCGCGGGCGGCGCGGCGCAGGGGGCTCCGCGCGTGGGACGCGGCGGCCGCGTGGCCGCCGAGGCCGCGGCACACACACTCGCCCCGGCGCCGCCCCGGCTGTCCGCGCGCGCGCCCCGCCTGAACCCCGCCTGAGCCTAAACCCACCTGGGGCAGCAGGTCTGTGACGATGCCGACCAGGTCCTGCGGGGAGAGCGGGTGCGCCGTGGGCAGCACCGCCTCGATCGCGGGCTTGAGCATGGTGGTGATGTTGGCGAGGTAGCCGGCGCACTGGCGGTACGACGGGCGTTGTTTTGGGTGTTTGAGAAGCGGCGGGGGACGGGGCGGGCGGCGTCAGGGGGCAGGGAGAGCGGGCGGGCGCGGCGCAGCGCGCTCAGCGCTCAGCACAGCGCGGCGCGCGCGCCTGCTCAAAGGTGGGCAGGTCGGGCAGCGTGAGTGCGGGCTTGTTGAAGTCAATGTCAAACGAGATGTGCGGCAGCGCGATGGCCGGCACCAGGCCTAGTGTGGGCGGCGCGCGGCGGCGGCGGTGCAGGGCAAGGCGGGGGTCATGGCTCACCCACGGCCGTCAGCCCGCGCCCGCCCGCCGCTTCGCGCCGTGGCCGCGGGGCGCCGTCCGCGCTGCGCCGCCGTCCGCGCTGCGCCGCCGTCCGCGCTGCCTGGCCGTGCAGCGCAGCGCGCGCGGCGTCCGCCCCGCGCCGCACCCGCGAGCGCGGGGAGGTCGATCGGCTTCGGCTTCATAAGCGACGTGATGTTTGCGAGCAGCGCCATGGGGATGTGGAGGTCGGGGAGCGACACGTTGAGCCCGGGCAGCGCCGGCAGCAGCGCGCAGAGCGGGCCGTGGCACGCGTCGCCGTTGGCGCTGCCGTTGGCGCCGCCCTTGCCGGACAGCAGGCCGGCGAAGAGGCCGAGCTTGGAGCCCAGGAGGTGGGACTTGAGGTCAAAGCTCGGCAGCGCGGGCAGCACGGGGCTCGGGCCCGGCCCGCCGTCGCAGTCGCAGACCGTCCACAGGCCGCTCACATACTCCCCGCTCGCGCTCGGCAGGCCGGGCTTGGTGAGCGGGAGGTGCAGCGGGCCGGGCAGGTTGACGGTCTCCAGGCACGGCATGCCTGGTGGACGGGCGGCGCGGCGGGACGGCGGGCGGGACGGCGCGGGCGGCGGAGCGCGTGACCAGGCGGTGGCGTGCGGCGTGGCCAGGCGGCGGCGGAGCGCGGCGGCGTGGCGGCGGCGCGTCGTCGCATCGTCGCGTCGCGGCGGCCCGCACCGAGGTACTGCTTTGCCTGGTCGTCGACGTCGTCGCCGGCCGCGACGACGGTGCCGACGCAGTTCCCGCCGAGGAGGTGGCTCTTGCACCCGGGCACGGCGAGCTTGCACGCGAGGTCGCGGCACTTGTTGAGCAGACCAAAGGGCCCGTCGTTCTTGGCGTAGCAGATGAAGTCGAGGGCCATGACATCAGAGCCGAGGCCGTTGAGCTTGCAGAGCGGCAGCTTGCACTTGCCGCTGCTCACGCAGCACCCGCCGGCGCACTCGGGCGCGGTGAACGGCGCCACGACAGGGCAGAAGCCCCGCGCGCCCTCGGCCGCGTCGGCGCTGCACATCGACGGCGCGGCGGGGCACGCCGCGGGCGGCGGCGGCGCGACCGGCGCGGCGGGCGCGGGCGCGGCCGGCGCCTCGGGCTCGTCGGGCTTGGGCACGGGCTCCGCCGGCGGCGCGACGGTCGGGCAGTCCTCCATGGCCCAGACCATGCGGAAGTTCTGCAGGCCCGCCTGCACCTGCGCGCCGACGCCAGCCCGGGCGGCGGCAGGGGGGGGGGGGCGTCGGCGGCGTGTCGGCTGCAGGGCGGCGCGCGCTGCTCCCTCTCCCCGTCCCCCGCGCGCTCCACCCGGCCGGCCACGCCCGGCGCCCGCCTTCGCTCCCCGCTGGCTCCGGGCCGGGCCGCCGCGACCTTGAGCCCTTAAACCTCAGTACCCCTAAACCCCGCCGCACCTGCTGGCCGTCGACGGTCGTGAGGTCGTGCTCGCCCTTGAATGCGGCAAACCAGGAGCCCTTCGGCGCGATGACCGTCGCGCCCTCGGACGTGGACTTGGCGTTTCCAAAGACGAGCGTGTTGCCCTTGCTGGTGGTGAGCTTGACGAACTCGACGCACCTGCCGGCCGGGCCGGGCCGGGTCGGCGGGCGGCGTGTCGGCGGCGGGCGGCGGCGCCGCAGCTGCGGGGCCGGCGGCCGAGGCCGCGCCGCGATGCGCGAGCGCGCGAGGAAGGGAGGGGCGGGGGGCGGGGGGCCTCTCACTTGTTGGGCGCCTGGCGCACGTCGACGCGGATGAGGTGCTCGCCCTCGGTGAGGGCCAGGTCCTGGGTGTAGAGGTTCTTGGTGTGACCGAGCAGCGCGGTCGCGCCGCCGCCGTCGCCGGCGCCGTACGTTGCGCGGATGCCCTGCAGGCAGCCGAAGTTCCAGGAATAGAAGAGCTCCACCTTGGTGAGCCAGCCGTTGGCCTGCCAGACCTCAGTCTGGTCGACCTGGGCCATGGGCTTGGTCTCGCCGACGATGCCAAACGGACCCGTCTCGCCCACCACCACATCCGTGCATCCATCGCGCCAGGCTGCGAGTCGCGCGCGGGGGCGTGTCAGGTGCGCGATCGCGCCGCGCGGGGGCGGGCGGGGCGCGGGGGCGGGCGGGGAGGCGGCAGCAGTACGGAGCGGATGGCCGGCCGGCGAATTCTCCCCGGCTGCTCAGCGCCCTGCGCTGCGGCGCGGCCTGACGCCACAACTTGCGCTGCTTCGACACAATCGCACGCCAGCTGCAAGCTGATCGCCCCCTCGCGCCCGCGCGCCTCGGCTGCGCTTGCGAGCTGGCCGCGTGTCGCCCTCTGCGCCCCGCACTGGCCGCGCCAGCCAGTGCTGTTGATGGGCAACGATCACTGGCGCTCACCTGCCGCGCAGCCGGCGAGTAGCAGCACCAGGGCCGCGCTGGCGAGCGCCCTCGCCATCGCGCCTGCCCCCTGTCGAGATAGGCGCACAGCAAGGGCGGCGCTGTGTTCTGAGAGCACCTGAACGGCGCAGCGAGCACACCGTGAGCCAGGCGCGGGCCAAGGGGTGCCTGGCGGGGCAAACCAACTCAACGAACGAGCGAGGTCAAAAGGCCCGCACCTGCTGGGCACGCGTGTGGGCTGGCAGGTGGTCGGTTGGTTGCGGACGAGGTCGATCGCGAGCTGGGTGTGGCTGCGGCGGAGCGGGGGCGCACCGTTAAGCGAGGCCACGCGGAGTGACACTGAGCTCGAGGAAACTGCTGGCCGGCTGGGGACGGCCGCGCCTGTTCACACAGCGCCCGGCACGGCGCGCCCACGCACAATCGCGCGCGCATCGCATCGCGCCGGGCGGCGCCCTGCGGCGGGCGGCGAGCCGAGCTGCGGCCGCGAGTCGGCGCTGGTCCCGCCGTCCCGCGCGCGCCGCCGCGCAGGCCCGTGCTGGGCGTGCTGGCATGCGCATGGGTTGAGGGGGAGCTCATCAAGAGCTGGCAGGCACGCACACACAGCGAGCTGGCGGCGGTGCGCGGGTTGGCGTGTGCGAGCTGCGCCAAGTCGGCCGCGCCCGCGCGCTTCTGCAGCCACAGCTGCCAGGCGGCCGCGTGGCGCGCGCACAAGCCGGTGTGCCGCGCGCTGGCCGCAAGTGTGGCGGCGGCGGCGGCGCGCGAGGCGGGGTGAGGAGTGAAGGAGGGGCCAAGGCAGGGCGAGCTTGGTGAGGTGCCTTTGCAGGGTGGGGGCGGCCGCAGGCCCCGTGCACGTGGAGTGCTTGCTGTGAGCGACGGCTGTGCGCTTGTGTGAGTTGCAGCGTTGTGAGCGCCGCGCGCACGGCCGGGCGCACCCGCCGCCCGCGCTCGATTGTTGTCGCCGCGCGCGCTGTGCGGCCGTCGCCGCCCGCCCGGGCCCGCCTGGCGGGCCGCTGCGTGCCCCGGCGCCGCCTCCAGCCAGCCTCTCCAGTGCCAGCCTGACCCAGTCGCGCTGGCGCACCAGCCAGGCCGGCTGGGGGCGAGCGCCAGGGCCGCGCCGGCCGCCTGAACCGCGCCGGCCGCCCAGCTCTGCCGGCTGCTGGAGGCGTCCGCCAGGAGCCTCCAGCAGGAGCCTCATGAGCAGGGCCGTATCGCAGGCTGCCCTGACCAAAGCCCGCGCAGTGTGCGACGCCATCGCCCGGCTCGGCCCCAGCCTGGCCGACGCGCCGGCGCTGACGGCGACCGGCGGCGGCGCGGGCCTGCTGCTGCAGCGCGAGGTGTCTGCCTGCCTGCTCACGGCCCTCAAGTGCGCAGCGGCGGGTGCGCCGCTCGCAGCGGCCGAGGCCGGCCGGCTTCAGCAGCTACGGGTCCTGGCGAGCGGGTGCCTGGCGGTGGTGCGCGCCGGCTGCGCCATCGGTGACGCTGTGGCGCATGCGCAGCCGGCAGCCGCGGCGGCCGCGGGCGGCCAGCTCGCGTACGAGCCGCCCGCGCTGTGGGCGGTGCTGGCGGCGCGCGGCCTGGCGGTGCTGGCGCAGCTGCTCGGCAAGGCGCTGGCGGCGCAGCCGGCGGTCGGTGCGGGCGCGCCAGTTGTCAGCGGCGAGCCTGGTGAGCTGGTGCTGCTGGCAGCTGCCGCCGCCGTGCTGGCGGCCCTGAGCAACACAGCGCCGCTGGGCCCGCGCCTGCGCGCGCTGGGCCCGCTGCCGGCAGACCCCTCGCGCACGGTCCTGGAGCGCCTGCTGGCGCAGCAGGACCAGCTGTGCACGGCGGCGGAGGAGCTGGCCGCGCAGCTGGACGACGACGTCCAGGCCGACGCAGCCGCCTGCGTCAGCATTCTGCAGGAGCGCGGCCCCGTGCTGGCCGTGCAGGCGCCGGAGCTGTGCGGCGCGGTGTGCGCCGCGCTGCCGCTGCGCGCGTGCAGCAACAACCGGGCTGCACAGCGCTGGCCGGCGCCCACAGCGAGCTGGCGGCGGTGCGCGGGCCGGCGTGCGTGTGCGGGGGGTGCGTCAAGTCGGCCGCGCCCGCATTTTTCTGC
Organism: Scenedesmus sp. PABB004; assembly: GCA_014905635.1. Classification (NCBI taxonomy): domain Eukaryota; kingdom Viridiplantae; phylum Chlorophyta; class Chlorophyceae; order Sphaeropleales; family Scenedesmaceae; genus Scenedesmus; species Scenedesmus sp. PABB004. Next base: position 460,251 of record JABVCE010000017.1, read on the forward strand.
AGCCGCGCCTGCCAGGCGGCCGCGTGGCGCGCGCACAAGCCGGTGTGCCGCGCGCTGGCCGCTGCAGCGGGCGGCGCGCAGTGAGTGTTGGCTGCGACAGCCACGACGCTTGTAAGCGGCGTGGCGCCGGGCGCGCCGAGGACAGTTTGCGCTGCGTCGCGGTCCTCGACGCGAGGCGCCGGCCGGGCCCGGGGTCTGGCGGCGCGGCGGTGGCGCACCGTCGGGTCAACCCCCCTCAACCCCGTGAACGTGGCGCCGCAGCCCGCGCCAGCTGCGGCGACAGGGCACGCAGCACTGCTGCACGACAGCGGCGGCGCGTGCGCCCGGGTGTCGACAACCGCGGCGCACCGGCATGCGCCGCTGAGGCGGCCCATGGCGCGTCCGCAACGCGCTGGCCCGCGCCGGGCGGACGCGCCCGGGCGCCGCGCGGTTGGGAAAGCAGCCTGAGCAGCGCGCAATGGACGAAGCGCCGCCGCTCGCGGGCGTCGCCACGCTCAAGGCTGGGCGCCTATTCAAGCGCAGTGAGTGCCGGGCCGTGCACCGGGCGGGTGCCGGGCGCGCCAGGGGGCCCAGCACGCGGCGGCGGGGCGCCGCTGCCGCCAACCGCTGTCGCCGGCGCGGCGCGCGCAGGCGACTACTGGAAGCAGTGGCAGGAGCGCTACTTCGTGGTGCTGGCGGGCGACACGCCGCGCATACAGTACTTCAGGGACCTCAGCGTGCGCCTGCGCGCGCGGGCGCGGGCGCGGGAGACTGCGCGGCGAAGCTGCGGGCGCGCGTGCCGCCGCCGGCCGGCCCGGCGCCACGGGCAGCGGCCGCCGCCGGCCGCAGGTCGAGGATGTCACGCCGACCAAGGTCGAGTCGCTCGTCGGCGCGGAGGTCACGGTGCGCGGCGCGCACGGCGAAGCACGCTGCGGCGCCGCGCGTCGCACATCAATCTGCCTCGCCGCCGCCGCCTCGCTCCCTTCCTCTCTCTCTCTCGCTGTTTGTGTCTCTCGCGCGCAGGCCGTGTCCACGAGCGACAACGTATACCACTTCACGCTGCAGTTTGCGCCGCCGTACGTCGGCGGCCGCGGCCGCGCGTGGGTGCTCGGCGCGTGGACCAACGACCTGCGCCGCGAGTGGCTCGAGGCGATACTGAACGCCCGCCTGCCGGCCAGCCAGCAGGCGCGGCGGGCGAGGGGAGCGGCGGGGCGCGGCGGCGGGGCGCGGCGGGGGAGAGGCGGCGGCGGCGGGGCGCGCGCGCGGGCGTCCTGCGAGCCGCGCCCGCCGCACCCGCCGCCGCCCGCAGCTGTGGACCAACCCGCAGCGCTCGCCAGCGCCGGCCGGCGGCGCCGGGCGCTCGCCGCCCGGCACGCCGCCCAACGGCCTCGCGCAGCTGCTGCACCCGGCGACGGCGGCGGCCGCGGCGGCGGCGGCGGGCGCGGGGCCGGGCTCCGCGGCGGCCGCCGCTGCTCTCATGATGGGCGCGCCATGCAGCGAGCCCGCGTCGGCGGCCGTGGCGGCCGGGCTTGCGGTCGCTGCCGCGGCCGACGCGGCGGCGGCGAGCGGCGGCGCGCTCCGGCGCAGCGAGACCGGCGGCACGCTCGCCGGCAGCGAGTGCAGCGCACGCAGCGGCAGCGGCGTGTCGCCCGACCTGGCGTTTGCGGCCGCGCAGCCGCACCAACAGGGCCTCGGCGCGCCCCCTCACCGCCAGCAGCACCAGCGCAGCGTCAGCGACTTCAGCGACGCCGCGAGCCTCGCGAGCGGCCGCGGCAGCGGCGGCGGCGGCGGCGGCGGCGGCAGCGGCGGCGCGGCGGCGAGCCCTGCCGCCGGCGGCGGCCAGCCCGCGGCAGGTGGGCGGGCGGGCCCGCGGGCGGGGCGGCGCCGGCGCCCGCGGGCGGCCGGGCCGCGCGCTCACGCCCGTCCGCGCGCTCGCGCCCGCGCACTCGCAGGCCTGGCGGCCGGCAGCCCGCCGAGCTTCAGCCGCACGCCGTCGTCGTCGCGCAGCGCGTGGGGCATGGTCCGCGGCCTGGTGGGCGCGGTGGCGAGCATGGCCATGGGCCCGCAGCAGCCGCCCGACTGGGACGCGCGGTGCGCTGGGCCCGCCGCCGCCGCCGCCGCGCCGCGCCCGCCCGGCCAGCGCCTCGGCGGGCCGCCCCGGCGGCGCGTGCCGCGGGCGCCGACCGCCCCGCCGTGGCCGCCGCAGGTCGCACGCGAGCGATCTGTCGTACACGGGGCAGGCCATGCCGGCGCTGCCGCCGCCGGCCGAGGCGCAGCCGCTCGGGCCCAACCAGGAGCCGCTTCTGGTGCTGCTCGCGGCGCTGCAGGGCGAGCAGCAGGGCCCCGGGCGGCCCGCGACGCCGCCGGCGGCCGCCGGGTCCGGCGCCCCGCGGCGGCGCGGCGGCGGCGGCGGCGGCGGCGGCGAAGGCGGCGGCGGCGGCGGCGGCGGCGAAGGCGGCGGCGAGCAGCAGCGCCAGCCGCAGGAGCAGCAGTCGCCGCCGCCGCAGCAGCCGCAGCAGCAGCAGCAGCAGCAGCAGCAGCAGCCGGGCGTCAGCGGCGGCAAGGGCGTCGCACTGGTCGAGTACATGACTGAATCCTACGAGCGCGCAGCGCAGTACGCACACAAGTCGGGGCTCGCCAGCCAGGACGCGCAGCTCGCCGCGCTCGAGGTGCGGCGGCGGTGGCCGGGTCGCGGGAGAGCGCAGGCGCGCGCTGACGCCGCGGCCGCCGCCCGCAGAACTGGGTCGGCGCGATGGAGGCGCAGGCGCGTGCCGCGAGCGGCGGCGGTGGCGGCGGCCCGGTCGACGCGGGTGCGGCGGCCGCCGCCGCGCAGCCTCCGCCGCGACCGCCGCCGTGCAGCAGCGCCCGCGCCCACGCGCGCGCCCGCGCGCGCAGGCGTGCTGGCGGCGCGGGCGCTGTATGTGATGGAGCTGACGCGCCGCGAGCCGCGCTGGGCGGACTGGAATGACGACGAGGCCGACCACAGCCTCGCGAGCCCGCAGGCGCGGCGCGCTGACGGCGCGGCGCGCCGACGGCGCGGCGTGCAGCGCGGCGCGGCGCGCGCCGCGCCGCGCGCGCCGGCGCTCACGCGCGGGCCGCCGCCCGCACCGACCCGCGCCGCAGGCGACCGTGGCCAAGCTGTCGGCGGGGCCGACCCAGGCGGTGCTGGAGAGCGTGAAGGATTCGCTGACCTACGCGACGGACGCGTGGCTCCGCCTCTTCACCAGCCTCGGCGGCGTCGGCGTGCTGGTCGACGCCCTCGCCCAGCACGCCGCCGCGTGCCGCGCGCAGCAGGCGGCCGCGGCCGCGGCCGCGGCGGCGGCGCCGCTCGGCGCGCTCGGCCGCGGCGGCGGCGGCAGCGCGGCGAGCCTGCCGGGCGGCGGCGGCGGCGCGGGCACGCCGGGGCGGCCGGCGCCGGCGGCGGGCCTGGAGCGCCCCGCGGCGGCGGACGCGCTCGCGGCGGCGCAAGAGTGCGTGCAGGCGCTGATGGCGCACGCGGCCGGCACGGAGCAGCTGCTGAGCGAGCACCCGAGGTGCGCCTGCGTTCGCGCGCGCCGCGGCCCCCACGCGCCGCAGCGCGCGGCCGCTGCGCCTGCACAGCCCGCCGCCGCAGCCGACGCCCGCCGCGCGCGTGGTGCCTCGCAGGGTGCTGCAGCTGCTGTGCCTCTCCCTCACCTGCCAAGACCAAGAGGACGCCAAGCTGCCGCTGCGACTGCTGCAGCAGCTGCTCGCAGCGGGGAGCGCAGCGGCGGCCACCGCGGCCGCCGCGGCCGCCGCGGCAGACGGCGGCAGCGACGCCGCAGGCAGCGACCGCGACGCCGGCGGCGAGGGCGGCGTGGGCGGCCGGCAGGCCGGCGGCGCTGAAAAGAGCGAAACGCCGGCGGCAGGCCTGGACGGCCAGGCCGTGCAGCTGCTGCTGCTGCTCTCGCTGCTCGGCCTGGAGCTGCGGCTGCCGGCGGCCCGGCCCGCGGCGCTGCGCTGCGCGCCGCCGCCGACGGCGTCCGACGCCGGCAGCGGCGGCGACGCCTCACCCTCGGCGGCGGCGGCGGCGCACGAGGAGGCGGCGCAGCTCGCCGAGGCGGCCGCGGCGGCGCTCGCGCCGCCGGGGCCCGCGCGCGGCGGCGCGTCCGCGGTGCCCGCGCTCGTCGGCCTGCTGCAGTGCGGCGAGGACGAGGCGCCGGACGTCGACCTCACCTCCCTGGTCGTCGACCTGCTCGCCGCCGTCGTCGCGCTCTCGCCGCCCGGCGACGGCGGCGCGCACGGCGAGCTCGGGCCGCTGCTGCAGCTGCTCTGCAACCGGTGCGGCGCGCGCGCGCGCCCGGGGCCACGCCGCCGCCGCCCCGCCGCCGCCCGCGCGCGCACCCAAGCCAACCGCGCCGCCGCCGCCGCTGTCGCCGCCCCCACAAGGTTTGCCGGCGAGCTGGTGAACGCGCTGCTGATTGAGACGGTCGCCGACCTGTCGGAGCACGAGCTCGGCGACGTCGGCGGCCGGCTGCGGCCGCTGAAGGATGCTGTCATGAACGAGCTCGGCCGCGACGGGCCGGCGGGTGCGGGCGGCGCCCACGGCGCCCTGGGCCTGGGACGGCCGCGCGGGGCGGGCGTGGGGCGGGCGGGCCGGCGCGGTGTTTTGGGGCGAGACCCTGACGGCGTGCCGCCGCCGCCGCCGCCGTCGCGGCCGCCGCCGCAGACACGCCCGAGGCGTGGGCCGCCGCGTGGGCGGCCGCGGTGCTCGCGCTGGAGCGGCAGCAGGCGCTGCGCGCGGCGGCGGAGCAGCGCGCGCGGGAGCTCGAGGCGGCGCGCGCGCAGCGCAAGGCGCGGCGGCGGCAGCGCCGGCAGCGCCGCGAGCGGCAGCTGGCGCAGCAGCTCGCCGGCCAGCCGCTGGAGCTGGGCCCGCTGGAGCAGCAGGCGCCCGGCGAGGCGCCGCGGCCACAAGAGGGCGGGGAGGAGGCGGCGCAGGACGAGGAGGACGGCGAGGGGTCGTCAGACACAGGGTCCGAGGGGACCGAGTCTGAGGCTGAGACCGAGGAAGAGCCAGTGGACGAGGCGGCTGGCGACGCGCGCGCCGCTGCAGCAGCAGCGGCGCCGGTCCAGCCGCAGCAGCCGGCCGGCGCGGAGCCGGCAGCAGCGGCCGGCGAGCCGGCGGCGTCCCTGCAGCAGCGGGCGCTGCCAGCGGCGGCCGCGCGCCAGGGGGCGGCGGCCGCTGCAGGCGCAGCGGCAGCCGGCCCCGGCCCCGCGCAGCCGCCGCCCGCGCCGCCACTGCCCAGCGGGGCGGCCGCGGAAGGCGCCGCGGCGCAGGACGCGCACGCGGGCGCCGCAGCGGCGGCGGCGGCGGCCGCGGGCCCCTGGCCGCCGCTGGCGGCGCAGGTGCCAGGGCACAGCAGCAGCGAACCTGGCCACGAGGTGGTATGCGCTGCAGCAGCAGCGTGGCCGCCACACGTGGCAGACGCCAGCGATGGAGCAGCAGCAGCAGCCGCAGCGGTGGCGGCGGCGGCGGCAGCAGGCGCCACGCCCGGGGCGCCAGCGGCGCCGCGGCCACCGCCGCCGCCGCCGCCGCTGCCGGGGCAGCCACCGGCAGCGCCGCGGCCACCGCCGCCGCCCCCGCCGCTGCCGGGGCAGCCACCAGCAGCGCCGCGGCCGCCGCCGCCGCCGCCGCCGCTACCAGGGCAGCCAGCGGCAGCGCCGCGGCCGCCGCCGCCGCCGCCACCGCTGCCAGGGCAGCCCGGGCCGCGGCCGCCGCCTCCGCCGCCGCCGCTGCCGGGTGAGTTGTGCTGCTGCTGGGGTGCGCTGCGGCTGCCTGGTGCTCGTGTCCGCTGCACTCACTCTCTGCCTGCCGCGCAGGCGCGCCGCGGCCGCCGCCGCCGCTTCCGGGCGCGCCGCGGCCGCCGCCGCCGCTTCCGGGCGCGCCGCGGCCGCCGCCGCCGCTTCCGGGCGCGCCGCGGCCGCCGCCGCCGCTTCCGGGCGCGCCGCGGCCGCCGCCGCCGCTTCCGGGCGCGCCGCGGCCGCCGCCGCCGCTTCCGGGCGCGCCGCGGCCGCCGCCGCCGCTGCCGGGCGCGCCGCGGCCGCCGCCGCCGCTTCCGGGCGGGCCGCGGCCGCCGCCGCCGCTCCCAGGTGGGGCCGGCGCCGCGCGGCCGGCGCGCCCGCCCGCCCCCTGCGCACCCCGCGACCGCCCGCGCCCGCCCGCGCCCGCCCGCGCGCAGGCGGCCCGCGCCCGCCGCCGCCGCCCGGCGGGCCGCGCCCGCCCGGCTACCGGCCGCCGTATGGCGCCGGCTTCGGGTCCATCCATGGCACGCCGCAGTACGGCGCCGCCGTCGCGGTGCCGGCGCCCAAGCGCAAGGCGCGGCGGCGCCGCCTGCGCGCGCCCGCCGCGCCGCGCGGCCCTCCCTCCCTCTCTCTCTCCTTTTCTCTCTTTTGCGTCTCATTGACTCCACACCACCACCAAACCCTAAAACCCTGCCCCGCCGCCCGTGCCCAAAACCCTGTTCAACCGAAACCCTTTGCCCCCCCCCCAAAACCCTCCCCCCGCGCCACAGACCAAGAGCCTCTTCTGGGACAAGATCCCCGATGCCCGGCTGCCGGGGTCGCTGTGGGAGGGCTTTGCCGCGGCCGACTGGCTCGACTTTGACGCGCTCGAGGAGGCGTTCCAGCAGGTGCGCACTGCGTTGCTTTGTGTGTCACTGTTGTTGTCATTTCGTGTTTTTAGGGTCAAGGACGTTGCGTCGCGCCGCGGCTGCACCCCGCCGCCGCCGACCCGCCCGCCGGCCGGCCGCGGCCCGTCCCTGCTCGCCCCGTGCCGCCGCGTGCAGGTCGTGCGCACCAAGGCGGCCGACCGGGGGCCGTCCGCGGCGCCCAAGCAGGCGCGCGCGCCGCCGCCCGCGCCCGCGCCCGCGCCTGCCGCCGCGCCCGCACCTCTGCGCCTCCTCACACGCCCGTCCCGCTCCCCTCACTCTCACTCTCACTCCCTCGCCCCGCCCAGGTCACGCTGCTCGACCTCAAGCGCTGCACCGCGATCGGCATCCGCATGGCGCGGCTCAAGGCGCGTGCCCTAAGCCCTAAACCGCGCCGCCGCCGCGCCGCCGCCGCCGCCGCCGCCCCCACGCGTCGCTTACGCCTCAACCCCCGCGCCGCTGCCGCGCGCGCCAGGTGCCGTGGCCCGAGGTCGGCGCAGCGATCCTCTCGCTCGACGGCGCCGCGCTCGGCAGCGCGGAGGACGTGGCGACGGTCGTGCAGTGCCTGCCCACGCCCGACGAGCGCACCACGCTCGAGGTGACAGCGCGCGCGCGCGCGCGCTGCGGGGCGCTGCTGCGGCCGCCGCCGGCCCGCGGCCTCTCTCCAACCACACTGGCGCGATGCCCACGGGAACCCTAACTAAGCCCTTCCGCGCCCCGCCCCGCCCCGCCGCACCCGCGCCGCCTGCGGCAGGCGTACGCCGCGTCGGGGCGGCCGCCCGAGGCGCTGAGCGAGGCGGAGCGGTTTGCCATGTCCCTCATGGCCGTCCCCGCGCCGCGCCGCGCCTGCGCGCGGTCGGGCAGCGCTTCGCCGCGGCCGAGCGGGCGGCCGAGGCGGCGGCCGTGTTCCAGGCGCGCGGCGCGGCGCGCATCGCAGCGCAGCGCAGCGCAGCGCAGCGCAGCGCAGCGCAGCGCAGCGCAGCGCAGCGCAGCGCAGCGCAGCGCAGCGCAGCGCAGCGCGCCTGCCCCGCGCCCACCCCCGCGCCTCCGCCCGCGCCGCCGCGCGCGCCGCCGCGCCGCCGCAGGCGCACATCGCCGCGTGCAAGGAGCTGCGCGGCAGCGGCACGCTGCGCGCGCTCCTCGCGGCGACGCTCGCGGCGGGCAACTTTCTGAACCACGGCTCCCGCCTCGGCAACGCGCCGGGGTTTAGGCTCAAGGGGCTCAACAAGCTCCACGACAGCCGCTCCCTGGACGGCAAGTCGACCATGCTCCAGGTGCGCGCGGGCGCCGCGGGGCTGCGTGGGGCTGCGTGGGGCTGCGTGTCGTGTGTGCGTGCGGCCGCGTGCGGGGAAGCTAGCGGCGCCTCGGGCACCCAACCGCCGCCCGCCGCGCGCCGCGCGCGCGCCGCGGCGCCCCAGGCGCTCGCGCGGCAGCTGCTCGAGCGCGGCGGCGACGGCGTGGCGGTGCTCGCGGAGGAGCTGCCGCACGTGGCGAGCCCCAAGCTCAAGATCAGCTGGCAGGAGGCGGCCGACATGCTCACGGCGGTGCGCCGCGCCGCCAGCCGGGTCGCGCCGCGCCGCCAGCCGCGCGTGCAGCGCGGGCGCGGCGCGCGCTGCGGGTCCGGGCGCCGCGCACGCACGCGCGAGCTGCGGCTGCCGACGCCGCCGACGTGCCGCGCGCCGCGGCGCAGGTTGAGGCGGCGGCGGCCTCGATCGCCGGCGAGCTGGAGCAGGCGGAGGACGGCGTGAAGCTGGTGCTGACGGTTCAGAAGCCCCAGCCGCCCGGCGGCGACGGCGGGCGCAGCCCCGCGCGGCCGGGCAGCGCCGGCGGCGGCCGCGGCCCGCCCGCGCGCGCGGGCGGCGGCGCCGGCGGCGCCGGCAGCCGCGCGGCGAGCCCCGCGCGCGGCGCCGGCAGCGACGACGGGTCCGCGGCGCCGCCCGCCGGCGCGCCCGCCGGCGCCGGCGACGCGGCCGGCGCCAGCGAGGCGGCCGCCGGCGGTGGCGAGGCCGGCGGTGAGGCGGGGGGCTGCGGCGCCGCGCCGCTGGTGGCCGTGCGCATCGTGGTGGACAACTTTCAGCCCGTCATGGCCAAGGTGGGTTTAGGGTTTTGAATCACCGTTTGAATCGCATTTGAACGCCGTTTGAATCGCTGCTGCCTGCACCGGGCGCCGCACGGCCTGCGCCGCGGCCCGCACGTTGCGGCTCCCGAGCCCTGCGCCGCGCTGCGTGCCGCGCCGCGCCGCCCCGCGCGCCGCGCCGCAGGTGCTGTCCAGCATCAAGGGCCGGCAGGCGGAGCTCGACCTGCTGCGCGACCGCGCCGCGTCGGCGTGGGAGGGGCTGCTGCGGCACTTTGGCGAGACGCGGCAGTCGTGCCCGGCCGACACCGAGTTCTGGGCAGACATCTCGGTGAGCCCTTGCGGTTCAAAGACGCTGGACCTGCGGTTCAAAACCCAAGGGTGCACGCCTTGGGTTTTGCGGCTTTGTTGACCTGTGGGTGTTTCGCCAAACCCCGCCGCTGCGCCCCGCCGCTGCGCGTTGCCCGTCTGTCGCCGCAGCTCTTCGTCGAGCGCTTCAGCGCCGCGCAGAAGGCGGTCCTGCAGGAGGACCGCGACGCCGCGGAGCGCAAGCAGCGCCTCGCGCGCGCCGAGGCCAAGAAGGCCGCCGCCGAGGCCGCCAAGAAGGCGCGTGGGCGGGGGTTGGGGCAGCATGCGGGCCCGCGCGCAGAGGCGGAGGCGGCAGAGGCAGGCTCACGCCCGCTGCCGCCGCCGCGCCGCCCACCATGCTCTGCAGGCCTCGGCGCTCGCGGCGAGCGGCAGCCGCAAGCGCCTCGCGGGGCTGTCGGACGCGGCGCTGCAGCAGCAGGGCAGCGCCGGCAGCGGCGGCGGCACGCCCGACCACTCGGGCGACGGCAGCGCCGCGACCCCCGGCGGCCCGCTGCTCGGCAATGGCCTCATGGCCCTTGCGCAGCAGCGCGTCGCGAGCAGCGCCAGCCAGCCGCCCGCCGGCGCCGGCGCGGGCGCCGCCTCGCCCGTGACGCCGCCGGGGCCGCGCCGCCCCGGGCCTGCGTCGCCGGCGGCCGCCGCGCCGCCGGACGGGCGGCAGCAGCAGCAGCAGCAGCAGGGCTCGCCGGCGGGCTTTGGCAGCCCCGTCACGCCGGTCGGCCCGGGGCAGCAGCAGCAGCAGCAGCGCGCGCCGCCGCCGCCGCCGCCGGGGCTGGCGGGGCTGCCGCCGAAGCGGCTGCCGCTGGAGGACGGCCCTGTGAAGCTCGGCGCCGCCGGCGCCGCCGCCGGCCTGGCGCACCAGCCGACCTTCGATGCGGTGCAGGGCGTGGCGGCGGCGGCGGCGGCTGGGGGCGGCGGCGGCGTCATCGACCAGCAGCAGCAGCAGCAGCAGCAGCAGCGGCCGGGCTTTGCAGGCTTCCGGCCAGCGTCGTCGCTGCCCGCTAGCCCCGGCGGCACTCCGGGCGGCGCCGACAGCCCCGCGAGCGACACGCCGTCGCCGGTCGGGTCGCACGCGGGCGCCGGCGCGGCGCTGGCCAGCCCCCGCAGCGCCGGCAGCGGCCTGCTTCCGGCGCGGCGCTACCAGCGCAGCGCGAGCCTCGCCGCCGCGGCCCCGCCGGCGACGCGTCGCCCGCCGCCGCCGGCGCGTCGCCGCAGCGTGGCGCCGCCGGCCGCGCGCCGCCCAGCCCCGGGCGCGGCCTGGGCGGCGGCCGCGCGTCGTTGCGCGCCGCGGCGCCGCCGGGAGGCGGCGGCGGCGCGTGGGACGACGCCGCGATCGCCGCCGCGGTGAGCCGCGTGGTCAAGCGGCTGGTGGATGATGCGGTCGTCAGCGAGGCACGCAGCCAGTGGCATTAGCGGCGTTCAGGGCGCGTAGGCGCGCGAGGCAGGCGGGGCGGCGCAGCGGGCTGCGGGGTGGGGCCGGTGGGTGGGGCGGTCGGGAGGGGCTGCCGCGTGATCCGGCCGGCGCGGGCGGGGGACGGGGGACGGGGCGGCAAACGGGCACACGAACAGTTCCAGGCGCGGCGCCCGCAGAGGGCGGGCGCGCCCCCGGAGCGCGCCGCGCGCGTGTCTCAGTGCGCGGCGCGGCGCGCGCAGCCGCGGCGGTAACACTGCCGCCGGCCGACCCGCCGCGCTGCCCGCGCGCCCAAGCCCCGCGTGCGCGCTCACAGCTGCTGGCGCTCGCGGCGCGAGCGGCGCTCATCGTCGCGGCGGCTGGGGCCGTCGCGGTCGGCGCGGCCGATGCGGCTCGCGTCGCGGTCGCGCAGGCTGTCGCGGGCGTCGCGGTCGCCGGCGCGGACCGCCACGACGCCGCCGCTGCCGCGGCCGCCGCGCACCGCCGGCGGCGCCGCGAGCGAGGCGCGCGGCACATTGCGCAGCTCCTCGGGCCAGGTCGCGTCGGTGGCAAACCGTGCGCTGCGGCGCGGCGGGGGCGGGCGCGGGCGCGGTGGGGTGCGCGCTGCGGCCGGCGCGAGCGCGCGCCGCGCGGCGGCGGCGGCGGGCAGAGCGCGCACACCTCTCGCGCCTGCTGCCGCCGCCGCCGCCGCCGTCGCCGCCGCCGCCGCCGCCGCGGGAGAAGGGGTTGCGGCTGAACCAGGTGCCGACGCTCTTGAAGAAGCCCGCCGTCTCCTCGCCCAGGGACTTGGCCGCGCCCGCGGTTTCGCGGCCAAAGTCCGAAAACGTGCGCCCGACCGCGCTGACAAAGCCCGGCGCGCCCGCCGCGACGCCGACCGCGCCGCCTGGCGCCTGCTGGAGCTTCCGCGTCACGCCCGCGTCGGCTGCGGCGGGCGAGCCGTGCGGGTGGCGTGGCGCATTGGGTCAGCTGAGGGAGGCGGGAGAAAACCCAGCAGGAGGCGGGAGAAAACCCAGTGCTGGTCAGCTGCTGCAGCAGCCAGGCCTGGCAGCAGCAGTCCCGCCGCCGCAGCCCACACGCTGCGCGCGGGGCCTCACCGCCGTCGCGAATGGACGTATCTGCCTTGGCAAGTGCTCCATGCGCCAGCAGCGCTGCGAGGGCGAAACAAGCGAGGAGCGCGAGCCCGCGCGCCATCCCTCCCTCGCTTTCTCGCGCCCGAGCTTCAAACGGCTTCCTGAGGAGCTGCAGGTGCACGTAAGCTGAGATGTTAGACTGAGAAAGCTGAATCTGGGCTGCCAGACTCCGCGGGAGGCCCGGGGGAGCTGGGCGGGCCCGCCCAGCAGTTGCACGGGGCTGGCACGACATGCGCGGCTCCCGTGAGCCCGCGCCCCCGGCGCGGCGTGATCCGTCGAGCGCGCCGCGCCAGCGCGCCGGCCAAGTGCTCACGCCGCCGCGCCCGGGGCAATGCCCGGCGAGCCCGCCGCCGCCGCCGCGGCGAGCCAGTCGGTCGGTATGCCGAGCTCCCCGCAGCACAGCCGCCACTGCTCTGCCGCCTTGGCCGCGTCGGCGGCGCACCCGATCAGCTCCTGCGGCGCGCCCTTGCTGTAAAACTGCCCGCACGCGGCGCCCTCCGCCTCGCCGTCGCACAGCGCCGCGACGCGCGCGCCGCCGTCCTGCACCGTCGCCGCAAACGGCGCCCACGGCAGCAGCCAGCGCATGGCCAGGCGCCCCAGCGCGCCGCCGAGGTGGCGGCTCAGGCCTGCGCGCGCGCGCGCACGGCGGCGGCGGCGGCGGCGGCGGCGGCGGCGCGCCGCGCCTTGAGCGCGGGCGGCCGCGGCGCGGGCCGCCGCGGCGCCACGCCCCGGGGCCGCGCCGCGCGCACCCGTGGTGGGCACAAAGCCCGGCGAGACGCAGTTGACGGTCAGGCGCCCGCGCAGCGCCGGCGGCGCAGCGTCGAGCGCGGCGCCGAGGTGCCGCACGGCCCAGGTGTTAAACAGCTTAGTGACTGCGTAGCGCCGCATGGGGCTGGCCGCCCCGGCCCCGGCCGCGGCCCCGGCCGCGGCGGCGCACTGCTGCTGCGGCGCGCCCTGCTGCCGCTGCGGCGAGGGCGCGCCGAAAAAGGCGGGGTCGGCCGACCCCGGCGGCACGTGCGTGGCCGACGACTGCAGCGCGGAGCCGACGAACACCTGCCCGGGGGGGGGGGGGGGCAGCGCGGCGCGGCGCGGCGCGTGGGCTCGATGCCCGCGCCGCGCGCGCGCGGGAAGCCGCGCTGCGGCGCCGCTTCGCACCAGGCGCCCGCCGGCCGAGGAGCGCAGCAGCGCCGGCAGCAGGAGGTGGGCAAGGAGCATGTGGCCCAGGTGGTTGGTTTGGTACTGAGTGCGGCAGCGGCAGCGGTGGCGGAGGTGGCGGCGGCGACGGCGACGGCGGACGGGCGGCGCGACCGGCGCGGCGGGCGCTCGGAGGGCGGGCGCTCGCAGGACGGGCGGCGCCGGCGGCGGCGGCGGCGGCGGCGTCGGCGGCGCACCATGACGTCAAAACCGTCCTCTGTCAGCTCCGGCCTGGGCGTGATGACGGCGGCGTTGCAGACCAGGACGTCCAGCGCGCCGCCGCCGCGCGCGGCGACCTCCGCCGCGGCGGCGCGCACGCTGGCGAGGCGCGCGAGGTCGCAGCGCACCGCCGACACGCGCGCGGCGGCGCCCGCGCCCGCGCGCAGGCGCGCGGCGGCGGCTTCGCCGCGGCCTGCGGAGGGGCGCGACGCCGCGGCGGCGGCGGCGGTGAGGGCGGGCGGGGCGGGGCGCCGCCGCTGCCGACGAGCAGCGCGGGCTGTGCGGCGCGGGCGCACAGCAGCGCCGGGCGCCGCACCCGCGTCGCGGCAGGCCAGGATGACCTCGTGACCACGCTCCAGCAGCTGACGCGCAACTTCATAGCCCACGCCTTGCAGTTGACGGAGCGAAGGTGCGCGTGAGGTGCAAGGCGCGCGGCAGCAGCAGCGAAGCGAGCGGCGGCGCGCACCGCTGTTGGCCCCGGTGATCAGGCAGCGCCGCGCCATGACTGTGAGAGAGAGCGGGCACGCAAACACGGCGCTGGCGCGGGCTGGCGGGGCCTGGGTGGGCCGCGACGGCGCGGGGCGGAGCGGGCGCTGCTGTCGCCGCTCGCATGCGCCCCCCGCTCGGCACCGCCGCGGGCCGCGCGCTGACGCGCAGGGCGGGCGCACCGCGGGGTCGTCGGGGCAGCAGGCGGCCGGGGTGTGGAGGCGCGGCGGCGGCGGGACGGCGGGCAGCTGGGCGGCCGGCGCGGTTCAGGCGGCCGGCGCGGCCCCGGCGCTCACGTCGGCTCGCCAGCCTGGCTGGTGCGGCATGCGTTGGTCCGGGCTGGCAGTGGAGGGGCTGGCTGGAGGCGGCGCCGGGGCGCGCGGCGGCCCGCCAGGCGGGCCCGGGCGGGCGGCGTGCGCTGCACAGCGCGCGCGGCGGCGACCACCTTGGCGCGGGCGGCGGGGGCGCCTGGCCCGTGCGCGCGGGCCTCACAACGCTGCAGCTCACACAAGCGCACAGCCGTCAACGCCGCCACAGGCAGCCGGCCGCGCGCACGGGGCCTGCGGCCGCCCCCGCCCTGCCAAGGCGCCTCAGCGACCTCGCCCCGCCTCGCCCCCCCCCTCCTCCCCCCCACTCCTCACCCCGCCTCGCGCGCCGCCGCCGCCGCACCCGCCGCCACGCCCGCGGCCAGCGCGCGGCACACCGGCTTGTGCGCGCGCCACGCGGCCGCCTGGCAGGCGCGGCTGCAGAAGAATGCGGGCGCGGCCGACTTGACGCAGCCCGCGCACGCGCACGCCGGGCCGCGCACCGCCGCCAGCTTGCTGTGCGCGCCTGCCAGCGCGACGCAGCGCGGGTTGTTGCAGCACGCGCGCAGCGGCAGCGCGGCGCAGACCGCGGCGCACAGCTCCTCCGCCTGCGCGGCCAGCGCGGGGCCGCGCTCCTGCAGCGTGCTGGCGCGGGCGGCTGCATTGGCCTGGGCGTCGTCGTCCAGCTGCACGGCCAGCTCTGCCGCCGCCGTGTGCAGCTGCTCCTGCTGCGCCAGCAGGCGCTCCAGCCCCGCGCGCGAGGGGTCCGCCGGCAGCGGCCCCAGCGCGCGCAGGCGCGCGCCCAGCAGCGCAGCTGCGTCGCCCAGGGCAGCCGGCATGGAGGGCGCCGATACCAGCGGCAGCAGCTCGCCAGACCCGCCGCCGGCAGCTGGCGCGCCCGCATCCGCCGCCGGATCCGCCGCCAGCGCCTCGCTGAGCAGCTGCGCCAGCACCGCCAGGCCGCGCGCCGCCAGCACCGCCCACAGCGCGGGCGGCTCGTATGCGAGCTGGCCGCCGGTGGCTGCGACGGCTGCCGGCTGCGCGTGCGCCACTGCGTCGCCGATGGCGCAGCCGGCGCGCACCGCAGCCAGGCAACCGCTCGCGAGGTCCCGCAGCTGCTGAAGCGGGTCGGCCTCGGCTGCTCCCCCCCCCCCCCACGCCAACCGTCATGCACTTGAGGGCCGTGAGCAGGCAGGCGAACACCTCGCGCTGCAGCAGCAGGCCCGCGCCGCCGCCGGTCGCCGTCAGCGCCGGCGCGTCGGCCAGGCTGGGGCTGAGCCACCCGATGGTGCCGCACACCACCTGCGCTGTGTCCAAAGCAGCCTGGGGGGCGACCCTGCCCGCCCAGCTCCTGGCGGACGCCTCCAGCAGCCGGCACAGGGTGGAGGGGTCCTGCCGCGCAAACGCCGCCAGCGCCGCGTCGGCTGCGTGGCGGCGGCAGCAGCGTTTGCAGCAGTGGGGGCAGCGTGAGCAAGCGCAGGCTGGGCCAGCGTGCAGCGCCAGCTGCCACAGCCAGCCAGCCGCCAGGGCGCCTCGCACCCGCCGGTCCGTTGCTCGACAGCAGAAGCGCGCCGCACCGATGCAGGGTGACCTCAGCAGTGGTTGCGTCAACCGGCTGCGCTTGCGCCCCGCCATGCCCCGCCGCGGCCTGGCCGCTGCCCGCGCTGCTGCCAGTGTCTGCCCCCAGCAGCGCGGCGACGGCGGGCCGGGCGAGCGGCAGGAACGCGCGCACCACTGCCGCCGCAGCCGCTGCGTCGCCCTCTGTGTCGCCGCCCTGGCGGCCGGGTCGCATGGCGCGCATGATGGTGCAGGTGCACAACACGCCAGCAGCCAGCACACGGGGCGACGGCTGCAGCGCCACCAGCTCCAGCGCCGCCTCTGCCGCCGCGGCCGCCAGCTCCGCGGCGCCCGCCGCCGGCAGGCCGCCGGCGCCGCAGCTGGTCGGTGGCGACACCTCAAACAGCATCGTAACCGCGTGGATGCTCACCTCCACCAGCTGCTCATCGTCCCCACCCTGAGGCACCGCCATGGCGTCCAGCCGCAGCGCCCGCAGCAGCGCGGCATGCGCCGCCGGCACGGCGGGCGCGCCAGGGCCGACGCCGCTGCTGCCGACGCCAGCCGGCCGGCCGTGCTGCGCCTTGTGCCGGTGCGCCGCTCGCAGGGCAAGGTTGGTCAGCAGCAGCTGCTGCATCGACGGGTCCGACAGCTGCGCCCGCTCCACCTCGTCGCTCACACGGCCGTGCTGCCGCGCCAGCACCAGGTTATGGTGCTGGCCGCCAGGCTGTGGTGCGTGCCAAACGCAAAGCGCCGTCCACGAGCATCTCGTGAGCGGCGCCACTGGCAGCCTCTGCACGCCAGGGGGCGGCGCGGCGCAGCACGGCGAGCGCCAGCCGCGCGACTGGCCGCGCCAGCGTCAGCAGCGGGCCCTCCAGCTGGCCCTGCAGCGACCAAGCGTCGCTGACAGCGCACGCCGCCCCCAAAAGCGCTAGCACAGTGAGACATCTCACGTTGTAGAGCTCGCCGCTGTCCTGCTGCCGCCGCCGCCGCCGCTGCTGCTGCGGGGCGCTTGAGGCCTCCAGCGCCGCGGCGAGGGCGGTGCACGCCGCAGCCAGCGGCAGGAGCAAGCCTGCGGGCGCGCCGCGGACGCGACCAAGTCAGGGATGGGCGAGGCAGCGGCTGGCGAGGACCCCCGCCGCCCAGCCGCCGCTCACCAGCGCGCTCCACGTCGGCCGCCAGCTCCGCGTCAGGCGCGCCAAGGGCCTTGCGGATTCGGAAGCTCAGCTTAAGCATACAGTACAGGGCATAGAGCGTGTGGGCAAAGCCCCTGCTGCCCGCCGCCTCCGCCCGCGGCGCCGGCGCCGCCAGCAGCGCCAGCGCGCGGGCCACGCCCTGCGCGACTCGCGCCTGCACGCCGGCGGCCAGCAGCGCGCTCAGGTCGGCGCAAGGCGAGCCCCTGGCCTCAGCTTCCTCAATGAGGCCGGCAAAATAGGCGTGGAGCGACTCTGCGGCGTCGACCTCCGCCGCGAGCGCGCCGATGCTGCCCGCGCGCGCGCAGCGGCCCAGCCAGCCCTCCAGGGCCGCGGTCTCGGGCCGCATGCTGCGTGAGGTGCAGGCCGGCGGCGCGGGCGAGGGCTGACGGGGGATGCCCGAGCCGCGGCGGCGCGCGGGGCGGAGCGGAGCGGAGCGGGCGCTGCTGCTGCTCACGCGCAGCTGCCGCTCGGCACCGCCGCAGGGCCGCGCGCTGGCGGGCAGGGCGGGCGCACCGCGGGGTCGTCGGGGCAGCAGCCGGCCGGGGTGTGGAGGCGCGGCGGCGGGCAGCTGGGCGGCCGGCGCGGTTCAGGCGGCCGGCGCGGCCCTGGCGCTCGCGCCCGCCGGCCTGGCTGGTGCGGCGGCGTGGCTAGGTCGGGCTGGCAGTGGATGGGGCTGGCGGGAGGCGGCGCCGGGGCGCGCAGCGGCCCGCCAGGCGGGCCCGGGCGGGCGGCGCGCGCCGCACAGCGCGCGCGGCGGCGACCACCGAGCGCGGGCGCGCGCCTGGCCACGCGAAGGAGCGGATCAGTGCTCTGTTACGTACGTACCGGGTGCTCGCCACGCGGGCCGTCCAGCAGCGCCGCCGACCCGAGCGGGCGCGCCGCCGCCGGGCGGCCCTCGGGCGCAGCCGACAGTGCCGAGGGACCGTGGAGAAGTGCGCGGCTCCGTACGAAGCAACAGCAGCGCGCCGCGATCGCTCGCCGCGCGTGCCCGCGCCGCGCGGCCAGCTGCGCGGCGGCCTCTGGCCCCAGAGGGACCAGGCGCGCGCCGGCAGCTCCGCTGGCGCGTTCTTGTTTTGCTTGTTGTGCATCTGTGCATCTTTGCGTGTGTCTGTGTGTGCGCGCGTCGTTGGTGTGCAGCAGCAGCGTCCAGCGACGACGACTCAACAGCAGCAGGCCACCGCGGTCGCTCATGACCGCGCGCCCCTCGCGCGCCTCGCCTCGCCCCCAGGCCATGCGGCCGGCAGGTCAGGTCGGCGCGCCTCGCCCCGTTTGTTGTTGGTCTTTGTTGTCCTTTCTCGCACTCAGCGCTGAACAGACGAACGCCCCATCGCCCCCTCGCATGCACACAGACACGGACGACATGGAACGCAGCGCCCACGCCCCACCCCCGCGCCCGCGCCCGCAGAGCTGTCCCCGCAGCCTCGCCGCCGCCACACACACACACACATATACATATCCGACACGGCGCGTCGGCCCGCCCGGGCGGCCGTGCTGACGACGCCGACGTGCGCGTCGGCGCGGCGCGGCCCCCCGACCGCTGCCCCGCGCGCGTGCTCCATCCATCCCGCGGCCCGAGGCGCGCCCGGCTCCGCCAGCCAAGAAGATCCCGACAAGAGCGCGACCGCACGCGCGGCGCGGCCCCCACAGGCGCGGCCGCAGGGGCGGGGCCGCGCCCGGCCGCCGTGAGACGCGTCCGGCGCCGCCGCGCGCGCACGCACGCGCGCGCGCGCCTCCCATGCGCTCACTCACTCGCTCGCACGGGGCGGGGCGGAGGGCACGCGCCCGCCGCCCCGCCCCGCGCCTCCGAATTCGCTCCCCCGCGCGCTCGCGTGCCGAGCCGCGTTCACCCCCTTTATAAAAAGAGTTGTGTGTGTGCTGTGCTGTCCGCCTAGTAGGTACATTCGGCGCGGGCCGGCGCGGCCGCGCGGCGCGCGAATCCGCGCGCCGGCGCGGCGCGCCGCGCCGCGGCGCTTGTTTGTTTGTTGGTGACCTGCCCAACCCAGTGCCGCCTCCCACGCCGCCGCCCGGGCATTGCATTCCGTTGGCGGCCGGCGCGCCGCGCGGCACGCGCCGCGCGGCGGCGCGCGGGGCGCGCGCGCGCGTTTTGGCGCGGCGCCCCGCCCCGGCGCGAGCCCTTGAATGCGGGCGACCCAAGTCCTGCGGCGGTGGCCGGAAACAAACAAACAGGCAACAGCAGCATTCGACGGTCGCGGCGATGAGTTCACGGCGGCGGTGGCGGCGTTAGGTTTGATTCGAGTCACAGGAGTTTGAATTCAAAGTTGAACTCAGTCCGAGACGGTCTCATACGTGACGGGGAAGAGCCCGACAGCGTTGGCGGGCGACAGGTACGTGAGCGTCGCGCTGAGCTGCTGCCCGGCGACCGCGTTCCACGTGCGGATGAGCGCCGTGCGCTTCGGCCCCGCCGGCAGCACGGGCAGCGCCCGGCCGGCGAACGCGCGCCAGTCGGCGACGGCGTCGCCGTTGTACACGAACAGGGTGCTGCCGGCAAAGTTGGGGAAGGTCGTCGGCGCGCGGCGCGCGCACGTCCCGTTCTCTGCGCATTGGCGCACGGCGGGCGCGGCGCGGGTGCGGCGCGCGAGTGAGGGTGTGTGTGTGTGTGTGGGGGGGGGGGGGGGGGGGCGGGGCAAGGGAGGGAGGGGGGAGGGGGCGGCTGCGCGCGGCGTGCGGGTGCGGCGCGGAGGGCGTGCGGCGCGCGCGGTGCGGCGCGGCGTGGCGCGCACTGGTGGACAGTCCCACGACCGCGACCGCCTTGCCGATCAGGGGGCCGATGTCAACCACGAGCCGCGTCTTCTGGCGCTCCACGCTGTCCTCGGGCGTCTCCCAGAAGTACCTTTGAGGGGGGGCGGCGCGGGGCGGTGTGGGCGGGGCGTGTGAGGTGTTGCGCCCGGGGCGGGTCGAGGAGGGGCGGCCAGGGAGGGTGGCGCAAGGGGGGCCCCGCAACCGCGGCGGGGGTGGCGCAAGGGGGGCCCCGCAACCGCCCGAGCCCCTGAGGCTCTGTGTCCCGACCCATCAGCCCCTTAAACCCCGCGCTTGAGCGCGCTCACTGGTAGTACAGCTTGAGCACCTCGCCCGCGACCGCGGCCACGCTCGGCCTGTTCAACCTCAACACCCTCAAACCCCTAAGCCCCTAAACCCCTTCAACCCTTGAACCCCGGCGGGGCGCTCACTGGTAGTACAGCTTGAGCACCTCGCCCGCGACCGCGGCCGCGTCGATGCAGTCGACGGCCGGGTCGGCGCAGGGCGTGATGTCGGACGCGGGGCCGCTGCGCTTGATGCTGTAATACTTGGCGTAGTCGGCCGACAGCATCAGCCGGATGTGGCCGCAGCCCTGCGCGCGCGGGGAGGGTGGAGAGGGAGGGGTGGAGAGAGGGGTGGAGAGAGGGGTGGAGAGGGGGAGAGGGGTGGAGAGAGAGGGGCGGAGAGAGGGGTGGAGAGAGGGGTGGAGAAGAGTCGCGGCGGCGGGCGGGAGGGGGCGGGGGGCGGCCGGCGGGGGCGCGGCGGCGGGGGCAGGCGGCGTGCGCCGCGCGTGCGCGCACCTGGAACTCGCTCTTCACGAGGAGCTCCAGCCACTTGCCCTTGTCGGCCGGGCTGGGCGGCGCGCTGCGCGGCAGGTGGCGGCGGCGGCGGCGGCGTGCGCATGAGCCTGCGCCGCGCCGTGCGGCGCCCCGGCCGACCACGCCCCGCACCGGCGCCGCGCGCCGCGCCGCGCCCCGCGCGCGGCGCCCCGGCCGGCCGGCCGCGCCGCGCGCGCCGGCGCCGCGCGCGCGCGGCGCCGCGCCCCGCGGCGCGCCGCCACGCACGCGAGCGGCGCGATCGCGGGCTTGGGCGTCACGCCCGCCTCGGCCAGCGCGTTGAAGAGCGAGCGCAGGCGGGTGTCGTCCGTGTGGAAGTAGATGGGGCGGGTCGGCGTCGCGATGGTCGTCATAACAGAGTCAAAGAACGCCTTGACGTTGGCCGTGGTCACGGGGAGCTTCCTGCGGGGTTTAGGGTGTGGTCGGAGGTTGGTCGGAGGGTGGTTGACGGGGCGGGGCGGGGCGGCGCGAGGGAGCGCGCGGCGTGAGGGCGCGGGGGCGGCGCGAGATGGCGGCCCTGGAGCCGCCGCGCCCCAGCGCCGCCGCCTGGGCCTCGGCCTCGCCCGAGCGTTCGAGGCATGCCACGCGGCGCCGCAACCCTGCGCCCCCAACCCTGACCCCTAAAACCTGCGTGCCAGCGGCGCTGAACCCCGAACCCCTGCGGCGCGCTCACTCAAGCTTGAGGTAGGCCATGGTGCCCGCGACTACCTCCGCCAGGTCGCCGCCGGGCGTGCCGAGCTCGGGCGACGTGCCGCGCGCGTCGACGCAGGAGAAGGAGTTGCGCACCGAGTTGCGCAGCCCGGGCGTGGGCTGCGCGGCGCGGCGGCGCGGGGACGTGGGCGGCGGGGTGGGCGGGGGCGGGGGCGGGGACGCGCGGCGGCGGCGCGGGGGCGCCGCGCGGCGCGCTCCCGGGCGCGCGGCGCACCTGCTCGCCGAAGTGGGTCTCCACCTGGGGCACCTGCGCGGCGGGCGCGGGGGCGCGGCGGCGCGGGTGCGTGTGCGGGGGCGCGGCGGCACTGCGCGGGTCAGCAGCAGCACCAGTCAGCAGCATGTGGGACACGCCCGACGGCCCGGCGTGCGGTGGGCGCCTCACTCACCGCGTAAAGCTTGTAAGTGCCATCTGCGTTGAACTCGGGCGTGGGCAGGTTGTTCTGGTTCCCCCCGACCGTGACCTTGCCCGTGAAGCTGCAGCCGTCGGCGTGGAGCAGCGCGCTGGCCGCCAGGAGCGCCAGCAGGGGCGCGGCGAGGTGGGCGCGGGCCATATGATCGCTCGGTGGTTCCGGGTGGCTGGTGATGCTCCGGCGCAGCGACGGCTGCGGGCGGCGAGTGGCGCGGGGGCACGAGCAGCGTCACTGATAGATAGGGTGGCCGCAGGAGCACGCGGGCGCAAAAAAAAAGGGTTGTGCCACGTTCGCATGCGCGTGGCGCTCGCATGCGGGTGCGGCGCGGTCGCCCAAGGCCTCCGGGCGGCTCCCGCGCCTGCGCCACGAGCAATTGGACCGCGGGCCGGCGCGCGCGCGGCCAGGCCGGCCGGCAGGCAGCACCAGACGCACCTGCTTTGACCGGGCTCGTGGGGGCTCCGACTGGCGCGCGCGAGGCCGGTGCAGGAGTGGAGTGCTCGCGGGGGGTCGCGGACCACGTGCGGAGCGCGTCAGCACCGGCAGAAGGCTCCGTCGGTGGCTGTAGGAGGCGGTGGTTGGGACAAGGCCGTAAAATAACAATGACCCGCGTCGTGCGAGCCCCGTTCGCGTGCGCGCGTCGCTCAACACTCACTGAGCAGGCGAGGAGTGACGTGCC
Organism: Scenedesmus sp. PABB004; assembly: GCA_014905635.1. Classification (NCBI taxonomy): domain Eukaryota; kingdom Viridiplantae; phylum Chlorophyta; class Chlorophyceae; order Sphaeropleales; family Scenedesmaceae; genus Scenedesmus; species Scenedesmus sp. PABB004. Next base: position 482,220 of record JABVCE010000017.1, read on the forward strand.
GGGGCGCACGGGCTGAGCGGCCGGGGTCGGCGCCGCCGCGGGTGACGCCGAAAAAATGTCCTGCCGCGCCGCCCAGCCAGCCGCAGCCGGTCGGAGCGTGTCTGCGGCTCGGACACGGTCCGACGTCGGACCGTGTCTGCCAGGCCAGGGATCGAACCAAGCGGCGGCGGCGGCGGACGGAGCGGCGGCGCCGGTCACGAGGCGGCGCGTTGACGGTCGCTGCAAGTGCAGCCTGCAACCCGCAAGCACGCAGTGCCAAAGCAACGGTAAGCTGCCCCCCCCCCCCCCCCCCACACACACACGCCTCAACCCGCGTCGCGCGCCGCCGCCACGCCCGCGGCGAGCGCGCGGCACACCGGTTTGTGCGCGCGCCACGCGGCCGCCTGGCAGGCGCGGCTGCAGAAAAATGCGGGCGCGGCCGACTTGACGCACCCCCCGCACACGCACGCCGGCCCGCGCACCGCCGCCGGCTCGCTGTGGGCGCCGGCCAGCGCTGTGCAGCCCGGTTGTTGCTGCACGCGCGCAGCGGCAGCGCGGCGCACACCGCGCCGCACAGCTCCGGCGCCTGCACGGCCAGCACGGGGCCGCGCTCCTGCAGAATGCTGACGCAGGCGGCTGCGTCGGCCTGGACGTCGTCGTCCAGCTGCGCGGCCAGCTCCTCCGCCGCCGTGCACAGCTGGTCCTGCTGCGCCAGCAGGCGCTCCAGGACCGTGCGCGAGGGGTCTGCCGGCAGCGCGCCCAGCGCGCGCAGGCGCGGGCCCAGCGGCGCCGCTGTGTTGCTCAGGGCCGCCAGCACGGCGGCGGCAGCTGCCAGCAGCACCAGCTCACCAGGCTCGCCGCTGACAACTGGCGCGCCCGCACCGACCGCCGGCTGCGCCGCCAGCGCCTTGCCGAGCAGCTGCGCCAGCACCGCCAGGCCGCGCGCCGCCAGCACCGCCCACAGCGCGGGCGGCTCGTACGCGAGCTGGCCGCCCGCGGCCGCCGCGGCTGCCGGCTGCGCATGCGCCACAGCGTCACCGATGGCGCAGCCAGCGCGCACCGCCGCCAGGCACCCGCGGCTGCTCAACCCTGTTGGGTGCGGCTGCCGCCGGCCCCACACCGACTGCCACGCACTTGAGGGCCGTGAGCAGGCAGGCAAACACCTCACGCTGCAGCCGCGGGCCCGCGCCGCCGCCGGTCGCCGTCAGTGGCGGCGCGGCTGCCAGGCTGGTGCCGAGCCGCCTGATTGCGTCGCACAGCGCGTGGGCTGTGCTCAGGGCGGCGCTGCCCGCCCAGGTCCTGGCCGATGCCTCCAGCAGCCGGCACAGGGTGGAGGGGTCCTGCCGCGCAAACGCCGCCACGACCGCGTCGGCTGCGGCGGCGACGGGAGCAGTGGCGGCGGCGGCGGCGGCAGCGGCGTGAGCAAGCGCAGACACGCTGAGCCAGCGCGGCAGCTGTCAAAGCGATATGTTGTCAATGTGCCGCACACCCGCAGGTCCGCCGCTCCACAACAGCAGGTAGCCGCAGCGCAGCAGGGCGTGCTTAGCAGTTGCTGCGTTGACCGGCTGCGCTTGGGCCCCGCCGTGCCCCGCCGCCGCCGGCCCGTTGCCCGTGCTGCTGCCAGCGTCTGCCCCCAGCAGCTCGGCGACGGCGGGCCGGGCGAGCGGCAGGAACGCGCGCACCACTGCCGCCACCGCCGCGTCGCCCTCTGTGTCACCACCCTGGCGGCCGGGTCGCACGGCGCGCAGGGCGACGCTGGCGCACGCCGTGCCTGCAGCCAGCAGGCGCGGCGCCGGCTGCAGCGCCACCAGCCCCAGCGCCGCCTCTGCCGCTGCGACCGCCAGCTCCGCGGCGCCCGCCGCCGGCAGGCCGCCGCCGGCGCCGCAGCTGGCCGGGGGTGACACATCAAACAGCGCCGTAACCGCGCTGATGCTGTACTCCACCAGCTCCTCATTGTCCAGACCTTGTGGCACTGCGATGGCGTCCAGCGCCAGCACGCGCAGCAGCGCGGCGTGCGCCGCCGGCACGGCGGGCGCGCCAGTGCCGGCGCCGCTGCTGCCGCCACCTGCGCTGGTCGGCCGACCGCGCTGCGCCTCGTGGACGTGCGCCGCGCGCAGGGCGAGGTCGGCCAGCAGCAGCTGCTGCACCGCGGGGTCTGCCAGCAGCGCACGCTCCGCCTCATCGCTCACGCAGCCATGCTGCCGGGCTGCCAACAGGCTCTGAGCCGTCCACCAGGCTGTCGCGTGAGCCGAAACCAGCGCAGTCTGCATGGAGCGGGCCGCGGACAGCGCGCGCTGCACCAGGCTTGCGCCTGCAGGGCTGCTGCCGGCAGCCGCCGCACGCCAGGCACCGGCGCAGCGCAGCACCGCGAGCGCCAGGCGCGCGACCGGCTGCGCCAGCGGCAGCAGCGGGCCCTCCAGCTGGCCCTCCGACGGCCAGGCGCTGTGGGTAGCACGGGCCGCCAGCAGTGGCGCTGCCGCAACCAGGCACGCAGGGAGCGGAGGAGCGCAGGTGCCCTCCTGCTGCGGGGCCTCCAGTGCCGCGGCGACGCCGGCGCACGCCACGACCAGCGGCGGAAGCATGCCTGCGGGCGGGCGGAGGCGGCGGCCCGGTCAGGGACGGGCGAGGCAGCGGCAGGCGCGGACCGCCGTCGGCCTGCCGCCGCTCACCCGCGCGCTCCAGCTCGGCCGCCAGCTCCGCCTCGGGCGCGCCAAAGACCTTGCGGATGCCAAAGCTCGCCTGCAGCATGTCGCACAGAGCATGAACCGTGCGGGCACAGCCCCCGCTGCCCGCCGCCGCCGCCCGCGTCGCCGGCGCCGCCAGCAGCGCCAGCGCGCACGCCACGGCCTGCGCGAGCCGCGCCTGCACGCCGGCGGCCAGCAGCGCGGCCAGGTCGGCGCAGGGCGAGCCCCTGGCCTTTGCGCTGTCAAGAATGTCGGCGAAATAGTCCATCAGTGACTCCGCGGCCGCGCCTTCCGCCGCGAGCGCGTCGACGCTGCTCGCGCGCGCGCAGCGGCCCAGCCAGCCCGCCAGGGCCGCCGTCTCGGGCCGCATGCTGCCTGGGCCACAGACTTGCGGCGCCGGCGAGGGTTGGCGAGGGCTGGCGGGGCCTGGGTGGGCCAGGGCGGCGCGGGGCTGGGAACGGGCGCTGCTGTCGGCGCTCGCGCGCGGCCGCCGCTCGGCACCGCCGCAGGGCCGCGCGCTGGCGGGCAGGGCGGGCGCGCCGCGGGGTCGTCGGGGCGGCAGCCGGCCGGGGTGTGGAGACGCGGCGGCGGCGGGGCGGCGGGCAGCTGGGCGGCCGGCGCGGTTCAGGCGGCCCGCGCGGTTCAGGCGGCCCGCGCGGCCCTCGCGCTCGCGCCGCCCGCCGCCCTGGCTGGTGCGGCGGCGTGGCTGGGTCGGGGTGGCACTGGAGGGGCTGGCTGGAGGCGGCGCCGGGGCGCGCAGCGGCCCCGCCAGGCGGGCCCGGGCGGGCGGGGCGCGCCGCACAGCGCGCGCAGCGGCGTCGGCAGAGCGGTGCCCGCCGCCAGCTGATGCGCGCGCAGTCCGCGCAAACTCACAGGCCTGCACGCCCAAACCGGTGACCCTCGGCCAGCGAGCAGGCGCACACACCGCAAACCGCCGCCCGGCCCCGCGACGCGGCATGGGCCCCTAGAGCGGCGGTCACTCCTGGGGGCCATCTCGCCTCACTCCGCCTCACTCCGCCTCACTCCGCCTCGCGCGCTGCCGCCGCCGCCGCCGCCACACCCGCGGCCAGCGCGCGGAACACCGGCTCGTGCGCGCGCCACGCAGCCTTTTGGCAGGCGCGGCTGCAAAAGCGCGCAGGCGTGGCCGACTTGCCGCAGCCCGCGCACGCGCACGCCGGGCCGCGCACCGCCGCCAGCTCGCTGTGCGCGCCTGCCAGCGCGACGCAGCGCGGGTTGTTGCAGCACGCGCGCAGCGGCAGCGCGGCGCACACGGCGGCGCACAGCTCCTCCGCCTGCGCGGCCAGCGCGGGGCCGCGCTCCTGCAGCGTGCTGACGCGGGCGGCTGCGCCGGCCTGGGCGTCGTCGCCCAGCTGCGCGGCCAGCTCCGCCGCCGCCGTGTGCAGCTGCTCCTGCTGCGCCAGCAGGCGCTCCAGCCCCGCGCGCGAGGGGTCCGCCGGCAGCGGCCCCAGCGCGCGCAGGCGCGGGGTCAGCAGCGCCGCCGCGTCGTGCAGGGCCGCTAGCACGGCGACGGCAGTTGCCAGCCGCGCAGGCTCGCCAGGCCCGCCACCACCAGCTGGTGCAACAGACGCCGGCCAAGCCGCCAGCGCCTTGCTGAACAGCTGCGCCAGCACCGTCAAGCTGCGCGCCGTCAGCACCGCCCACAGCGCGGGCGACTCGTACGCGAGCTGGCCGCCGGCGGCCGCCGCGGCTGCCGGCTGCGCGCGCACCACCGCGTCGCCGATGGCGCAGCCGGCGCGCACCACCGCCAGGCAGCCGCTCGCCAGGTCCCATAACTGCTCATCGCGGCCAGGGCCGGCTGCTGCCGGCCCCACACCGACCGCCGCGCACTTCAGCGTGGTGAGCAGGCAGGCAAACACCTCGCGCTGCAGCCGCAGGCCCGCGGCGCCGCCGGCCGCCGTCAGCGCCGGCGCGGCTGCCAGGCTGGGCCCGAGCCGCCCAATGGAGCCGCGCAGTGCGTGTGCTGTGTCCAGAGCGACCTGCGCCATCTCCCTGCCCGCCAAGCTCCTTTCGGACGCCTCCAGCAGCCGGCACAGGGTGTAGGGGTCCTGCCGCACGAACGCCTCCAGCGCCGCGTCGGCTGCGGCGGTGGCGGCGGCGGCGGTGAGGGCGTGCGCAAGCCCAGGCAGGCCGGGCCGGCGGGCTGCGTAGCTGCCCAAAGCCAGCTGCCGCCACACACCCTGCGCTCTGTTGCTCCCCTCACACAGCAGCAGACCGCAGCTCTGTAGGGCGCCGTGAGCAGTGGCTGCGTCGACCGGCGGCGCTTGCGCCCCGCCCTGCCCCGCCGCCGCCGGCCTGGTCCCTGTGCTGCTGCCGGCGTCCGCCCCCATCAGCGCGGCGGCGGTGGGCCGGGCGAGCGGCAGGAACGCGCACACCACCGCCGCCGCCGCGTCGTCACCGTGCGCCGCACCGCCCGGGGCTGCTTCCCTCAGGTGGTGCATGATGCTGCCGGCGCACGAAGCGCCAGCAGCCAGCGCGAGGGGCGTCGGCTGCAGCGCCACCAGCTCCAGCGCCGCCTCCGCGACCGCGGCCGCCAGCCCCGCACCGCCCGCTGTGGTCGGGCCAGCGCTGCCACTGCCGGCGATGCCAGCTCCGCAGCTGGTCGGCGGTGAGACCTCAAACAGCATGCCGACCGCATGGACGCTGTCCTCCAGCAGCATCTCTCTCTGCTCTACGCGGGGCACCGCAGCGGCGTCCAGCCCCAGCACGCGTAGCAGCGCGGCGTGCGCCGCCGGCACGGCGGGCGCGCCAGGGCCGGCGCCGCTGCCGCTGCCAACGGCCGGCCGCGCTGCGCCTTGTGCAGGTGCGCCGCGTGCAGGGCGAGGTTGGCCAGCAGCAGCTGCTGCACCGCGGGATCCGCCAGCAGCGCACGCTCCGCCCTTCCGCTCACGCGGCGATACCGCCGCGCCAGCAGCACGCTCTGAGCCGTCCCCTGTGCTGTGACGCGGGATAACGACAGCACGTCCTCCACCAAGTCCGACGGTATCAAGCCGCCACCGGCCTGTGCGCGCCAGGCCCCGGCGCGGCGCAGCGCCGCGAGCGCCAGCCGCACGTCGTGCTGCGCCAGCGCCAGCAGCGGGCCCTCCAGCTGGGCCTGTGCCGGCCACGCGATGTGCGCAGTGCGTGCCACCACCAGCAGCGCTGCTGCTGTGAGGCACTCCAGTTGAGACTGCGCGCCGCTGGCCTGCCGCTGGCGCTGCTGCGAGGCCTCCAGCGTCGCGGCGTGAGCGGTGCACGCCGCGGCCAGCGGCGGCAGCATGCCTGCGGGTGCGCAGCGGCGGCGGCCCGGTCAGGGACGGGCGCAGCAGCTGCAGGCGCGGACCGCCGCCCGCCGCTCACCCGCGCGCTCCAGCTCGGCCGCCAGCTCCGCGTCGGGCGCGCCAAAGGTCTTGCGGATGAAACAGCTGCTCTGCAGCAGGGGGCACAGGGCAAAGAGCGTGCCGACAAAGTCCGCGCTGCCCGCCGCCGCCGCCCGCGTCGCCGGCGCCGCCAGCAGCGACAGCGCGCACGCCACGGCCTGCGCGAGCCGCCGCTGCACGCTCGCGGCCAGCAGCGCGCCCAGGTCGGCGCAGGGCGAGCCCCTGGCCCCTGCCTGTTGAATCAGGCCGCCAAGATAGGTGCGCAGCGAATCCGCGGCGGCGCCCTCCGCCTCCGCCGCGAGCGCGCCGACGCTGCTCGCGCGTGCGCAGCGGCCCAGCAGGCCCGCCAGGGCCGCGGTCTCGGGCCGCATGCTGCACCGCGGTGCAGGACGGCGGCGCTGGTGAAGGCTGGCGAGGGCGGGCGGGGCCACGGCGGCGGCGGGGGCGCTGCTGTTTTCGCTCGCGCGGGGTCTGGCGGGCAGGGCGGGCGCGCCGCGGGGTCGTCGGGGCGGCAGCCCGGCCGGGGTGTGGAGGCGCGGCGGCGGGGCGGCGGGCAGCTGGGCGGCCGGCGCGGTTCAGGCGGCCGGCGCGGCCCTCGCGCTCGCGCCTCGCCGGCCTGGCTGGCTGGTGAGCCGGCGTGGCTGGTCGGCCTGGCACTGGAGGGGCTGGCTGGAGGCGGCGCCGGGGCGCGCAGCGGCCCGCCAGGCGGGCCCGCCAGGCGGGCGGCGCGTGCCGCACAGCGCGCGCAGCGGCGTCGGCAGAGGCGGCCGCCGGCTCACGCGCGCGCAGTCCGCGCAAACTCACAGGCCTGCACGCCCAAACCGGTTACCCTCGGCCAGCGAGCAGGCGCGCGCGCCGCAAACCGCCGCCCGGCCCCGCAACACGGCATCGGCACCGGCCCTAGAGGCCGTGCTGGGCGCTGTAGGCGGCCACCCACTGCGTGATGCGCGCCACGTTGCTCTCCATGTCCGCCGGCGTGTTGCTCGGCAGCGGCACGACGATCGCGGCGCTGCGCCGGCGGCGGAGCGGCGTCGGCGGCGGCGGCCGCGGCGGCTTCGGCAGCGGCGGCGGCGGCAGCGTCGGCGGCGCAGCCGCGGCAGGCCAACGCCGCCGCCGCCCTGCGAGCGCGCGGCGCGGCGCGGCAGGCAGGGCCGTGCTCACTCGTAGCTGTCGTGCGCCTCCTGCAGCAGCACCATCATGATCTCACACTCCACGTTCTCACTCACCTGGCGGCGGCGTGCGGCGCAGCACGGCGTGCGGCGCGGCACGGCGTGCGGCGGCGCGCGCTCTCCGGCAACAGCGCGCGTGCACGCGTGCGCGCACGCACACGCACGCAGACAGCGCGCGCGCGCCGAGCCAGGCCCGCGGGCGCCCCGGCCGCACCTTGGTGAGAGGATAGCCCCGTCCCTCGAGGCGCTCCCAGAGGACGGTGTTGTCGGTCTGCAGCACGACGACGAGGTCAAACCACCTGGCGGACGGGGCGTCATAACACCGCGGCGCGGATGGCGGGGACGGGGGCGCGGGGACGGACGTGAGGGGCAGGGGCGCGGGGCGCGGGCCGGGCGCGGCAGCGGCGGCGGGGCGCAGCGGCAGGCCCGGCGCGCGGCGCGGGCGCGCGGCGCCGCCCCGGCGGCGGGGCGCGCGGCGGCGGCGCCGCACCGCTCTGGGAAGAAGTCGCATGAGTGGTAGTCAACGATGCAGCCGCCGGCCGACAGGCTCTCCTCCAGCGCGTCGACGACCTGGCACCGCGGCGCGGCGCGGCGCGGCGCGGCGCGGGGGCGTCGGCACCGTTGAGCGGCTCCGGGGCGGGCGCGGCCGCCGCCGGCCGGGGCGCGGGCCCGTGCCTCGCGCGCGCGCGGCCGGCCGTGTGACGCAGCCGGGCTGCGTCAGGTTGGGTCGAGAGGCCTGTTGCATCGGGGCCTGAAGACCCCAACAACAGGTTGAGTCGAGGCCTCTAGACCCAACCGACACTCGACACACACACCGTCCGCCGGCGCACCTTGTCCTCGTCAATGATGAGCGCCTGGTGCTCCTCGTCCCAGCCGCTGTGTAGCTCCTGCGCCTTGACCCAGTCGCCGACGTTGATGCTGCGCAGCCCCGTCGCCTCGGCGACCGCCGCGCACGTGCTGGTCTTGCCTGTGGTGGTGAGGGGCGGCGGCCGCGTCGGCCGGCGGCGCGGGGCGGACGCGGGCGCGCGCCAGGCGGGCGGCGGCGCGGCGCGGCGCGGCGCGGCGGCGCCGCGCGCGGCGACGCCGCGCCTGTGCCCGGCGTGCCCGTCACGAGTATGTTGGGCGGCCGCGGCATGGCGCCTGCCCGGCGCGCCTGCCCGCGCGCGGCGGCTGCGGCGCGCGCCGGCAGCGGCGCGGCGGCGGCCGCCGCTGCCGCGCGGGCCGGCGGGGCGCCGGCTGCTGCCGCGGCGCCGCGGGCGCGTCGAGGGCGGCGGTGGCCGTCACACGCGCCGGGCGGCGGGCTGCCGCGCTCTCGACGCCGGCGGGCCGGGGGCTCGCGAGCGGCGGCGGCGGCTGCGCGGGCGAGGCCGGCAGGCGGGCGCGTGAGCGGTGATCGTGAGCCTGCGCGCGGGGTGTGTGTGCGGGGGCCGCACGCGCCGCGCCGGCTGCGCCGCCGCTACACCGCGACGGCGCGACGGCGCCGCCGGCAGCTATCACCTGCCGCGCGTGCGCCCGGGCGTCCATGCACCGCTCGCAGGGGGCGTAGGAGCTGGGACCAGCGCGCGCCGGAGGCGCCACGCGAGAGCGGGGCAGCGAGCAGCAGCAGGAGCGGAGGGCGGCCGGCTGGGGCGGCCACGGCTGGCCGGGAGGCGAGCCGGAGGCCCCTGATCGCGTGGGGGCGCTGCCCAGGTGCGGCCCGGCCCCCAGCGCGCTGCAGCAGCGAGGCCTGTTCCGCCCGCCGTGCGTTCTGCTGCCGCACGCGCCGGCGACGTCAGATCGGCGTTGCGGGGACGGTTCTGGGTGCTTCGGCGGCGCTCGCCGGTCGCGGGGGCCACGCGGGGCGGCGGCAGGGCAGCTCGCCGGGCCATCGGGCTTCCCGGCCCGCTTCGCGCGAATGGGGGGCGCGCCCGGTGGCGTGCGGCCTCGGTCCATGCAGTTCCGCTTGTCCCCTCCATCACGGCGCCCCCGCCCGCCCTCGCCCGCCCCGCAGGCGCGGGAGCGGGGCAACCGCAGCCGCAATGCTCAACCAGGGCCTCGACCCGCAGGGCCTGCGCTATGCCGCGGCCGGCACGCAGTACCAGCACGCCCAACAGAGCTTCCAGGCCCTGGGTGCGGCGCCGCCGCGGCGCGCGGCGCCCCGCACCGGCGACCGGCAGCGGCGGCGCTGCTGTTGGCGCGCGCGCGGGCAGCGCGGGCGCACGGCGCGCGGCCGGGGGCGCCGCTGACGCGCCGGCCGCCGCCGCCGCCGCCGCCACCGCAGGCGGCCTGCAGCAGGGTCTGCAGGGCCTCGGCGGCGCCGGCAGGTGCGCGCGCGCTGCGGCGGGGCGCCGTCCCCGTGGGCGCGCGCGCGCCCACGCGCCCACGCGCCCGCGCGCCGCCTCCGCCGCCGCCGCCGCGCCGTCCCCTACCGCAGGATGGGCCTTGCAGGCTTCCCAAACACCTCGACGGCGCCGCAGGCGGGCCAGTTCCACGGCGGCGGCCTCGGCGCGGCCGGCGCGGCGGGGCTGGCGGCGCAGCAGGGCGCGTTGCGATTCATGGGCCCCGGCGTGCCGCTCGGCGGCGGGCAGCTCGCGGGGCAGTTTCCCGGCGTCGGCCTGAGCGCGGCCGCGCAGCGGCAGGGCCTGGGGCAGGGCCTCGGGCAGGGCATCGGGCAGGCGCAGGGCCTCGGGCTCGGGCTCGGCGGCGCGGTGCGCGGCGGCGCGACGCCGCAGCAGGCGGCGGCGGCCAGCCTGCTGATGCAGCGGCAGCAGCAGCAGCAGCAGCAGCAGTTTGGGGCGGCGCAGCAGTTTGCGGGCGGGCTCGGCGGCCTCGCCGGCAACCCGCTGCAGCAGCTGAACGCCGCGCAGCAGCGGCTCGCGCTGCAGCAGCAGCAGCAGCAGCAGCAGGCCGCCGCGGCGGCGGCGGCGGCGCCGCAGCAGCAGCAGAACGACCTGCTCGCCCTGCTCGCGAGCAGCAAGGGCGGCGCCGGCGGGCACGGCTTTGGCCAGGCCATGGGCGGCCTTGGCGGCCTCGGCGGCGGGGGCCCCGGCGGCATGGCGGGGCCGCACGGGCTCTTCGGCGGCCGCCCCGGCGGCTTTGCCGGCGCCGCGGCGGCGGGCCTCGGCGGCGGCGGCGGCGGCGGCTTTGGCCAGCCGCTGGGCGGCGTCGACGGGCTCGGCGGGCTCGGCGGCGCCGGCCAGCAGCAGCAGGGCGGCGGCGGCGGCGGCCCAGGGTTCAGCCAGGACGAGTTCCCGGCCCTCGGCGCGGCGGCGCAGGCCGCCGCGGCGGCGCGCGGCGCGGCGGCGGCGCAGCAGGCGGCCGCCGCGGCCGCCGCGCAGGCGCAGGCCGCGGCCGGCGGCGGGCCGCGCTCGGGCGGAGACTACTCGGCTGCCGCGATGGCGCTGCGCAAGGCCGCGGGCGTCGGGCAGCAGGTGAGGGCGCGCGCGTGCGGGGCAGAAGGGGGGAGCAGGCCGTCACGCCTCGCCAGCACTCGCGCCGCGCCGCCCGCGCGCCAACGCCCGCCGCGACCGCCGCGGCGGTGCTGCGCAGGAGTTTTCGATCCAGAACGACAGCGACTTCCCAGCCCTCGGCGGCGGCCCGCCGCAGGGCGGCGGCGGCGGCGACGACAAGGGCGGCGCGGTGCGCCGCCGCACGCGCGCCCGCGCGGCGCCCCCGCCCCCGCCCCCGCCCCCCCCCCCCCCCCCCCCCCCCGGCGCGCGGCGCGCACGGCCGCCGCGACACGCGCCGGGGGTCCCTGACGCCGCGCTGCCCGCGCCGCGCCCGTTCAGGACAAGGACCGGCCCGGCGGCGGCGCCGACGGCGGCGGCGGCGCGGGCGGCGGCCTGCTCCCCGGCGGCGGCGGCATGGCGGGCGGCGCGGCCGCGGGCGCCGACAGGTGCGCGCCGCACCACCGCCGCGCCGCGCCGCGCCGCGCCGCCACGCCCCTCCCCCTGTCTCGCGCCGCTGGCTTGCGCCCTGCTGCCGCTGCACCCCAGCTCCCGCTCAACCCTGCTCCGCCCGCCCCTAAAACCTAAACCCTAAACCCTGAAACCGCCCCAGGTACGGCCTGCTGGGGCTGCTGCACGTCATCCGCATGACAGAGCCCGACCTCACGATGCTCGCGCTCGGCACCGACCTCACCGGCCTCGGACTCAACCTCAACGCGCCCGACTCGCTCTACAAGGCGCGCCTTGTGCGGCACTGCGCGCCGGCTGCTGTTTTGACCGTTGGTTTGACTGTTGCTTGAGCGCTTTCAAGCGTCGCCCGTGATTTGTGCACGGCTGCGCGGACGCCGCGCCCGCGCCGCCCGGGGGCGGGCCTCGCACGCGCGCGCGCCGCCGCCGCGCCCGCCCGTACCCCGCCAGGTGCTCGTGTCGCCGCTCGCCGACGCGCCGGTGCGGCCCGACCTCGACTTTGAGGTCCCCGCGTGCTACAAGCACAGCCCGCCGCGCCTGCAGCCGGGGTACCTCGCCAAGTTCAAGGAGGAGACGCTCTTCTACATCTTCTACTCCATGCCCCAGGTGCGTTAATGACGTGTTAATGACACGTTATTTGACTGTCACTCCTGACTGCTTTGACTTTTGATCTGTGTGGAGTGATCCAGGCCGACGGGACCGCGACCCGCCCCCGCCCGCGCGCCCGCGCTCGCGCTCGCAGGACGAGGCGCAGCTGATCGCGGCCGACGAGCTCTGCGCGCGCGGGTGGTGGTGGCACAAGCGCTTCCGCTGCTGGTTCATCCACGCGCCCAACAGCCCCGTCGTCAAGAGCGCCGCCGCGCGCAGCGAGCGCGGGACGTACCTGTTCTTCGACACCTCCATCTGGGACGTCGTGCAGGTGGGCGGCCGCTACTCTAGTTTAGGGTTTAGGGTTTAAACCTAAACCCGCCTCCCGCCCGCGGGCCGCGCGAGCGGCGGCCGTTCAGGGTTTGTCACCAGGGTCCCTGCAAGGGCTTTGTGGGCGGTGCCGCTGCCGATCGCCCGGCCTCCTCGCGAGCGCGCGCGCGCGCTCACGGCGCCCGCACCGCCGCTGCCGCCGCGCGACCTGCGGCGGCGCGCCGCGCAGAAGAGCGACGTGGAGGTGTTTTTCGAGGACGTGGAGCGCCCGCCCGGCCTGCCGCGCGCGAGCCCCGCGGGCGGCGGCGCCGGGGGCGGCGCCGCGGGCGGCGCGGGCGGCGGCGGCGGCGCGCCGGGCGCGCCCGGCGGCGGCGTCGCCGGCGCCGCGGCCGGCGGCGGCGCGCCGGGCGGCGCGCCGGGCGGCGGCGCGCTGCGGCAGTGACACGACGCGGCGGCACGGGCGGAGGGAGGGGGATCGGGCGGGGCGGGGCTATGGCGTGCGTTGCGCTCCTCTCCTGATCCCTGCCGAGGGCAGGCCTGGCGCACGCAGCAGCTGAGCCTTGGGGGCGGGCGGGCGGGCGGGCGGCGCGCGTTGACTACGTTCGGGAGCGGCGGCGGGCAGGGGGCAGAGGGCGGGGGGCGGGCGGGGGGGGGGCGGCGGACGGGGGCGCGCGGGCAACAACTGAGCCTCCCGCCGCCGTGCCCGCGGTTTGGCGGCCGCGCCCCGCGTCAGCCGCCGGCAGCCCCGTGTCCCCTCCCCCTGGCCACCGTCGCTCCCGCCCACCCGCAGTCAAGAGCAGCCGCCGGGCGCGAGCGGCGAGCAGCTGCTGCTCCGCCCCGCGCCGCCGCGCGCCGCCGCGGCCCCTCCAGCCCTCGCCAGCGCCTCCGGCCTGCGGCCCAGGCAACATGCGGCCCGAGACGGCAGCGCTGGCGGGCTGGCTGGGCCGCTGCGCGCGCGCGAGCAGCGTCGGCGCGCTCGCGGCGGAGAGCGCGGCCGCGGAGTCACTGATGGACTTTTTCGCCGGCCTGGTTGAAGACGCGAGGGCCAGGGGCTCGCCCTGCGCCGACCTGCGCGCGCTGCTGGCCGCGGGCGTGCAGGCGCGGCTGGCGCAGGCCGTGGCCCGCGCGCTGGGGCTGCTGTCGGCGCCGGCGACGCGGGCGGCGGCGGCGGGCAGCGGGGGCTGTGCCCGCACGATTCAAACTCTGTGCGACATGCTGGATGGAAGCTTTCGCACCCGCAAGGGCCTGGGCGCGCCCGACGCGGAGCTGGCGGCCGAGCTGGAGCGCGCGGGTGAGCGGCGGCGGCAGGCGGGCGGCGGTCCGCGCCTGCAGCTGCTGCGCCCGTCCCTGACCGGGCCGCCGCCGCTGCGCACCCGCAGGCATGCTGCCGCCGCTGGCAGCGGCGTGCACCGCTCACGCCGCGACGCTGGAGGCCTCGCAGCAGCGCCAGCGGCAGGCCAGCGGCGCGCAGTCTTGACCTGGAGTGCCTCACAGCAGCAGCACTGCTGGTGGCGGCACGCACAGCGCACATCACGTGGCCGGCACAGGCCCAGCTGGAGGGCCCGCTGCTGGCGCTGGCGCAGCACGACGTGCGGCTGGCGCTCGCGGCGCTGCGCCGCGCCGGGGCCTGGCGCGCACAGGCCGGTGGCGGCTTGATACCGTCGGACTTGGTGGAGGACGTGCTGTCGTTATCCCGCGTCACAGCACAGGGGACGGCTCAGAGCGTGCTGCTGGCGCGGCGGTATCGCCGCGTGAGCGGAAGGGCGGAGCGGGCGCTGCTGGCGGACCCCGCGGTGCAGCAGCTGCTGGCCAACCTCGCCCTGCACGCGGCGCACCTGCGCAAGGCGCAGCGCAGCCGGCCGGCTGGCGTTGGCAGCGGCAGCGGCGCCGGCCCTGGCGCGTCCGCCGTGCCGGCGGCGCACGTCGCGCTGCTGCGCGCGCTGGCGCTGGACGCCGCCGCGGTGCCTCAGGGTGGGGACGATGAGCAGCTGGTGGAGGTGAGCATCCACGCGGTTACGACGCTGTTTCAGGTGTCGCCACCGACCAGCTGCGGAGCCGGCATCGCCGGCGGCAGCGGCTCCGGCGGCGGCAGCAGCGTGCCGCAGGCGGGCGGCGCGGAGCTGGCGGCCGCGGCGGCCGAGGTGGCGCTGGAGCTGGTGGCACTGCAGCCGACGCCCCGAGCGCTGGCTGCCGGCGCGGTGTGCACCAGCGACGTCCTGCTCTGCCTCCGGCTTGCCCCGTTTGCTGGGGCGCGGGACCAGGCGGCTGCGGCAGCGGCGGTCGTGCGCGCATTCCTGCCGCTCGCCCGGCCCACCGCCGCCGTGCTGCTGGGGGCAGACGCTGGCAGCAGCACGGGCCGCGGCCAGGCGGCGGCGGGGCGGGGTGGGGTGCACGTGCACCCGGTCGACGCAGCCACTGCTCAGCTCACCCTGCAGCGCAGTGGCGTGCTCCTGTTGAGCAACGGACCGGCGGGTGCGAGGCATGCTGGCGGCGGCTGGCCTTGGCAGCTGGCGCTGCACGCTGGCCCAGCCTGCGCTTGCTCACGCTGCCCCCGCCGCTGCAAACGCTCCTGCCACCGCCGCGCAGCCGACACGGCGCTGGCGGCGTTCGCACGGCAGGACCCCTCCACCCTGTGCCGGCTGCTGGAGGCGTCCGCCAGGAGCTTGGCGGGCAGGGAGATGGCGCAGGTCGCTCTGGACACAGCACACGCACTGCGCGGCTCCATTGGGCGGCTCGGGCCCAGCCTAGCAGCTGCACCGGCGCTGACGGCGACCGGCGGCGGCGCGGGCCTGCTGCTGCAGCGCGAGGTGTTTGCCTGCCTGCTCACGGCCCTCAAGTGCGTGGCGGTCGGCGTGGGGCCGGCGGCAGCCGCCGCCCCTGACCGCGATGACCAGCTGCGGGGCCTGGCGAGCGGGTGCCTGGCAGCGGTGCGTGCCGGCTGCGCCGTCGGCGACGCGTGGCGCGCGCGCAGCCGGAAGCTGTGGCAGCTGCTGGCGGCCAGCTCGCGTACGAGCCGCCCGCGCTGTGGGCGGTGCTGGCGGCGCGCAGCTTGACGGTGCTGGGGCAGGTGCTCAGCGTGGCGCTGGCGGCGCCACAGCTGGCAGCCGGCGCGAACATCGCCGCCAGTGCCGGCACGCCAGGCGAGCTGACGCCGATGGTGACTGTGGTCTCCGTGCTGGCAGCCCTGGGCAACGCGGCGGCGCTGCTGGGCGAGCGCCTGCGAGCGCTGGGGCCGCTGCCGGCAGACCCCTCGCGCACGAGTCTGGAGCGTCTGCTGGCGCAGCAGGAGCTGCTGTGCACGGCGGCGGAGGAGCTGACTGCGCAGCTGGGCGACGACGCCCAGGCCGACGCAACCGCCTGCGTCAGCACGCTGCAGGAGCGCGGCCCCGCGCTGGCCGCGCAGGCGGAGGAGCTGTGCGCCGCGGTGTGCGCCGCGCTGCCGTTGCGCGCGTGCTGCAACAACCCGCGCTGCGTCGCGCTGGCAGGCGCGCACAGCGAGCTGGCGGCGGTGCGCGGCCCGGCGTGCGCGTGCGCGGGCTGCGTCAAGTCGGCCGCGCCCGCGTTCTTCTGCAGCCGCGCCTGCCAGGCGGCCGCGTGGCGCGCGCACAAGCCGGTGTGCCGCGCGCTGGCCGCGGGCGTGGCGGCGGCGGCGGCGGCGGCGGCGCGCGAGGCGGAGTGGAGTGAGGCGGGAGGGGAGGGGCGGGGCAGCGAGGAGGGGTGAGCTCAGTGAGGTGCCTTGGCAGGGCGGGGCGGCCGCAGCTCCCGTGCGCGTCAATGGCTGCCTGTGGCGGCGACGACGGCTGTGTGCTTGTTTGAGTTGCAGAGTTGTGAGCGCCGCGCGCACGGGCCAGGCGCCCCCGCCGCCCGCGCTCGGCGGTCGCTGCCGCGCGCGCTGTGCGGCACGCGCCGACCGCCCGGGCCCGCCTGTTGGGCCGCTGCGCGCCCCGGCGCCGCCTCCAGCCAGCCGCTCCAGTGCCAGCCCGGACCAGCCACGCCGCCGCACCAGCCAGGCCGGCAGGCCGCGAGCGCAAGGGCCGCGCCGGCCGCCTGAACCGCGCCGGCCGCCCAGCTGCCCGCCGCGCCGCCGCCGCCACGCCTTCACACCCCGGCCGGCTGCCGCCCCGACGACCCCGCGGCGCGCCCGCCCTGCCCGCCAGCGCGCGGCCCTGCGGCGAAGCCGAGCGGCGGTCGCGCGCGAGCGACGACAGCAGCGCCCGCGCCGCGCCGCCGCGGCCCCGCCAGCCCTCGCCAGCCCTCGCCAGCGCCGCCGGCCTGCGGCCCAGGCAACATGCGGCCCGAGACCGCGGCGCTGGCGGGCTGGCTGGGCCGCTGCGCGCGCGCGAGCAGCGTCGACGCGCTCGCGGCGGAGGTCGACGCCGCAGAGTCGCTGCACGCCTATTTCGCCGGCCTGGTCCAGCCCGCCAGGGCCAGGGGCTCGCCCTGCGCCGACCTGGGCGCGCTGCTGGCCGCCGGCGTGCAGGCGCGGCTCGCGCAGGCCGTGGCGTGCGCGCTGGTGCTGCTGGCGGCGCCGGCGACGCGGGCGGCGGCGGCGGGCAGCGCGGACTTTGGCCGCACGGTTCAAACTCTGTGCAACATGCTGGATGGAAGCTTTCGCACCCGCAAGGGCCTGGGCGCGCCCGAGGCGGAGCTCGTGGCCGAGCTGGAGCGCGCGGGTGAGCGGCTGCGGGCGGACGGCGGTCCGCACCACCCGCTGCCTCGCGCGTCTCTGACAAGGCCGCCGCTGCGCACCCGCAGGCATGCTGCCGCCGCTGGCAGCGGCGTGTGCCGGCGTCGCCTCGGCGCTGGAGGCCTCGCAGCAGCGCCAGCGGCAGGGCAGCGGCGCGCACCTTCTGATAGAGTGCCTCACAGCAGCAGCGCTGCTCCTGGCGGCACGTGCTGTGAGCTACGCGTCGCCGCCGAAGGGCCAGCTGGAGGGCCCGCTGCTGCCGCTGGCGCAGCCGGTCGCCCGGCTGGCGCTCGCCGTGCTGCGCCGCGCCGGTGCCTGGCGTGCGGCGGCTGCCGGCAGCAGCCCTGCAGGCGCAAGCCTGGTGCAGAGCGCGCTGTCCGCGGCCCGCTCCATGCAGACTGCGCTGGTTTCGGCTCACGCGACAGCCTGGTGGACGGCTCAGAGCCTGTTGGCAGCCCGGCAGCATGGCTGCGTGAGCGATGAGGCGGAGCGTGCGCTGCTGTCTGACCCCGCGGTGCAGCAGCTGCTGCTGGCCGTCCTCGCCCTGCACGCGGCGCACCTGCACGAGGTGCAGAACGGCCGGCCGGCTGGCGTCGGCGGCGGCAGTGAAGGCGGTGGCGCGCGCGCCGTGCCGGCGGCGCACGCCGCGCTGCTGCGCGCGCTGGGGCTGGATGCCTCCGCGGTGCCCCAGTGCGAGAGTGGTGCGGATCAGGGCGAGATGCGTGTGGACCTGGTGGAGTCGAGCATCTACGCGGTTCAGCTGCTGTTCGACGTCTCGCCGCCGACCAGCTGCGGCGCCGGCGGCAGCAGCGTGCCGCAGGCGGGTGGCGCGGGGCTGGCGGCCGCGGCGGCGGAGACGGCGTTGGAGCTGGTGGCACTGCAGCCGACGCCCCGCCTGCTGGCCGCTGGTGCGACATGCGCCGGTGCTGTCCTGCTCTGCCTCCTGCCTGCCACTGGTGGGGCGCGGGGCGCCCACCAGGATGCTGCGGCGGCGGCAGTGGTGCGCGCGTTCCTGCCGCTCGCCCGGCCCGCCGCCGCCGCGCTGCTGGAGGCAGACGCTGGCAGCAGCAGGGGCAGCGGGCCTGCAGCGGCGGGGCAGGGCGAGGCGCGGGCGCGTGCGCAGCCGGTTGACGCCCAAAATGCTCGGATCGCCCTGGTGCGCTGTGGCGCGCTTTTGCTGGCGAGCAACGGACCCGAAGGTGCGCGGCGCGCTGGCGGCAGATCACTACGACAGCTGATGCAGCGCACTGCCCCAACCTGTCTGCGCTTGCTCACGCTGCTGCCGCCGCCGCCGCCTCCGCCACCGCCGCAGCCGACGCGGCGCTGGCGGCGTTTGCGCGGCAGGACCCCTCCACCCTGTGCCGGCTGCTGGAGGCGTCCGCCAGGAGCTGGGCGGGCAGAGAGGTGCCGCAAGTTGCCCTGATTACAGCCCACGCACTGTGCGGCGCCATCAGCCGGCTCCGCCGCAGCCTGGCAGCCGCGCCGGCGCTGACGGCGACCGGCGGCGGCCCAGGCCTGCTGCTGCAGCGCGAGGTGTCTGCCTGCCTGCTCACGGCACTCAAGTGCGTGGCGGTCGGTGTGGGGCCGGCGGCAGCCGCGCCCGACAGGGATGGGCGGCTGCGGGACCTGGCGGGGGGGGGGGGGTGCCTGGAGGTGGTGCTCACCGGCTGCGCCATCGGCGACGCTGTGGCGCGCGCGCAGCCGGCAGCTGTGGCGGCCGCCGTCGGCCAGCTCACGTACGAGCCGCCCGCGCTGTGGGCGGTGCTGGCGGCGCGCGGCCTGGCGGTGCTGGCGCAGGTGCTCAGCGCGGCGCTGGCGGCGCAGCCGGCGGTCGGTGCGGGCGCGCCAGCTGCTGGTGGCGGGCCTAGCGAGCTGGTGCCGCTGGCGACGGCGGCCATCATGCTGGAGGGCCTGAAGGGCACGGCGTCGCTGCTGGGCCCGCGCCTGTGCGCGCTGGGGCCGCTGCCGGCGGACGCCTCGCGCGCGGACCTGGAGCGCCTGCTGGCCCAGCAGGCGCAGCTCCATATGGTGTCGTCGCAGCTGCTCGTGCAGCTCGCCATCGGCAGGGTCGTGGACCCCGCGGCCTCGCTTGCCGCGGCCCAGGAGCGCGCCCCCGCGCTGGCCGCGCAGGCGGTGGAGCTGTGCGCCGCGGTGTGCGCCGCGCTGCCGCTGCGCGCGTGCTGCAACAACCCGCGCTGCGTCGCGCTGGCCGGCGCGCACAGCGAGCTGGCGGCGGTTGGCGGCCGGGCGTGCGTGTGCGGGGGCTGCGTCAAGTCGGCCGCGCCCGCGTTCTTCTGCAGCCGCGCCTGCCAGGCGGCCGCGTGGCGCGCGCACAAGCCGGTGTGCCGCGCGCTGGCCGCGGGCGTGGCGGCGGCGGCGGCGGCGGGTGCGGCGGCGGCGCGCGAGGCGGAGTGAGGCGGTGTGAGGCAGGGGGCGAGGAGTTGCGCGCTTCGCGTTCGCCGGCAGGGCCATGGGGGCCGCTGTGCGGCCCCACGCATGGCCTGCTGGCTGCGGCCTTGACGGCTGCGCGCCTGTGAGTTGCAGAGTTGTGCGTGCCGCGCGCACGGCCGCCGGGCACGCCCGCCGCCCGCGCCCCCCGCCGCCGCGCAGCACAGCGCAGCGTGCGCTGTGCTGGGCGGCAACGGCGGCGGCGCGAGCGCATCGCCGACGCGGCCCTCCCCTCGGTCCGCCAGCGAGCGGTGTGGGGATGTTGAGCAGCAATTCACCAGCACAGCCCCCCGCTGCGCGCCGGGCGCGCCTGACCAGCGCGCGCCGCCGCACCCTCAACCGCCGCGGTCTCCCTGCAGCCGATCGCGCGGCCCGCCTGCGGCCAGACCCGCCTGGCGAGGCGCCTCCCGTGGCGGCTTGGAGAAGCTCGAACGAAGACGCCACGCCCAGCAGCAGCGGCGCGCCGCCCGCGCGCCGTGCCGCCGCTGCCCCGCCCGGGCTCGCCCGTCCGCGCCGGCCCGCACCATGCCTTACAAGCTCCCGCGTCCCAAACAGTGCGTGGGCCCATGCGGGCGCCCCGCGCGCGCGTGCGAAGCCTCGCACGGCGCCAGCTGCGCCTCCCCGCTGCCGCGCGGCGAGCGGGCGATGCCATGCTGTCGCTCTGGCCGGCGCCTTCCTAGGAGCCGGGCCGCGCGGGCTGAGGGCCGGCCGCCTCGCCACCGCTGCTGGCGCCCCGCCGCCGCCGCTGCCCGCAGCGCCAAGGAGGTCGCGCGGCTCAGCCAGACCATCCGCGCCAAGCGCGCGCTGATCACCGACCTCCTGGTGCGCGGGCGCGCGGCGCGGGCGCGCGGCGCGGGCGCGCGGCGCGGCGCGCGGCGGTCGCCGCGGCTGGGGCGCCCAACCGCTGCTGCGCCGGCCCCGCGCAGACCGCCAACTCGCACCTCTCCTACAAGCACGCCCTGCTCGCGGCGACATGTGACTTCCTGGGCGCGTTTGGCGCGCTCAGCGCGCCGCCGGGCGTGCCATGCCGCTGCGGCGCGGGCAGCGGCGGCGGCGGCGCACCCGCGCCCGCGCTCGGCGCGCCGCGGCAGCAGCAGGCGGAGACGGAAGCGGAGCTGCTGCAGCAGCTGGGCGGGCTTGCGGCCGTCGCGGCGAGCGTCGAGGCCGCGGGCGCGTGCGGCGGCGCGTGCGGCGGCGGCGGCTGGAGCGGCGCTGGCGGCGGCGCCGGCAGCGCGGCGCCCGACCTCGACTGCCTGCTGCGGCTGGCAGATGGGGAGACGCTGGGGACGCCGGAGGGTGCGCTGCCGCGACCGGCGCCGCCGCGCCCGCGCCGCCGCGCCCGCGCCGCCGCGCCCGACGCTTCCGCGCCCGGCGCCGCCGACCCCCACGCCGCCGCACCGACGACGCCGCCGCCGCCGGCCGGCGCCGCAGACCCGCTGCGCACGCTGCGCATCGCGCTCGCGCGCCAGGCTGCGGCCCCCTTCCCCGGCGCCGAGAGCGTGACGCTGCCGGAGCTGCACGCCGACTACGCGGTGCGCCGCCCGTGGCGCTGCCGCCGCCGCTTCGCCGCCCTCCCGCGCCCGCCTCGGCCCTCTCGCGCGCGCGCCGCCGCCGCCGCCGCCGCCGACAGCAGCCCCGCGCCGCCGCCGCGCCTCCCTCCCTCCCCCCTTCCGCGCGCGCGCGCCGCCAGGCGACGGTGCGCGCGCTCGCGGCGCACGTGGCGTTCCTTGACAACCCGCTCGCGCGCGCGGCGGCGGGGCCAGAGTCAAACCCCTACGAGGCGGCCAAGGCGCTGCTCTCGCGCCACGGCGCGCTGCTGACCGGACTGCTCGCGGCGGGGCGGCCGCACATGGTCCTCGCGCTGACCATGAGCGACGTCGCGACCGGCGCGGCGCTGGCAGAGTACGATGCGGTGCGGCACGCGCAGCAAGGGGTCGCACGGGGCGCGGCGGCGCGCGCAGCAAGCGGTCGCACGGGGCGCGGCGGCACGCGCAGCAAGGGGTCGCACGGGGCGCGGCGGCGCGCGCAGCAAGGGGTCGCACGCGGTGCGGCGGCGCGCGCAGCAAGGGGTCGCACGCGGTGCGGCGGCGTGGGGAAGACCACTCGCGACGGCGGCGGGGCGTGTTGGTTTTGTTGTCGCTTTTCATTGTTGCGCCTCTCGCCTCGCCGCGGTGCGGGCGGCGGTTGTGACCCGTGCCGCTCACCTCCTGCCGCGTCCCGCCCCGCGCCGCCGCCGCCTGAACCGCCTGAACCGCAGGCGGTCTACGACTATGCGGTCGCGCGGCTGGGGCTGTCGGCGGGGCAGCGGCAGCGCATCGCCGCGTCGATCGCCGTGTTTGACGCGCTGCTCGCGGTGCGGCGCGGCGTGGCGCGGGGGCGGGCCGGGCGAGCGAAGCGCGGCGGGCGCAGGAGGGCGGCGCGCGCCCGCGCCCAGCGGCGCCCGGCAGCGCCCGACGCGCGCCCCGCCCGCCCGCCTGTGCTGCGCGGCGCAGGGCGTGATGGAGGAGCGGCAGGCGCTGCAGGCCGAGCTCGGGGCGACGGCCCGCCGGCCGGCCCGCCGGCCGGCGGCGGCGCCGCCAGCGGCGGCGGCAGCACCAACTCCGGCGCCGCGAGCGGCGGCAGCAGCAGCGGCGACGACTCGACGGCCGCCGCGGCGGCGGCCGGCGCGGCCGCGGCCGCGGCCGCCCGCCGCCGGCGCCGCGGCGCCGCCGGGCGCGGCGGGCGCGTGCTGGCGCGCGCTGCACGCGCGCCAGCACAGCGCGCGCGCGGCGGCGGCGGCGCGCGGCGCCGCGCTCGCGGGCGTCGGGCGCCTGCTGGCCAAGGAAGGCCTGCTCAAGGCCTGCGCCTGGGCGAGCGTGGAGGGCTGCCTCACGTGGACGCAGCTCGCCAAGCTCACGGTGGGGACGTACCCGTACCCTGCATCCATGGTTGCGCTGGGGCAGGCAGTCGTGCGGGCCGAGGCGGCGGCCGAGGCGGGCGAGGCGGGCGAGGCGGGCGGCGGCGCCGCCGGCGGCCCGCCGTCGCCGTCGCCGTCGCCGTCAGAGTGAGCAGCACAGCGCCGCTCCGCGCCGCGCGCGCGCGCATTGGGGGGATGGGCACACCGGGGCGGGAGGAAGGGCGCGGTGAGGGGTCGTGGCGCGCCAGTGTGCCGTCGGTGTGCGCTTTGTGTCGTAGGGAGGCGCCGCCGCCCGCATCGTCCATGGCTGCCGGTCCACAACAACCACCACCACTGTGCGGCCGCGGCCACGAATGAAAGCCGGGCGCGGAGCTGTCGGCGGCGCGGCGCGCCGCCGCGCCCCAGGGGGAAAATTGCACACAGAATGTGCGGCGCTGCGGCGCTGCGGTGTGGCTGTTCGGGAGCCGCGCCGACGCCGGCATGGGGGATCTGCGGGGGCGGCTATGCACGTTGAGCGCGCGTGCACGCGCCGCCTCGCACTCCGCGTCTGTTCTCCCAACCCTCTCTCTGTCGCACACGGGAATAGAAAACCACACATCTTGCTGCGCGCTGACCGCGCTGACCGCGCTGCGCGCTGACCGCGCCGCCGGCGCATGCCGCGCGTGGAATGCCTGGTCGCGTGCCTCGCTGCACTGCCCGCCTGGCCGCACTGCCCCCCTGGCCGCGGGCTCCCTTTCTCGCGCGGCGGTCGTGCCGGGCAATCCTGGCGTGCGCCGGAGCCGGCGTGTGCGTGTGTGATCGCTTGGTGGCGCATGCATGCAAATCAGAGGAGGAGCAGAGCCGTTGCGAGCAGTGGACAGTGCTCCGTCGTGAGCGTGTTGTTCGTTCGTCGGTCGTCGTCGTGAACCTGCTAACCCACCGCCCCGCTCGGCTCCGATCGCACGCCCACCCAGAGGCCAGGCCTCGCGGCCGCGCGCCCCACCACCGCAGCGCGCCCCCCGCCGCCCGCTCGCCAGCAGCAGCGTGCGCGCCTGCCGCCCGCCGCCGCCGCCCCTTCCCTGCGCGCGGCTGCGCCCCGTCACCCGACAGACATCGCCCTCGGCGAGCCACCCTCGCGCCCGACGGCGCCTGCACGCCGCGAGCGGGCAGGGCGCGAACCATCGCGCAGCAGACGCAGCTCGCCCGCCCCGTGGGCGCAATGGCCGACGCGGGCGGCGGCCCCGCGGCGGTGCCGGTGGAGCAGGTGCTGTCGACCATCCGGTCGGCCATGTCGCACGTCACGGAGCAGCGCGCGCCCGCGGAGGCGGCCATCCGCGCGTGGGAGCAGGACGCGGCGCCCGGCTTCCTGCACTCCCTCATGCTCATCGTGCAGCAGCAGGCCGCCATAGACGAGGCGAGCCACAGCGCGCCGGCGCGGCCCCGGCGGCGGCCAGATCGCAGCGCTCGCGCCCGCCGCTGCCGCCGCTGCCGCGCGCGCGCCGCAACCGCCGCGGGCGCCGCCGCCGCAGCCCACGCGCCTGCTGGCGGTGGTCATCGCCAAGAACGCGGTCGGCAGCAGCTGGCGCAAGACGCTCGGCACGCGGTGCGCCGCCCGCGGCGGCGCCGCCGCGGGGGCCGCAGGCGGGGCCGCGCCGCCGCGCCGCCGCGCGCGCCGCTGACGCCCGCCGCGGCCGCCGCTGCCGCCGCAGCGAGTGGAGCCGGGTGCCGCAGGAGGAGAAGGCTGCCGTGCGCAACGCCACGCTGCAGCTGCTGCTGTCGGACCCGAGCGACAGGCGCGGCGCGGCGCGGCGCAGCCCCGCGCCCCTCCGCCCTCCCTGCGCCGCGCGCGGGCCGCCGGGTGCCGCCGCCGCGCGCCGCGCGCGACCGCGCCACGCCGCGCCGCCGGCCCGCAGGGTCGCGCTGCAGCTGGGGCTGCTGGCCACTAACATCTGTGCATTCGACTTTCCTTCCCGGTGCGGCGGTGTGCTGGCTGTCGCCGCTGGCCGCAGCCGCCGGCCGCAGCCGCCGGCCGCAGCCGCCGGCCACAGCCGCCGGCCGCAGCCGCCGGCCGCAGCCGCCGGCCGCAGCCGCCGCCGCTGCGAGCGCCGGCCCCGTGCGCGCGCCGGCGCCCCCCCCCCCCCCCCAACGCCCGCCCGCCCGCGCGCCGCCGCGGCCGGCCCGGCCGCCGCGCCGCGCAGGTGGCCCGACGCGCTCGCGCACCTCCTCGCCGCGGCCGACTGGGGCAGCCCCGTGCAGCCGCCGGCGAAGCTGCGCGCGCTGCGGAGCCTGAAGCACATATTCAAGGGCCTGCTCACCAAGCGCTTCGTCGCAGAGCCGCCGCCCGTGCCGCCCGGCGGCGTCGCGCCGAGTGAGCGCCGCCCCGCGCCGCCGCGCGCCGCGCCCCGCCCCGCGCCGCGAGCACGCGCCCCGCAACCCCGCCGCGTCCCGCTCAAAGCCCCGCCAAACCCTAAACCCTAAACCCTTGCACCTGGTCCCTCCTAAACCCCACAGGCATGCTGGACATGCGCGCGATCCTCAACGCTGAGCGGGCGCAGTACCGGGCGCTGCTGCAGGCCTGCGCGGCGCCGCTGCAGGCGCGGCGCGGCACGCGGGCGCGCGGGGCGGGGGCAGGGGCGGAACGGGCAGGGGGAGGAGGCGGAGAGGGCGCGGCGCCGGGCGCGGCGCGGCGCGCGCGGCGCGTGCGAGCACGCGCGCCCTGGCCGAGCGCGCGCCGCCACGGCCGCGCGCGGCGGCGCCCCCGCAGGCGCTCGTCGCGGCGCACCTCCCGGCGTTCCTCACCCCGGGCGCCGCCGCGCCCGGCGGCGCCGACGGCGCCGGCGCCGGCTGGCAGGTGCGCGCAAGCCACCCGCGGCGCCTCGCCGCCCAGCGCGCCCGAGTCGACAGCAATGCCAAAGCTAACAATCCTACGCCAAGCTCACATTCACACCTAAACCCTCAACCCTCAACCCTAAACCCTGCGCCCACACCCAGGTGCACGGCCTGTTTGCCAAGGCCGCCATCAACGGCGTGACGGAGCTGCTGCCGCTCATCGCTGACCCCGCGGGCCTGCCCGACGGCTCGCGGGCGCTGCTGGAGCTGCTGCACGGCGCGGCGACGCAGCTCATGGCCGGCGTGCCCGCGGGTGAGCGCGCGACACGGCCGCTTTGGTTCCTACTTTTGCAGCGGCGGCGCGCCGCCGAGCCGTGCCGAGCCGCCCCGCGCCGCGCCCGCGCCGCCCGCGCCCGCGCGACCTGCGCCGCACCCGCCGCCGCAGGCGCGCCGCTGCCGCCGGCCGAGCTGGCGGCGTGGCGCGAGCTCGCGGGGCGCCTGCACGAGCGCGTGTGCAAGTGCATCATCTCCCACCTCGACAGCCACCCGCTGCCGTTTGCGGGTGAGACCAGCACCCCGCGGCGCGGCCAGCGCGCGCCGGAGGGGAGGGGGCCGGGGGGGGGGGGGCCGTCCCGGGCGCCGCCGCTGCCGCTGCGGCCGCCGCTGCCGTCCGCCGCGCCGCGCCCAGCAGCGCCGCGCGCGCCGGTCAGGGTCAAAACCCACAGATGACAAACTAACACAAAAATAACATCTGACACCCTCCCCGCCCAGAGTACGTGCCCTACTTCCTCTCGCTCTTCGTCGAGGCCGCGCTGCTCGCGCTCGACGCGGCCACGCTGCGCGGCATGCGGCCCAAGCGCCGCGTGCTGCTCGTGCGCTTCCTCGCAAAGGCCCTGCTCTGCCCCTACTACCGGTGCGGCCGCGTGTTGTTGTTTATTATTGTTATTTGTTGTTATTTGTCATTTTATGTTGTTTTGCTTCGTGCCCGGCAGCAGCAGCGCCGCCGGCACGCAGGGAGCCGCGCCGCTAACGCGCCCCCCGCCCCGACGCTCCCGCCGCCGCCCCGACGCTCCCGCCGCGCCCGCGCCCGCCGCGCCCGCCGCGCCGCCGCGCCGCCGCGCAGGCCGGAGTACGTCGACGCGGCGCAGGCCGACGGCGCGGCGCTCGCGGCGCTGGGCGCCGCCGGCGGCGGCGGCGAGCTGCTCGCGCGGCTGCAGGCGCAGCAGGCGGCCGCGGTCGCGCGCGACGAGGGCGGGCGCGCGCGCGGGCGCGTCGCGGCGGAGGCGCTGCAGCAGCTGCTCAGCAAGCAGCGGGTGCGTGCGCGCGCGCCCCGAGGGGGGCGGCGCCGCCGCGGCGCGAGCGCGCGCGTGGCCGCGGCGCTGCGCTCGCCCGGCCGCCGGACGGCGCGGCGCGCCGCACGTGACGCGCTCCCGCCGCCGCGCTCATGACGCGTTATGTAACACGGTTATATAACACCCCAGGTCGGCGGCGTGGTCGAGGCGCTGGTGGCCAAGTACGTGGCGCTGACGGCGGAGGAGCTGGAGGAGTGGGCGAGCGACCCGGAGGGCTACATACGGTGCGCGCGGCCGCGGCGGCGGCGGGGGCGGCGGGGGTCTCTCTCTCTCTCTCGTGCACGCGTGCGCCCGCCCGCCCACTGTCACACGCACGCGCACACCCCACACACCCACACCCCCACACACCCACGCCCGACACACCCGCCCGCCCCACCCGCCGCCGCGCAGGTCGATCGAGGTCGAGAGCGGCCCCGACGCCGACACGCCGCGCCCCGTGGGCGTGGGCCTGCTGCTCTGCATGCTCGAGCGCGGCGGCGACGAGGTCGCCGGCGCGCTCATCGACCTCACCGCCCGCCTGCAGGCGCGTGCGGGGGCGCAGCGGTTGAAGGGTTGAAGGGTTTGAGGGGCCCAGGGTTTTGGGGGGGGGGCTGCGTGGCTGCGGGGCGGGCCCGCGCGTGCGCCGGGGGCGCCACTGCCGCCGCCGCCCGGCCGCCGCGCGGCCGCCGCGCTGACCGCCGCTGCCGCGCCGCCGCGCCGCGCAGGCGGCGGGCGAGGGCAACAGCGAGGTGGTGCTGATGCGGGAGGCGTGCTACCGGTGAGGCCTCTGGGGCCCTGCGCGCGCGCGCGCGCAGCACGCACAGCACGCGCCAGGCACCGCGCCGTCGACGCCCCAGACCGAGAGCCGCAACGCCGCGCGCCCCGCGCCCCCCGCAGGTGCATCGGGGAGGGCTACAGCCACGTCGCGTCGATCGTGCCCTTTGGCCAGTGGTACGGCAGCGAGCTGGCCGGCCTCCTGCGCGGCCGCCTGCCCGCCTTCCTCGCGCCCGGCGGCGCCGGCGGGGAGGGGCGGCCAGACATCATCGCCGCGGTGCTGCAGGCGCGGCGCTGGCGGGGCGCGCTGGCGGCGCGCTGGCGGCGCGCGCTGGCGGCGCGCTCGCGGCGGGCGGGCGGGCGGGCGGGCGGCGCTCGCGGCGCGGCGCACCCGCCCACCCCGCGCCGCCCCGCGCGCCAACCCCGCCGCCAACCCCGCGCCGCGCCCGCGCCCCGCAGGCGCGCGCGCTGTGGCTCGTCGGCGCGTGCGGCGCGGAGCTGGGGCGGGAGCAGTGGACCGACGCGTGGGGCCTCGCGGCGGCGCACATCGGCGCGGCCGACCTCGTCGTCGCGCTGCAGGCGGTGCAGGCGGTGCTGCTGCTCGCGATCCAAATCCTGGACGACCAGAGCGTGCTCGACCAGGTGCGCGTGTTACATTGTTAATTGTTAGTTTTTGTTTGGCATGTTTGATGTGTCACTTTGTTGTCGGGTATTGAGAGAGGAGGGGGGGGGGGGGGGCTGGCAGCGGGCCGCGCCGCGCCGCGCCGCGCCGCGCGTGCTGGTGTGTGTCTCGTGGAGTGCGCGCCACACCTCACGCGAGGCGCGGCGCGG
Source organism: Scenedesmus sp. PABB004 (assembly GCA_014905635.1). Lineage (NCBI taxonomy): Eukaryota > Viridiplantae > Chlorophyta > Chlorophyceae > Sphaeropleales > Scenedesmaceae > Scenedesmus > Scenedesmus sp. PABB004. The sequence goes on from JABVCE010000017.1 coordinate 510,015, forward strand.
CGCGGCGCGCTGCCGCCGGCAGGGGGGCTGGTGGGGGGCCGCGCCGCGCGTGACGGCGTCGCGCAGACGTGCAGTGCGCGCCACACGCCTCACGCGCGGCGCGGCGCGGCGCGGCGCGGCGCGGCGCCGCTGCCGCCGGCAGGGGCGCTGGCAGGGGGGCCGCGCCGCGCCGCGCCGCGCCGCACGCGTAGGCAGTGGCCAGTCGTGCAGTGCTTGCCACACGCCTCACGCGCGGCGCGGCCGCTGCCGCCGCGGCCGCCCCGCGCCCGGCGCTCGGCCGCCACCCTGAGCCCGCCGCCGCGGCCGCCGCCGGTCGCCGCCTCCCTCGCCGGCGCCCGCAGGTCGCGCAGGCGAAGCTCGCGGCGAGCCGCCAGGCCGGCAGCGGCGCGCCGGCGCTGCCGGGGCTCACGCAGGGCGGCGCCGCGACGATCGACGCCGCGCTGTCGGCGGCGGAGGCCGCCGCGGACGAGGAGGTGCGCGCGGCCGCGCGCTGAGCGGGCGGGGCGTGGCCGCGCTGAGCAGGCGGGCGGGGACGCGGCGCCCGCGCCGCCGCCGCCGCCGCCGCCGACGCCGACCCCGCGCGCGCGGCGCGCCGCCGCAGGCCGAGGCGGACGCGCGGTCGCGGCTCGAGTGGCGGCTGTCCTGCCTGACCGGCACGCTCGAGTCGCTGCTGGGGCACCTCTTCGGCCTGCTGGGCCGCCTCACTGAGGTGCGGGGGGCCGCGCACACGCGTGGGCGGGGCGGGCGCTGCCTGCGTCGCCGCGCCACGCACGCGAGCTCCTCGCGGCGGGGGCGCCGGGGGCTCACTGCACTCGCCCGCCGCCGCCGCCGCGCCCGCCGCCGCCCCGCCGCCGCCGCTCCAGGTCGAGAGCAGCGTGCGGCTGCTGCAGCTGGTCAGCGTCATCGCCGAGGCCGCGGGCGAGCGCCTGGAGCCCCACCTCGGCGCGCTCGCGGCGGCGCTGCCCCAGGTGCGCGCCGCGCGGCGCACGGCGCGCCCAACCCCCCTCGCCCCGTGCTCCCCTCCGCGCGCCGCGCTCCCTCCCAACCTCCCCTCCCTCACGCCCACGCCCGCGCGCGCGACCGCCGCGCCACCCACGCCGCAGGTCTGGCAGGCGTCCACGAAGCAGGCGGGCAGCGCCGACAGCGGCGCGCTCGCGCGGCTGCACAGCGCGCTCATCGCCGTCATAACGCACCTGGTCGGCAAGCTCCGCGGCGCGGCGATGGCGAACGAGCAGGCGCGGGCGGCTGTGCGAGGGCTGCGGCGCGGGCCGGCGCGGCGGCGGTGGCGCGGTGGCGGCTGCGCGGCGCACGGCGGCGGCGCAGCGCGGCGCGTCGCCATCGCTCCAACCGCCCTAAACCCCAAAATCCAAACCCTGACCCTCCTCAACCCTCAACCCTAAACCCCCGCGCGCGCAGGTCCAGGCGGTGATGTACCCGCTGCTGACCTACGCGACCAACCCGGCCAACCCCGAGGCCGAGGTGCTGGTCGAGGAGGCGCTCAAGTGCTGGGGCGTCGCGCTCGCGGTCGCGCCGCAGGTGCGGGCGGGCCGCGCTGCGACGCTCTTGGTGTCATTTCTGGTTATGTATTGATGTTGGGTTTTTCTGCTAGCAGCAAACAGTCTCAGAGCTTTGCCGCAGCAGCGCGCCGGCCGCCGCGCGCGCCAGCCGCCGCCGCCCCGCGCGCGCCGACCGACCGCCGCCCCTCGCTGCCCCTCTCTGCCCCGCGTGCCGCCGCGTGCGCCGCAGGTCGCGCCGCAGCTGGTGGGGCTGCTGCCCAACATGGGCCGCCTGCTCGCGCGCGGCAAGGACTCGAGCGCGGCCTTCCAGATTCTCGAGGCCTACCTGCTCCTCCAGGTGGGCGCTCCAAGGGCGCTGTTTTGTTGTTATATTCATTGTTATTGTTGTTGTTTTCATTGTTATTGTCATCGTTGTTGCTGCCACGCGCGGCGCGGCCGGCGGCAGGGTCAGCGGCGCCGCGCGCGGCCCGCGCCCGACGGCGTCAGGGCCGGCGGCGGAGCCCCGTCCCACGCCCTCCGGCTCTCGCCAACACACACACGCGCGCTGACACGCCCGCCCGCGCGCCCACGCCCGCACCGCACCCGCGCGCGTGTGCAGGCGGGGCAGGCGCTGCAGCCGTATGGCGAGGTCATCGCCGGCGCGCTCGCGCACGCGATACGCACCGTCAGCGCCGCCGTGCTCGCGAGCTGCGCGCCGCCCGGCCCCGGCGGCGGCGGCGGCGCCGGCGGCCCCGGCGGCGCCGGCCCCGGCGGCGCGCCGCTCGGCGCCGGCCCGCTCGGCCCGGCAGGGCCGCCGCAGGGCGGCCGGCCGGTCGCGCTGCTGGCGAGCGAGGTCACGCAGGAGGGGCTCGCCGCCGCGGCGTTGGTCGACGTCATGCTGCAGGTGGGCGGGCGCGAGGGCGCGACGCGGGGGCGGGGTTTTGAAGGGTTTAGGGTTAATAGTGTGGGCGTGTGCACGACGGACGGGACCCGCCCACACGCCCACACTATAAACCCTAAACCCTGGGTGCGGGTGGCGCAGGCGCCGCGCCCGGCGCCGCCGCGCCTCCCACACACACGCCCGCCCGCCCACACGCCACGCCGCGCCGCGCCGCGCAGCTCTACCCCGCCGACGTGCCGCAGCTGCTGCTGCCCGCGTTCACCGCGATGGCGCGCCTCGTCGGCAGCGAGGCGCTGCCGCTGCCGCGCCAAGGCCTGCCGGTCAAGGTGCTCAATGTGCTGGAGGGCTTCCTGGAGGTCCTCGCGCGGTGAGCGCCCCGGGGTGGGGCGTAGCAGGGTTTAGGGTTTGGGGTTTAGGGTATTTGGCTTCCTGGAGGCCCTCGCGCGGCGAGCGCCCGGGGCTTGGCAGGGTTTGAGGGACGGTCTGTGTGATGCTCTTTGTTTTGTTCCTTTCGAAAAAAGGGAAAAACAGTTTGTGTTGCAATAGTTGAGTGCGGTTTCGGTGTCGGAGGCGTTCCGTGCCGGGCCTCTAGAGGCTGCTAGCCTCTTCGCGCCGAGCACGGAACGCCTCCAGCACCAAAACCACACAGCAGCTGCACCATACTGTTGGGCCTTGGGCTGGGCGTGATCGGGGTTACGGGGTCGAGCGCGGAGCGCTGTGAACATTTGTGTTGCGTTGCAGCTCTGTGTGACCTTGGTCTTGGTGTTATAACCTCCAAACCAAGACCACGCAGAGCTGCAACGTAGCGTCTGGGCATTGTGTGGTTGTGGTGGGGTTGGAGGGGGGGGGGGGGGGGGGGGGGGGGGGTGGCGCGCGGAGCGCAGCGCGCCGCCGCCGCCGCCCCGCTGACAAGCTCTCCGCACGCCCAGCGCGGTGCCGAGGTGCTCAGCCGGGCGGCGGCGGCGCGCGCTGCGCTCCGCCGCGGCGCGCGTCCTCCCCGCTCTGCCCCTCACGCCCCCTCACGCCACCTCACACCCCCCCTCTCCCCGGCCCCGCAGTCTCTTCCTCGGCGCGCCGCAGGCGCTGCCCGCGCTGCTCGCGCCCGCGCCCGCGGGCGCGCCCGACGGCGCGCCCGACGGCGCCGGCGGCGCCGGCGCCGCCGGCACGAGCCTCACGCGGTGCGCGCCCGACCGCGCGCGCGCCGCGCCGCGCCGCGCCGCGCCGCGCCGCGCCGCCGCGCGCTCGAGCGCGCTCCCCCACACCCCACAGCGCCCCTCCTCCCCGCAAAGCCCCTCCCTCGCGTGCCGTCCTCTTTCCGAGGGAGAGGAGTCGGCGCGGGAGGGCGGGGCTTTGTGGGGAGAGGGCGTTGCGGGGAGGGGCGTCGTCCCTCCGAGCCCTCTCAAACCCCCGCCGCCGTGCCCCGCTCAACCCCTCTAAACCCTGCCGCCACGCCGCCCCCAAACCCTAAACCCTCAACCCTAAACCCCGCAGCTTTGTCGACTGCTGGCTGCTCATCGCGTCAGCGACCTTCCTGGAGGAGCTGCTCGGCGTGGGGCACATGGCCATGCTGGGACGCTTCCGGCGGCGCATCGCCGGCGCGGCGCTCTCGCGGTGCGTGCGCGGGGCGGCGCGGGGCGGCGCGGGGCGGCGCGGGGCGGCGCGGGGCGGCGCGGGGGGGGGGGGGGGGTGTCGCGATGGGGCGGGGGGCGTGCGGCGCGGCGCGGGGAGGAGCGGCGCGCCGGGGCGGGGGGCACGAGGGGCGCGGGGTGCGGGGCTGGCCGCGCCGCCGCGTCCCGCGCTCCGCACGCGCCGACGGCGCCCTCGCCATGCCCGCCACCCCCACACGCCCGCCCCGCAGGCTGATCGTGGACGGCGTGCTGCCCGCGAGCGTGCTGCTCGAGCGCCCCGAGCGCCTCGCGCGCCTCGCCGGCGTAATGCTCAAGGTGCGCAGCGGCACCCCCTAAAACCTAAAGCCTCACGCTCCCTGCGTCACTTTTTGTGTTCAAAAACGTTGGAGCTCGTTCCGCCCGAGCGCCCGCGCCCCGCCGCCGCCGCTGCCCGCCGCCCACACCCCTCGCACTCACACCCACCCACACCCACCCACACGCACACCCACACCGACACCGCCACACGCCACACCACACCCGCCCGCCCACCCGCCAGGTGTGCGGCGAGGTCGACCGCTTTGCCGGCGACGTGGCGCACCTGGACGGCCTCGACTTTGCGCAGGAGCTGAACAGCGACTACGTCCTCGCCGCGCGCCTCGCGCTCAGCAAGTGCGCGCGCGCGCGTGTCCGCCTTTGCTTTTGGTTTGGTTGTTGTTGTTGTTGTTGTTGTTGTTGTTGTTGTTGTTGTTGTTGTTGTTGTTGTTGTTGTTGTTGTTGTTGTTGTTGTTGTTGTTCTTGTTCTTGTTCTTGTTGTTCTTGTTGTTGTTGTTGTTGTTGTTGTTGTTGTTGTTGTTGTTGCGTCGCGTCGTTGCTTTGTCTTTGTTGGTGCGGTCGTCGCGTGACGCTCGTGTCGCGACGACCGCACCAAGTAAGGCAAAGCAACGCTCGTGCCGCGTGCCTCGTCGCCTGAGCCCGCCGCCGCCGCGGGCTCGGGCGAGACCGCCCGCGCGGGCTCACGCGCCGCGGCCGCCCGGCACGCCGCCGCCGCCGCGTCCGCAGGGGCGACGCGGTGCGGCGGCTGGACGTGTTTTCGACCTTCCAGGCGTCCATGGCGGCGCTCGCCGCGGCCGCGGGCGGCGAGGCGGGGCTGCAGCAGCTGCTCGCCGCGGGCGCGGCCGCCGGCGGCGGCGGCGGCGGCCCCGGCGGCGGCGGCCCCGGCGGGCGCGAGCTCGGGCCGCTCGTGTCGGCGCTGCTCTCGGGCGAGCTGGCGGCGCGGCTGGCGGCCGAGCGCGCGGCGGCGGCGGAGCGGCGCGCCGCGGCGGCGGCCGCGCTCGGCGCGCTCGGCGTGCCCGGCGGCGGCGCCGACGGCGACGGCTGGGGCTCGGGCGGCGAGGAGGCGATGGTGTGAGCCGGGCGAGTGGCGAAGGGCGGCCCGGGGCGGGGCGAGCAAGGGCGGGGCGGGACGGCGGGCGCGGGCGCGGGCGCGCGAGCAGGGGCCGCGCGCCCGCACGAACGAGCGGGCGGCGGGGGCGGGGCGGCCTCCCACCCATCACCCAGCACGCACTGCGGGGCAAGCGTTGGCGGCGGGGATGCGCGCGCAGGCGTGTGACGCACACTGCTGCCGGCGGCGGGCGGCGCGCAGCGCGGCGCGTCAACGCTCATCACGGCCGCCCGCGCGAGCACGCCCCGCCCGCGGCCGCTCGCCCCAGAGCCCGGGACTGCGCCATCGGGCGGAGGGCGCCGGCGGGGCGGGCGCCGCCGCCGCCGCCGCCGCCGCCGCCGCCGCCGGCGGCGAGTGAGCCGGGAGCCGCTCCGCTGGCGCGCGTCCGCCGCCGCGCCGCGGCGCGCCCGGCGCGAGCGGGGGCAGCGGGCCGGCAGCCCTCGCCGCACGCGCGGCTGATCGGCGCGCCGGGGCGGTGGCGCGCGGCCTGGCGCGCGGCTCTGGCAGGGCACGAGGGGGGTGGAGCCCTCGCCGAATCCCTCCCCCGCGCCCCACGCGCGTCGCCTCGCGCCCGCCGGCCCACAGTCGCTCCCGCTCCGCACACGCCGCACCCACGGCACCAGGCGCGCTCGCGGGCGGCCTCCCCCAGCGCTTTCCGCAGCATGCCCCTGCCGGCCCCGCACGCACACGCGAGAGCGCTCTAGGGGCGGGCGGGTCGAGGCCATGGCGGCAACGGCCCTGGGCGCGGCAGGCCCGTCCTGCGCGCGGCCGGGGCCGAGCCTGCCATGGCGCGGCGCGCGTGCCTGCGGGCGCGGCGGGCTCGGAGGCCTGCGAGTCCCGCGGCTTGTGAGCACGGGCGCCGGCGGAGGCGCGCGGGGGCGCGCGGGCGCGCGCCCCTCGCACGGCCCCCGCGCCGTGTCCAGCCGGCAGCAGCAGCAGGGCCCCGAGCTCGGCTTCGCGGCGGACGTGCTCGCCGCTGGCCGGCAGGCGCGGCCGGAGGAGGAGGATCGCGACCTGCCGCTCCACAGGTGAGGGGGAGGATGATGCGCGCCCGACGCCCCTACCGTCGCCGCGCGGCCGCCGCGCGCCCCTGCGGGCGGCCGGGGGGCCGGAACAGCCCGTCATGCAGCCGGGGCCGGCCGGGCGGCCCGCCGCGATGCCGCAGCGCGTGCTGACGTCGGCCGGGAGGTTGCGTGCGGCCTCCTGCAAACGGCCCGCGCTGCCGGCAGCCCGCCGCGGCGCCGGGGCCCCGCCCGCGCCGTTCCACGGCCGGGCGACGGCCGGTGCTCCGGCGCCGGCGGGCGGCGGGCGCGGCGCGGCGGGCTGTTGCCGCCGCGCGGCAGCGGCAGCGGCGGCGCGCAGCAACAGCGGACGCGGCAGACGCGGCGCAGCGGCAGTCAACGCATGCGCGCGCGCGGGGGCGGCAGCGGGGCAGCCACACACAGCGCGGGGGGCCACGTGTGGCGCGGCCGCGGGGCGCATGCGCCGGCGCTCGCGGCTGCAGCGTCGCGCGCGCGCGCGCGCGCCCACCCGCTCCGCCGCCGCCGCTGCGTCTGCGCCGCCGCCGCCGCCGCGTCCGCAGGCTGCTGCAGGAGAGCCGACGGGAGCTCGCGATCCCCGACGCGGCGGACGAGGAGGACGAGGAGGAGACTGAGCGCATCGCTGTCGCAGCGGCGGCCGCGGCGCTCGGCCGCCCACTCACCTCGCCCCACGCGGGCGCGCGGCTCGCGCCGGCGCCGGGCGGCGCCGCGCTGGGCGGCGCCGCGCCCGGGGCGCCGCGCCCGGGGGCGCGCCCGCGATCGCGCCGGCGCCGGGCGGCGCCACGGCGCCCGCGCTCGCGGGCGGGCCCGCGGGCGAGGCCGAGGCGCCGGGGCGCACCGGCTGCCCCGTGTTTGTGATGCTCCCGCTGGACACCGTGTGGGTGGTGGAGCGCGAGGGCCGCAAGGTGCGGCTTTTTGGGGAGGGGAGACTGCGGGCGGGCGGCAGCGCTGGCAGCGGCAGCGTCGGCAGCGGCAGCATCGCCGGCAGCGGCAGCGGCAGCGCCCGCGCCAACAGCGGCAGTCGCGCCGCCAGCGGCAGCAGGCGATCACGGCTCGGGGCGTCGCACGGCGGCCGGCCTCGACCCCCAGACGGGACCAGCGGGCGGCTGCCGGCGTTGCAGCGGCAGGGGCTGCGGACGTCGGCCGGCGCGACAGCTGCCCGCCGGGGGCCATCAACCCCCAACGCTGCTGCCGCCGCTCAACTCCTGAACCCCCGCGCCCCCCGCCGCCGCACCCCCCGCCGCGTCCGCCGCAGGTGGCCATCCTGAAGCGCGAGCGCGCGCTGGAGATCGCGCTGCACACGCTGCGCAAGGCGGGCGTGGTGGGCGTGATGGTCGACGTGTGGTGGGGCATCTGCGAGCGCGCGGGCCCTCGGGCCTACGACTTTTCCGCCTATCGCCGCCTCTTCCACAAGTGAGCGAGGCCGGCGCGAGGCCGGGCGCCTTGCTAAGGGCTTTGCCTTGATCTGGCATTGACTCTGATCAAGATCGGCGGCGCGCGCGCGGCGCCACGCTCAGCGGCGCGAACGCGGGCGACGCCGCCGCGCGCACGGGGGCTCGCGCGGCGCCACCCGCTGCTCACGCCGCCGCGTCGCCCCGTCGCACCCCCGCTCCCCCCGCAGGTGCGCGGCGGCGGGGCTCAAGGTGCAGGCGGTCATGTCGTTCCACGCCGCGGGCGGCAACGTCGGCGACACGTGCAAGATCCCGCTGCCAAAGTGGGTGCTCGACGTCGGCGAGCGCAACCCAGACATCTTCTACACCGACAAGCAGATGCACAGGCGCGCGCAGCGGCGGGGTTTAGGCCGGGGCGGGGTTTTGGGTTCAGGGTTCAGGACGGGGGTGGCGGGGGGCCTGCGCGCCGCGGGCAGCGCGCGCCGCGCGAGGGAGAGAGGCGTCGATGCCCAGCCGCGCCGCCGGCTCGCGCGCGGCTCGCCGTCGCGCCGACCCTGTCTTGACCCCGCACCACCCCGCCCCGCGTCCCTTCCCCACCGCGCGCAGGAACAAGGAGTGCCTGAGCCTCGGCTGCGACGACGTGCCCCTCTTCTGGGGCCGCACGCCGCTCGCGATGTACCGCGACTTTGTCGACGCGTTTGCCGACGCCTTTGACTACCTCTTTGGCGCCGTTATAACGGAGATAACGGTCGGCCTCGGCCCCGCGGGCGAGCTGCGGTACCCGAGCTACCCCGAGGGCGACGGCCGGTGCGGCGGCGCGCGGCCCGGCGGCGGCGCGACGGCGGGGCGGGGCGGCGGCGGGGGGTGTGTCGGCGCAGGGTGTGGGGGGCGAGGGGCTGCGGTGTGTGCGGGAAAGGCGCGCTGGCGCTGACGCGGCCCGCCCCCGCCGCCGCCCTGTCCCCGCAGGTGGCGCTTCCCCGGCGTCGGCGAGTACCAGTGCTGCGACCGCTACATGCTCGCAGACCTGCGCGCCGCGGCGCGCGCGGCGGGGCGCCCAGAGGTGCGGCGCGCCGAGCGCCGCCGCCTCCCCGCCGCCTGCGCCTCCCATCCCTGCCCCCTGCTCCTCCCTCCCCGCCCCGCTGCCCCTCCCCTCCCCGCCGCCTGCTCCTCGCCTCCTCTCCTCGCGCCCTGCCCTGCCCTCCCACGCTCGCCGGCCGCCCGCGCGCCCGCTCACGCACGCGTCCGCACGCCGCACCGCCCGCCGCCGCGCGCAGTGGGGCCACGGCGGGCCGCACGACGCGGGGCACTACAACAGCCGCAGCTGGGAGACCGGGTTCTTTGTGAGCCAGGGCGGCAACTGGCAGAGCGAGTACGGGCACTTCTTTCTCTCCTGGTACAGGTGCGGGGCGGCTGTTCGGTGCATTAGGCAGCATGGCGACGCATCAGTCTTTTGATCAGAGCCTTTGATGGCGGCGCGCGCGCGCGCGCGCGCGGGGGCTGCGCGCGCGCGGCACGGGCCTCACCCGCCGCCCCGCGCCGCCGCCGCCGCCGCCGCGTCGCGCGCGCAGCGGGCTGCTGGTGCGGCACGCGCAGCGCGTGCTCGGCGTCGCGGCCGAGGTGCTTAACAAGCCCGGCCGGCCGCGCGTGCTCAAGGCCGTGCGCGAGGTGCGCGCCGCCCCCGCGCGCCGCCGCCGCCCGCCGCTGCCGCCCGCGCGCCGGGGCTCGCCGAGGCAGAGCCCACCCGTCCAAACAAGCTCAAATTCTAACGCCGCCCCGCCCCGCCCTGCCCCGCCCCGCCCGCCTTCCATCCTCCCCCCCAGGTCGAGGGCGGGCACGTGCTGTACGAGTTCAGCCCGCTCGTGCAGCTCGGCGCGAAGCTCGCGGGCGTGCACTGGTGGTTCAAGAGCCGCGCGCACGCGGCCGAGCTGACCGCGGGGTACTACAACACGCGCGACCGCGACGGCTACGCGCCCATCATCCAGGTGCGGCTGCGCGAGTGTGTTGCGACTTTTGCGTTTGAAACGACACAAATGTCGTTACACTTGTTGTTGTGTGACGTGTTTTGACGCTGCGCCGCCTCTGCGTTTTACGCCGCCGCGCGCCGCGCCGCGCGCCGGCGCCCGGGCCCCTCTCGCCTCACCCCGCCGCCCCGCTGCGGCGCCGTCGCGCCCCCACCGCGCCCCCGCCGCGCCCCGCCAGGTCATCGCGCAGTTCAACGGCCGCCTGAGCTTCACGTGCGTGGAGATGCGCGACTGCGAGCACCCGCCCGAGGGCCGCTGCTCGCCGCAGGGCCTGCTGCAGCAGGTGCGCTTTGCCCCGCGCGCCGCGCCGCGCCGCGCCGCGCCGCGCAGGCCCGCGCGCGCCGCCGGCCGGCCCCTCAACCCGTGCGCCCCGCCGCCGCACCGCGCGCCCCCGCGCCGCAGGTGCTCGAGTGCGCGGAGCGCTACGGCGTGCCGCTCGCTGGCGAGAACGCGCTGCAGCGCTACGACGAGCACGCGTTTGATCGCATCGCCGAGTCGGCCTTTGGCCGCACTGCGCGCAGCGGCCGGCTCGAGCAGCTCACCTTCCTGCGCATGGGCGACCTGATGTTTGACAACTGGGACGCCTTCACCGCGTTCCTTCGCCGCATGCGCGCCGCGGAGGAGGGCGGCGACGGCGGCGACGGCGGCGGCGGCCAGCCGTGCGGCGGCGGCCAGCCCGGCGCCGCGGGCGCGTGGCCCGGCGCGGCGGCGGCGGCGGCGGCGGCGGCGGCGCAGCAGCAGCAGCAGCAGCAGCAGCAGCAGCAGCAGCAGCTCGGCGGCGGCGGCTGGGGCGAGCCGGGTGGCGCCGGCGCCGGCGCGGCGGCGCAGCAGCAGCAGCAGCCGGGCGCGGCGGCCGCGGCGCCGCCGCCCGCGCCGCCGCCGGCGGCGGCCGCGTCGGCGGAGGCCGAGGCGGTCGGCGCGCCCGCGGCGGCGGCGGCGGGCGTGCAGCAGCAGCAGCAGCAGCAGCAGCAGCAGCAGCAGCAGCAGCACGACCCGGGCGACCTGGGCAGCAGCCCCGGCGGCGGCGCGTGAGCGCGGCGGCGCACCCGGCGTGCACCGCGCGCGCCCCGCGGCCCGCGCGCCGGCGGCGCGGGCAATTGGCCGCGCGCCGCCCGCGGCGGCGGGCGCCGCCGCGGCTGCCCCTCGTGGCGCACCGCGCTGCGGCGCGCCCCAGTTTTGGCTCCCCGGGGCGCCGCGGCGGCCGCCGCGGCGCCCCTGCCGGCATCGTAATGCGTGTGTGGCGCCTCTCCTGTACGATACAAGCCCCTGAGGCTCGGGGCCGCCGGCCCCTCTCTCTCGGCGGCGCCGGCGGCCCGGGGCCCTGCGCCCCGCGGCGCAGCGGCGCGCGCCCGCCGGGGCTGCTGCGCCGCCTGCAGCCCCGCGGGCGCGCGCAGCCGCCGCCGCCGCCGCCGTGCCGTTGTGAACGCGGCGCGGCCCAAGCGAGCATGCACTGCGCGGCGGCCAGCCGGCCGGCCGCGGGTCCCAAGGGCGGGCGGGGCGGGCGGGTGGGGCGGGCGGTGGGCGGGTGCGCGCTGCAGCAGCGCGGGCGGGCGGGCGGGCGGGCAGGAGCAAGCGCCTGTGTGAGCGGCGGGGGCTGCGCGCTTGTGTGTGCGTGTGTGCATTGGTTGCGCGTTGCGGGGCACCGGCGTGAGTGTGTGTGTGGCGGCGGCGGGGGCGGCGTGGCGCAGCGGTGCCGGCGCGCGCGCTCTCGAGGCGCCGGCCGCACCACAGTTTTGGGCACCCCGCAGCCGCGCGCGCGGGGCGGCCTGCGCGCCGCCTGGCGCGCGCCAGGACGGCCCGCGGCGGGCGGCGCCGAGGGGCCGCCGGATCGCGCCCCGGCTCGGCGGCCGCAGCGGCGCGTGTCGCTGCCGCCCACACCCCCCAGCCCCACGGCCAGCACTTGCATGCCTCTCTCCCCAGCGCCGCCGCCGGCGGCGCCCGGCGCTGCCGCTGCGCCCCGGGCCGAGTTTTTCTGTGCGGCGGGCGTGATCTGTCGGCGGCGCGTCGGCCGTGTGTGTGCTCGCGCGCGCGTCTCTGGCCCCGGGCGGCCGCCGCGCCGCGTGCGCGCATTGGCACGCGGCGCTCGCCTGCCCAGCCTTGTATTCGGCTGCGCGCGCGGGACGCGTGAACACCAGAACTCCAGAACTCCAGAACCGCGCGCCTGCCGCGGCAGCCGGCTGGGCCGCTCGGCCGCCCCCAGCCCCACGACGCTCCCCGCGCCTCGTGCCTGCCGTGGCCGGGTTAAGCGCTCAGCGCTTACGGCGTGCGCCACGCGGCAGCAGCAGCAGCGCCGCGGTGCCGCCGCGCGGGCCAGCCCTCGCCCGCGCCGCCCGCTTGCACGTCACGCGGCATGCGGCCCGAGACGGCGGCACTGGCGGGCCTGCTGGGCCGCTGCGCGCGCGCGAGCAGCGTTCACGCGCTCGCGGCGGAGGGCACCGCCGGAGAGCCGCTACGCGCCTATTTCGCCGGCCTGGTCCAGGACGATGAGGCCAGGGGCTCGCCCTGTGCAGACTTGCGCGCGCTGCTGGCCGCGAGCGTGCAGGCGCGGCTCGCGCAGGCCGTGGCGCACGCGCTGGCGCTGCTGTCGGCGCCGGCGATGCAGGTGGAGGCGGCGGGCAGCGGCGGCTTTGCTGCCACGCTGCGTGCCCTGTGCTATGTGATGTACCGCAGCTATGAGATCCGTGTGGTCTTTGGCGCGCCCGCGACGGAGCTGGCGGCCGAGGTGGAGCGTGCGGGTGCGCGGCGGCGGGGTGCGCGCTCACGGCGGTCCGCGCCTGCAGCAGCTGCTGCGCACGGCCGTCCCTGATCCTGCCGCCGCCGCTGCGCGCCCGCAGGCATGCTGCCGCCGCTGGCCGCGGCGTGCACCGCGGTCGCCGCAGAGCTGGAGGCCCAGCAGCAGCAGCAGCAGCGGCAGCAGCGGCGGCAGCTGGAGCGGGGGCAGCAGCGGCAGCAGCGCAGCGACGTGGCTCTTGACGTGGTGTGCGACTCTATGACAGCGGCAGCACCGCTATGGGCGGCGCGTGCTGTGAGCAACGCCTGGTCGCCGGAGGGCCAGCTGGAGGGCCCGCTGCTGACGCTGGCGCAGCTGGCCGCGCGCCTGGCGATCGCCGTGCTGCGCCGCGCCGGCGCCTGGCGCGAGGAGGTCGCCGGCAGCGACCCTGCAGTTGTGGAGGTCATGCAGAATTCGCTGCCCCTGGCCCACACCACAGCCTGGTGGACGGCTCGCAGCCTGCAGCTGGCACACCAGTGCGGGCGCGTGAGCGACGAGGCGGAGCGTGCGCTGCTGGCAGACCCCGCGGTGCAGCAGCTGCTGCTGGCCGACCTCGCCCTGCTTGCGGCGCACCTCCACGAGGCGCAGCGCGGCCGGCCGGCTGGCGTCGGCGGCGGCAGTGAAGGCGGTGGCGCGCGTGCCGTGCCGGCGGCGCACGCCGCGCTGCTGCGCGCGCTGGGGCTGGATGCCTCCGCGGTGCCCCAGTGCGAGAGTGATGCGGAGCAGGTGGAGTTCAGCATCTCTGCGGTTCAGCTGCTGTTCAAGGTCTCGCCGCCAACCAGCTGCAGCACCGGCGGCGGCAGCAGCTTGCCGCAGGCAGGCGGCGCGGGGCTGGCGGCCGCGGCAGCGGAGGTGGCGCTGGAGCTGGCGGCGCTGCAGCCGTCGCCGTGCGTGCTGGCTGCCGGCGTGGTGTGCGCCAGCACCGTCCTGCGCTGCCTCCCGCTTACCCCGGTTGCTGGGTCGCAGGACGAGGCGGCTGCGGCGACGGTGGTGCGCGCGTTCCTGCCGCTCGCCCGGCCCACCGCCGCCGCGCTGCTGGAGCCAGAGGCGGGCGCTGCGCCCCGCAAAGCGAAGGCTGCGGCGCGTGCAGAGGGCGTGGGGGAGCTGGCGGCTGATCAGCAGCGGCACACTGCTGAGGCTGGTCTCATGAGCTGCAGGCAACTCCTGCAGCTGAGCAATGGATCGCAAGGTGCGCGGCGCGCTGGCGGCAGATCGCTTTGACAGCTGCCGCACTGGCTCAGCCTGTCTGCGCTTGCTCACGCTGCCGCCTGTCGCCGCGGCCTCCTCCGGCGCCGCGCAGCCGACGCGGCGCTGGCGGCATTTGCGCGGCGGGACCCCTCCACCCTGTGCCGGCTGCTGGAGGCGTCCGCCAGGAGCTGTGCGAGCAGTGGAAGCGTCCGCCAGCAGCTGCCTCAGGCCGCCCTGATCGTGGCGCAGGCAGTGATCAGCGCCATCGCCCGGCTCGGCCCCAGCCTGGCGGACGCGCCGGCGCTGAGGACGACCGGCGGCGCCGCGGGCCTGCGGCAGCAGTGCGAGGTGTTTGCCTGCCTGCTGACGGTCCTCAAGTGCGTGGCTGCCGGCGCGTCGCTGGCCGCAGGCGAGATCAACGGGGATGAGCTGCGGGACCTTGCGGACGGGTGCCTGGCGGTGGTGCGCGCCGGCTGCGCCGTCGGCGACGCCGTGGCGCGCGCGCAGCCGGCAGCCGTGGCGGCCGCCGGCGGCCAGCTCGCGTACGAGCCGCCCGCGCTGTGGGCGGTGCTGGCGGCGCGCGGCCTGGCGGTGCTGGCGCAGGTGCTGGGCCAGGCGCTGGCGGCGCTCGAGCCGGCGGCCGGCGCGGGAGCGCCCAGCGATGCTGGTGCGCCTGGCGAGCAGGAGCTGCTGGATACTGCTGCCGCCATGGCAGCGGACCTGCGCGACGCGGCGGCCCTGCTGGGCACTCGCCTGCGTGCGCTGGAGTCGCTGCCGGCAGACGCCTCGCGCGAGTGCCTGGAGCGCCTGCTGGCGCAGCAGGAGCAGGTGCACGCCGTGGCAGCGGAGCTGGCCGACCAGCTGGACGACGCCCTGGACGACGACGCCGCCGCGCTCGCCGCGGCGCAGGAGCACGGCCCCGCGATGGCCACCCAGGCGGAGGAGCTGTGCAGCGCGGTGTGCACCGCGCTGCCACTGCGCGCGTGCTGCAACAACCCGCGCTGCACGGCGCTGGCCGGCGCGCACAGCGAGCTGGCGGCGGTGCGCGGCCGGTCGTGCGGGGGTGCGTCAAGTCGGCCGCGCCCGCGCGCTTCTGCAGCCTGGCTTGCCAGAGGGCTGCGTGGCCGGCGCACAAGCCGGTGTGCCGCGCGCTCGCGGCGGCGGCGGCGGGTGCGAGCTCGGCGGAGTGAGGGCGGTGTGCGCGAGGCGGCGCGACGCGGGGCAGCGGCTGCGGTGGGGCTGCGGCCGACCGCGTGCCGCCGCCCCGGGGCGGCGGCGGCTGTCACGTGCACTGGTGAGGTGTGAGCTGTGATTGCAACAATGCCGTCCGCCTCAGCCCCAGCGCGGGCCCCGCGCCCCAGACCAGACCCGCAACGCCGCCTCCTCAGAAGGAGCAGACAGACAGCCCCGCTCCGGTGCCTGCCAGTCTATCGTCCGCCCGCGCGCACAGGGCGCGCTGCGCTCCGCACCGCCTCTCAAGAGGGGGCACAAGCCCCCCGCGCGCCACACAAGGCGGCCCGTGCCGCTGCCAGTGGTGTTGGTACACAGTGCGCCGCCCTGCCAGCCAGCCAAACAAAGCTCACCCGCTCCTCCTCCCCCCTCCTCCTGCCGCTGCGGGTGCGTCGTGCATATGAGACGCGAGAGTGTGATTGCGCCGCCGTGGGACTCCACACCCGCACCCCGGCCTGCCCCGCCGCCGGCTGACCAGCCGCAGTAAATGCTGCCGGGGCTCACTCGGCCTCGTGTGCGTGCGCGGCTCACTCCGCCTCCAGCGTCACGTGCTCCTGCGTGCCCTCCACGTGAATGCCGCCGCGGTTGCCCACCTGCGGCGCGGCGCGGCGCGGCGGCGCGGTCGGCGGCGGCGCGCCGCGCGCGCCAGGCCCGCCCGCAGCCCCGTGACGGGCTGCGTCGCGCGGCGCGGCGCCGGGGGGTGCAGCGCCGCTCGCGCACCTCGAGGCTGCCGCCGTAGATCTCGGCGTACACCTCGGGCAGCTCGCGCTCCACCGGCGGCGCGATCCAGAGCCTGCGCGACCGCGGCGGCGGTGGCGGCGACCGTGCGCGCGCGTGTGAGGGCGCGCGCGCGCGGGCCCGCGGGCGCCAGCGCGCAGCGCGCGCGGCGGCGGCGGCGCTCCCGGGCCGGCGGCGCACCGCAGCAGGTGGCGCCGCGCGTCGACGTGGTCCCAGTCCACAAACTCGCTGCGCGCGTGGAGCTGGGTGTGGTTATTGAGCAGCTGAATCTCGCCCGGCTGCAGCATGTAGTCCAGGCGCAGCGCGTCGCTGGCCGCGAGCTCGTTGAACACCTGGGGGCGGCGGGGGGCGGCGGGGCGGGGGCGTGAGCGAGAGAGCGGGAGCGCGGGAGCGAGGCGCGGGGCACGCGTGCACTAGCGCGGGGGGCGCAGGCGGCGAGGGCCCGGCGCTCTGCGCGCGCGCCGCACCCGCATCGCCTCGTACTGGTCGGCCGTGAGGCGGGGCACCTCGGCGTGGCGCTGCGGGCGAGCAGCGGCGCGGCGGCGCGCAGTGGTGAGGCGTGCGGCGCGGCGGTGGCGGCCCGCGGCCACACTCGAATCTGCATGCTGCACGCTGTATCAGCACGCGCTCACACGCACGCACACCCACACCCACACCCCACACCCACACCCACGCACCCACGCTCACACACTCGTGCAATGCATACACACTATATAATGCAATGCACGCTGCCAGCGCCGCACCTGGCTGAGAAGGAAGTAGTTGTCGCTGTAGTTCACGCTCAGCTGGCCCTTG
This sequence comes from Scenedesmus sp. PABB004, assembly GCA_014905635.1. Taxonomy (NCBI): domain Eukaryota; kingdom Viridiplantae; phylum Chlorophyta; class Chlorophyceae; order Sphaeropleales; family Scenedesmaceae; genus Scenedesmus; species Scenedesmus sp. PABB004. The sequence continues at coordinate 526,633 of JABVCE010000017.1, forward strand.
TGGTAGTTGAAGACGGGCATGCGGAAGAACGGCTTCTTGCCGGGCGGGATCTGCCGCACGCGCCGCAGGGTGCAGGGTGCAGGGTTTAAGGGCGCGGCGCGGCGGGCGGCGGGCGGCGCGGGCGCGGCCGGGGAGCGAGCACGCCGCGGCGCGGCGCGGCGCGCTGGACAAGCAAACGAAACAACCCAGCCCCGTCGTTGCAGCGAACGGCCCCTCAACGAGGCCTCACCTCGCCCTTGCGGTCGTAGTACCAGTCGGGCCCCGCGAGCGCGGCGGCGAGGTGCGGGGCGTCGCGCAGGATCGCGTTGTGCACAGACACGCTCGAGCTCCACGAGGAGAGGCCGCCGGAGCGCGCGTTCTTCAGGCACAGCAGCGTCACGATGTCTGTGGTTGGGGCCGGGGGCGGGGGCGGCGCGCGGTCGGCGCTTTGGTCGGCGGGGCGCGCGGGCGCGGGCGCGGGCGGCGGGCGCGCCGGCCGGCGGCGCGCTGGGGCGTGGCGGGGCGGCGCCCGGCGAGCGCGCGGGCGCAGGCGCGGGCGCCCGGCGAGCGCGCGAGCGCGCGGGCGCAGGCGGGGGGCGCGCGCACCCGCCGAGTCGTTGTGGAAGGGCTGCGCCGCGTGCGTCGCGTACAGGCGCGTCGTCGGCGCGGACGGGTCCTGCCCGATGTCCTGCGCGGCGGCGGACGCGGACGCGGACGCGGCGGCGGACGGGGTGAGCAGCAGGCGGGGCTCCGCGGGCTCACGGCGCACAGACACACGCACACGCACGCACCGCCGCAAACACACACACACACACCCACACACATACACAGACAGACAACACACAAACAACACACAGCCGCAAACACAAACCTTGATGTGCCCGATCATGTGGCCCTTTTTGTTGTTGCTGCTCGCGCGGCCCCAGTAGAGGCCCATGCCCCAGTAGGCGATCGCGGTCTGGCGGCGGTCGTACCTGCGGTTTGGGGTTTTGGGTTTTGTTCCCAGGGGTTTAGGGGTTTGGGCGGGCAGGCGGGCGGGCGCGCGTTGAGGTGGGGCGTTGAGAGGGGCAGGGAGAGAGAGGAGAGAGGAGAGAGGAGAGAGTGCGCGCGCGCGTGCGCGCGTGTGCGTGTGGCGGGAGGAGGGGGAGGGGGCGCAGGGAGCGCGGCGGCGCGCGGCGGCGGCGGGCGCGGGCGGCGGGCGCCGCGGCGCGCACCGCTCGACGGGCACGCCGCGGATGAGGGCAAAGCCGCGCCCCGCCACGACCTCGTCGCGCACGCCCTCGAGGTAGGGGCCCAGCGACGGCAGCGGGAAGTCGGACCGGGTGATCTTCTGCGGGGCGGCGCGGAGGGTGGAATGTTAGGGCGGGCGCGGGGAGCGGCAGGGGGGCGGCAGCGGGGGCGCCAGCGGGGGAGGGGCGCGGCGGCGGGCGCGGCGGCGCGGGGGCGGCGGCGCACGTGGATGTCGCGCGTAGGCCAGCCGCGGCGCTCGACGCCCGCAACGGCGGCGTCGAGCTCGGCGACGTGCGCGGGGGAGAGGACGTTGATCCAGTCGGTGCGGCCCGCGTAGTCGGCCGCGGTCCAGGCCTCGGGGCCCTCGATAATGGTGAATGGCTCGACAGCGCCGCGCCTGCAGCAGTCGGCGCGGTGCGGCGCGCGCTCAGGCGGGCCGCGGCGCCCGGGGCGGGCGGCGGCACGCGGCGGGGCTGCGCCGGAGCATGGTGGTGCGCCGGCGGGCGGCGGCGGCGCGGGCGGCGGCGCGGGCGGCGCGGGCGGCGCGCCGCCGCCGCCGCTGCTTCACAGATGCCCGGCGCTGGCGCACGCTGCGGGCTGGGCTGGCCTACCCGACCGCCGCACCTGCTGGTCTTGAGCTCGCTCGCCATGGCGCGAGGCGGCCGGGTCGGAGGGAGAGAAGTTGCGGGCGCGCGCGTGCGTGCTCGTCGGCGGCCTGGCGCGACGGACGGGGTGGGCGGAGCGAAGGCGTGCGGATGCGTGGGCGAGCGGGCGGGCGGGCGGCGTTGCGGGCGGCACGCCGCGCCGCGGTCTGCGCATCGCCGGCCGCGTGAGCCCCCCGCCCAGCTCCGCGGCCACGCCGCACGGCGGCTGCGCATGGTGCTGTGCCCGCCAGCGCGCCTGGAGCGGCCCCGGCGCGCCGCGCTCACCTGTGCAGCGCGCGGGGAGGCCCGGAGCGAGGTCGCGGGTGCGGCGCGGCGTTCTCGGGCGGCGGGAGGCGTCGCGGGGGCGTCGGTGTGTGGACGGGTGGGGCGCGGCATGTAGTTGAGTGCGCGGCGCGCTGAAAGGTTGAGCGGTGAATTTGGAACGGCTCGTTCCAGGCACGGCACGTCACAACTGCGCGCCGGGCGCGCACGTGCGGCGCGGCGGCGTGCGGGTGCGGCGCAGCGCGCGTGTTGGCGCCGCAGCCAGCGGCGGCGCAGGCCCCTGGCCGGCGCGTGCCAGCAACTGCTGCGGCGCCTTGTGTGAGGCTTGTGTGAGGTGCAGGGAGCTGCTGGACCTGCGCCCAGGTGCCGACTCAGCGCCGGCTCACCGCGGCTCGCTCGCCGGCCGGTGCTGCGCGTTCGCCGCCAGCCGCCCTCACCGCGCGCGTTGTGGCGGCCGCGCCGCACCCCGCGTCAGCCGCCGGCCGGCCGCACCCGCCGCTGCCGGCGTCCCAAAAGGTGGCCCGACGCGCCCCGAGCGGGCGCGGGGGCGCGCGGGGCGCTGCGGCGACCAGCGCAGCGCGAGCGGGCTCGAACCCTGCCGCTCGCGCCGCCGCATTTGACCGCCCGCCACCCTCCCGCGTCCGACTCCGACGCCCCCCGCGGCCCCGCCCTGCCCGCTGTCGCGCCGCCCAGCCCCGTTCGCCACGCGGCAGCAGCAGCGGCAGCAGCGCCTGCCGCCACTGCGTTGCCGCCGCGGCCCCGCGTGGCCGCGCCACCCCTCGCCAGCCTTCACCCGCGCCGCCAGATTGCGATCCGCGCAGCATGCGGCCCGAGACAGCGGCCCTGGCGGGCCTGCTGGGCCGCTGCGCGCGCGCGAGCAGCGTCGACGCGCTCGCGGCAGAGGCCGCCGCCGCGGAGCCGCTATGTGATTTTTTTGATCGCCTGTGTGAGGACGCCGAGGCCAGGGGGTCACCTTGTGCCGACCTGCGCGCGCTGCTGGCCGCCGGCGTGCAGCAGCGGCTGGCGCAGGCCGTGGCCCGCGCGCTCGCACTGCGGGCGGCGCCGGCGACGCGGGCGGAGGCGGCTGGCAGCGAAGGCTTTGCTGGCGCGCTTCGTTCCCTGTGCGACGTGCTGACTGGGAGTTTTTGCACCCGCAAGGTCCTTGGCGCGCCCGAGGCGGACCTGGCGGCCGACGTGGAGCGCGCGGGTGAGCGGCGGCGGCTGCGGGCGGCGGCGCTCCGCGCCCGCAGCTGCTGCGCCCGCCCCTGACCACGCCGCTTCACGCCCACAGGCATGCTGTCGCCGCTGGCCGTGGTGTGCACCGCGGTCGCCGCAGAGCTGGAGGCCCAGCAGCAGCGCCAGCGGCAGCAGCAGCAGCGGCGGCGGCAGCAGGGCAGCGGCGTGCCTCCCAAGGTGTGCCAGTGTGAATCTCTGGTAGCTGCAGCGCCGCTGTGGGCGGCACATGCTGTGAGCAACGCGTGGCTGCTGGAGGGCCAGCTGGAGGGCCCGCTGCTGCCGCTGGCGCAGCCGGCCGCGCGGCTGGCGCTCGCAGTGCTGCGCCGCGCCGGCGCCTGGCGGGCGGGGACCGGCAGCGACCCTGCAGTTGCAGGGACTGTGCCCAATGTACTTTTTGTGGCCCGCACCATAGCCTGGTGGACGGCTCAGAGCCTGGTGCTGGCGCGGCACCACGGCCGTGTGAGCGACGAGGCGGAGCGGGCGCTGGCCGACCCCGCGGTGCAGCAGCTGCTGCTGGCCAACCTCGCCCTGCGCGCGGCGCACCTGCACGAGGCGCAGCACGGCCGGCAGGCTGGCGTCGGCGGCAGCAGTGGTGGCAGCGGCGCGCCCACCGTGCCGGCGCGGCACGCCGCGCTGCTGCGCGCGCTGGGGCTGGAGCTGGACGCCGCCAAGGTGCCCCAGGGTGATCACAGTGACAAGATGGCAACGTCCAGCATCTACGCAGTTGCCATGCTGTTCGATGTCTCGCCGCCGACCAGCTGCGGCGGTGTCTCCAGCGCCGGCGCCGGCGCTGGCGCCGGCGCCGGCCTGCCGCTGCCGGGCGGCGCGGGGCTGGCGGCGGCTGCGGCGGAGGTGGCGCTGGAGCTGGCGGCGCTGCAGCCGTCGCCCCGCGTGCTGGCTGCTGGCGCTTCGTGCGCCGGTGCCATCATGTCGTACCTCATGCGAGCCTCCCTCGTGCAAGCCTCGGGCGGTGGGGCGCTCAGTGGCGACCCGGCGGCGGCGGCGGCGGCGGCGGCGGTGGTGCGCGCGTTCCTGCCGCTGGCCCGGCCCACCGCCGCCGCGCTGCTGGCAGCAGGCGTTGCTGCCAGCAGCAGCACGAGCAGGGGGGCAGCAGTGGCGGGGCGGGGCGGGGCGCGGGCGCAAACGCAGCTTGGCGCCGTCACTGCTGAAGATGCTGTGCAGTGCTGTGCTCTCCTGCTGGTGCAGAGCAATGGACCAGCGGGTGTGCGGCGTCGCCTGGCTCTGGCAGCTGCCGCAGCGCGCTGGCCTAGCCTGCCTGCGCCTGCTCACGCCCCCGCCGCCTCCGTCGCCGCAGCCGACGCGGTTGTGGCGGCGTTTGCGCAGCAGGCCCCCTCCACCCTGTGCCGGCTGCTGGACGCGTCCGCCAGGAGCTGGGCGGGCAGGGCCGCCCCACAGGCTGCTCTGAACACAGCGCAGGTGATGTGCGGTGCGATCGCCCGGCTCGGCCCCAGCCTGGCGGACGCGCCGGCGCTGACGGCAACCGGCGGCGGCGCGGGCCTGCGGCTGCAGCGCGAGGTGTTTGCCTGCCTGCTCACGGCCCTCAAGTGCGTGACTGATGGCGCGCCGCTTGCAGCAGCCGAGGCCAACCCGTCTGAGCAGCTGTGGGTCCTGGCGACCGGGTGCCTGGCGGTGGTGCGCACCGGCTGCGCTGTCGGCGATACCGTGGCGCGCGCGCAGCCGGCAGCCGTGGCGGCCGCCGGCGGCCAGCTCGCGTACGAGCCGCCCGCGCTGTGGGCGGTGCTGGCGGCGCGCGGCCTGGCGGTGCTGGCGGCGCGCGGCCTGGCGGTGCTGGCGCAGCTGCTGAGCCTGGCGCTGGCGCCGCGTGCGCCGATCGGCGCGCGCGTGTCCGCCAGCGCTGGCGTGCCTGGGGAGCTGGTGCAGCTGGCGACGGCGGCCGCCGTGCTGGCGGCCCTGCGCAACGCGGCGACGTTGCTGGGGCCGCGCCTGCGTGCGCTGGGGTCGCTGCCGGCGGACGCCTCGCGCGCGGGCCTGGCGCGCCTGCTGGCGCAGCAGGAGCAGCTGCACACGGCGTCGGCGAAGCTGGCCGCGCAGCTGGCTGACGTCTCTGCCTCCGCAGCCGCCCGCGCCAGCACGCTGCAGGAGCGCGGCCCCGCGCTGGCCGCGCAGGCGGAGGAGCTGTGCAGCGCGGTGTGCGCCGCGCTGCCGCTGCGCGCGTGCTGCAACAACCCGCGCTGCGCAGCCCTGGCCGGCGCACTCAGCGAGCTGGCGGCGGTTGGTGGCCGGGCGTGCGTGTGCGGTGGCTGCATCAAGTCGGCCGCGCCCGCGCGTTTCTGCAGCCGCGCCTGCCAGGTGGCGGCGTGGCGCGCGCACAAGCCGGTGTGCCGCGCGCTGGCCGCGGGTGTGGCGGCGGCGGCGGCGGGTGCGGGCTCGGCGGAGTGAGGTGCGGTGAGGAGCCCCGAGGCGTGGCGAGCGCGCCGAGCGTGCGCCAGCGGGGCTGGGGCCGCCGCGCCCCCGTGCGTGCGCGGAGTGCCCGGTGCGGTGGCGGCAGCAGGGGCTGTGAGCTTGTGAGCGGTTGTGTGAGTTGTGAGGTGGTCGCGCCCGTCCGCCCCGGCCGGCCGGCCGGTCGCTGCCGTGCGCCCGGCGCCGCGCTGCCGCCTGCCCGCCCCGGCGGCAGGCGCGCGCGCCGGCGGCAGGTGCGCCGGCCCCGAACGGCTTGCCGCGTGGTCCTATGAGGACGGGCCACCCCGCCGCGGCGTCTCGGGCTGAGTTCTGGAGTCAGCGCGTGGAACGCGGTCCGCCGTTCGCGGCTTTCGCTCCCGCGCTCCAGCGCCGCCGCGGCGCGGCCCCCAGGCGCGCCTAAAGCACAGCATTCGCCTCCGGCACGCGCCGCAGGCCAGCGCAGCTCGGCGACGGCAAAACCCGGCAGCAGTTGCCCGGGCCCAGCGTTCCCACCTCCCTCGCTGCCCTGCCGCCCCCGCACGCACGCCCGGGCGCTCCCACACCCGCTCCCACACGCGTAGCCCGCGCGCACGCCAGACTGTGACCTCCTTGGCGAGACCGAGCGCGCCGTGCACCGCCCCGCGCGCTCTCTCTCTCTCGTCCCCAGCCAGCCCGCGGCGCCAGCTCGTAGCCCTCGGCAGCCCGCGCACAGCCGGCGCCATGACGCGCCTGGTGCGCGAGGCCGACGCGCGGCGCGACACGCGCCTGCTGCGCGAGTTTGCGGCCTCCGGCATCGCCGTGGGCACCGCCAACACGGTCCTCAACCCCGTCGGTGAGGAGCGCCGCTGACCTGCACGCGCGCGCCGGGGGGCAAGGCCACCCACGCCGGCGCAGATGGGCCAGCGCACCGCGCGTCCTCCGTCGCGCCGCTCTTGCAGCGTTGCCGCGGGGCAGCTGCCACGCCACCGACCGTGGCCTGGCGCCCGGTCCGCGCAGCCGGTCACCAGTCAGCCGAGCAGCGGCAGCGCCGCGGCGGCGGCCGAGTGACGCCGCGCACGCCCTGCCGCCGCCGCCCCGCCCTGCCGCCGGCGCAGAGGTGGTCAAGATCCGCATGCAGCTCGCCGGCGCGGGCGCGCCCGGCGCCGCGCCGGCGGCGCCCGCCGCGTCCGGCGCGGTCGCGGCGGGGCGGCCCGCTTTTGCCGCCGCCGGCGGCCCGCTGCTGCAGCCCTCGGCCGCGCGCTACATCTCGCACAGCGCCGGCGCGGCCGAGGCGGCGGCGCCCGGCGCGGCGGCGGCGGCGGCGCGGCGCGCGCGGCCGTGGCTGCTCCCGCGGCCGGCCGCGGCGGCGGCGCCGCGCGGCGCCGCCGCCGCGGGCGCGCCGGCCGAGGCGGCGCTCGCGGCTGCGGCGACCGCGCTGCGCGGCGCCGTGCCGGCCGCGGCGGTCGGCGCGGCGCCCGGCGCACAGGCCCGCCCCGGCTTCCTCGCCACCGCCGCGCTCATCATGCGGCAGGAGGGCCCGAGCGGCTTCACCCGGGGTATCCAGGTGAGCCCGCCGCCCCGCACCCTTCCCCTCCGCACCGCGCCTCGCACCCGCGCCGCGCACCTCGCGCCCCGCGCCCTTGCCTCTCCCGCTCGCTCACCGCGCCGCGCCTCCCCGCAAGCTCACCGCGCGCCGCGCGCCCGCCGCGCCGCAGGCGACGACCGCGCGCGCCGTGTGCAACGGCGGCATCCGCCTCGGACTGTACGACCCAATCAAGTGCCTCCTCAGCGCCGACGGCAGCGGCGCCGACCTCCACGTCGGCCAGAAGCTCGCCGCGGGCAGCATCAGCGGCGGCATCGGCGCGGTTATGACGACACCGATGGAGCTGGTCAAGACGCGGCTGCAGGTGGGGTTTTGGGGTCAACGCTGCGGACCGCGCACAGGGGCCCGGGGCCGTGGCCGGCGGCGTGCGCGGCGCGGCGCAGCGCCCGCGCCGACGCCGCGGCCGCCGACGCCGCCGACGCCGCGTCCGCCGCCCGGCAGGCGCCCAACGCGGGGACGCGCTCGGCGCGCGACGTGCTGCAGGGCGTGCTTCGCCAGCAGGGCGTGCGCGGTGCGGCGCGCTGCTCGCAGCACGCGGCGCACAGCGCGCACCGGTCGCCGCGCACCGGTCGCTGCGGCGCCGGCGCGGACGCTGCCGCCGCCGCCGCCGCGCAGGGCTGTGGACGGGCGCGAGCCCGAGCGTGCTGCGGCTGGTGATGCTCAACGCCAGCATGTGTGGCACCTACGACGAGGTGCGGCGCGCGGCGATGGCCAACAGCCTCGCCAGGACCCGGCCGGGGGGCCCGCAGCGGGGCGCGGCGGGGCGGGCAGCGTGCGCGGGCCCGCCGGCCGTCGCCCACGCGCCGTCGCGCCGCTGCCTGCCCTGCCTCCTGCCGCCTCGCCCGCCGCCGGCAGGTCAAGGGCCGCATCGCCCGCCTGACCGGGTGGGGCCCGGGCGTGCCGCTCGTGCTCAGCAGCAGCATGGTCGCGGGGCTCGTGACCACGACGGTCATCAACCCCGCCGACGTCTGTCGGTGAGCGCACGCGCCCGCGGACTGCGGCGGCGCGGCGGCGCGGCGGCGCACCGGCAGCGGCCCCCGCCCCGCCGGCGCCGCGGCCCCGAACGCGCCGGCCCCGAACGCGCGCCCGCCGCCGCGGCCGCCGGCGCCGCCGCGCCGCAGGAGCTACATGCAGACCGGGCGCGGCGGCAGCCTGCTGGGCGTCGCGCGCGGCATCGTCGCGGCGGAGGGCGCGCGCGGGTTTCTCAAGGGCTGGACCGCGGCCTACTGTCGCACCGGGCCGCAGACGCTCATCATCTTCACGGTCAGCGAGCTCGTGCGCCCGGTGTTTGGCCTCTCGCCCATCGGCGCGAGCTGAGCTGAGGCGCGAGCTGAGGCGAGGCGCGAGCTGAGGCGCGAGCCGAGGCGCGAGCCGAGGCGCGTGCTGAGGCGCGAGCTGAGGCGCGAGCCGAGGCGAGCCGAGCCGAGGCGCGGGAGGGAGGGGGGAGGGGAGCGGGGCGCGCGCGTGCGCGGGGGCGGCCGCTGAGGCTGGCCGCCAGGGGGCGCGGCCGTGTGAGGCGCGCCGTGTGCAGCGAACCGATGCGGGGGGGGGGGGGGCGCTGTGTGCTACCAGCACTGCGTGGGGTGCCGGGCCGCGGGCCCGTGTGCAGACTGTGGGGCCGCCTGTGCAGCCTGTGAACGACTACAACCCAACAGACCCGGTGCGTGTGTGTGTGTGCCTCTGTACGTGTCTTGCCTGTGCGTGTGCGCACGCGTGCGCGCGCGCGCACGCGCGTGTGCGCGGCCGCCGCCCCCCGCTGCGGAAGCGCGGCGCGGCGGCCGCGCGGGCTTTGGCGGTCCGATTTGTCTTCCGCGAGACGGTTGGAAGTTCAGCAAGGGCCTCAGTTGAACGCAAGTGGAGCGGCGGTTGAGGCGGTTGACCGGCAGCACGAGCGCGACAGAAAAACCCTGCGCCGCGCTGGTCAGCAGAGTGAGTGACGATCCCCCCCCCCATCCCGCCCCCCTCTCGTGCTGTCTGTTCAATCGGGCCCGCTCTCACGCCTTGCAATCGCCCGCCAGCGGCCCGCCGCCGACAGCGCTCCGCGCCGCCGCTGCCGCGCCCGCCGCGCCGTCGCCAGGCAGTTCGGCAGACCGGCGCGCCGCCCAGGCCTTTCATAACATCGTGGCTCTCGTCATGCGGCGCGGGAGCGCCCGGCGGCGCGCGGCGCTGCCGCGGGCGCTGCCACTGCTGCTGCTGCTCGGCGCCGGCGCTGCCGCCGCCGCCGCTCCCGCGGCGGGGGCCGCCGCCGTCGCCGCGCCGGCCGCCGCCGCCGCCGCCGCCGCCGGCGGCGCGCACGGCGAGCTCATTGACATCACGCTCGCCGTGCGGGCGGGTATGCCCGTGTGGGAGCAGCGCGGCGGGCTGTTCAAGGCGTGGCGCGCGCTCCACCAATCCATCGCGGAAGGAGATGTCGTCAACCAGTCATGGCTGAACCTGGACGCCCACACGGTGCGGGTCGACGCCGGCGACGGCGTTGAGGCGCACAGCGGGCGTCGCAGGCAGCCGCGCACACGCGCGCCGCCGCGCCGCCGGCGCCGGCCCCGCGCCCCGCGCGGCCGCGCCGCGCCGCCAGGGCACGCACGTCGACGCGCCCGCGCACTTCCTGGACGGCGGCGCGACGGTGGAGCAGCTGGACCTGTCCGCGCTCGTCGGCCCCGCCCTGCTGGTCGACCTGCCACGCGACGCCAACGTCACCGGCGACGTGCTGCGCGCGCTGGAACTGCCGCCGGGCGTGGAGCGGCTGCTGCTCCGCACCGCCAACACCGACAGGCGCGCGCGCGCGCGCCAGCGCCGCGCCGCGCCGCGCGCCGCGCCGCCGCCGACGCCGCGGCGGCACGCAGCCAGCAGCGCCGCACGGCCGCGCCCGGGCGGCGGCGGCGGCGTCGTCAGAGCGCGCCCGCCGCCGCGCCGCGCCGCGCCGCGCCGCGCCCGGCGTAGGGGCCTGCTGCACGCGACTGCATTTGCGTCGGACTATGTCGGCCTCGACTCCACCGCCGCGGCGCACATCACCCGCGACACAGGTGCGGCGCGCCGCCGCGCCGCGCCGCGCCGGCGCGCGCGGCCCGGTCCCTCCCCGCCCGCGCCCGCCCGCGCCCGCCCGCCCGCCCGCCGCCAAACCGTCCCGACCGACCGCGCTCAAACTCAAAACTCACACTCCTCAAATTCGAACTCAAACAGGCATCCGCCTCGTTGGCATCGACTACCTGTCGATCGGGCACCTCGACGACATCATCGCCACGCACAAAACCCTCTTTGCCGGCGTGAGCGCGGCGCCGCGACGGCGGCGCGGCGCGGGGGGCGGGGCGCGGGCGCCCCTGCAGGCCCAGCTGGGCCGCGCCGTCGTGCGCGAGCGCCGCGCGCGAGCGCACGCCCGCCCGCCCGCGCCGCGCGCCAGGGCGTGGTGGTGGTGGAGGGGCTCGACCTGGGCGGCGTGCCGGCGGGCTGGCACACGCTGCTGTGCCTGCCGGCGAAGCTCGCCGGCGCCGACGGGGCGCCCGTGCGCTGCGTGCTCGCGCCGCTGCCCGCGGACGGCGGCGGCGGCGGCGGCGCGCAGGCATGCGTGGCCGGCGGCGCGGTGTGAGGCGGCCGCGCACGGTAGCTGGCGCTGCGGCGGCTGGCGCTGCGTGGCAACTGCGGCAACCGGGGCGCCCCGCGAGCTTGCCGCGCGCTCGCGTTACATCCCGCAGGGCGCGGCCGCGTGGGAGGCCCCACGCGCCGCCGCATCGCCGTGCGCCGCGAGCGCGCAGCGCACACACTCCCGGGGCGCGCGCGCGCGCGGCGCGCCCCGGCCGATCGCACGCACGTCCACACACTGCCGAGCCGGCTGCGGGCGCCGCGTTCAGCGCCCCAGCTCCCCCTCCCTCCGCCGCGGACGTCCGCCGCCTGCCGCGCGGGCGGCGGCCGGCGCGCTGCGCCTGCAGGCGCCGGCCGGCGCCGCGCGCCGCGCGCGGCCGCCGCCGCTATCTACTGGCCTCCGCCTCCGCTCGCCGCCGGCGCCGCGCCGGCCCGCCGCCGCCGCGCGGCGCGCGCGCCGCAGCACTGGCCGTGGCGCGCGCCGCAGCACTGGCCGTGGCGCGCGCCGCGGCGGCGGCCGTCGGCGCGGCGCGGCCGCCCGTCGCGCGCCGGCGCGCTCACATGCCGGAGCGGCCCCACACCACGAGGCTGAGGCTGAAGCTGAACATCACGCACACGGCGGCCCAGCCGACCTGCACGATCGCGGGCTCGCCCTCAGCGACCATCATCGCCTCCTGCGCCGCCTGCGCCGCGGGCGCGACGGCCAGGGCCAGCGCCGTCGCGCTCGCGGCGAGGGCGGCCTTCTGCTCCGCCGCAGACGCGCGCACGGCGACCGCGCGGCGCGCGCAGGGGCGCGCGGGCGCTGCAGCCACCGCGCGGCGCGACGCCGCGGCGGGGCGCACGGCCGCGCCGGCGGCCTTGGACATGCAGAGAGCCATTATGGTGGCGCGCGGGCCAATGGACGGCGTGTGTGGGTGCGGGTGCGGGCCGCGGGGGCTCCGGGGCGCAGGGGAGAGGGAGTGCGCGGGATCGGCTCTGGGCGCGTCGCAGCGGCGCGGGCGGGCTGGAATTGCGGCGCCGCGGGTCCCGCGAGGGCGCAGCAGCAGTGACAGTCCTCGCCGCCAGATGCCGTGAGGCCGCACTGCGGTGCTCCAGCGCATTATTGGCGCCTGGAGCACGCGCTGGCGGGAGCTCCGGCGGCCTGCGGGGCGAGTGGGCGCGGCCCGTGCGTTGATCCACATCGCCCCGCGGGCGTGCTGCGCCGGCAGGCCTCGGGCGGCCGTGCGGGCCTCGTCGGCCGCTCTGGACGGACGGCCGCCCTCGCGCCGGCAGCCTGGACGGCGGCCAGACGCCCGCGGCGACCGCGCCGCGCCGCGCGCTGCGTGCGCTGCCGCAGTTCACAGGGCTTGCGCTGATCACAGGACAGGCCCACCCGCACCCACAGCGCTCTCCCGCTCGCTCTCCCTCACGGCCCGCGCTTGACCGCGTGCCGCCCGCCCCAGCCGCCGCCGGCGTCGCCGCCGTTAGCGGCGCCGTGCACGCCGCCGCCGCCCTTGTGCGCGCCGGGGCCCTTCAGCTGGGCGTAGTGCCGCCGCGCCGCCGCGCGCGCGCCGCCGCCGCCGCCGCCGCGGCCCCAGCACCAGAGCAGCAGCGCCGCTGCCGCGGCCGCGACGCCGAACAGCGCGAGGCTGCCCGCAAACGCGCCGCCCGCGCCGCGCCCGCCGTCGTCGTCGCCGGGCGCGCCGCCGCCGAGCGGCGGCGCGCCGTCGTCGTCGCCGCCCGCGCCCGCGCCGCCGGCGAGCGCGTCGGCCTGGCCGCTGCCCGGCGCGCCGCCGTACCAGCGCAGGAGGAAGCGATAGACCTCGTCCTCATTCCACTCCACCCTCTCCGGCTCAAACCCCCCGCCGCCGCCGCCGCCGCCGGCGGCAGCGGCGGCGCCGCCGCCCGCCGCGCCCTCGCCCGCGCGCCGCCCGCCGCCGGACGCGCCGCCGGGCGCGCGGCCGCCGGCGGCGCCGGCGCCGCCGGCGTCGAGGCGCGGCAGCCGGCACGACGGGCACGCCGACGCCGGCGGCCACTGTATCTTTGGGAACGCGGCGTCGCCGGTGGAGCTGTGGCCGTACTTGGCCTCGATGTGCGCGAGGCGGGCGTTGACCTCGTTGTGCGCGCGCCACGTCCACAGCAGCGCGCCGCGCCGGTCCGACACGGCCGCGGCCTCGGGCGCGTCAGTCACGCGCTCAAAGTGGTTCCTGCGTGGGTGGGTGGGTGGTGAGTGGTGGGCGGGTGGGTGGGTGGGTGTGGGTGGGCGGGGGTGGGTGTGGAAAGGGGGGCGAGGAGCAGAGCGGGGGACGCAGCGGCGGCGGCGCGCCGGCCCCACGCGCGCGCGCGCGCACTTGCAGACGGCGCACTGGAACGAGTGGTGCGCGAAGCCGCGCAGCGCCGACATGAACAGCGGCGCGTCGGCGTCCGCGATGCTGTGGGCGGCGGGCGGCGCGGCGGGCGGCGGTGGGCGGCGCGGCGGGCAGCGCGGCGTCGGCCGGGGCGCGCCGCGCCCGCGCCCGCGCCCGCGCCCGCGCCCGCGCCCGCGCCCGCGCCCGCGCCCGCGCCTGCGCCCGCACGGCGGGCGGCCGGCGGGCATGAGGCGGCCGGCAAGCGGGCGGCGTGCGGCGCGCGCTCACCGCGCGGCGGTGGTGTGGAAGAGCAGCCAGAGGGCGCAGGTGAAGCCGCGGCCCTCGGGGCGCGTGCCCTTGCACGCGACCCACGACAGCCCGCCCTTGGCGCCGGGCGCGCCGCCCACGGCGGCGCTCGTGCCGCCGCCGCCGGCGGCGAGCGCCGCCGCGGCGTCGGCGGCGTGGCCCGCGCGCGTGCACAGCCCCGACGCGCCGCCGCCGCAGTCGCCGCAGACCTTGAGCGCCTGCAGCGCCGGCGTCGAGCCGGGGCCGCCCTCCGGCCACGCCGCGCGGAGCTGCGACAGCGCGTCGGCCGCGCCCGCCTTGCACGCGGGCACCGGGTGCACGCCCGCCCACACCTGCGCGCGCGGCGGCGCGGCGTCAGCGCCGTCACCGCCGGCGGCGGACGGCCCGGCCCCCTCCCGGCGACCAGTCCACGAAACACTGCCAACCCAGCGCGGGGCACGCCGGCGCAGCCCGTCCACCCCTCTCCCCTCCCCCTTTCTTCAGCCAGGCACCCACCTTGAGCATTTGTACGAGCGCCTCGCGCTGCAGCGCGCCGCTGTGCAGCAGGTCCTGCCCCGCGATCGCCTCGTAGAGCTGCACCGTCGCGAGCTGCACGTCGGCCGCGGTCCACTGCGGCGGCGCGCGGGGTGCGGGGGCGCGCGTCTCGGTCGGGGCGCGACGCGCGGCGCGGGACGCGCGGCGCGGGCGCGGGCGCGGCCAGGCCGCCCGCCGGCCGCGGGCGCGGCGTGCGCGGCGCGCCGCGCCGCGCCTGCAGGTCTGCCGCGATCGCCGTCACGCCCTTGCCGGGGTGCGCCGTGTCGAGCACCTTTGCCACGGTCGGCGCCTCGGCGTACGTCACGTCCCTGCGGCGCCGGCGCCGGCGGCGGCGGCGGCGGGAGCGGCGGCGGCGCGCGCATAGTGGGCGCCGGTGGCCCGCGCTGCGGCCAGGCCCCCGCTCTCGCCGGCGCGGCGCGGCGCTGACGGCTCGCCGGCTCCCCGCTGCCGCCGCCAGCCCGCGCCCCCAGCCCGCGCCCGCTCGTCCGCCCTGCCGCCGGCCCGCCGGCCCGCCGGCCCGCCGGCGCGCCGCGCTCACAGCTTGAAGGCCTCCGCCACAAACTTGACCACGCCCGGCGCGTTGCGGGAGAAGCGGCCGTAGTCAAACTTGGCCAACGCGGCGACGCGGGCGGCCGCGGCGTCGCCCGCGGCGCCGGCGTACATCGTGGGATACGCGGCGACCTGGCGGGGCGGGGTTCAGGCGGGGCTCGGGGTGCGGGCGCCAGGCCCCGTCCCGCCCTGCGCGCCGCGCCGCGCCCCTGCGCGCCCCGCGCGCGTGCCGCGCCCCGCCCTGCGCGCGCGCCTGGTAGGCCCCGCACACGTCCGGCTGCGCGCGGAGCGGGCGGGCGGGGCGGGCGGCGGCGGACGCGGGCGGCGTCGGCTGCCGGCGCGGCGGCGCGTGCCGCGCGCGCACGCGCGCGTCCCGCCCCCCCCCCCCCCCCCCTCCCGCCTCTCTCCTCGGCGCCCCCGCCCCGGCCCGCCCGCGCGTCTGCCCCCCCCCCCCCCCCCCCCCGCGGCGCGCGAGCCCCCGCTTCGCACGTCGACGGCGCAGTCGAGGCGTAGCACGGTGACCTTGGCCGCCGGCTGGCCCGCGAAGAAGGCGGCGACCTTGTCGTACTCGGGCTTGAACGCCCTGGCGGGCGTGACGACACGCAGGACAGCGCGCGGCGGCGGCGGCCGTGGCAGCGCGCGGAGAGCGGCGCCGGCAACTGCCGCAGGCGCCCGGCCCCCCGATCGCCCCTGCCCCGTCCCGTGCGGGCGTGGGCGGCCGGCCGAGCGACCGGGCGGCCAGAGCCAGCCGGCCAGAGGCCGCAGGGCGTGTGCAGCGCCGGCCGACCGCTGCTGCTGCGCCGGCAGCGCCGGCCGGCCGCCGCCCGGCCGCCCGCCGCCGCCGCTGGCCGGCGCGCACCTGCAGGCGGGGCACCAGGTGGCGTAGAACTCGAGCAGCACGTGCGCGTCGGCCGGCAGGGCGCTGAGCGTGGCGTTGATGGTGGCCTTGGTCACGTCCAGGCCCGGGACGTGCTTGCTCGCGTCGCCCTGGGCCCGGGCCGACGCCACCAGCAGCGCCACCGCCAGCGCCAGCGCGCAGGCCATGGCGCGCGCTCCGGCGGCGGCGATCGCGCGCCGCGGCGCGGGCGGTTGCGCTGCTCGCTGCTGCGAGGCGGCGGCGGCGATCGCGCCGCGGCAGCGGGCGGCTGCCTGCTGCTGCTGGCGCTGGCGGTGCTAGGACGCGGCTGGTGCTGGTGCAGCGCAAGCTGGGGATCGCGTCGGGGCGATCGCCGCGCGGCGCGGTTTTGGGGCGCAGCAAACGAGCAGCGGTGCGGTTACGCCGAGCTTCTCTCTCTCCGTGTGGGTCGGCCCGCCAAGTCTTGCCGCCGCCGCACAGCGGCAGCGGCGGCGGCCCCCCGCGATGGGCGTGGGCGGGGGCACGCAAGGGGGGCGCCGCCGCGCCGGGCTTGGTGCGCGGGGCAGACGGGCCCGAGCACAAGCAGCAGCGCGAACGATCGAAACGCCCTCCGCGCGCGTGCTTCCGTTGCTTGCCTTGCCGACTCCTTTTGTGACTCCTCTCCGTTCTCTTGCGTTGGCGCCTGCCTGCCTGCCTTTTGCCCCATGCCCCTCCCCCGCCTAGCATATCGACCAGACCAGCAACGCGCGTGTGGGGGTGGGACGTAAGCGGCAAGAGAGAGCAGACAGTGCCCCCGGCGCCCGCACGGCGGGCCCTCCAGCGCGCGGCACAGGGCGCGCCGCCGCGCCGGTGCGCCGCGGGCGCGCCGCCGCCAGTGCAGCAAGTGCAGCGCCGGGCGGCGGGGTGGGAGCTGAAGCAGCCACGGCCAGGACCTCAGGCAGCAGCAGCAGCAGCCCACAGGGTGGGGCGGCGCGCTGCAGATTAGCATAATGCGATAAATCAAAAGGCGGCGGCGCGCGGCCGCGCGCGCACGACCGCCGGCCGGAGTGTGGGCTGGCTGTCGGGGCGGCGCGCGCCGCCGCGCCGCGCGGCGCGCCGCCGCGGCGATCCGATCCGATCCGACCAGACCGGGCAGGGATGGGCCCGCAGCGCACAGGGCGCGAGGGAGCAGAGAGACGCAGGCAGGCATGCGGGCAGGGGAGCAAAACAATGCGGGCAAGACCAGGCCGGGGGCTGCCGCCCGCGCTTGAGCAAGCAAAACTCCACACAAACTTCCGCAGTGCCGGGACCGTGGCCGCGGGCGCGCGGCTGCGCCCGCCTGTTGGTGTTGATTCTGAACTCACGGCAAGCGTTTGCGCCTCCCCTCGCCTCCCTCCCTAGACTCCAACGCAGCCAGCCGGTCGCCGCACCATGTTCCGAAGCGGCGCGGCGTTCGTTCCGCCAGCGCGCGCGCGCCGCCCTGCGCCAGGCGGGGGCGTGCCACGTGCCATGCGCAGGCGTGCCACGTGCCTCCCTCGTGCCGCCCCCCTCCCCCCAGCTTGACCCGGTGCTTGCTGGTGAGTGTGAGCAGTGAGCACACTTGTTCAGACCACGGCGGGCAGCTGCTTATCTGGGACATAGCCGGTGCGGCGGCGCGCGCGCAAGCCCGCGGTCGGGGCTGCGCAGTGCCCGGGCCGACAGTGCGCCGCGGGCCCGGGTTCAAGGCCGCCGCCGCGCCAGGCGGGTCGCGGCTGCGGCTGCGCGCAGGCGCGCCAGTGCAAGCAAGGCCGGGGCGCCACCGGCGGCGGTCACAGTGCCAAATCGTGGTGTCACGGCGCGGCCGTCATAAGATGTTGTTTGATGCACTCCGTCATGTTGTCGTGATGCAAACGCGCGCACGGCGCGATGACGCGTGCCGGGGTCGACGCCGCAGGCGTGGGCGCGGCGAGCCTCGTGGGGGCAGGTGCAGGCAGCTGTCGCCCGTTAGAAACCTGGCGGCAGCGCATAGTAGACAGCGCCGGGCTGTTGTTGCTGCTGCTGCTGCTGCTGCTGTTGCTGCTGCAACTGCTGCTGCTGCTGCTGCTGCTGCTGCTGCTGCTGCTGCTGCTGCTGCTGCTGTGTCTGCGGCTGGCCAAAGCCGCCGCCCGGCGCCGCCACCTGCTGCAGGAGCATGGCGCTGCCGCCGCCGGGCTGCGCCAGCGCCTGCTGGGGCTGGAAGTTGAGGCCCCCCAGGCCCTGCAGGCCGCCGCCATCCAGCACGAGCCCCGCCAGCGGCCCGGAGCTGCCGCTCGCGGGGCCGCCGGACGCGGCGAAGCCCTGCAGCCCGCCAAAGCCGCTGCCGAGCTGGCCTGAGCTGCCCAACATGCCACTGGGCTGCTGGCCCAGCTGCTGCAACATGCCCGGCGCCACGGCCGAGGCGACGCTGGCGTCGGCGCCCAGCAGGTACAGGCCAGAGCCGCCGCCGGCGAGGCCAGAGCCGCCGCCGGCGAGGCAAGAGCCGCCGCCGGCGAGGCCAGAGCCGCCGCCAGCCAGCAGCAGCGCCTCCTGCTGCGGCTGCTGCGAGCCCGCTAGGCCAAACTGCGGCGCGCCGCCCGGCAGCACGCCGCCGCCGCCAGACAGGACGAGGCCGGGCGGCAGGTCGCCGCCTCCGGCCGAGGCGCGCGCCGCCGTGGGCGTCGTGACGTAGCCGCCGGCGTAGGCGCCTTGGCTGAGCGCCTGCGCCGCGGCCTGCTGCGGCGCCGCCGGGGTGAGCGTGTAGGTGACGCCGGTGGCAGCATCATAGTAGAGGGCGGGCCCGCCGTCGCCGCCGCTGCTGCTCGCCCGCGGCAGCGGCACGCCCCCGCTCGCCGCTCCGCCGAGCGCGCCGCTGGCGGGCCCGAACGCCTGCTGCAGCTGCGCCTGCTGCAGCTGCAGCTGCGCCTGCTGCAGCTGCGCCTGCGCCTGCGCCTGCTGCGCCTGCAGCTGCCGCTGCTGCTGCAGGAGTTGGCTGTACTCGGCGTTCGCCGCCTGCTGCTGTTGCTGCTGCGGCTGCTGCGGCTGCTGCACTTGCAGCAGCTGCAGCTGCTGCTGCTGCTGTTGCTGTTGCTGTTGCTGCAGCTGCTGCTGCTGCTGCTGCTGCTGCTGTTGCTGCTGCAGCAGCTGCGGCTGCGATGTCGGCGCCGCCTGCTGCTGCAGGGTCGGCGCGCGCTGCAGGGGCACCAGCGAGCCGTCAGGCATTTGCTGGTAGGCCCTGCTGCTGCCGTCGGCCTGCTGGATGTAGACAATGGCAGGCGGCTCGCCACCACCGCGACCGCCGGCGCCCGGCACCTGCTGCTGCGGCTCCGGCACCTGCTGCGCGAACTGCTGCTGCGGCGCCGCCCGCGGCGAAAAGCTCAGGCTGCGGCCCGGCGGCACCTCCGGCTGACTGGCGGCGGGGCTGCCGGAGCCCACCAGCGTCAGCTGCTGCTGCTGCTGCTGGTGCTGGTGCTGCTGCACGCCGCCGGGCATGCCCGGCGTGCGGGCCGCCAGCATCCGCACCGAGGCAGACGCGGAGCCCAGCGGGCTGCTGCCGGGCTGCGCGTGCTGCGGCGGGAGCGCGCGGTTCTGGTGGCTGCCGCCATCAAACTGCCCCTGCTGCCCCGGCGCGCCGTGCTGCTGCACGCCGCCGCGCGGCGCGTGCGCCTGCTGGTGGAGCGGCTTGAAGGGCTGGGCGCCCCCATAGCCGCCCCACATGCTGCCCTGCTCGGCGCTCGGTCGCGGCTGCTGCTGCTGCTGGAGCTGCTGCTGGAAGCCGCCGGCGCCGGGCGCGTGGTGCGCCACCGACGGCAGCGCCGCCTGCACCAGCGCCGCCTGGTCGCCGCTGGGGGCGCCGAAGGGCGAGCCCCCGCGCCGGCTGCTGGCGCCTGCGGGCGGGCGCGACGCGGCGGCGGCGGGCGAAGGCGCGCGCGCGTGAGTGTGTGTGTGTGTGTGTGTGTGTGTGTGTGTGTGTGTGTGTGTGTGTGTGTGTGTGTGTGTGTGTGTGTGTGTGTGTGTGTGTGTGTGTGTGTGTGTGTGTGTGTGTGTGTGTGTGTGTGTGTGTGTGTGTGTGTGTGTGGGTGTGTGTGTGTGTGTGTGTGTGTGTGTGTGTGTGGGTGGGTGTGGGTGTGGGTGTGGGTGTGGGTGTGGGTCGGTGTGTGTGTGTGTGTGTGTGTGTGTGTGTGTGTGTGTGTGTGTGTGTGTGTGTGTGTGTGTGTGTGTGTGTGTGTGTGTGTGTGTGTGTGTGTGTGTGTGCGCGGGGTTCGAGGCACCACCGCGTCGGCGGCGCCCGGCGCGGCGCAGAGCGCAGAGCGCAGCACGACCGCGCCGGCCCCGCCGCGCGCACCCGAGGTCGTCGTGCTGCTGCCGCGCGCACCCGTGCCCTTGGTTGCCCCCAGACCCTGGAGCGAGAGGTTGCTGGTGCTCGTCACGCTGCTGACCGTGGTCGGCGTGCTCGCGGCGGCCGTGCCGCCGCTGCTGACGGGCGTCACGCTCGCTGCGCCGGACGCCACGCCGCCGCCGGGGCCGATCGCCGCGGCGGCGAGCGCCGCGGCGCCCTCAAACGGCGACGCGAGCGGGCCGCTGTGCTCGCCGGCGCCCGGCGCCGGCGGGCGCTGCAGCGCGGGCGGCGGCGCCGGCTGGGCCTGCGGTGGCTGCGGCGACTGCTGCTGCTGCGGCGACTGCTGCGACTGCTGCTGCTGCTGCGGCTGCGGCGGCTGCGGCGGCTGCGGCTGGCCACCCCACGCCGGCGGGTGGTGCAGCCCCGGGCCCTGCTGCTGCGGCCGCTGGGGCTGCTGCCACGGCTGCGGCGGGCCGCGCGGCGCGCCGCCGCGCTCCCCCGGCGGCCCGCCCGCCGGCCGCGCCGCCGGCCGCGCGCCGAACATCGGCGGCGGCGGCGGCGGCGGCGGCGCGCCGTGCGAGTAGGGCTGCGGCGGGCCGTAGCCGGCGTAGCCGGCGTAGCCGGCGTGGCCATAGCCAGGCATGCCGTAGGGGTTGTGGTGCCCGTAGCCGCCGGCGCCGCCCATCATCATCGCGGCGTGCTGCTGCGCGTGGTGGTGCCCGTACGGCCCCGGCGCGCCCGGCGCCGGCACGAGCCGCACGCCGCCCGGGCCGACGTAGCACGGCCCCGGCGGCCAGCGCCCGCCCGGGCCGGGGCCGGGGCCGTACCCGTACGGCACAAACCCCGGCGGCAGCCGCGGCGCGCCGTAGCCGGCGCCGTGCGGGCCGGGCACGCCGCCGCCGCCGCCGGGCGGCGCGTGGTGGTGCGCCGGCGGCGGCGGCGGCACGTAGGGTCGCAGCGTGAGGCCGGGCACGCCGGCCATGTCAGGCACCTCGCACGCCTGCACCGCGTGGCCCTCGGAGGGCCGGAACAGCGGGAGGCTGTGGTGCGGGAAGAGCCCCCGCAGCGTGGTGTAGCCTGGCAGCAGACCCAGCGCCTCGAGGCGCGGCAGCACGCGTGCGAGCACCGCCGCGCTCGCCGCGCTGCTCGCGGCCGCGCGGCTGCTCTGCGGCCGCGCGGCGCCGCCGCCGCGCCCGCCGCCGCCGTCGTCGTCCGACTCGCACCCGCTCGCCTCGCTGTCGTCGCTGCCCGGGTCGAGGCGCTCGGGCAGCAGCGGCACCACGACCACCTGCTGCTGCTGCTGCTGCTGCTGCTCCTGCAGCACGTCAGCCGCGCCGCCGGCCGCGGCGACGGCGTCGTCGCCGTCCAGCGTCACCCGCGCAAACATGCCGCGCACGACGCGCGCGACGAGCTCCGCCGTGGGGCTCGGCGGCGGCTCCAGCCCCGCCGCGACGGCCGCGAGCCGCGCCGCGGCGGCGGCGAGCTCCCCCGCGCCCGCGTCGCTGGCGCCGGCGCCGGCGCCGCGCGCCGCGCCGGCCTCCGCGTCGGCGTCGGGTTCAGCGGCCGCGGCCACGGCGCGCGCGGCCGCGGCGGCCGCCTCGGCCGCCGCCGCCGCGGCGTCGCCGGGCGGCAGCGAGAGGTAGCCGAGCTGGGCGACGTCCTTGAGCACCGAAGACACGTGGTACTGCTTGAGCCGGCTGCGCAGCGAGACCATGTGCGCCAGCAGCACGGCGACGAGCGGCGGCTGCCAGTCGACCCAGGCGCCGCGCGCGTGCCCGCTGCACGCGGTCGCGAGCTGCAGGTTGCACCGCACGACGCGCTGCACGTGCCCCGGCAGCGCGTCGCTGAGCTGGTTGGCAAACGCGGTCGCGAGCTGGCGCACCTGCGGCAGCACGCCGCACATGCACCAGTTGTGGCACTGCTGCAGCACCGTGAGCGCCCAGG
Organism: Scenedesmus sp. PABB004; assembly: GCA_014905635.1. Classification (NCBI taxonomy): domain Eukaryota; kingdom Viridiplantae; phylum Chlorophyta; class Chlorophyceae; order Sphaeropleales; family Scenedesmaceae; genus Scenedesmus; species Scenedesmus sp. PABB004. Next base: position 548,408 of record JABVCE010000017.1, read on the forward strand.
CGATGTTGGAGATGGTCTGGCTCGCCGCGAGCGGCAGCGTCGTGCACAGCTGCCGCATCAGCTGCTGCACCTGCAGCGCCGTCAGCAGCGGCGCGTCGAGCGGCGGCGCCACGGCGGCGGCGTGCCTGCCCGCGCGCGTGGCCGCGTCGGCGTCGCCGCCGGCGACGCCCGCCGCGGCCGCGCCCTGCTCCGCCTCGCCGGCGGGGGCCGCCTCGGGCGCCGCCTCGGGCGCCGCCGCCGCGTCGGCGCTGCTGCGCTCGGCCGCGGCAGGCTCGCCGTCGGCCGCTGCCTGCTGCTCGCCGCCGGGCGCCTGCTCCGGCGCTGCTGCGCCGCCCGCCCGCTCCGGCGGCGCGCCCGCGCCGCTGCCCGCGTCGCTGCCCGCGTCGTCGCCCGCGTCGCCCGCCGGCGCGGCCGCGCCCGCCGCGACGCCGGGGGCGAGGCCGAAGTCGCGCGTGAGCTGCGCGACGCCCCAGAGCACGTTTGCGATGTCCTGCGGCACCGCGACCGGCAGCTGGTTGAGGAATCCGGCGATCATCAGGCGCAGCAGCTCCACGTCGGGCCCGCACTGCATCTTCGCGAGGGCCCAGATGATGTTGGCCAGCCCGCGCGGGCAGTGGCCCTGGCAGCGGCTCGCCAGCAGCTGGTCCTGCAGCTGCGACAGCAGCTGCGCGCGCGCCGCGGTCGCGCGGAGCGCAAACACGCTGCCCGGCTTGGCCGCCGCGGCCGACGCCTGCGCGCTGCCCTTCTTGCTGATGTTGGCCATTTTGGTGAGGATGGCGGCGACATGGATGGGGTTGAGGATGCTGCGGGCGCGGCGGCGGGCGGCGGCGTCAGCGGCAGCGTCAGCGGCGGGCGGCGACGCCCGGCGTCGGGCGGTGCCCGCGGCGCGCCGGGAGCGGCGCCCGCCGCGAGCGGCCGGCCACGCGACGGACGGGCGCGGCGCCGTCGCGGGGCGCGCGCCGGGCATGCCGGGCCGCGCGCCGGGCCGGGCGCTGCTGCCGGCAGCAGGGTCGCCCCGCCCGGCGCGCCGGCGCCGCGCCAGGACCTGGCCGGCGCCGACTGCGCGGGCGCGGCCCTGACGGCGGGCGTGGGCGCGCCAAACCGGCCGCAGCGGCACCAGGGAAGGCGCTGATCGCCTTAGATGGCGCCTCGTCACGAGTCCCGCCCCGGCGCAACGCGCGGTCGCAGCGCCCGGGCGCCGGCACCCCCAAGTCTGCGCCGGCGCTCCCAGCGCAGTCGGCCCCCAGCCGCGCGGCCTCACCCGCTGTGCGCCGCTGCAAGCTGCGCCAGGCGCTCCGGCGTGGTCGCATTCTTGATCGCGCTCGTCAACTGCCTCTCGTTAAGCACCAACAGCGCCGGGGCGCCGTCGGGCTCCGCCAGCCCGGGCAGGAAGGTGGTGGCCATGCGCGGCCCCCCCTCCTAGCGCCGGGCGCGGCGCCGGCGCATGGCGCTGCTGCCTGACCCGGGCCGCTCGCCTCTCCGACCGACTGCGGGAGCGGCCGCGGCGCGCGGGGCGGCACCGGCGCGAGCTGGAGCGCCGCGACCAGGGCGGGGCTTGGCAAGCCCCGCTCTGTGCTCCCACCCGCCCTTGTCTGCGCCGCCGAGCTGGGGAGCTGCGCCGGCAGCAGCCGGCGTCGCGCCGGCGGGCGCCGCTGCGCGAGCGCGTGCGTCAGCCGAGCGCGGGACCGCTGCGGCAGCCGCGGCGGCTGCTGCGGCCCCCGGCAGACGAAAGGCCAAGCTGGGAGGCCGTCTCTGGCGGCCGCTGACCCCGACCGGCCCCTCCGCGTCGCGCCGGCGCGGCGGCGAGGACGTTACTGCAGCCCCGCAACGTCGTCGCCCGCTGCCTCGGGGCGGCTCTGGCCGCCGCCCGCACTCGCGCCGCTCAAAAACGCCGGCGCCGCCCCATCGCTGGGGCGGCGGCGCCGCCGCTGCTGCTCCGTGCGTCCACCGCACACGCCCGCGGGCGCCGCGGCGCGCCCGCCGCGCGGCCGCGGGGCCGCGCGGGCGCGCGCGCCCGCGCCCGCATCCTCCTCCCCCGCCCCTCCGCCCAGTGCCCGCGCCGTCCGCCCCGTCCAGGCCTCCTCTCCGCCGCGCCGCGAGCCGCGCCGCGCGCGAGCCGCGCCGCGCGCCCTGCCTTCAGCGAGCGCGCATCCAAGCGGCGCGCATCGCGCCGCGCGAGCCGCTTCAACCGCGCTTCACGGGGTCAAAGTTGGACACCGCGGTGATGGCCAGAGCGATCGCGCTCAGCACAAAGCCGCCGGCAACCAGGCTGTAGATGAAGTTCCTGCAAGCAGCAGAGAGGCGCGAGTTCGCAGGGAGGTCGCAGGGAGTTCGCAGCGAGGGAGGGCGGGCGGGCGGGCGGGCGGGCGTGAGAGGGCGGGAGAGGCAGAGGTGCTGGGCGGCGCCGCGTGCGCGCTGCACGCGCTGCACGCGCTGCACGCGCTGCACGCGCTGCACGCGCTGCACGCGCTGCACGCGCTGCACGCGCTGCACGCGCTGCACGCGCTGCACGCGCTGCACGCGCTGCACGCGCTGCACGCGCTGCACGCGCTGCACGCGCTGCACGCGCTGCACGCGCTGCACGCGCTGCACGCGCTGCACGCGCTGCACGCGCTGCACGCGCTGCACGCGCTGCACGCGCTGCGAGGCCCGCACGCACTTGAGCGACGGGGTGACCTCGGCGGCGGCGGCGAGGGGCATCAGCATGCTGCTGGTCGCCGCGGCGGTCAGGCCGGCGGTCAGCTGCAGCGCCACGGGGCTCGCCTCCTTCTGGGCGCTGCGGGCGGGCGGGCACGCAGGCGGGTGGGCGGGCGGCGCGTGAGCGGCGGGCCGCGGCACACGAGCGCGGCCAGCCAGCCAGAGCGCGCCCGCATCCGCTGTGGCTGCCTCCACGGCTGGCTGGCTGGCGCTGCTGCCAACCGCTGCCGCCGCTGCCACCGCTGCCGCCGCCGTCGCTGCCGGCAGCACCGCCGCTGCTGCCGGCGGCCGCGCGCGCCGTGCGCGGCGGTTGCGCCGCGCCCGCCGCTGCCGGCGGCCGCGGCTGACGCGCGTGGGGTGGCCGCCAGGGGCTGGCACGCCGCCGCCGGGGGCCGCCGCCACGGCCGGCGCCAGGATCCGGTGCGCCATCGGCGGCGACGCCCGGCGCCGCGCTGCTGTCTGTGCGGCGCCGAGGCTGCGCGGGTCCGCCGCCCGCGGACCGCCGCTGCCTGCCCGACGGCGCGCTGATCCGGGGCCCCCGGCGCGACGGGCAGCTGCGTGGCCCGCTGGCGCGTGCCGCGCGCGCCTCGGTGGGGCGGGCGCGGCCATCAAGCCCGCGTGCGCTGATCCCGCGCCGTGGCGGAGGGATTGCCCCCCGCCGCGCCCCCGGATCCACCCGGCATGCCCCTCACCTGGCCTGCACGGCCACGCGGCGCGCCAGCACTGGGCGGGCCACGCCTGCGGGTCGGGCGCGCCATCGGGCGTCAGGGCCGGCGCGCGAGCCCGCCTGCCCTGCCGCCGGCGCATTGGGCCGAGCACTCACCGGCACGCGCCACCTGCTTGCGAGCGGCGGTGTTGGCCACCGCCCGGTTGGCCTTCACGCTCAGGGCCATTGCGGCAGACTCGGGGAGCGTGGGGTGGGCGGGCGAGTGCGGAGCGTGGGCGCGGCGAGGGTGGTGGTGGCAGGCTCGGGCAGCGCGCGGGAGCCCCCCAGCAGCGAGATCCCGAGCTTATCCTAGACCCGTGGTTTTACAAAATGGGCCGCAAAGCCGAAGGCCCCGCTGCGGTCCGATTTCGCCTGGAAACAACGCGCTGGGCCGGCGCCGCGCGCGCCGGCGCAGGGGCCGCCGCGCCGGTGCCGCGCGCCGTGCCGCGCGCCGCCACTGCCGCCGCGCCGCCGCCCCCGCCTGCGATCGGCGAGCCGAGCGAGGGGCCGGCCCGCGGCTCAGCTGGGCAGCCGTGCACGGCGCGCCGTGCCGCGCCGCGAGCCGGGGCGCGGCCGCCGGCGCCTGCGCATGCGGGGCCTGCTGCGCGCGCCGGGCGGGCAGCGAGCGAGCGCGTCCGTTGCCTGCGCCCCGCCCGCCCGCTCTCGCCCGCGCTCACACACATGTACACGCGCGCGCGGCCTGCGCGCTGCCCCCAACGCGGCCTTGCGCGGCGGCGCGTGGCCGCCTTCGCCCGCGCCGCCGCGAGCACGCCGACGCTGCGCGCGCCCGGCAGCGGGCGACTGCGCTCCTCCCTGGCCTGCCTGCCTGCCTGCCTACTAGTGAACGAGCAACCAACCAGCACAGTGCTCCGGCGCAGCCGCGCGGCCCGGCCCCGCGCCGCACGCCGCGCGCCCGCGCCGCGCGCGCGCCGCGCAGGCGTGCGGCGCGCTTCTTGGTGGTGGTGAGAGCAGCAGCAGCGCGTGCGCTGCACAAACTGGTCAGGGTTCAGCGAGCGAGCAAGCAAGCAGCGGGCGACAAACAAAGAACTGAGGGAGGCACGTGCGGCGCACGCGTGTATCACGGCGCGCCGTCGGCGCGCGTCAGCACAGCAGCGCCCGCTCAGAGCACACACACTCGCACACCAGGGTCGCGCCGCGCGGCGCCGCCGCCGCCGCCGCCCGCGGCGCTCGCTCACCGCGGCGCGGCGGTGGCCGCCGCGCGGCCGCCGCGCCCGCAGCAGCCCCCGCCGCGCGCGCGCGCGGCCTCGGCGCCCCCCCCCCCCCCCGACGGCGCGCCGCCGCGCCGGGCCAACAGCGCGCCGCCGCTCACGCGGCCTTGGCCCTGGGCGGCTCTGACCGCCTGGCAGAGCTCCGCTCACGCGGCCTTGGCCTTTGCCGGCTCGCCGGCCTGGTAATACACGACGTCGCCCGCGTCTGCCACATAGTGGTCGTTTGCGAACGAGCGCGCCAGCATGCGCAGCAGGTGCAGCGGCAGCGGGCCGCGCGAGCGCACGGGCTCCCTGCGCGCGGCGCGGCGCGGCGGCGGGTGGGCGGCGCGGCGGCGCGTGAGCGGGCGGCGCCGCGCGCGCGCACGCGGCGGCGCCAGCAGCCGGCAGCGCCACACAGAAACAGCAGCAATGAGAGCGATGACGACAGCAACAGCAAAAGCAAAAGGAACAGCAAAAGGAACAAACGTAACGCCACCCGCCCGCTGCCCGCGGCGCGTCGCGCGCGCCTGTAGTAGGGCCCCAGGATGGGCTTGACCGCCGCCGTCGCCTCACGCAGGCGGTAGTGGGGGATCTGGGGGAACTGCGGGGGGGGGGGGGAGTGAAGGGGGGGGTGAGGCGGTGCGGGGGGGGGGGGGGGTGAGGCGGTGCGGGGGGGGGGGGGGGCGTGGGCGAGTGGGGGGAGAGGGAGAGGGGTGCGAGCGGTGTGCGTGTTGTGGGCGGGTCGTGGGTGCGGGGCGGGGCAAAGGGGAGCTGCAGGGAGGGAGGGAGTGGGCAAAGAGAGAGAGAGAGAGGGAGAGAGAGAGAGAGAGAGAGAGAGAGAGAGAGAGAGAGAGAGAGAGAGAGAGAGTGCGTGTGTGTGTGTTGTGGGTGCGGGGCGGCGAGGCGGCGCGGGCGGTCGCGCGCCCAGAGCCGCGCGCGCCGCTGCGCCCCCAACGCCGGCGCGCCCCGCCGCCGGGCCGCGCGCCCCGCCGCCGGCCGCGCGCCGCACCAGGTGGTGCACCACGTGGGTGCCGATGTCGTGCGTGACCCCGTGCAGCGCGCCGTAGTCGTGGTCCAGCGTCGTCAGCCCGCCGCGCAGGTAGCTCCACTCCGCGCCGCTGCGGGGGAGGAGCAGGTGCGGGGGCAGAGGCCGAGGGCGGCGACGTCAACGCGTGGGCGGGCGCGCGCAGCCGCGTGCGCATTTCAGCGCGCGCGGCGGCGCCGGGGCGGGCCGGCGCCGGCGCGCGCCCGGGCGCCCCGCCCGGGGCCCCGCGGCGGCGCCGCGCGGCCGTTTCGACCCCTAAACCCTGAACCCCGAACCCGCCGCGCCCGCCCCGGCCCGCGGGCGCGGCGGGCCCCAACCCCAAAAGCCCCCCGCGGGCGCGGCCGCGGGCGCAGCAGGCCCGCGCACCGATACCAGGGTAACTTGTCGGCGCCCTCAGGCACGCCGTGGTGGTGGAGGTACGTCACGGCGTCGAGCCACGCGACGTAGACGAGCCAGGGCGCAACGTACAGCCGCGCGACGGCGGCGGGGCCGGACAGGTACGTCGCGGCGGCCAGGGCGGCGTACGCGGCGGCGAGCCACGCGTCCGACGCGAGCACGAGCGGCCGCTGGTGCTTGGAGAAGAGGTCGCTGCGGGGGCGGGAGGAGGGCGGCGGGGGGGGGGGGGGTGCGTGTGTGGGTGTGTGGGTGTGCGGGTGGAGGAGGGCGAGGCGGCGCGCGCGGGGCGAGCGGGCGAGAGAGGGGGGCAGCGACGCGAGGCTCCCCGCCGCGGGCGCCGTTGCGCCCCGAGCCCCACGGCCAGCGCCGCCGCCGCGAGCCCCGCGGGCGCGGCGCCGCCGCCCCGAGCCCTGCAGCCGCCGGCGCGGCAGCGACGCCAGACATCGTTTGGCCCCCGCGCCTCGCCTCGCCCCCGCGCACGCCGCCCGAGCCCCGCGGGCGCGGCGCCGCCGCGCGCGGGCGGGTGCACACCTGTGGGGGTGGTAGTGCGAGTGCGAGCGCCCCGGTGAGCCCCAGATGAGGTAAAAGGGAAACGCCAGCAGCACGGCGGGGAAGGTGAGCCGCCCGAGCCGCGCCTGCCAGTCCTGTTTTTGGTTGGGCCAGTTGCGAGGCGGGGAGGGACGGCAGGCGGGGCGGCGGGCGGAGCGAGTGGGCGGCGGGCGGGCGGGAGGCCGCCGCGCGGCCGCCGCCGCGGCGCGGCGTGCTCGCCCCTCGCCCCCCCAAAGGTCACTGCAGCCTCCCGGTGCGCCCGCACGCGACGCCCCGCGGCGCGGCGCCCCGCGCGCGGCCCCGCCCCGCGCCCGCGCCCGCGCGCCCCGCGCCCCGCGCCCCGTGCCCGCGCGCCGCCACGCGCCAGCTCGTCGTGCTGGCTCTTGGTGAGCGGGTGCCACGACTCGTCATTGTCGACGTGGCCGTGGTTGCCGTGGTGCTTCTTGTGGCTGAGCCGCCAGCCGTGGTAGGGCACGAGGATCGCGCTGTGCAGCGCGTGGCCGACGAGGTCGTTCAGCTGCGGCGGCGCGGGGTTGAGGGCGGCGGGGTTTAGGGCGGCGGGGTTTAGGGCGGCGGGGTGTTGTCAGCGCGGGGCGCGGCGGGGTTGACGGGGCGGGGCGTGGCGCGGCGAGGGCGGGGCGGCGGCGGGGCGGGGAGGAGGGGGCGGGGCGGGGCGCGCGGCCGCGCGCGGCGCCGCGCGGCGGCGGCGGCGCGCGCGGGACGGAGCGGGCGTTCCCGCGCGCGCGCGCGCACGCGCACGCGCGCGCACCGTGCGCGAATCGCTGAAGCTGCCGTGCCCGCAGTCGTGCCCGAGCACAAAGAGAGCCCACATCATGGTCCCCTGCGCGGCCCAGTAGAGCGGCCAGGACCACCTGCAGGTTCCAAGGGGCGGGCGCGGGCGCCGCGGGGTTCAGGGCGCGGGCGCGGGTGGGGGACGGCGCGGGCGCGGAGAGCCGGGCGCGGCGCGCGGCAGCGGGGAGCCGGGAGCGGCAGCGCGGGGCGCGGGCGCGGGCGCGCGGCAGCGGGGAGCCGGGAGCGGCGGGCGCGGCGCACCAGGTCGCGTATGTGTGCGCGAGCCAGGCGAGGCCGGCGACGATGGCCAGGTCAGCCGCGACGTGCGCGAGCGAGCGCGCGGTGCTCTGCGACGGCGTCGCGCGGCGGTTGCACGGCGGTTGCCGCGACGAGGCGGCGGCGGCGGCACCCGGCGCTGCGCTGTGCGCGGCGGCGGCGCTGCGGGCGCTGCCGGCGCTGCGCAGAGACCGCCGCACCTTGCGCCAGCAGTGCGCGGGGATCGCGGCGCGCAGGTCCTGCAGCGAGAACGGCGGCGGCGCCGACAGGTCGTAGGAGCCGTCCTGCGAGGGCGCCGGCGCGGCGGTGCGTCGCCGTCAGCACCGTCAGCGGGGCGGCGCTCGCCCCTGGCGCCGGGCGGGGCTCCTGCTGCGCGCGCAGCAGGCGGGGCCTCCCGGCCGCCAGCGCGCTGGAGCCCCGCCGCGCCGCGGCAGCGCGTGCGGGCGCTGGATCCTGGCCTGATCCCGCCGTCGCGGCGCCTTTGGGCGCGCGGGCGCGCCGCAGTGCGAAGCCCGGCGGTGATGGCGGGCGCTGCGGCCGCTCGGCGCGCGCCAGGCGCCTGCGGGCGCACCTCCTTGAGCGCAAAGCCGCGCTCGTCGGTGCGGCGCGCCATGGCGGCGAGGGAGGGCGCGGCGCTGCCGGGCGGCGCTGCCGGGGCGCGCGCCGAGGGCCGGCCGAGGGCCGGGTGCTGCTGCTGCTGCCCGGCGGCAGCGGGGGCGCGCAGAGGGGCGGGCGGGCCGGTGGAAGGTGGCGGGCGCTGCGCCGGGGCGATGGACGTGGCAGCGCGGGCTGCGCGGTGGCGGCGGCGCGCTCAAAACCCCGTCACCCAGAGTTCACAAAGAGACTGCTGCTCCCGCGCCTGAACACGGAGGCCCCGCCGCCCCGCACGTGCTGCCGCCGGCCGAGAAGCCCGCGCTGTGTCATGCGTCGTCGCGTCGTCAGCTCGCGCGCCCGGGCGGGCTTGAATCCAGCCCGCGCGGGCCGTGCACGCGGGGCGGCGGCGGCGGCGCCGCCGCCCATCGCCCGCCCGTCACCGCTGGCACCGCCACCCATGCGTTTGGCTTGGTCCATGTCATCATCATCACCATCAGAGCATCAGGCAGCAGCATGTTGATGTCGCCGCTGGGCGCGGCGCACAAACGCGCCGCGCGCGCGGCGCACGTGCCACACAAAAGCGCCGTGCCCGTGCTGCGCACACAGACGGGCAGACCAACCGACCCCTGCCGCCGCGCGCCGCGCGGCGGCCCCGCTGAGACAGGTACGTGCGGAAAGAATGCTTGCGCGGCGCGCGCACATCGCACGCATGCGCGGCACGCGGGCGCACAGACCAGACCAGACCAGACCAGACCCCTGGCGAGCGCGCCCGGCGGGCAGGTGCGCGCTTGGAGACGGATGAGGTGCGCATCGCCGCCAGCGCAGCGCATGGCCAAGAGATGCGCGCCGCCCGGCTCACACGGCGCGGCCGCTCGCCCCCGCGCGCGCGCGTCGCTATCGGCGCACGCGCCTGCCGGGCCCGTGCGCGCCCAGCCGTGCGCGCCGCCCTCCGCCCTCCCCAAACCCTCAACCCATGCCCTGGCTGAGAACCCGGCCGGCAGGGCCCTCCCCCGCGTGGCGGCGGCGGCAGCATGGCGGGGCGCGAGCCACCGCCCGCCGCGCCGTGCGCCGCCTCGGGCCGGCCGCTCCTCCTCCTGCCGCGCCCGCCGTCCGCTCGACCGCCGGATGCCCGCCCGCCCGGTGGCGACGCCCCAAACCTTGGGGCGGCCGAAATGAGCGCTCCGCCGCCGCAACACACGCGATGCACCGATGCGCGGGGGCCGTCGTCGTCACTCGGCGGCGCCCGCGCGCACGCACGGGGGCGGGTGCGCGCGGCGCCGCAATAGCGGCGCCGGCGCCGACCCGGCGCCCCCGGCGGCCGCTGCGGCAGGCCCCTCTTCTGCCAGCAGCCCACCGCTGGGCCGCTCCCAGCCGCGCCGTCGCGTCGCCGTCGCCAAAAGCCGAGCGCCAGGGTTCGCCGGCTGGGCCCGCCCGCCCGCGGGCGCGGGGGGCCTCGGGGCTCGTGCCCCACAGTGCTGCTGCTGCCGCGCCGCCGCGTGGGCGCGCTCGCATGGCATGGCCGGGCCATGCAACCGTTGGGAGTTTTGCAACAAACAAATGCTCTCGTTGCTCGCCGCCGGGAAAGACAGGAACCGCCGCTGTCCGCGGGGCCCTCCAGCGCTGCCGCCGCTGCTGCGCGCCGCCCCCCCCGCCCGTCCTGCGTCGACAGACAGACAAGACCCAAAAACCCCGCCCCGCCAGCTGCGCCTCCTCCTCCCCAGCACGAGCAGCAGCGGGCGCGGGCGCAAAGAGGGAGAGCGACAGAGAGAGAGAGAGCGAGGGGGCGACGGCCGCGCCGCCGCCCGCTGCGCGCGGCTGCGACTGTACAGCATGCGCGCCCGCCGCCGTCAGCCATCCGCCCAGAGCTGCTGCTCGCGCGCTCGCGGCCGCCGCGCGGCCACCACAGGGCGGCCGCGCGCGCGGCCTCTCCGCTGCTGCTGCTGGCCCGACCAGCGCCGCCCTCCGTTGGGGGCGCGCCGCGCTGCGCCGCCGCGCCGCCGCCGCGAATCGCGGCGGCGCGGCGGCGCGCAAGCCCGGCCGCGCGCGCGCGGGGCGCCGCCGCCGCGGCCAAACACGCCGCGGCTGCGCCGCGCCCGCGCGCTGATGCGGCTGCAGGGACGAGAAAAGAAGAGAAAACACGCGCAGCATCTACTGCGCAGCTGTGTGCTGCCGGCCGGCGGAGCGGCGGCGGCCCAGGAGGCCGACCAGCCGCGCCGGGGGGCCGGCCGGCAAATACAAGACGCGTCGTCGCAAGCCACACGCCGGCAGCCGAAACCACGCGGGCGCGGCGGCGCGCTGCCGCCGCCGCCGCCCGCTGGCAGCTGCGCGGCCAAAAGTACGCATGATGGAGGCCGTTGGTTCCTGATCCCAGGGGCAAGGCAGGCGCGCCCTCGCAAGTGCGTGTGCTAGGGTGTTTGTGTGGGTTCGAGGGATGCCGGGGCGCCGCCGGGAGGCGCCTGGCTGCAGGCGCCGCGCGGCCCCGTCACTGCAGCCCGCCAAACGCGCCGCCGCAGCCGCCGGCCGCGCCGGCGGTCACCGAGATGGCCAGCGGGCCGCCGAGGCCCTGCAGGCCAGCGAGGCCCGCGTGCTTGGCAGCGAGGCTGTCCAGCGCGGCGCCGTGGGCGAGCAGCTGGAGGCCGTGCCCCGGCAGGCCGAGCGCCGCGCCGTCGAGCCCCGCGCCGGGGCTGCCGCTGCCGGGCAGGTGGTGGTGCAGCGGCCCGTGGTGGTGGTGGTGACCGGGCAGCGCCATGGGCGCGCTCGCCGCGGCCGCGGCGAGCGCGCTGTGGTGCTGCTGCACCGCCGCCGCCGCCTGCGCGGCCGCGGCCGCGGCCGCGTGCTGCTGCGCCTGCGCCGCCGCCGCCTGCTGCTGCATGAGCAGGTGGAGCTGCAGCTGGCTCGCCGACGCGTGCAGCGCGGCCGCCGCGTGGTGGTGGTGGTGGGCCGCCAGCGGCGCCACGTGCGGCTTGGCCGGCGCGGCGGCCGCGGCGGCCGCGGCGGCCGCCGCGCCCGCGGCCGCCGTCGTGTTCTGCACCGCCGCGTCGGCGCACGCCGCCGCGGTCGCGGGGGCGAGGCCCACGCCGGCGGCCGCGTTGTACGCGGCCGCCCACATCGCGTCGCGGTGCTGCTGCATGCCCGCGAGCTGCTGGCGCAGCAGCACGGCCCCGACGAGCTCGCTCACGTCGGCGTGCTGCGCCGCGAGCGCCTGGTGCGCCGCCGCGGCGGAGAGGCCGAGCCCCGCGCCGCCGGCGGCGGCGCCGCCGCCGCACAGCGCGGCGTCGCCCGCCCAGCCGCCCGCCGCCGCCGGCACGCCAAACGCGCCGCCGCCGAGCAGGCCGCCGGCCGCTGCGGCGTGGTGCAGGTCGAGGCTGCCAAAGGTGTCGCACAGCGGCGACACGCCCGCGGCCGCGCGCAGCGCCGCCGCCTCGACCGCGATATCCACCGGCGCGGGCAGCAGCCGCCCGCCGCCGGGCGCGGCGCCCGCGCCGCCGCCGCCGAGGCCGCCGCCGAGCGCCGCCGCAAACGCGGCGGCGCCGCCGCCGCCGGGCGGCAGCGGCAGCCCGGGCGCGCCGAGCGCGCTGCTCAGGCTGCCGAGCGACTCGAGGCCGGTCAGGCCCGAGGCCGCGCTCGTGCCGCTGGCCTGGCGGGACATGAGCTTGCTGCTCAGCCCCGCCGCGGCGCTCCAGTCGAGCGCGGCCTGTGCGGCGCTCGGCGGCGCGGCGGGCGCGGGCGCGGCGCCGCCGGGCGACGCCGCCGCGGCGGCCTTGGCCTTGGCCGCGGCGGCGGCCTTGGTGTTGGTGTTGGCGCCGCAGCGCGGCAGCGCAGCCTCCTCGGCGGGCGCCGGCGGCTCGACGCAGGCTGCGGCGGCGGCGGCGGCGGCGGCGGCGGCGGCGGCGCGGGGTCCGTCGGCGCGGGGCCCCGCCGACCGGCGGCGGGCGAGAAGTGCGCGCGCGCGAGCCGCCGCGCCGCGCGCCGCGCCGCACCCGGCACCGCACCGTCGTCGCCGAGCAGCGGCGGGTCCTCCGGCGCGACGTGGCGCACCTCGTCCAGGGTGTGCGCAAAGAAGCAGACCTGGCGGACGCGCGAGCCGGCGCGTGAGCGCGCGCGGGCGCAGAGGCGCGGCGCGCGGGCGCGGAGGCGCGGCGCGCGGGCGCGGCGCGCGCACGCCGGCGCCGCACCTGGCGCGTGCAGTGCGGCGCGTCCTTGCAGGTCTGCGTGCGGTAGCGGCTGGGATGCAGCCACACCTCAAACACGCCTGCAGGCGGCGGCGGCGGCGGCGGCGGCGGCGGCGGCGGCGTCAGTGCGTGCACCCCGGCGGGCGGCGGGCGCGCACCGGCGGGCGCGCCGGCGGCGCCGCGCGCCGCGCACCGTGGGCGTAGGGGCAGGCGCTGCCGCGCTTGCACGTGCCCTTGCGGTAGTCGGGGCACGACACGCCCGTGTACTTGTACACGCGGGGGTCGCGGCGCTGCGCCTTCTCGCCTGCGCGGCGCCGCGCCGGGGCGCGCGCGGGGTCGGCGGGCCGCCACCGCCGCCGCCCCAGCTGCGCCGCGCCGCCGCCCGCGCGCTGCCCCGCACTGCCGGCGCCCGCGCGCCGCCCCGCGCTGCTGCCCGTGCTGCGCCGCGCCGCGCCGCGCGCACCCGGGTGGGCAAAGGGGCAGAGCACCCAGTCGTGCGGCTCCTCGTTGCAGCAGGGCTTGATCTTGAAGGCGTAGAGCCTGAACTCGTCGGTCTTATACTGCGGCTTGTCGAGCTCGCACGGCTCGCACGGCGCGTCGCCCTGGGGCGCGAGGCAGGCCTCGCCGCCGTCCTGCGCGCGACGCGGCGCGGCGCGGGCGGCGGCGCGTGGGGCGGTGAGCGTGGGGCGGTGCGCGTGGGCGCGTGGCGTTGCGGGAGCGGCGCGCCGAGCCGCCGAGGGCCGGGAGAGGGCGGGCTGGTCCCGTGGGGCTGGGCCGCTCGTCGAGCGCGGCCGGGGCCGCCCGGGCCATGCTCACGGCGCGAACGGCGCGGCTCCCGACCACCCGGGCCCCCCGACCGGCCTGCGGCGCGCCCGGCGCGGCGCGCCGGCCCGCCGCGGCATGGGCCGCCCGCCCGCGCCTCCCGGGCGCGCTGCGCCCCGTGCCTCACCTGGCTGGACGCGGAGCCGTCGGAGCCCATCGACGCCGCGCTGGGCAGCCGGGCGAGGCCCGGCTGGCCCGCAGCATCGGCGCCGGCGCCAGCGGCGAGCAGGGCGCTCAGCTCCATGGCGCCGGGCGGTCTCTGTCGGCCCGGAGGCGAGCTGGCACTCGGGGCGCACCCGGGCGGCGCTGCGAGCGCGCGGTCCGGCGCGGCCGAGGCGCGCGCGAGCTCCGGCCGCGGGCGGCGCGGGGCGGGCCGGCCGGGGCTGGAAGAGCTAATCCAGGCAATGGCAATGCTCCCGCCCTGGCGCGGGTCGGGGGAGGCCGCGGGCCGGCGCGGCCGCGTTGGAGGCGGGCGCCCCCGGGCAACGCCGCTGCGGGGGGCCGGCGCGGGGCGTGGCGTCTTAGCTAGGGCTGGCGCGCCGCCTGGGCGGTCGGGCGGGGCGGACTGGGCGGGGCAGGGGGATCGCGGCGGGGGGATAGCAAGTGTGCCCCAGATAGTTTGGCACGATTTTTCTGCTGCGGTTCAGGGTACAAGAGCCACGCCCAGGATACAAGCGCCCCCGCCGCCGGCAGCCAACGCACCACCTCGCGCACGGCCGCGCGCGCGCGGACGCTCGGCCAGCTGGCCCAGCGCGGCGCCGAGCGCCGAGCTCGGCGCTCGAGCGCCCTAGTCACCGGGCGCCGGCCCGGTGGCGCCCGCCGCCACTGCGGGTGGGGCGGCGCGCCACGCGCCAGTTCTGCCGGCTGGCCCGGCGCGGCGCCAGGCGCGGCAGCTGCGCCAGCGGCGGTGCCCGCCGCCGCCGGGCAGCCAGGCGCGGTGCGCAGCGCGCCGAGTGGCTGCGGCGTCGGCGGCTGCAGCCGCTGCCGCCGGGCGCTCATTGAGCCTGCTGCGTGCACGCTGCAGACCCGCGTGGGCACGCACCCGGCGCACCAGTCACAGCCCGGCCGGCGAGCCTCGCGCGCTCGCTCCGCTTCGCCCGCGCCTGCGTTCACTCCGCCTCGCCCGCCGCCGCCGCAGCCAGCGCGCGGCACACTGGCTTGTGCGCGCGCCACGCGGCCCTTTGGCAGGCCAGGCTGCAGAAGCGCGCGGGCGCCGCCGACGTGACGCACCCCGCGCACGTCCGGCCGCGCACCGCCGCCAGCTCGCTGAACGCGCCGTCCAGCGCCGTGCAGCGCGGGTTGTTGCAGCACGCGCGCAGCGGCAGCGCGGCGCACACCGCGGCACACAGCTCCTCCGCCTGCGCAGCCAGCACCGGGCCGCGCTCGTGCACGGCAGGCAGCCCGGCCAGGCCGTCGGCCAGGGCGTCGTCCAGCTGCACGACCAGATCCTCCGACGCCGTGCACAGCTGCTCCTGCTGCGCCAGGAGGCTCCCCAGGCCCGCGCGCGAGGCGTCCGCCTGCAGCGGCCCCAGCGCGCGCAGGCGCGCGAACAGCAGCGCCGCCGCGTCGCGCAGGTCTGCCAGCATGCTCTGCAGTTCACTTGCCGGCAGCGGCTCGTCAGTGTTGCTGGGCGCGCCCGCGCCGGCCGCCGGCTGCATCGCCACCAGCGCCTGGCTCAGCAGCTGCGCCAGCACCGCCAGGCCGCGCGCCGCCAGCACCGCCCACAGCGCAGGCGGCTCGTACGCGAGCTGGCCACCGGCGGCTGCGACAGCTGCCGGCTGCGCGCGCGCCACCGCGTCGCCGACGGCGCAGCCGGTGCGCACCACCGCCAGGCACCCGGTCGCCAGCTGTGGCAGCTCCTGCAGCGAGTCGGCCTCGCCTGCTGCAAGCGGGGTGCTGGCCGCCGCGCACTTGAGCGCCGTGAGCAGGCAGGCACACACCTCGCGCTGCAGCCGCAGGCCCGCGCCGCCGCCGGTGGTCATCAGCGCCGGCGCGGCGGCCAGGCTGGAACCGAGGCGACGGATGGCGCCGCACATTGCGTGGGCTGTGGACAGGGCGATGCGCGGCACCTGGTTCGCCGCCCAGCACCTGGCCGCGCCCTCCAGCAACCGGCACAGGGTGGCGGGGTCCTGCTGCGCAAACGCCGCGAGCGCCGCGTCCGCTGCGCGGCGGCAGCAGTGCCGGCGGAGGCGGAGGCAGCGTGAGTGGAGTGAGCGCGCGAGCAGGCAGGGCGCGAGTGCGCAAGCTCAGCACCCAGGCTTAGCTGCCGCCGGCGCGTCGCGCACCCTCCGTTCCACAGTTCAGCGTCAGGACTTGGCCACAGCCTGCCAGACCGTGCAAAGCATTTCGTCGCCGGGCAGCCGCCAGCTCGTCCGCGCCCTCTGTGCCCGCCGCCGACGCGGAGCGGGGCATGACGCCCGCCTCTGGCTCCAGCAGCGCATCGGCGACGCGCCGGGCGAGCGGCAGGAACGCGCACACCACCGCCGCAGCCGCCGCCGCTGCCACCGCCTGGTTGGCCGCCGCTGCACCTTCAGAGGCTGGCCGGAGGCAGTCCATGATGGTGTCGGCGCAAATCACGCCGGCCACCAGTGCGTCTGGCGTTGACTGCAGCGCGGCGAGCTCCAGCGCCGCTTCCGCCGCTGCGGCCGCCAGCCCCACGCTGCCGACCGCTGCCAGGCCGCTGGCGCTGGCGCCGCTGCCGGCGCAGCTGGTCGGCGGCGAGACATCAAACAGGCGGGCAACTGCAGACATGCTGTCCATCACCAGCTCCTCGCTGTGATCGCCCTCGGGCACAGCAGAGGCGTCCAGCTCCAGCGCGCGCAGCAGCGCGGCGTGCGCCGCCGGCACGACGGGCGCGGCGCCGCCGCCAGAGCCGCCCCGGCCGTCAGCGGCGGCCGGCCGGCCGCGCTGCGCCTTGTGCCGGTGCGCCGCGCGCAGGGCGAGGTTGGCCAGCAGCAGCTGCTGCACCGCGGGGTCCGCCAGCAGCGACCGCTCCGCCTCTGCGCTCACGAGGCCGTGCTGCTCGGCCAGCACGACACTGTGGGCCATCCACCAGGATGCTCTGCACGCCACGCCAAGAGCGGGAACTACGACGCACACCATGGAGCCGCCGCCGGCCGCCGCGCGCCAGGCGCCGGCGCGGCGCAGCACGGCGAGCGCCAGCCGCGCGACCGGCTGCACAAGCGGCAGCAGCGGGCCCTGCAGCTCGCCCTCAGGCGGCCAGGCGGTGCGCGCGACGTCTGCCGCCGTCAGCAGCGAAGCTGTTGCCATGCACGATGCCGTCAGCTCAGCGCTGCGCCCCTGCTCCTGCTGCCGCCGCCGCCGCTGCTTCTGCTGGGCCTCCAGCTCTGCGGCGAGGGCGGTGCAGGCCGCGGCCAGTGGCGGCAGCACGCCTGCGGGCGCGCGACGGTCACGGCCTGGTCAGGGGTGGGCCCGGCAGCTGCTGGCGCGCAGACCGCCAGCCGCCCGCCGCCCGCCGCCCGCCCGCCGCTCACCCGCGCGCTCCACCTCGGCCGCCAGCTCCGCCTTTGGCGCGCCAAGCATGGTGCGGATGTCAAAGCTGTTCTGAAGTACGCGGCACAGGCCGCCCAACGTCGTGCTGAGGCCCGCGCTGGCGACCGCCGCCGCTAGGCGCGTCTCCGGCGCCGCCGCCAGCTGCAGCACGCAGGCCAAGGCGTCCCCCAGCCGCGCCTGCACGCCGGGGGCGAGCAGCGCGGCCAGGTCGGCGCAGGGCGAGCCACTGGCCTCGGCTTCCTCGACCAGGCCGTCGAAATAGGCACGCAGCGGGTCTGCGCCTGCAGCCTCCGCCGCGAGCGCGTCGACGCTGCTCGCGCGCGCGCAGCGGCCCAGCAGGCCCGCCAGCTCCGCCGTCTCGGGCCGCATGAGGCCCGGAGCGAAGGCTCGCGGCGCTGGCGGGGCTGGCGGGGGCCGGCGCGGCGGCGGCGCGGGGCGGTTGGCGGGGGCCGCTGCCGCGCCGCGCTGCTGCCGCTGCCTGCTCGGCGCAGGGCGGCGCGGCCGGCCGGGCGGGTCAGGCTGAGGGCGGGCGGCGCGGCCTGTCACCTCAGCGGCGGGCGGCTGAAGCGCGGCGGCACAGCAGCGGCGGGTGACGCTGCGCAACCGCGCTGCCCAGGCAGAAGCTGGCCCGGGCCGCCACACAGCCGCACCGCTCGTCAACGCGCGCGCGAGCGATCCCAGCATGGCGCGGGCAGGCGGCGGCGCCGCGGCGCTCGCGCCAGTGGTTATGCTGCTCGTGCTGGCGGCGGCGGGCGCAGGTGAGGGCGTGGCCCCCGCCTGCATCGTCATGCGGGGCTCCTGCATTGGCGTGGTCAAGGCGCCGCGCTGCGGCGGCAACGGCAGCTGCAAGCACCCGGCGGCAGCCGGCACCGGCTGCCGGCAGCGGTGACGCGCGCCCGCCCGCCGCGCCCGCCGCGCCCGCCGCTGCACAGCGCGCGGCGCGCCGCTCGGCGTCGCTTTAGCGCCGCCGCGGCCGGCCAACCCGGCCGACCCCTTCCGCGCGGCGATGGCCGCCAACGTGTACCTCACTCAAAACTATTACGTGGGCGCCTACCATTGTGCGTGTGGCCCGGCGTGGCGCAGCCTCGCGCAGCCTGGCGCGGCCGGGCGGCGCGGCGAGGGGACGGGAGCGCGCGCGCCGCGCCGCGCGCGCGAGCCGCCGCCCGCGCCGCCGCGCAGACGTGTCCTGCTGGGGCTCCGCGCTGCTGGTGCCGTCCGACACGGCGCAGGCCGCGGCGGCGGTGGGCCACTATTACAACCTCACGCGCTCGGGGCGCCCCGTCACGCTGCGCGCGTCGCGGCCGCGCTTCCACTCGTCGGCGCACTTTGTCTGCCCCAACTCGCCGCTCCGGCGCGGCGGCGCGCTGCCGTCGGGTGCGCCCGAGCCGCTGTCGGCCGCGCTGCTGACGACGCGGCTGAACCGCGTGCTGGCGGTGGACAAGGCCAGGTGGGCGTGCGGGGATTGGGGCGCGCGGGCGTGGTGCGGGCACGCGGGCACGCGGGGCGCTCCGCCGGCCCCGCACTCGCCCCGCACCCCCCTCCCCCCTCACACACACACACACACACACACACACACACACACCACACACACACACACACACACACACACACACACACACACACACACACACACACACACACACACACACACACACACACACACACACACACACACACACACACACACACACACACACACACACTCGCGCCGACCGCCGCCAACCGCCGCCGCCGCGGCCACACCCAAAACGCGCCGCGCGCCTGGACCCACCCAGGCTCACGATGCGCGTGGGCGCGGGCATGCGCTACACTGAGCTGCTCAAGGCCGCGACGGCGGCGGGCATGAGCGTGCAGGTTTGTGGGCGGGGCTTTGGGGTTTTGAGGGCGGGCCTACTAAACCCCAGCCGGCCGGCGGCCGGCGGCCGGCGCTGCAGCCTCCGCTGAGCCCTGAGCCCCGAGCCCTCGCCGCCGCGCCTCCCCAGCTCGGCACGCCGCCGGCGTACGCGGGGCTCACCCTGGGCGGCGTGCTCGCGACGACCGCGCACGGCAGCGGCGACCGCACGACGAGCGGCGTGTGGGACGCCCTGCTGGAGGTGACCTGGGTCGACGGCACCGGCGCGGTGCGCGTGGCACGGCGGGGGGACCCGGAGTTCAGGTTCGCGGCGGCTGGGCGGGCGCGGCGGCGCGGCGGCGCGGCGGCGCGTGGCGCGGCCGCTGGGCGGCGCGGCGGCGCGAGGGCAGGGGAGGCGGGGCCGCGCCGCCGTGATGGCCGCCCGCTGCTCGTTGCGTTGCCCAGGGCGATGGTCGGCGGCCTGGGCACGTTTGGCGTCGTCACCGAGCTGCTGCTGCAGGTGGGGCGGCAGCGCGGGGTTGAGGGCTTCAGGGCTTAGGCCGAGCGCCGCCGCGCGCCGCGCGCCGCGCCGCCGCCGCCGCCGCGTTTGCCGCGACCGCGACCGCGCCCGCCGCCGCCGCCGCCGCCGCCGTGGTGGCAGATGACGGCGCCAACCGCCACGCAGCTCATCACGGTGGGGCGGCGCGTCCAGCGGCGCCCGCGCGCCTGGCGTGCTCGCCGCCGCAGCCGCGGCGCTCGTGGCGGCCCCGGCAGCCCGCCACCCGCCGCTCTGCCCCCTTCATGCACACAGGTGCGCAAGAGCGACAAGGACATGCTGGCGAGCATCAACGAGCTGCTCAAGGTGTGGGGCTCAGGGGTTTAGGGCTCAGAGGGTTTAGGGGTTGAGGGCTCAGGGGTCATTCAGGTATTACTCTTGGGGGGCGCGGGGCGCGGGGCTCACGCGCGGGAGCGGGCCCTTCGCGCCCAGGGCCGGCGCCGGCCCGGGCCCGACAACCTCGGCCCTCCCTGAACCCCGGCGCGCCGCGCGGCCGCCTAAACCCTGGCGGCGCCAGGTCACGCCCCACATCCTGATCTTCTGGCGGCCCGACATCGAGAGCTTCGTCGCCTACATGCTCAAGCCAGCGCCGCCGGGTGCGCGCAACGCGGGGCGGGGGGCTCAGAACGATAACAATAAAAATACCACACTAACAACACACACAAAAAAAGACTGATGCAACACACCGTGAAAAGTGTTGTTGGAAGGAGGCGCTC
Source organism: Scenedesmus sp. PABB004 (assembly GCA_014905635.1). Lineage (NCBI taxonomy): Eukaryota > Viridiplantae > Chlorophyta > Chlorophyceae > Sphaeropleales > Scenedesmaceae > Scenedesmus > Scenedesmus sp. PABB004. The sequence goes on from JABVCE010000017.1 coordinate 568,281, forward strand.
AATGCACTCGCATGCACGCCCCCCCCCCCCCGCGCCCCGCCCCGCCCCGCCGCAGGCGCCAAGGTCGCGGCCAACGTGACCGCGACGCTGCTGCCAAACATAAAGGGCCAGCAGCGGGGCGTGGAGCCGTTCAAGATCATGGTGCGCGGGCACGCAGGGTTTTGGGGGCGCCCGCGGCGGGGTTTAGAAGGGGGGGGGCTCGCGCGGCCGAGGAGGGTTTAGTTAGGGCCCTGGGAGGGCGCCGCGCGCTCGCGCGAGGGGTCTCGCGCGCCCTCGCGCCCTCGCTCGCCTCTGCCCCCGACCGCCGCCCCTTCCTCCAGACCCCTGAACCCCTTCAACCCCCCTGAACCCCCCTGTAACCCCCCTAAACCGCCGCAGTCCACGACCCTCAACGATGACAGCGAGGCCTTTGAATTCCTCTGCCCCCTCCAGGTGTGTGTGTGTGTGTGTGTGTGTGTGTGTGTGTGTGTGTGCGTGCGTGCGTGCGTGCGTGCGTGCGTGCGTGCGTGCGTGCGTGCGTGCGTGCGTGCGTGCGTGCGTGCGTGCGCGCGCGCGCGCGCGCGTGTGTGTGTGTGTGTGTGTGTGTGTGTGTGTGTGTGTGTGTGTGTGTGTGTGTGTGTGTGTGTGCGCGCGTGTGTTTGTTGGGGCAGAGGGTGTTGGCGCGGCCCGCTGCGCGTCGCGCCGCACCGGGCCCCGCCCACCCAGCGAGCGCTGCTTGCCCGCTCCCGACCAACCAACAAACACGCACGCCCCTGCTAACCCCCCCCCCCAGACTGAGGCGTCGCTGTCGGCGTCGTGGGCGTCTGTTAACGGCACCGGCGTGGCCAACGTGACGGGGCCGACCAACGACATGATGGCCAGCGAGTGCGACGAGGTGCGGGGTTTAGGGTTTAGGGTTGAGGAGGGCGCAGGCTTTGCAGCTGACAGGGGATTTAGGGGCTTGCACGGGGCTCAGGGGGCCCCGAGAGAGGGGGCAGGGCGGTCCAGGGCGGCGGCCGTGCGCTCGGGCCGCGCGCGCGTGCCGCGCGCGTCGGCGCTGCACCCGCCCTAAACCCCGCCCTAAATCCCCGCCATAACCGCCGCCGCCGCCGCCGCCACGTCAGCACTGCAACTGGAATGACAACGAGGTCTTCTTTGGCACAGCGCAGGACGTGGAGGTGCGACGGGCGGCCGGCCGGCCGGCCAGGGGGGCGGCGCGGGCCCCGGCGCGGCGGGCGGCGGGCGCGGGGGCGGGGCGGCTGCCCTCCGCCTCCCGCGCCGGGCGCCCACGCACACCCGCACACCACCCCACACGCACACGCACGAGCACATGCACACGCACACACACCCACACGCACGCACACGCACACACACCCATACACGCCACGGTGCCGCGCGCAGTTCACCGCCGAGTTTGACCAGCTGGGCGACTGGATCGCCGACGTCAAGAAGATTTTCACTACGGAGCTCAAGGAGGACGGCAAGGCGCCGTGAGTGTGTTTTGTTTGTTTAGTTTATTTTGTTTGTTTTCCGCATGTTATCCGCATGCGCGGGAGTGGCTTGGGGTGTTGGGGTCGTGCTTGAGGCTTCGGGGCGGCGCTGCGCTGGCATCGAGCCCCGCCGCCCCGCCCGTGCGCCGCCGCTGCGCCGCCGCTGCGCCGCCGCTGCGCCGCCGCTGCGCCGCCGCAGGTGGCGCTGCATGGGGCCCGGCTACCTGTGGATCCGGTGAGGGGGACTGGGCGCTGGCCTCACAGACCGGCGGACTCCCCCGCGCGCGTGGCTGCGGGCGTGGCGGGGAGGGTGGTCTGGGGGGCCGGGCCAGGCGGCCTCCTGTGCCTCCCGCGCGCCGCTGCCCACGCTGCCGGCGGCGCCCCCCCCCCCCCCCACACACACACACCGGCCCGCCCACACCCCACCACAAGCCCCGCCGCGCCCGCCGCCGCCGCGCCCCGCCAGGTTTGGGGCGGGCTTTGACGGGCTCACCGCGACCAACGCCGGCCTGCAGCGCCCCGTGTTCCTGCAGTCCACCTGGCTGCGCTCGCGCGCGGCGCCGGGCTACCCGATGCGGTGCGGCGGGCGGCGGCGCAGGGCACAGGGTTTTGGGCTCAGGGGGCCGGGGCCGGGGTCTGAGCGGCGCCGCGCAGCGGGCGGCGGCGGCGGCGGCGGGCGCGACGCACCGCGCGTGCGCGCTCGAAAAGTGACGGCATAACATAACAATAACGTAACGCCCCCGCCCCGCGCCCCCGCAGCTACCAGTTTGTCGCGGACCTGGTCGAGGAGCTCACGCTGTGCAAGTACGACGGCCGCCCCCACTGGGGCAAGGTGCGGCGCGGCGGCGCGCGGCTCCGCGCGGCGGCGCGCGGCGCGGCCGCGCGGGCGCGGGCGCGCGCGCCTTCCTCTCAAAGCCCTGCCTCCAAATACAATGAGGAACACCCCGCCCGCGCGCCCGCCGCCGTCCAGAACTTTGACCGCACCTTCACGCACCCCCGGTGCGGCGTGCGGGGCAAGTATCCCAAGTTCAACCAGGTGTGGGGCGGCACGGTTTAGGTGGCCCGCGGCCCTGTGGCGGCCCCCGGCCCCCGACCGAGGGAGTGCGCGCGTGCGTGCGTGCGTGCGTGCGTGGTGCGTGTGTGTGGCGGCGCATGCGGCGCCGGTGCCGGCGGCCCGGGGAGCGCCTCTCCGCGCTGCCGCCCGCTCGCTGCCGGCCGCCGCCCCCTGCTGACCTCCTCCGGCCACCCGCCCCGCCCCGCCGGCGCCGCGCGCCGCGCCGCCCCGCGCCACACCCCTCACCCCGCAGCTCGAGGCGCTGCAGGCGCGCTACGACCCGGGCCGCCTGCTCACGCCGCGCCTGTTCGCCAAGGTCGCGGCGGGGGAGGCCTACGCGCTCTCGCCGCGCTGCGCGTGCGTGGCGCCGGCGCCGCCGCGCCGCGCCGCCGCCGCGCTGCCGGCGCCCCTCGCGCCCGCCCCGCCGCTGCGCTCCGCTCGCCGGCCCCGCCTCCCTCCTCCCACGCCCCTCGAGGCCCCTCGCGAGGGGAGCCCCCACCCCGCCCGCCCGCCGCCGCCCGCCGCCGCCCCTGCCTCGCCCCCCTCCCCGCGTCGCAGGCTGTGGCAGGCGTGCTACTGCGCCGCGGACGCGCACTGCGCAGCCGGCTTTGCCTGCGTGCCCGCGGCCAGCTTCCCGCAGTACAAGGTAAGAGGCGCGGTGCCTGGGGTTCTGGGTGTTGGGGTATTCGTGTGCCAGGGTGTTAGGGCTGTCTGCGGTTCAGGGCCGTCGTCGGGGGCTTGGGCGCCCGCAGCAGGGGCGCGCGCGGCGACGCCCGACATGCACGCCGCGCCCGACGCGCGCGCACCGTCGCCGCGCAGGTGTGCAAGCCCGTCAACGCGACCAACGTGCCCGGGTCGATCCTGCCGCGCATCTTTGCGGCGATGCAGGCCGCGCCGTGACCCGACGGCGGGTTTGAAACTCGGAGGGGAATAAACCCTGGGTGGGGGCAGCACCGAGGCGCTGGTCGGCGGCGGCGGCGGCCGGCCCCCCGTCGCCCGCGGCCGCGCGTGAGCGCAGCAGCACTGCGCTGGGTCTGAGTGGGCCGGATCGGCGGCCGCGGTTTTCGGCGGTTCGTCTGCGCAGCAGCGATCAGGGCGGCGCGTGAGCAGCGGGGTCTGGCTGGGCTTGGGGCGCGCGCCGCGGGGGTTTTGCACAACTGAAATCGCTTGCAGCAGTGGCCCGTTCACCAGCCCCCGCGCACGCCAGGGGCCCCCCTGCACGCTCGCAGACGTCGTCGACAGGCGCTCCCGCTGCTGCTGCGCTCGCCGCGCCGCCGCCGCCGCAGCAGCTCGCGTCGCGCGCGCGCGCCCAGACCACGCGCATCATCACCTTGCCGTTCGCCGGGACCGCCCGTGGGCGTGGCGACCGCGGGTGCAGCGGGGAGCGCGCGCGCGCTCGCGTCGCCGCCCGGATAGCGGCGGCGGCAGCATGAGCGCGCCGCTGCCCCCCGTGCAGCTGTCCGACCCGCCGGCGAAGCGCGGGCGCAAGCGTGAGCGGGGCTCGCGACCGCGCGGCGCAGCGGCGGCGAGCGCGGCAGCGCTGCCGCTGCTGCGGGGCGCGGTCGCGGCCGCGGTGCCCGCCCGGGTGGCTCGCTCACTCCCCTGCCCCCTTCCGCCCCTCTGCGACGCAGCCGGCGCGGCGGTGCCGCGCAAGCGCGCCAAGAAGGGCGACGCGGCCAGCGACGGCGGCGGCGGGCCGCCCGGCGCGGCCGCGGCCGCGGCCGGCGCGGGCGGCGCCGCCGGCGCGGGCGCGACGCCGCCCAAGAAGCCGGGCCGCCCCAAGAGCGGCGGCGCCAAGGCCGACGGCGGCGCCGGCGGCGGCGGCGGGCAGCGCGGCGGCCGGCCGCGCAAGGACAAGGGCGGCGGCGAGGATGACCTGGAGCTGGTGGCCGACGAGGCCAAGGGCAAGGGTGAGCTGGGCGCGTGAGCGCGAGGGCAGCGCGGCGCGTGCCCGAGCGCGCGCGGTGGGCGCGTGCCTGAGCGCGCGGTGCGGGCGCGCGGGCCGGCGGCGGCCCACGCTGCTGCCGCCGCCGGCGCCGCAGGCGACGACGAGCCCGACGAGCGCCTGGGCCGCACGCACGGCGGCGTGTTTGCGCGCGACCTGCCCTGGATCATGTACGGCTTCGGCGACGCGGAGCGGCCCATCAAGGTGCGCCGCCTGGGGTTCAGGGCTTGTTGTTGTCACCCCCGGGCGGCCGGGGCGCGCGTGCAGGGCGGGGTGTGGGGGCCGCACCGGGCAGCGGCGGCGGCGGCGGCGTTTGAATTTGGATTGTGCCGCAGGAGACGGTCGACCTGGTCGAGGACATCGCGGTGGGGTTCATCACCGAGACCGTCCACGCCGCGATGGTCGCCGCGGCGGCGCGGCACCCGCCCGGCGGCGGGGCGCGGCGCGAGGAGCTGCGCCTGGAGGACCTGCTGCACGCGGTGCGGCGCGACCCGCGCAAGGTCGCGCGCATACAGGTGCGCGGCGCGCGTGCGCGCGCGGGGAGGAAGGGGGAGAGGGTGGCGCAACGCGGGGCGCCGGCCTGGCGGCACGCTGCGCTGCCATGCCCGCGCCGGCGGCGCGCGCTGGCCCGGCACGCGCGCACGCACGCACGCCCGCACACACACACACGCCCCGCCGCGCCCCGGCGCCGCCGGCACTGTGCTGCTCGCAGGAGCTCATCCGGCGGCAGCAGGAGATCAAGGACGCGCGCAAGGTGATGGACGTGGAGGCGGGCGTGGAGGAGCTGCCAGACCTGTGAACGCCCCGCCGCCGGCGAGGCACCTCCCTGCCTGGGGCCAGCGACTCCACGCCGGGCCTGCGGCGCGCGGCGGCGTTGGCGCGGCCCCGGCAACCGCTGCGCCGCTGCCCGCGGTCGGCGCGCGCCGCGCGCCGCGTGTGCTGGGCCGCCGGTCGCCGCGCCCGCGACGGGAGGTCCCGCGCGCTGCGAGCCCTAGCGAGGTGCCGCGGCAGGCCAGGCACTTCCAGGCCAGGCAGCGGCGCGCCGCAGCGAAGGCCCGCGGCCGGCCTGCATCGCGTTTGAACCGCAGCCGACCACACCGGCCGACGGACCCCAGCCCCACACGGCCCTCGCGCGCCCGCCGTGCCCGCGCGCCGAGCGGCACCGGCAGCAGCGGCGGCGGCAGCAGCGCCCTGCCGCGCGCCGCGTGGTCCCGCCCGGCCCCGCCAGCCCTCGCCAGCGCCTCTCGATTGATCCCCAGGCAGCATGCCGCCCGAGACCGCGGCCCTAGCGGGCTGGCTGGCCCGCTGCGCGCGCGCGAGCAGCGTCGGCGCGCTCGCGGCGGAGGCGGACGCCGCGGAGCCGATGCGTGCGCATTTCGACGGCCTGGTCGAGGAAGCCGACGCCAGGGGCTCGCCCTGCGCCGACCTGGCCGCGCTGCTGGCCGCCGGCGTGCAGGCGCGGCTGGCGCAGGCCGTGGCGCGCGCGCTGGAGCTCCTGACGGCGCCAGCGACACGCCCGGCGGCGGCGGCGGCGGGCACCAGGGGCTCCAGCATGACGCTTTATTGCCTTATATGCGTGCTGAGGAGCAGCTTTTGCATCCGTGCCACGCTTGGTGCGCCGATTGTGGAGCTGGCGGCCGAGGTGGAGCGCGCGGGTGAGCGGCGTGCGAGCGGCGGGCGGCGGGTGCTGGCGGTCTGCGCGCCAGCAGCTGCCGGGCCCACCCCTGACCAGATTGTGACTGTCGCGCCGCAGGCATGCTGCCGCCGCTGGCCGCGGCCTGCACTGCCCTCGCCGCGGAGCTGGAGGCCCAGCAGCAGCAGCAGCGGCGGCGGCAGCAGCAGCAGCAGCGGCGGCGGCAGCAGCAGCAGCAGCGGCAGGCGGGCAGTGCTGAGCTGTTTGCGCTGAGCACGACGGCAGGTGCGCTGCTGATGGCAGCACACACTGCTTATGACGCCTGGCGACACAGCCAGCTGGAGGGCCCGCTGCTGCCGCTGGCGCAGCCGGCGGCGCGGCTGGCGCTCGCAGTGCTGCGCTGCGCCGGCGCCTGGCGCGCGGCGGCAGGCGGCAGCTCAAGCATGGGCACCCTGGTGCAGTTAACTGTCACTGAGGCGCGCATAGGGGCCTGGGGGGCAGCCCAGAGTGTCGTGCTGGCCCAGGAGCAATGCCGCGGGACTGCTGAGGCGCTGGGAGCACTGCTGTCAGACCCCGCAGTGCAGCAGCTGCTGCTGGCCAACCTCGCCCTGCGCGCGGCGCACCGGCACGAGGCGCAGCGCGGCCGGCCGGCTGCCGCCGACGGCCGCGTCGGCTCCAGCGGCGGCGGCGCGCCCGTCGTGCCGGCGCGGCACGCCGCGCTGCTGCGCGCGCTGGAGCTGGACGCCTCTGCGGTGCCCCAGGCAGAGAACAGCGAGAGGCTTGTGGAGTGTAGCATTGCTGCAGTCGGTTCGCTGTTTGCTGTCTCGCCGCCGACCAGCTGTGGCGGCAGCACTGGCGCCAGCGCCAGCGGCCTGCCAGCGGTCGGCGCGGGGCTGGCGGCCGCAGCGGCGGAGGTGGCGCTGGAGCTGGCCGCGCTGCAGCCAACGCCAGACGTGCTGGTGGCCGGCGTGATTTGCGCCGGCACCATCATGGACTGCCTCCGGCCAGCCTGCCACGGTGGGGCCTGGGACGACCAGGCGGCGGCAGACGCGGCGTCGGCGACGGTGGTGCGCGCGTTCCTGCCGCTCGCCCGGCCCACCGCCGCCGCGCTGCTGGAGCCAGAGGCGGGCAGCCCGCCCCGCGCGGCGGCTGCAGCTGCGGGCACAGACGGCGTGGACGAGCTGGCGGCTGCCCGGGCGCAGCGCACTCTGGCCGGTCTGAAGGCCTGTGGCCGAATCCTGCTGTGGCCCAACGGAGCGGAGGGTGCGTGGCGTGCCGCGCTGGCGGCAGCTCGCCCGGCCGAGTGGCGCACAGTCCGCCTCCCTGTCTGCGCGCTCGCTCACGCTGCCGCCGCCGCCGACACTGCTGCCGCCACGCAGCGGACGCAGCGCTGGAGGCGTTTGCGCGGCAGGACCCCTCCACCCTGTGCCGGCTGCTGGAGGGCTCGGCCAGGAGCTGGGCGGGCATTGACGTGTCGCGCTCTGCCCTGAGCGCAGCCTACTCTGTGTGCCGTGCCATCAGCCGCCTCGAGCCCAGCCTGGTGGACGCGCCGGCGCTGACGACCACCAGCGGCGGCGCGGGCCTGCGGCTGCAGCGTGAGGTGTTTGCCTGCCTGCTCACGGCCCTCAAGTGCGCGGCGGCCGGCGCCCCGCTCACAGCGGCCGAGGCCAACCCCCTTCAGCAGCTGCTGGCACTGGCGGGCGGGTGCCTGGAGGTGGTGAGCACCGGCTGCACCATTGGCGACGCGGTGGCGCACGTGCAGCCGGCAGCCGTGGCAGCCGCCGGCGGCCAGCTCGCGTACGAGCCGCCCGCGCTGTGGGCGGTGCTGGCGGCACGCGGCGTGGCGGTGCTGGCGCAGCTGCTGGGCCAGGTGCTGGCTGCGCCACGGCCCACATTAGGCGCGGGCGCCCATCGCGACGCTGGTGCGGCAGGCGAGCTGGTGCTGCTGGTGACTGCTGGCGCCGTGGTGGCGGACCTGCGCGACGTGGCGACGCTGCTGGGCGCGCGCCTGCGCGCGCTGGGGCCGCTGCCGGCGGACCCCTAGCGCACGAGCCTGGAGCTCCTGCTGGCGCAGCAGGAGCAGCTGTGCACGGCGTCGGAGGATCTGGTCGTGCAGCTGGACGGCGCCCTGGCCGACGGCCTGGCCGGGCTGCCCGCCGTGCACGAGCGCGGCCCCGCGCTGGCCGCGCAGGCGGAGGAGCTGTGTGCCGCGGTGTGCGCCGCACTGCCGCTGCGCGCGTGCTGCAACAACCCGCGCTGCACGGCGCTGACCGACGCGCTCAGCGAGCTGGCGGCGGTGCGCGGCCGGACGTGCGCGGGGTGCGTCAAGTCGGCGGCGCCCGCGCACTTCTGCAGCTTGGCTTGCCAGAGGGCTGCGTGGCGCGCGCACAAGCCGGTGTGCCGCGCGCTGGCCGCGACGGCGGATGAGGCGGCGTGAACGGGGGTCGCGCGGCCTTTACAACGACTGGAAACAGTCCGCGCGCGCACGTCAGCTGCCCCCCCCCCTCCGCCGCCGCTCCCCCAGGCGCAGCCGCGCAAGCGCAGCGCAGCGATCCTGCCGCGCACGCGCCGCACGCGCGCTGCCCACGCTGTTGGCGCCGCCGCTGGCGTCACCTGACAGTGCCGGCTCGCCGGGGAGCGCGGCGGGCGCGCGCCTGCGAGCAGCTGCGCTGGGCGTGCCGCGCACCGGCGTTGCACTGGCAACGCCATGCGCGCCGGCGCCCGCAGGTCCCCGCGCCGCCGCCAGCAGCCAATGCCGCCGCGCCGCCCGCCGCTGCGTGCGCGCTGCTGGAGCTGCCGCTGCCAGCGCCGCCGCCGCGACTGCACCACACCCGCGCTCCATGCCCTTCTGACTGCTGGCCGCGCAACAGGCGGCCCGGGCCGCAAGAGCTGCGCGCCGCTGCCGCCAGCCAATCCAGCCTGCTCAGTCCCGTTGGTCCCAAGACCAGCAGCGGGCGCTCCCGATACTGCCGCTGTCACTCTGCCAAGCGGGCACGGCGCTGCGCGGCGCAGCTGCTGCAGCGCTCTTGCGCGCGCCGCCGCCGCCACTGCGCGCGCCGCCGCCGCACCGCCGCCGCCGCTGCGCGCGCCGCCGCTGCGCGCCGCCACCGTCGTTGCAGCGCGCCGCCGCTGCGTGCGCCGCCGCGCGCCGCCGCCGTCGTTGCTGCACGCCGCCGCCGCTGCGCGCGCGCCGCCGCTGCGCGCGCGCCGCCGCCGCTGATGCACGCGCCGCCGCTGCCGCGCGCGCCGCCGCCACCGCGCGCGCCGCCGCTGCGCGCGCCGCCGCGGGCGCCGCCGCCGTTGCGCGCGCGCTGCCGCAGCGCGAGCCGCCGCGCGCCGTTGCCGCCTCTCGCCGCCGCGCGCGCCTTCGCAGCTGGGCGGCGCGAGCGGCGGCAGCGCCGCCGCACCCACGGGGCCCTGGTTCACTCGGCCGAAGCAGCCTGCGGGCGCGAGAGGGAGGAGGAGCGGGCAAGGGGTCAAGGAGACGCGGCAGGGAGCGGCAGCAGCGGCGGCGGCGGCGGCGCTGGCCCTCGCGCCCAGCACGCCTCCCACGCACGCCCCGCGTGCGGGCCCGCTCCCGCCTGCGCGCGCACCTGGCCGTCGCCGTCGGGCTGGGCGGCCTCCGCCTCCTCGCCGCCGGCGGCGGCCGCGGGCTCGTCGCCCGCGTCCGGCTCGTCGCCGGCCGCCGTGCGCTGGCGCTTGGCGCCCGGCTCGCCCTCCAGCTCGGGCGCCTCGTGCCCGCCCGCGGCGGCGGCGTCGTCGTCGCCCGCCGGGTCGGCGGCGGGCGCGGCCGCGTCCGCGGCGTCGCCGGCGGGCGGGTCGGCGCCGTCGGCGGCGGGCGGGTCGGCGGCCTCGGCCGCGGCGGCCGGCGCGTCGCCGGGCGCCGCGGCGGTCGCGTCGGCGCTGGCCGCCGGCTCGGCGGCCGCGGGCGCGGCCGCGGCGGGCGCGGCCGCGGCGGCCATCACGGCCGCGGCGGCGTAGGGGTCGGACGCGACCGCGTGCGCGTGCCCGGCCGCCGCGGCCGTGGCCGCGGCGGCGGCGTAGTACGCGGCCGCGTAGTCGGTGGTGGAGGCGGTGTAGGCGGACGGCACCGCGGCCGCCGCGCCGCCCGCGCCGTGGCTGAAGCGGCACGCGTCGCCGCGGAAGCAGCGGCCGCGCGTGAAGTCGGCGCAGACCTCGTGGCCGCCCGTCTGCACGGCCGGCGCGCCCGCCACGTCGTGGCTGAAGCGGCAGGCGTCGCCGCGGAAGCAGCGCCCGCGCGTGTAGTCCATGCAGACCTCGTGCCCCGGCGGCATCTGCTGCACCGGCGGCGCGCCCGGCACGTCGTGGCTGTAGCGGCACGCGTCGCCGCGGAAGCAGCGCCCGCGCGTGTAGTCCATGCAGACGGGCAGGCCCGACGTCGGCGCGCCGTAGCCGCCGGCGGCGGGGGCACCGTAGCCGCCCGCGCCGCCGGCGGCGCCGTAGCCCGCGTACGCGCCGTAACCGGCCGCGCCGTAGCCGGCGCCGTAGCCGGCGGCACCCGGGTAGTAAGACATGTTCGCGAGGCGCGAGGGGCGGGGAGGCGGCTGATGCTGGGGGCCGCTGCCGGCGCGTGCGCTGGGCCGCGGCGCTTGCGCTGCGCTGCGGACGGGTCGCGGTGAAGAGGAGGCCCGACGGCAAGGCCGAGCGGGGGCTGTGGGCGCGCTGTCCGAGCCGGGGAGGGGCCGACGCTGCTGGAGACGCCGATCACGGCGCGCGTGCGATGGAGAGGCGCAGAATGTCCCGGGCGGCGGCGGGGCGCGGGCACATGAGGCGCGGCCGCAGCGGCAGGCGAAGCTTCGGCATCGCTGAACCCCCGTCGTTGTTGAAGCGCTGGTATCGCGAGCGCATCCGGTCGCCACACTGCTGCTCGCCTGCCGGCGGCAGCGGCGGCAGCAAGCGGCGGCAGCAAGCGGCAGCGGCGGCAGCAAGCGGCGCCCCCCCACTGCCGCGGTCCCAGCCCGGGCGTGGCTCTGGCGGCGCTCCCCCCGGCATGCGGCCCGAGACGGCCGCCGTGGCGGGCTGGCTGGGCCGCTGCGCGTGCGCGAGCAGCGCCGACGCGCTCGCGGCGGCGGACGCCCACGTCGCCGGCGCCGGGCAGCTGATGCGCGCCTATTTCGCCGACCTGGTCGAGGCCGCCGAGGCCAGGGGCTCGCCCTGCGCCGACCTGGCCGCGCTGCTGGCCCCAAGCGTGCAGGCGCGGCTGGCGCAGGCCGTGGCGCGCGGCCTGGCGCTGGCGGCTGCGCTGGCGCGTGCGCCGGCGACGGAGGGCAGCGTGCGCTTCGCCAAGTCGCTGTCCAGCCTGTGCAGCGTGCTGAAGAACAGCTTTTGCATCCGCACCATCCTTGGCGAGCCAAGGGCAGGGCTGGCGGCCGAGGCCGCGCTCGCTGGTGAGCGGCGGTTCGCGGTGGTCGGTCTGCGCCGGCAGCTGCTGCGCCCGCCCCCGACCACGCCGCTGCCGCTGCGCGCGCGCGCGCAGGCGTGCTGCCGCCGCTGGCCGCCGCCTGCGCCGCCCTCGCCGCGGAGCTGGAGCGGCAGCACCAGCGGCAGGCGGGCAGCGCTGAGCTGGCGGCGGCATCGTGCGCGGCAGCTGGGCTGCTGCGGGCGGAACGTGCCGTGCGCACCGTCTGGCCGCCTAACGGCCAGCTGCAGGGCCCGCTGCTGCCGCTGGCGCAGCCGACCGCGCGCCTGGCGCTCGCCGTGCTGCGCCGCGCCGGCTCGTGGCGGGCGGGCGGCGGGTTTCGGGGGCTCAGACGTGGAGCCGGCTCTTGCCCAGGCGCGCGCAGTGGCCTGGTGGACAGCCCAGAGTGTGGTGGCAGCCCGCCGCAGCGGCTGCGTGAGCGCAGAGGCAGAGCGCGCGCTGCTGGCAGACCCCGCGGTGCAGCAGCTGCTGCTGGCGGAGCTCGCGCTGCGCGCGGCGCACCGGCACAAGGCGCAGCGCGGCCGGCCGGCCGCCGCCGACGGCCGCGCCCGCTCCGGCGGCAGCGGCGGCGCGCCCGACGTGCCGGCCCTGCACGCCGCGCTGCTGCGCGCGCTGGAGCTGGACGCCAGCGCGGTGCCCCCGGGCGATCACAGTGAGGGGCTAGTGATTGAGAGCATCTCTGCAGTTGGCCACATGTTCCATATCTCGCCGCCGACCAATTGCGCCGGCAGCGGCGCCAGGGCCAGCACCGACGCCAGCGGCCCGCCATCGGTCGGCGGCGCGGGGCTGGCGGCTGCAGCCGCGGAAGCGGCGCTGGAGCTGGTGGCGCTGCGGCCAACGCAAGACGTGCTGGCTGCTGGCGCCGTGTGCGCCGGCACCGCCATGCGCTGCCTCGGGCCACCCTCTCCGGCGGCGACCGACCCGGCAGCGTCGGCGATTGCGGCTGCGGCAGTGCTGCGCGCGTTCCTGCCGCTCGCTCGGCCCGTCGCCGCCGCGCTGCTGGAGCCAGAGGCGGGCGTCACGCCCCGCTCGGCGACGGCAGGCACACAGGGCGCGGACGAGCTGGCGGCTGCCCGGCGACAAAATGCTGTGTGCGGTCTGGTGGGCTGTGCCCACGTCCTGCTGTGCAGCAACGGAGCGCAGGGTGCGCTGCGTACTGCGCTGGCGGCAGCTCGCCCGGCCGAGGGGCGCACAGTCCGCCTCCCTGTCTGCGCGCTCGCTCACGCTGCCTCTGCCGCCGACACTGCTGCCGCCGTGCAGCGGACGCGGCGCTGGCGGTGTTTGCGCGGCAGGACCCCTCCACCCTGTGCCGGCTGCTGGAGGGCTCGGCCAGGAGCTGGGCGGGCATTGACGTGTCGCGCTCTGCCCTGAGCGCAGCCTACTCTGTGTGCCGTGCCATCAGCCGCCTCGAGCCCAGCCTGGTGGACGCGCCGGCGCTGACGACCACCAGCGGCGGCGCGGGCCTGCGGCTGCAGCGTGAGGTGTTTGCCTGCCTGCTCACGGCCCTCAAGTGCGCGGCGGCCGGCGCCCCGCTCACAGCGGCCGAGGCCAACCCCCTTCAGCAGCTGCTGGCACTGGCGGGCGGGTGCCTGGAGGTGGTGAGCACCGGCTGCGCCATCGGCGACGCCGTGGCGCATGCGCAGCCGGCTGCTGTCGCAGCCGCCGGTGGCCAGCTCGCGTACGAGCCGCCCGCGCTGTGGGCGGTGCTGGCGGCACGCGGCGTGGCGGTGATGGCACAGCTGCTGAGCCAGGCGCTGGTGGCGCTGCAGCCGGCGGCCAGCGCGGCCGTGCCCACCGACGCTGGTGTGCCTGGCGAGCTAGAGCGGCTGGTGAATGCTGCCGCCGTGGTGGCGCACCTGCACGACGCGGTGGCGCTGCTGGGCGAGCGCCTGGGCGAGCTGGGGTCGCTGCCGGCGGACGCCTCGCGCGCGGGCCTGGAGCTCCTGCTGGCGCAGCAGAAGCAGCTGGACACAGCGGCGGCGGAGCTGGCCGACCAGCTGGACGGCGCCCTGGCCGACGGCCTGGCCGGGCTGCCCGCCGTGCACGAGCGCGGCCCCGCGCTGGCCGCGCAGGCGGAGGAGCTGTGCGCCGCGGTGTGCGCCGCGCTGCCGCTGCGCGCGTGCTGCAACAACCCACGCTGCGCGGCGCTGACCGGCGCGCACAGCGAGCTGTCGGCGGTGCGCGGCCGGGCGTGCGGGGGGTGCGTCAAGTCGGCGGCGCCTGCACGCTTCTGCGGCGTGGCCTGCCAGAGGGCTGTGTGGCGCGCGCACAAGCCGGTGTGCGCCGCGCTGGCTGCGGCGGCGGCGGCGACTGGCGGCGCGGCAGCCGCGCTGCCGCGTGCGGGCGAGGCGGAGTGAGTGAGCGCGCGCGGCCGGGCTGTGGCTGACGCGTGCGTCGTCTGCTGGTTTGATGCAACGGCGGAGCAGGGCCTGCGGTTCGGGCGCGGCACGGTGCGGCGCCGCCGCTGCGGTTTGGCAACCACTGCCGCCGCCTGCTTGGCGCCCCACTCAGCGGTCAGCGCTGCCCCTCACGCTCCGCGTGGCGCACACGACTCCCCGCTACCACCGGCGCCCCGCTGCGCCGCGGCAGGCGCGTTCCCGCCAGCACTCGCGTCGCATCATGGCGCCCAGCTGCGCCGACGTGGACGAGTTCCTGGACAGCGTGAGCGAGGTGTCGCGGATCATCGACTGCCTGCGCTCGGGCGCGCTGTCGCCGGAGTTCGTCGACCGCAAGCTCGCCGCCCAGGGCGGCGCCCCGCGCCGCGCCGCCGCGCCGCCGGGCGCCGCCCGCGACGCCGGGCCGGCCCGCGCCGGCGGCGGCGGCGCAGGCGGCGAGCCTGCGGACGCGGCTGGGCGCGCGGCGGCGGAGGAGGCGCGGCGCGCGGAGCTCGCGCGCAAGGTGGACGAGCTCAAGGCCTCGCGCGCGCGCAAGCTCGCCGCGCGCGCGCGCTACGACGCCCACGTCTCTGCGGCGGCGGCGGCGACGGGTGGCGACGCACACGCGCCCGGCGGCACCGGCAGCGACGCGGTCCTGCAGGGCGGCGCGCTGCAGAGCGCGCGCCGCGCGGCGGCCGGCGCCGCAGCGGCGGGCGCCGCTGCCGGCGCGACCGATTACGCCGCGTGGGAGCTGTGGTGCCCCAGCGACGACGAGGACGAGCTCTTTGCCTCGCTCACGCCCGACACGCCCGCCTTTCACGCGATGGAGGCAGACATCAACGCCCGCCACGCGCGGTGCGCCGCCGCCAGCGCGCGCAACCGCCCTGCAAGCACGCCGCCGCACCGCGCCGCGCCGGGGCGCGCCCCAGGCTGCCGTGCCCGGCGCGCCGCCCGCGCCGCACAGCATGGTGGAGCAGCGCCAGGTCGCCGAGCGCGCGCGGCAGGCGGGCAACGCGGCGTTCGCGGGCGGCCAGTGGGGCGAGGCGCTGCGCTGCTATGAGGCGGGCCTGGAGGCGCAGCGGCACAGCGCCGCGCTGCACGCCAACGCCGCGGCGGCGGCGCTGAAGCTCGGCTGCCACGTGCAGGCGCTCGAGCACTGCAGCAAGGCGCGGCACGATGCGGCGCACGGGGCGGCGCACGCGCCGGCGCCGGCCAGCGGCGCCGGGCGTTCCGCGCGGCGGGCGCGCCTCCGCCGAGCGCGGCCGCGCGCGCCTCCCGCCGCCGCCCCTCTCGCCGGCAGGTCCTGCACATCAACGAGCTGCTGCACAACGCGCCGCGCCACCCGCTGTCCATCAAAGCGCTGCAGCGCCGCGCGGTCGCGCACCAGGTGCGCCGGCTTCCCTCCCCCTCCCCGCCGCACGCAGCGCACGACGCTGGCACACGCGGCACGGCGCCGCCGCCCGCACCCGGCCCGGCCGCCGGCGGCCGCCCCGACCGCCGGCCGTCGCCGCAGGCGCTCGAGCAGCACAGCAAGGCGGTGGCAGACCTGGAGGCGGCGCTGGCCATGCTGCCGGGCGACGCCGAGGTGCGGGGCGCCGCAGCCCGGGCGCGCGCAGCGGCGAGTGCGGGGCGGGGGCTGCGCCGCCCGGGGCCCGGGCGGGGCGCCCACCAGAAACGACCCGCCGCCGCCGGCGCAGCTGACGGCGCAGCTGGGCCGCGCGCGCGCGCTGCGTGAGGAGGCCAAGGCGGCAAAGCGCCTCAAGGGCCAGGTGCGGCAGGGCAGCGCGGCGGCGCTCAGCGGCGCTCGGCGGCGCCGCAGGTCGCCGACCGGACGCCCCACGGCGCGCGCAGGTCGCGAGCGGCGACGCCAGCCTGCCGGCACTGCCGGCTCTGCAGCGGGTTGAGCGCGCCGCGGCGGCGCTGGCGGCGCTCGCGCGCACGGACGGCCCCGCGCTCGCGGCGGCCTGCGGCGAGCTGGCAGGTGGGGCTCGCGGAACGCGCGGCCGGCGCTGGCGTGGCCCGGCCTGGTCTGATCGCGCGCCCCGCGCTCGTCCGCGCGCGTAGAGCTGATGCGCGGCGACGAGCGCTGCTGCGTGTACTTCCGAGCATGCGGCGGCGTCGCGGCGCTGGCCAAGCAGGCGCGGCGCGACGCGGGCGCGGGCCGGTGCGCCGCGCGGCGCAGCACGGCGTGCCGAGCCGGCCGCGGCCGCCGCCTGCAGGTGGTTGCGCTGGCGGGCGCACAGCCCGCCGAGGGCGGCGCCAACGCCGACGACGCCGCGCTGGCGGCCGCGCTGCGCCTGCTGGCGGCCGCGTGTGCGGGCGCTGCCGCGACGACGTGGGAGGCGCTGGGCGAGGGCCCGGCGGCGGCGCTGCTGGGCCAGGCGCAGGCAGCCGCGCTGGACGTCGCGGCGCGCCCGTGCTGCGGCGGCGGCAGCAGCGCGCAGGCGGCGCCCGCCGCGCTCTGCCTGCTGCGTGATGCGGTGCGGGAGAGCGCCGGCGCACGGGCAGCGGTCGCGCGCGTGCTGCTGCTGCCGCCCGGCGACGCCGCGGCTGCCGGCCAGCGGCGCAGCGAGGCGGCGGGGCCGAGCCGCCTGGCGCGGCTGTGGGAGCGCTGCTGCAGCGCTGACTGGCCGCCGACCGGGCACGCACACGTGAGCGTGCAGCGCAGGGCGGCGGCGGGGCCAGCCGGGGATCCAGGGTCGAGGGCGGCAGGGCAGCACACAGCGCGCACGGCTGGGCAGCAAGAGCTCCCCGCACCCCTCCGTCCCTCCGTCCCGCAGGAGGATGCACTGGAGCTGCTGGCCGCCGGCGTGCGGGCGCCGCCCGTGGCCAAGGCGCTCGGCACGCTGCTCGCGGCGCGCGGCACGCCCGCCGCCGCGCCGCTGCTCGCGCTGCTCCCGAGCGCAGGCGCCGCGCCCGGCCGCGGTGTTGGCGCGAATCCGGAGCGTCGCCGCCTGGCGCCGGCGGTGTACGGTCTGCTGCTGAGTATGAGCGCAGCGCCCGCCCTCGCGGGCGCGCTCGCGCGCGACGCCGGGCTGCTGCGCCGCGCCTGCGCCGCGGCGGGCCTGCCGGCGCCGGGCGCGCCCGGCTGCCGCGGCGGGGGCGCGTCCGACGGCGCCGGCGACGCGCGCGCCGGCGCCGGCGCCGCCGCGCTGGACCTGCTGACCAATCTGTCGGCCGAGCCGAGCGCACAGGCGGCGCTCGCCGCGCCGTCCCAGCTCGCCGCGCTGCTGGAGCTGGCGGCGCCGGGCGGCGACGCCGGTGGGGAGGGCAAGGGCCCGCGGCTGCCGCCGCGCGGCGCGGCGCGCGTGCGCGCGCAGCCCACGGAGCCCCCGCACGACGCGGCCGGCGGGCTGCGCGCCGCGCGCGCGGCGTGCCTGCTCGCGCGCGCCGCGCGGCAGCCGGGCGCGGCGCCGGAGCTGCTGCGCCTGGGCGCGCTGGAGCGGCTCTCGCGCGCGCTGGGCGCGCTGCTGGCGCGCGCCGAGGGAGGGCGCGGCGGCGACGACGACGCGACCGCCGCCGCGTGGGCGGCGTCGGCCGTGCAGGCGCTGGCGCAGCTGACGGCCGCGCCCGACGCCTGCGCGGGCTGCGGCGAGGCCGCCGGGGCCGCGGCGATCGACGCCTGCGTTGGGCTGCTGCGCGCCGCCGACGTCGGCGCGCGCCCCGCGCCCGACGCGCCCGGCGCGTGCGGCGGCGCCGAGCCAGGGCCCGCCGCGCCGGCGCTCGCCGTCGGCGCGGCGGCCGCCGGCAACGCCGCGCTCTGCCTCGGCCACTTTGCCGCCGCGCCGCGCTGGCGCCCCGCGCTCGCGCGCGCCGGCGCGGTGGGGCCGCTGCTCGCGGCCGCGCGGCGCGGCGGCGCGGCGGCGCGCAACGCTGGCATCGCGCTCGCGCGCGCGGCGGCCGACCCGGGCGTGCTGGCGTCGCTGCGTGACGCGCGCGGGCTGGAGATGATCGCCGCGCACGTGCGGCCGTGACGGGGCGGCGGCGGCGCCAGGGCGCGGTGGCGTCGTCGGGGGCCTGCCGGGCGCAGCAGCGGTTGCTGCGGTTCGGGCGAACCACGTTCGTGACGCCCGTCGCCCGTCGCTCTCGCGCGCCCCGCGCGGCGACGCCGGCCCGCTCCCCACCGTGGCCACGCACGCTAAGAGGCAGCTCGAGCTGCTGACGAGAGCACCGCGCAGCTTCGCAGCAGCAGCAGCAGCACACCGGCGCGCATGCCGCACGGCGGCGACAGCTAGGCGCCCGCCCGGGCTGGGCGTCGAGAGGGCGCCATGTTTGGGCAGCCGAGCTTCGGTGGTGCGCCTGTCGGGCGCGGGCGGGCCTTTCGCTGGCGGGTGGCGCCGATCGCGACTGCTCACCCCGCCCTCGCTCGCTCGCAGGCTTCGGGCAGGCGCAGAGCCAGCCCGCATTCGGCTCGACACCCGCGTCATCGCCCTTCGGCGGCAGCTCCGCCTTTGGCGCGGCGGTGAGGCGCGCCGGCCATCAGCGGTCCCTGGCGCCGCGCCCGGGGCGCGGCGGGCCGTGGCAGCGCATCAGGGCGCTATGATCGCGTGCAGCGCCCGCCCTGGCGCGCGGCCGCGCCGCCTGAGCCCGCGCTCCGCCCGCGCCTCGCAGCCATCGCCGTTCGGCGCCACCCCCGGCGGCAGCGTGTTCGGGGCGTCGCAGGTGAGCGGCGTGGCGGCAGAGGCGCCGCCAGATCCACGCCCAGCCGGCGCCGGCGGACCCGGCGGCGCGCGGGCGGCGCGGCGCGATCGACAACCGCTGCCGCCGCTGCTGCGCCCGCGCGCGCGCGCAGCCGGCCTTTGGCGCCGCCGCGTCGACGCCCGCGTTCGGGGCGCAGAGCCAGGGCGGCATGTTTGGCGGCAGCGCGTTCGGGGTGAGAGAGCAGGCGCCCCACCGCGGCGCCAGCGGCAGCGCGGCGCGCGGCTCCGACCCCCGCTGCCCCGCCGCGCGCAGGCCAAGCCCGCAGGCGGCTTTGCGTTTGGGGGCGCCGCCGCCACGCCGTCGCCCTTTGGCGCGCCCTCGCAGGCGCGCGGCCGCGGCGGGGGCAGGCGCGCGCGGCCGCTCGCCTGGCGCCGGCGCGGCGCGGCGCCCCCGAACCCCGCCCGCCGCCCGCACCGCCGCCGACCCGCAGCCCGCGTTTGGCGCCGCGGCGAGCACGCCGGCGTTTGGCGGCTTTGGCGGCGCCAGCACGCCCGCCTTTGGCGCCGCGAGCAGCGCACCCGCGTTTGGCGCGCCCGCCGCGGCGACGCCGTCGTTCGGCGGCTTTGGCGCGCCCGCCGCGGCGGCGCCCGCGTTTGGCGCGTCGCCCGCGGCCGCCGCGCCCGCGTTTGGCACGCCCGGCTCGGCAGGCTCGGCGTTCGGCGCGCCCGCGTCGGGCGGCTTCGGCGCGCCCGCGGCGGCGGCGCAGCAGGCGCGTGCACGCCCCGCGCGCGCGCGCGCGCCCGCGCCACCCTCTCCCTCCCTCTCCCTCTCCCTCCCTCCCTCTCCCTCGCCCGCCCTCGCCCGCCCTGCGCCCGCGCTCACCTCGCGCCCTGCACGCGCCCCCGCCCTGCAGAACATGGGCAGCCGCGTCGCGCCATACTCAAAGCACCAGGACAAGGACACGAGCAGCAGCAGCAGCAGCGCGCCGACGACCGTCTACTACGCAACCATCACAGCGCTGCCCGTGTATCAGACCAAGAGCGTGGAGGAGCTGCGCTGGGAGGACTACAGCGCGGGTGACGCGGCGGCGCGCGGCGCGGCGCGGCGGAGGAGCCCGCGCGGCGCGGCGGAGGAGCGCACGCGCGCGGCCGCTCACGCGCCTGCCCCGCCGGCGCTGCCCCGCCGCCGCCGCGCCCGTGTGCCCGTGTGCCCGGCAGGCATCAAGAACGCGAGCAGCGCGCCGCCGCCGGCGGCCGCGCCCGCGGCGGGCGGCGCGTTTGGCGGCGCCGCGGGCGGCGCGTTTGGCGGCTTCGGCGGCGCCAGCGCCGGCGCCGGCGGTGTGTTTGGCGCGGCGAGCGGGTCGTCGCCGTTTGGGGCGAGCTCGAGTGCGCGCCGCGGCCGGCGGCACGGCGCCCGCGCCGCCGACTGCGCGCGCACCCTGACGCGCGCGCTGACGCGCGTCCCCGCGCGCGCCCCGCCCGCGCCGCCGCAGCGCCCGCGTTCGGCGCCACGTCGACGCCCGCATTTGGCGGCGGCTTTGGCGCGACGCCCGCGGCGAGCGCGCCGGCGTTTGGCGGCTTTGGCACGCCCGCCGCCGCCGCGCCCGCGGCCGGAGGCGGGCTCTTTGGCGCGGCGGCCAGCAGCGGCGGCTTCAGCTTTGGCGGCGCGAGCACGCCCGCCTTTGGCGCCGCGAGCAGCGCGCCCGCGTTTGGCGGTGCGCGGCGCGGCGCGCGGGCCGCGGCCGGCCCGCAGGCGCTGCCCTCGCGCCCGCCGCGCGCCGCCCCTCACGCCGCCGCCTGCGCACCGCCCCTCACGCCGCCTCCCCGCCCCTGCCCCCGCAGCTGCCTCGACGCCGTCGCTCTTCGGCGGCGGCGCCTTTGGCGCAGCGAGCAGCGGCGGCGGGCTGTTTGGCGCGTCGCCGGCGCCCGCGTTTGGCGCGGCGAGCGGCAGCAGCCCTTTTGGCGCGAGCAGCAGCCCCGCGTTCGGCACGCCCAGCAGCAGCCCGTTCGGCGCCTCGACGCCCGCGGCAGGCGCGCGCCGCACGCTCGCAGCGCCGCGCCCGCTGCGTCGCGCCCGCGCGCGCCCGCGCGCTCACGTCGCCGCCCGCGCCGCCCGCGCCGCGCAGGCGCGGGGGCCTTTGGCGCGCCCGCGGCCGGCGGCTTCAGCTTTGGGACGCCCGGCGCCGCCGCCAAGCCGGCGGGCGGGGGGTTCAGCTTCAGCAGCAGCCCCGCGAGCGGCGGGCTCTTTGGCGCGCCCGCGAGCACGGGTGCGGCCGGCGCCCGCGAGCCGCGCCCGCGCCGCCGCCGGCGCGGGCGCGTCCCCGCCCCGCGCGCGCCGCGCGCCGCGCGCGCCGCTCGCCCTGCCCACGCGCGCCGGCCGCCCGCCGCAGGCTCGCTCTTTGGCGCGAGCACCACGGGCGCGTTTGGCAGCTCGTTTGGCGCCGCGAGCCAGCCGGCCGGCGGGTCGCTGTTTGGCGGCAGCACAGGTGTGCGCGCGCGCGTGCGGCGTGGGCAGCCGCGGCCCGCGCGCCAGCAGCGGCGCCGCACCGCGCCGCGCTGCGCGGCCCGGTGCCCTGCCCCACCCGCCCGCCGTCCGCGCGCGCCCAGGTGGCCTCTTCGGCGCCAGCCAGCCCGCGGCCGGCGGCGGCTTGTTTGGCGCGGCGGCGCCCGCCGCAGCGCCAGGTGCGCGCCGCGCTGCCCGGCGCGCTGCACGCGGCGGCTGCGCGCGCGGTCAGCAGAGGCGCTTTGACGCGCCCGCCGCGCGCGCCGCCGCCGCCGCGCCCACGCCGTCCCGCCGCCCCCGCCGCCAACCGCACCACGCCGCCGCCGCGCCGCAGCTTTTGGCGGCTTTGGCGCGCCCGCGGCGGGCGCGGCGCCCGCGGCGGCGCCGGCGGGCATCAACCAGCAGCCCTACGGCGCCCTCGCCCCGCTGCCGACGGTCACCGTCCCGGAGCACAAGGTGCGTGGCGCAGCCACGCGAGCGTCGCACGTCACAGCGTCACGTGATGACGCTTGGACGGCCGCGGGGCGCGCGGCGCTGGCTTTTGGCCCGCCCTGACCATCTGCCCCGACCATCCGTCGCCGTCCCCCCAAACCCCAAAACCCCGAACCGCCAGGTCGGCATCACGCAGCGCCCCGTGCGCGGCGCGGTGACGAGCATGCGCCCGAGCCCGCTGCTCACGCTGCGGACCAACACGCCCAAGTTTGGGCTCGGCGGCGGCGGCGCGGCCGCGGCCGCGGCGCGCAGCGGCGGCGCCGGCGCGCTCGCGGGCGCGACGGGTGCGCCGCGCCGCGCGCCACGGCTCCCTCCGTCCAGCCGCGCCTCTCGCTGTCCCGCGCCGCGCCTCGAAATGCAAGAAAACTGACAGAGAAATGACGCATCCGCGCGCGCGCAGGGAGCGGCTCGCCGTACAGCCTCAACCTGGGCGCGAGCCCCGGCGGCGCCGGCGGCAGCCCCGGCGCGGCGCTGCTGCTGCCGGTGCGGGACAACCCCCACAGGCTCTTCATTCGCTCCCCGCCGCCCGCGACGACGCCCGCGGCGGGGAGCAGCCTCAGCCCCGCGACCGGCGGCGGCAAGGGCGGCGGCGGCGGCGAGGAGGGGACGCCGATGCGGTGAGCGGCGCGCGCGCGCGGGCGCGGCGGCGGCTGCGGCTGCGGCGGCGGCGGCCGGCCGGCGCTGCGCGCGGCGGCGCTCACGCGGCCGCCCGCCTGCCCGCGCCGCGCCGCGCCGCGCGGGCGCAGCACGCCGCCGCCGCGGCGCTTCACGCCCTCGCCCGGCGGCGAGCCCGCGCCGCCGGCGAGCAACGGCGGCGCCGCCGCGCCCGACGGCGGCCGCGGCGGCGAGGCGAGCCCGGCGCCGCCGCCGTCCGGCGGCGGCGCCGACGGCGCCGCGGAGCACGGCGCCGCCGCCGACGCGCCGCGCCTCGGCGGCTTGAAGGCACTCGGGTACTCCACAGAGCCGCCCATCAGCGAGCTGCAGGTGCCCGCGCCCGCCCGCCCGCCCGCGCCGCCCGCGCGCCCGTGCCCGCACGCCCGCGGCCCACGCCACCCGCGCCGCGCCGCCGCCGCCGCGCAGGCGCTCGCGCGGTCGAGCCCCGGCGCGCTGTCGCGGCTGGCCGGCTTTGCGGTGCGCCGCGAGGGCTACGGCTCGCTCGAATGGCTCGTGCCCGTCGACGTGGCGGGCGTGGACCTGGAGGACGTGGTCCAGATCGAGCGCGGTGCGTTGTTGTTGCCCCGGCTCGTCGTTTTGTCTGGTTTTAGTGTTTCTGTGTGCTTTTCTTGTGTGTTTGTGTGTGTGGACGAGCTCAGCCTCACAACAGACGCCTGAGCGTCGCCGCGGCCCGCCGCCTGCCCCTCGCATCCCCCTCAACTCCCCTCTGCCCCTCTGCCCTGCCCAGGCGAGGTGTCGGTGTACGTCTCCTCCGGCGCCGCCAAGCCGCCGGTCGGCGCGGGGCTCAACGGCCCCTGCCGCGTCAGCCTGAGCGGCGTGTTCCGCAAGGCCCGCGGCGGCGGCGCCGCCAACGGCGGCGACGCGGCCGGGCCCGACGCCGCCGCGGCGGCGGCGGGCTTCCGGCGGCGCCTGGCCAAGTACTGCAGCGAGATGGGCGCCCGCTTCGTGAGCTACGACCCCGCCGACGGCCTGTGGGTGTTCGAGGTGCGCGCCGCGGCCGCGCGGCTGTTGTGGCTGGTCGCGCCCCAGCGGGCGGGGGCGCGCCGCGCGCCGCGCGCCAGCCGGCGGCCCAGCAAACGCGCGCTCACGCACGAGCTCACACGCACGCACGCACGAGCTCACACGCACGCACGCGCACACGCGCGCACGCGCGCGTGCCGCGCCCAGGTGGAGCACTTCAGCCGCTACGCCGCGCCCATGGACGAGGACAGCGACGACCCCGACAGCCAGCCCGGCAGCGGCGGCGGCGGCGGCAGCGGCGGCGGCTACGGCGGCAGCGACGGCGACGGCGACGACGAGCCGATGCAGGGCGACGGCGGCCCGCCCGCGGGCAAGCTCGTCGCGGCGGCGCCGGCGGAGCCGGAGCTCACGTTTGGCTGCGCGCCGCGCGGCGGGTCGGTTGGCGAGGACGACGCCGACGGCGGCGGCGGCGACGTCACGCAGCTGCAGCGCGGCGAGCCGCTCGGCGACGGCATCGGCGACGGCGACGGCGAGGCGGCGGCCGGCCTCGGCGGCCTGCCGCTGCAGCACGCGCTGCCCGCGCTGCTGGGCCACAGCCCGGAGGGCCTCTTCGCGCTGCGGGGCGCTTTTTTTTAGTCGGGGCGGGGCGCCCAGCGCCCCCGGCGCGCGCGCGCTGAGCCTCGCCGCGGCCAGCGCGGCGGGCGGGCGCGGCGCGGCGGGGTATGGCGGGGGCGCCCCGGGCGCGGGGTTTGGGGACGGCGTCGGCGCCGGCGAGGGCGCCTTCGCTGGCGCCGGTGACGTCGACGAGGAGATGGGCGGCGGCGGCGGCGGCATCGAGCTGCGGCTGCCGCAGGGCCTGGGCGGCGCCGCGCCGCAGCACAACTGGCAGCGCCCGCGGCCCGCGCTGCTGCAGCAGCCGGCGGCGGCGCGCGACGGCTCCCCCGCGCGGCGGCGGGAGCAGCAGCTGGCGGTCTGGGGCGGCGGCGGTGACGCGGACGGCGACGTGGACAGCGGCGCGCGCGCCGAGCGCGGCGCGCTCGTCGTCGCGCCGCTCACGCCGCGCGCGCTGGCGCAGCAGCGCCGCCGCGCCGAGGCGGCGGGCGGCGGCGGCGCCGGCGCGCCGCCGGCGCTGCTGCCGCCGGCCGCGGCGGTCGCCGCGAGCGGCGTGGTGGTGGACGCGAGCCTGATGCTGGGGCGATCCTTCCGGGTGGGCTGGGGCCCCGGCGGCGCGCTCGCGGTGCCGCTGAACCCAGGGCTCGGCGGCGCCGGCAGCGCGGCGGACGAGAGCGGGCTGCCGTGCGTGGAGCTGCGCCGCGTGTTGCCGGTCGCGGCGCTGGCCGGCGCGGGCGGCGGCGGCGCGGAGGAGGAGGGCGGCCCCTCGCCCGCGCCGCTGGCCGGCGCCGCGGCGGCGGCCGCCGGCGCGGCGCTGCGGCAGCGCGTCGTCTCGGCGCTGGAGATCCAGCTCGAGGCGAGCGGCCCCGAGGGCGGCGCGGCGGCGGCGGCGGCGGCGGCGGCGGCGGCGGCGGCGGAGCCCTCCGACGCGGCGGGCGGCGACGGCGCGGAGGGGATGCAGGGCGTGGAGCAGCCGGCGGGTGCGGGCGCGGGCGCGGGCGCGGGCGCGGGCGCGGGCGCGGGCGCGGGCGCGCCGCAGTGGGCTCTGCGCGTCGACCGGCGGCAGCTCGCCGCGTTTGCCGAGGCGCAGGCGGCCGCGCTCGAGCGCGCCGCCGCGGCGGCGGCGGCGGCGACGACGGCGTGCCCGCGGCGGCGGCGGGCTGCGGGCGGCACGCGCGGGAGGTGTGGGGCCTCGTAGGGGTGCTGTTTGAGCACGTGGACGGCGAGGACGACGCCAGCGACGCCGCCAACAACAGCGCCGGCGGCGGCGGCGGCGGCGGCGGCGGCGGCGGCGGCGCGCTGATGATGCTGCGCGCCGGCGGCGACGGCGACGGCGGCGACAGCGATGCACGGGAAGCCGCCGAGCGCGGCGGCAGCCGGCTCGCGCTCGCCGGCATGCGGCGCAAGGCCGCGCTGTCGCGCTGGCTCGCCCGCAAGCTGCGCCCGCGCGTGGAGGCGCGGCTGCGCGCGCTGCAGGGCCCGGCGGGCCTCGCCGGCGCGGGGCTCGGCGGCGCCGCGGGCAGTGGCGGCGGCGGCGGCGGCGGCGAGGCCGAGGCGCTGCTGTGGTCGCTGCTGCTGCTCGTGTCGTCGCGCCAGTTTGCGGCGGCGGTCGCGCTCGCCGTCGCGGCGGGCGACGCGCGGCTCGCCACGCTGCTCGCGGCGGCGGGCCAGGCGGCCGGCGGCGCCGGCGCGGGCGCCGTCGCGCAGCAGGCGCAGGCCTGGGCGCGCGCGGGGCTGCTGCCCGGCCGGCTCTCGCGCCCGCGGCGCCTGCTGCTCGCGCTGCTCGCCGCCGCCGCGCCGGCGCCGGGCGGCGCCGGCGGCGTGGGCAGCCCGGACGGCCTCGTCGGCGTCGCCACTGCGTTGCGCCTCGACTGGGCGGCCGCGTACGGACTCTGGCTCTGGTGAGCGAGCGGGCCCCGCCCGGGGCGCCCGCCCGCCCCGCGCCGCCGCGCGTCGCCCCCGCTCGCCGTCCGTCGCTCGACCCCGCGCCGCGCGCGCGCGCCGCCGCGTCGCCCCGCCCCGCAGGTTTGGCGTGCCCTTCACCGAGCCCATCGCCGCAACGACGGCGGCGTTCACGGCGGCGCTCACGCGCGCGGCGGACCTGCCGCGCCCGCTGCCGCCGCACGCGGCGCCGCGCGGCGCCGGCGCGCGCGCCGGCCCCGCGGGCGCGGCGGTCGCGGACACGCAGTTCTGCCTGCTGCAGCTCGCGGCGCTCGGGCCGCACGGCCTCGGCGCCGGGCTGCTGGACGCGTGTGACGGCGCGCAGGGCGGCGCGCAGGGCGGCGCGCAGGGCGGCGGCGGCATCGGGGCGCTGCTGGGCCGGCTGCTGCGCGTCGCGGGGCACACCCCAAACCCGCTGGACTACGGCGGCGCGTGGCAGCTGCTGGCGCTGCTGCAGAGCGTGGGCGCGCTGCCGCGGCGGCGCGACGAGTGTAAGCCGCCAGCGGCGCCGCGCCGCCGCGCCGCGCCACGCACCGCCTCAGCGCCGCGCCGCCGCGCCGGGCGGCCGCCCTCCTGACGCTGCGCGCGCCGCCGCGGCGCCGTCGCCGCGCCCGCAGACGAGGAGCTGGCGGTGCGCGTCGGCGCGTCGGCCATCGCGCAGCTGCTGCTGCTGGGAGGCGACGCGGCGCCGTGGGCGGCGTTTGTCGCGCTGCACCTGCCCGACGCGGCGCTGAGCCCCGGCTGCCGTGGCGCGGCGCTGCGCGAGCTGCTGCAGCTGACGGCGCCCGACTGGGCGGAGCGGCCGCACCTCGTCGGCTGGCTGCGCGGCACGCTGCGCCTGCCGCTGCCCTGGCTCCACGGCGCGCAGGGCACCTGGGCCGGCTACTGCCGCCGCCCCAGCCTGCAGCTGCTGCACCTGCTGGCCGCCGGCGACTGGCCCGCCGCGCACGACGTCGCGTGCCGCACCGTGGCGCCGCTGCTCGCGCTCGCGGCGGCCGCGCCGGGCGGCGCGTCGCCGGCCGCGGCCGCCGCCGCCGTCGCGCGGCGGCGCGGCAGCGGCGTGGGCGCGGGTCCCGGCGGCGCGGCCGAGGCGGCGGTCGCCGAGCTGGTCGCGGCGGCGGCCGACTTCCTGGACGCCGCGGGCGACGAGGCGGCCGCGGCAGCGCGCGCCGACGCGGCCGCCGCCGCCGACGACGGCGCGCCCTGGTGGGCGAAGCCCGCCGAGCTGGCGGGCGAGCCCTCCGCGGCCGCCGCAGCCGCGGCGTACGTCGCTGCCGTCGCCGCGGGCGGCGCGCCGGGCGGCGCGGGCCGCGCGCTCGCCGCGCTGTGCCGCGTGCTCGGCGCCGCGCGCGGCGCGCTCGGCCCGCGTGGCAGCTCGGCGCGGGCGTGTACGGCGCGTGGGCGGGCGCGTTCCTGGACGCCGACGGCGGCCTGCGCGACCCCGCGGGCGCCGCGGGCGCCGGCGACGCCGGTCTCGCGGGCGACGCGGCGGAGCGCTGCCTCCACCTCGCCGACCTGCTGGCGCGCGCGGGCGACGGCGCCGGCGCCGGCGCCGCCGCGTGGTGGGGCGGCCCGCTGCAGCGCCTCGTCGCGGCGCGCATGACCGCCGACGCGGGACGCGCGCTCGTGCGGCTCGGCGCGGCCGCCGGCGGCGGCGCCGGCGGCGCCGCGCCGCTGCTCGCGCCGCTCGCGGCGGGCGGCTTCAGCGGCGGCGGCCTGCCCGGCGGCGGCGGCCTCCTGTTGGGCGGGCAGGGCGGGCCGGGGCTGCTGGCTGGCGCCGCGGCGGGCGTCGGGGTGTGAGCGCGGCGCGGAGGGCCGGCCACTTACGCGCTGCACGACGCGCTGAAACCGCGCGAGCGCGCCGCCATCGAGCCCGCGGGGAGTTTGATCAGGCCGGCCCTCTTGGCTCGCGTACAGGCAACGAGCGCGCACGCACGCACGACGCGCACGCGCTCGCCGCCGGCCGGCCAGCGATGACCAGCGCCGCCGCGGCCGTGGACGGCGAGCCCGGCATCAAACGCTCGCCGAGCTTGCACACGCTCGCGCACTCGCTCAGGGCCACCAGCGTCACCGCGCCGGACGTGGGCACCAAGGTCTGCCGCAGCAGCGCCGGCGGGCTGCGCGGCCGCAAGCCCCCCAGGGGCGCCGCGCCTCGCCCGGCAGCCCCGGCAACCGCGGCAGCCCCGGCAACCGCGCCGCACGCTCCGTGGGCGGCGTGCCCGCGGGCGCGACCGCGGCGGCGGCGCCGGCAGTTGCCGCTGCTCGCGCGCCGCTGCTCGCGCGGCTGCGGCCGACGCGCCGCCGCGCGGCGGGGTCGCAGGAGTTTGTGGCGTGCTGCGAGGAGATACTGCCGTTCTTCGACCACCTGGGCCCCGTGTTTGCCGTCGCGCGGGGCGAGTTTGAGGCGAAGCTCGACGTCCTGCAGGCGCAGGCCGCGGCGGCGCCGCGCCTCGCGGCCGTCGTCGCGGCCGACCGCGCCGCGCAGCGTGCCACGGTCAAGAACAGCGCGACGCGCAACCTGCACCGGCTCACCGCGGCCATCCTGTTCGTCAAGCTGCTCTTCGAGCGGCTCGTGGCAACAGACGCGGAGCCCGACGCAGGCGGCGGCGGCGGCGGCGGCGGCGGCGCGACGCTGCGCGAGGCAGCGAGCGCAGCGTGCGCGCCGCGCCGCGCCACCTGCAGCCCGAACGGCGCTGGCCGCGGGCCACCACCCGCCGGCGCGCGCCGGCGCCCAGGCCCGCCCGCGCGCCCGCGCAGGTACGAGGCGGCGCTCGCGCCCTTCCACACAGCCATCGTGCGCGGCGTGGTGCGCGCGGGGCTGCTGACGCTGCCGACCCGGGAGGCCTTCATCGCCGCCATTGGTGCGGCGCGGGGCGCGGGGCGGGGCGGGGCTGGGCGCGCGGGGCCGCCCGCGCCGGCGTGGCGCTCCGGCGGGAGCCGCGCGACCGCGCCGCCGCCGCGTGCCGCCCCCTGCGCCGCCGTCCCCTGCGCGGCAGGCGAGAGCGAGGACAGCGCGGCGGAGCGCGCGCGCGAGGTCGTGTCGCACTGCGCCGCCGTGCACGCGGCGGTGAGCGGCCTCCTCGGGGGCATCGACATGCCCGCCAGCAGCGTGTGGCTCTGGCCGCGGTGACCGCGTGCGCCTGGCAGCTCAGCGCGCGCGGCGCCGCCCCCCGGCCACCGCTCCCGCCGCTGCCGCTGTCCAGGCAGTCAGCCTCTTGCTTGCCCGCCGCCCGCGGCCGTCGCGCGCCGCGCGCCGCGCGTGCTGGGCCGCGGTCGCTCCGCCCACGACAAGCGGCACCGCGAGCCGCGGCCTGGCGAGGTGCAGCGGCAGGCCAGGCACCCCCCAGGACAGCCCGGCCGGCGCGGCGCGCGCCGCAGCGAGGGCCCGCGCCGCCGGCCTGCACCCCGCGCCTGCACCGCGGCCGTCCGCCCGCCGCCCCGTCGCTGCCGCTGACCACACCGGCCTGTGGGCCCCAGCCCCGTCGCGGCCTCGCGCGCCCGCCCTGCCCGCGCGCCGAGCAGCAGCAGCATCGGCGGCAGCGGCGGTGGTGCTCCGAGCACCGCTGCGCGCCCCCGCGGTCCCGTCGGCCCGCGCCAGCCCTCGCCAGCGCCTCTCGCTTGAGGCACAGGCATCATGAGGCCCGAGACCGCGGAGCTGGAGGGCTGGCTGGGCCGCTGCGCGCGCGCGAGCAGCGTGGACGCGCTCGCGGCGGACGGCGTCGCCGGGGAGTCGCTGCGCGCCTACTTTGCCGGCCTGTCGAAGGCAGCCACAGCCAGTGGCTCGCCCTGCGCCGACCTGGCCGCGCTGCTGGCCGCCGGCGTGCAGGCGCGGCTGATCCAGGCCGTGGTCCGCGCGCTGGCGCTGGTGGCGGCGGCGCCGGCGACGCAGGTGGCGCTGGTGAACAGCATAGACTTCGCCGGCACGCTCAATGCCCTGTGCAGCGTTCAGCAGCAGAGCCATGAGATGCGCGCCATGCTTGGCGCGCCGAAGGCGGAGCTGGCGGCCGAGGTGGAGCGCGCGGGTGAGCGGCGGGCGGGCGGCGGGCGGCGGGCGTTGGCGGCCTGCGCGCCAGCAGCTGCCGGGCCTACCCCTGCCCAGACGGTGACCATCGCGCCCGCACAGGCATGCTGCCGCCGCTGGCCGCGGCCTGCGCCGCCCACGCCGCGGAGCTGGAGGCCCAGCAGCGGCGGCGGCAGCAGCAGCAGCTGCTGCGGCAGAGGTGCGCCGCTGAGCTGATTGCACTGAGCATGGCGGCAGGTGCGCTGCTGATGGCAGCAGACACCGCGTGTGACGCCTGGCCACAAGACCACCAGCTGGAGGGCCCGCTGCTGCCGCTGGCGCAGCCGGCCGCGCGGCTGGCGCTCGCGGTGCTACGCTGCGCCGGCGCCTTGCGCGCGGCGGCCAGTGGCATGCTGTCATTTGCGGTGCCTCTGGTGCAAAACGCGTTGACATATGCTCACATTGCAGCCTGGTGGACAGCCCAGAGTACCCTGGCCCAGCAGCCTGGCCGCGAGACTGCAGAGACGCTGCTGGCAGACCCAGCGGTGCAGCAGCTGCTGCTGGCCAACCTTGCCCTGCGCGCGGCGCACCGGCACGAGGCGCAGCGCGGCCGGCCGGCTGCCGCCGACGGTGGCGCCGGCTCTGCCGGCGGCAGCGCGCCCGTCGTGCCGGCCCGGCACGCCGCGCTGCTGCGCGCGCTGGGGCTGGATGCCTCTGCTGTGCCCCCGGGTGAGCACAATGAGAACCTGGTGGAGTGTAGCATCGCTGCAGTAGATATGCTGTTTGATGTCTCGCCGCCGACCGGCTGCGGCGGCAGCCTGCCGCAGCCACGCGGCGCGGGGCTGGCGGCCGCGGCGGCGGAGGTGGCACTGGAGCTGGTGGCTCTGCAGCCGACTTGGCGCTTGCTGGTGGCCGGCGTGAAGTGCGCCGGCACCATCAAAAACTGCCTCCGGCCAGCCTCCGAGGATGGGGCGTGGGACAACCAGGCGGCGGCAGACGCAGCGTCGGCGGCGGTGCTGCGCGCGTTCCTGCCGCTCGCCCGGCCCGTCGCCGCCGCGCTGCTGGAGCCGGAGGCGGGCGTCGCGCCCCTCACGGCGGCGGCAGCCGCGCGCACAGACGGCGCGGACGAGCTCGAGGCTGACCGGCACAATGCTGAGAACGGTCTGGCGGGCTGTGCCCAAGTCCTGCTGCTGAGCAATGGAGCAGAGGGTGCGTGGTGTGCTGCGCTGGCGGCAGCTGGCCTGGTCGCTGAGGGGCGCACACCTCCCTGTCTGCGCGCTCGCTGACTCTGCCGCCGCCGCCGACACTGCTGCCGCTGCGCAGCGGACGCAGCGCTGGCGACGTTTGCGCGCCAGGACCCCTCCACGCTGTGCCGGCTGCTCGAGGGCTCAGCCAGGAGCTGGGCGGGCAAGGAGAGCCCGCGGGACGCCCTGGGCGCAGCCCACGCAGCGTGCAACGCCATCAGGCGGCTCGGGCCCAGCCTGGCAGCCGCGGCGGCGCTGGCGACAACCCAGGGCGGCGCGGGCCTGCGGCTGCAGCGCGAGGTGTTTGCCTGCCTGCTCACGGCCCTCAAGTGCGCGGCGGTTGGCGTGGGACCGGCGGCAGCCGCCCTTGGCAGGCATGAGCAGCTGCTGGCACTGGCGAGGTCGTGCCTGGACGTGGTGCGCGCCGGTTGTGCTGTCGGCGACGCGGTGGCGCGCGCGCAGCCGGCAGCTGTCGCAGCCGCCGGCGGCCAGCTCGCGTACGAGCCGCCCGCGCTGTGGGCGGTGCTGGCGGCGCGCGGCCTGGCGGTGATGGCGCAGCTGCTGAGCCAGCCGCTGGCGGCGCTCGAGCCGGCGGCTGGCGTGGCCTTGCCGAGCGATGCTGGCGCGCCTGGCGAGCTGGAGCTGCTGGAGACTGCTGCCGGCGTGCTGGCGCACCTGCACAGCGCAGCGGTGCTGCTGGGCACTCGCCTGCGCGCGCTGGGGCCGCTGCCGGCGGA